>OY998183.1:45562232-46812232 GCA_963921935.1 Galeruca laticollis | reverse complement strand
GGTACCGACAGACATCAAGACCTCCGAAGGAAGCGACGCACATAAACCAATCGTCTTCATGGTAGGTGACTGACAAATACCACTAGAAAGGATGATGAAGAAGAGGAACTGGACAAAATTCAGAAGAATCGCAGGACAAATTATAGGACCGATAGTGGAAATAAACAATGCAGAAACACTGGGAGAAGCGATTGAATGACGTACTACAACGTCCGTAGCAAAAAATACGGAAAATTTGAAAACATAGATGACGACCTAAAAAATTTGATAAGTAAAAAGAACCGAATCACGAGGAGCTCACGCAGGACGCGAAATCCCGTTGAATTAAGGAGAGTCAAGGAAATCAAAGAAGAAATACAAGGAAAACTAAAAGAGCACATGAGTGAAGAATGGAACAGAATTATTCAAAGAACTAGACCCGCAAAAACCGGAGATATGGAATATCGCAAAATTTCTATGATAGGATTAAAACCGGAGACACCGATACACTCAGACAACGGAATGGTATACACCGAAAAAGAATGAAAGGAAGCGTTGAAACGCACACTAGACACTCAGTATACACTGAATGTACACCAAGGCGAAGACATGGATTTCTAAGACATGGTGGCAGGAAGCATCGCCCAGTACCTAGAGAAGGAGGAGCAGGAACCTCTACAGTTCGCAACTCCTCTATAGGTAAAAGAACTAACTGCTCTAAGCTTCAAAGAAAAAGGCACCCGGAATAGACAGAATCTCCAGCAGATCGTTGAAAAACATTCCCAACAAAGGTCTCACATACCTATCCAACTTCGTCAACAGCATGTTAAGGACGAAACAATTCCCGACAAGATGGTTACATGCAGAAATGATTATGCTGAGAAAATCCGGAAAAATATCCAACGTTTCCGCAAAATTACAGATCAATCAGTTTGCTACAAGCAATGAGCAAAATAGCAGAAAGAACTATAATGATGATGATATTAAATGAACAAACAAGAGTATTAAACGTAATACCAGACTAACAGTTCGGATTCAGAAGAGAACGCAGCAGCGAACAACAAATCTTCAGAGTTGTAGAATGAACAACCCAAGGTTCCAATCTGGAGCAATATTCCTCGATATAAGTAAAGCCTGCCACCGAGAATGGCCCGAAGGACTACTTTACAATATGAAAGAGGCAGAATACACAAAATCTCTGATAAAATTCCTGAACAGATATCTCAAACAGATAAAATTCCAAGTAAAGGTGGCAAACAAGAGATCCGAAGTAGGTCATCAAAAAGTGGGAGTACCGCAAGGAGCAGTACTATCGCCCACACTATATAACATATACAACGGAGATATTCCAAAAATAGAGAACACCATGAACGCACTCTACGCCGATGATACTGCCATAGCCAGGAAATGCCTGAAAGTGAAAAATATCACAAACAGACTCCTAACAGCAATAAAAAAAGTCGACGAATGGTGCAAAACATGGAACATAAAGAAAAACAGTGTAAAACCCCAAGCGGTACAGTTTACGAAGAAAGGATTCCGGCGACCAGAAAAAAAAATACAAATCGACTGCGAAGAAATCGAATGGGCAGAGAAAGCAAAATACTTAGGAGTAACGATGGTACATGGACTAACATTCGCCTAACACGTGAACATCATAATAGACAGAACAAGTCAAGCGAGGGAAAGGCTAGACGGATTGATAGGCAGAAAAAGCAAACTCAATTTGAAGTCCAAGCTGAGATTTATAAGAAGTATAATAATCCCAACAATCACGTACGCCTCAGTCGCCCGAAGACACACCTGCGAAACGAAAAGATCTAAACTACAGGTTCAACAAAACATTTCGCTTTGTCAAGCGACAAACCAAAGAAATGAAGATATATACGAAGAAATACAGGTAGAGAAAGTACTTCAAATATTGGACGAAAGGGCGAGGAAAGTTTTCGAAGGACTGAAGTTACATACAAACGTAGAACTGAGGGACCTAACAAGCTACAATGAAGAAGACTACATGCAGAGTTAGAGACCAAGAAAACAAATAGAAGACTAGACGTTAAGATCCCCACCAAAAATAACCATAAAACCGTACTGGCGCAAGTCAGTACACCAAAAAAGCCGTACAGACGGGCAATCGTCTGTACAAAAAAAACGTGCAGACGAGCAATTGTCTGGACACCAAGGGAACCCCTAAAAATTCCAGGACAAAAAAGAAGAATGAAGTAAGAGGAACCCCCACCTCGACACGGTAATTCCGCGCTACTGCATAAGATAGTCGCCGATTTACGCATCGGGAACAGTTATAAAGAAGGCGATGGACCACTCAACGCAGAGCCTTCCTCGCGGAAGCAGACAAGGAAAGTTACGGGCGAGGCAGCGATCACACCCACACACGCTTCGACGACGATACAAACAACCGCAAAAGGACAAGGGAGTATAGCCACCAGAGCTACCCCTTCAAAAGAACATTGAGACCACCTGGAATCTTCCACAGAATAAGAGGGAGTGGAGGGAGAATACGCGACGCGAGACGCGAACTGCGATGAGGTCCTGTTGGAATGACAGGGGGTAGATGGAATGTCCTACTTCACACCCTCTCGCGGACCTAGTCCGGGGGTGGGTGCTTAACGGAACGGGTTTTCATACGCGAGCCTGTGTGTGTGTTAATAGTTAGAAGGACCTCTCAGACGATATATTACAAGCCCGTACTTCCCATTCAAAATATTGGAGGTTGTACCTGTCATGCGAAGTGGTTTGAAAGTAGGTAGTAGATGTTCACGTTGAAAAATGTCTATTTAATATTAAAATTTGACGTGTTTCGGGATTTTTCATCATCCTGTACAGTAACCAAAATAAATAATTTCTCCCTCTGGCTTTTCCACAGTGTGTATATGTAATATGAGATCTCCTTTCTCAAAATCTAAAGTTGTGGAATAAAATTCAATATTCAATACGTTAGCTGCCAACAAAAAGAAACACTTGAATGAGAAAGAAAAAACTTTTCACGACATGTGATGTTGTTTTGAAAACAAGATACAAAAAACTTGCAAATTTCCAATTCATTTTTCGTTCCCTAACTGGTAAATGTCGTAATTTGCCAAAAGTAATAGAGTTGAAGTCATGAAGAATATATGAAACCAATTTCTAATTAACTGAAAGTGTTTGAAACGAGCTCCTAACGGCATAAAAACATTCTGAGCTTATTCCTTCATCATTCTATAATCCATGACGCTAAAAAACAGCAAATTATCCTGATAATCAGGTATATACCTTATAATGGACAGAGCACAGTCAAAATACGTCAAATATTGCAATAAATGTAAGTTTATTAGAATTTTTCTTCAATGCGCCATAATTTACTCATACACCGAGACTTCAATTGAAGCATACAGAACGACCAAGAAAAATGCACGTTGGTGGAACAGGAATCTAGAATCTCTGAGAAGAACCGTTCACGCGCTGTACAATTGGTGCAAACGTACATGATATTGGAACTGCCACATGAAGGCGCTCACTGAATTTAACAAAGTGGTGAGTAAATCCAAGAGAAGCTCGCGCAGAAATTTCCGTAGGGACATCGAGAGTGTCTCTGGCTGTGCAAAATTCCTCCGAGTCCTGGCTCAAAACCCAGTTAACGTCTTACCCGTCCGTACCCAAAGAAGACGGCTTACATTTGGACGGCCAGGAGGGGACACTGGCAGTCTTATTCAGCATAAACTTCCTGGGATCTGCCGAATCACAAGTCGAAGCAACAAATGAAGCAAGATAAGAATGGCAAGTTGTACTTGGTCTGGCAACTCGTGATAAATGAACTTGTGCATAGTCCGTAGTCACAAATGGAACTGTGACATGGATTATTCTATCTTTTGATCCTTTCAAGGAGCCTGGAGTAGATGGAATTTCCTTAATGCTGCTCCAGGAAAGTGCGGATATAATCCCTCCAAAGTTTGTGAGTCTTTTTAGACTAAGCTTACCTATGGCTTGTGAAATATCCATGGTAGTATTTATACCGAAACCTGGAAGTCCCTTGTCCAATGTTGCAAATGCTCATCGTCCGATAATCATTATGCATTTCTTCTCACGGGAATAGAGATGATTATGGACAGGCATCTAAGGGTAACGGTGCTAGGTAACAATCCTTTACACCCTAACCAGTATGCCTATGAAAATGGTACATGCACAACTTGGTGGGTAAGATTAAGTAATCCATTAGTTACGAAGAAATTGCAAAGGCTGTGTTCCTGGATATCGAAGGAGCATTTGACAACACTAGTACCCGCTCAATAGTGTCAAAGCTGGAATTCAAAGGCACTGATAGGACAATTATTCTATAGATAGAGAGCATGTTAATCAGCAGAAGAGCACAAGCATCCTTGTGTGGTGTCATGAGAGAGGCGAAGACCGAAAGGCTGTTGAATTTGTTGGTCGACGACCCCCTTATTGCACTAAACGAACAAGGTTGGTATGCATAAGGCATCTGCCTGGAACTAACGCGTAGGGCACTGTCCGCGGGCCAAAACCCTTCGGCGATCAGATACAGTTTGCGAGAGAAGCAAAATACCTAGGAATTCGGACAAGCTAACCCGGAACAGTCATTTAGCAAGCATCACAAGCCGTTCTCATATAACATTATCAACGATGAGACGAGCGATTAGATGCGCTTGGGATTAAACTCCGTTAATGGTTAACGGGCTGTACACCAGGGTAATCAGACCGATGATGGTGTACGGCGCAATTGTGTGGTGGCCAAAAGTCCAGCAAAGCATAGTCGCTAAAACGTTTTCCAACGTTTTCCAAAGTGCAGCGAGCTGTGTGTTTGAGCGTCCCTGGCGCCATGAAAGGAACTCCAACAGCTGCAATGGAGAATCTGCTGAACATTCCACCCCTATACATAGCGGAGGGGGCGAAAATAGCTGCATACAGGATGCAGTGTAATAGAAACTGGTTTAAGATGTCGCTTTCTGGCTAGACCTTGGCAATTCACGGTCCCGATTGTAATGTCGATGACTTGATTTTTTCTCTTCGGAGTGAAGACATAGTAGACGTGGTTGCCCGCGCCACTAGTGACAGTACAATTGTAACCGTAGAATGAGGGGACGAGGTGTGTGAGAGTGTCAGCCACTAGACCACGGGCTGTCGGGACGGCGTTCATGATTGTTGTCGCTAAAAATCTTGATCAAGATTTTAGTGTAGGTGGAGAGGTCGTATGGGGTTTGTGGTGTATCGAGGGTGATGGGGTAATGGACGCAATTTCTTGTGAGGTGTTGTGAAGTCTTTTAGCCAAGGTTTCGCAGGGAATGCCGGCGGGTATTTTGAGAAGTGTGGGGTCCTATTGGGATTCACGTTCAAGAAGGCGATATTCCCTTTCAACAGCTCGTTTGTGTTGAGGAGATTGAATAACTCCCTCTGGGAGACGAATTTGGGTCGCAGGTTAAGAGTTTGTAGGGATGGGTTTGGTTGTGGTTGTCTGGGTTGTTGGGAAGGCTGAGTTGGTTGTTGTTGGGTTCGTGATTGTTGTGTTGGCTGTTGTTGGATGGTTGATGGAGGTGGTGTTGGGATTCCTCGATCTCTCTTAGGCAAAGTGCCCAAGCGAGTTAAGTTCCCGGATTGACCGTTGCGGCTGGTGGAAACAACTGATTGGTGTGACCGCTGTGAGTCGTGGGATTTCGCTGTGAGAGTTGGAGATGAGCTTCGGGATTGCTGTGGTAGATTCTGTTGGTTTTGAAGTTTGTCAAAGAGGTTCAGGGCTTTTTGAAGTTGAAAAGATAGGTTGGATACTTTCTCTTCATTGTTTTCATGCTGCCGATTCGGATGGAGCGATTTGAAGAAGACACGGGAGAGACGAAACGAATTGGTTGTTTCGTTCTGTAGTTGGTAGTTGTTAGTGAAACGAGTGGCGGACAAAAGCCGGCAGCTGACTCACTGCTGGAGGGAGTCTCCTCTTCGGATAATGGTTTCTTGACCTTTTTGTCTGCCTGTTAGTATGTTATATTCACCTGAATCTTTCCGTAAATCTTAGCTGTTTGGATGCTGCTTTCTTATATATAGCTCTTTTCTTCGCTTTTATGTGGTGAAAGCTATTTTCATGGACAGATTGCTCTATAAAGAGCAGATTTTCATAAATATGTGTCCTGTTATGGACATGCGTGAAATAAAAATCTCAAGTGTGTTGCCGGGTCCGGTGGCAAGCCGCCGCTGGAATATTCGGTTTAGATCAGTGACCGAATTTTCAGAGGAGCTTCTACTTGCTGGTGACTTTTCTCGTTGACTGTGAACACTACACCACAGAATACGGACGATGATAGAATGAAAAGATGGGCGTTCCCGTGAAAACCTAAGAATTTAGGGCTACAACCACTGCGCGCTGAATGCAGTTATATTTATACTATTTTCTAGTAGAGGGTACCATATAAAAGAAAACTTCAAGTAATAAACCATTTCTCTCCCTATTCTCGTGAAGATGGCAGTGTCAAAGAGCTTAATTCAGCTGGGCTGTGATCCGTGACGACATGAATTATGACTAATAGAAGCAATGGTGTATTCTTTTATAGAAGTAGAAGAAAAATATTCATTTTGAAATCATTTTTATAGCACATGTGTTTGCACTCTTTTTGGATAGTAGTTATATGACCTGTGTTTGCAGTGATAATTTTTTGCATAGACAAATTATATATTGTTTTTTTGATATGGATGAAAACTATAAACTCCCTCTAAAATTAAGAAAATGTTGTGTACGGGTTGTGACTATCGCATGGGTTAAACGCATCGCTTTCCAAAAACAGTTCCGAAAGTATATGGAATGTGGCTAGAAAATATACGTCCGCAGAATTATGATATGTATTCCGAGGAGGAAGTAAATAAAAAGTACGTGGGGTGTGAAGAGCACTTTGAAAGAAGTTGTAAAGTTGCAGGTACGAAAAGGGGCCTTACTCGTGACGCAGTGCCAACGTTACATTTTGCCAGTAATTTGGATCCTACTTTCTACCCCTGGATCAAGCTGGAGAAAAGGTAGATATTTAAATACTCTATAGAATGTTATTGGGTTTTATTGATCAGGAACAAAAGTTTTCTCTTTTGTATTGATAGATTGTTAGTATTAACATAACCTAGGAACTAATCGCTAACGAGCTGAGACATAAAAGTCCAAAAGTCGTCTATAAAATGTTACATTCATTAAACTGAACCTACTGTTCTGTCAACATTTTGTGTTTTCATACATTTCATCAGTTTTTAAGGATACTATTATGTACGAATGGTTTTGAATGCTTTGTGTTAGTTTTTCGGAGCTAAATAAATGATCTACACTCAAGAACAAGTAAAGTGTGCAATAACACTTGAAAACGGCTATACCTATTTCACAGTTTTGACTTGTTTTACATATCCTGTGGTAGATCTTGTTATCAAATCATATTAATAATTATAGTAACAGAGTAATGTTACAAATTCCGCTTGTTTGCCTATAAGAAAGATGACTTCCTCTATCTCGGGTCTCATAAATTTCGACAGGAGATTCTTATTCGTCATTCAGATAAGAGCCCTGTTTATCATCTTTAGAATGTCCAAGCATATCCTGCCCCAGTAATAAGTTAACTGTTTAGAGTAGGTATAGCCTTTGTAGTGGAAATATAAGAATCGAATCTGTGGGGGCTGAAATGTCGTTGTAACTAGCAGTAAAAACGTGTTCTGTCGACGGTGAATATATTCAAACTTCCTAACAGCACAAGCCAAAAGTACACAAGCTGAATCCCAACTGTATAGTTTCTTTGTGGACTGCTGGGAAGTTTGGATAAGTTCAACTTCTATGTAAGCTCAACATCTTGACGTTAATATATTTTAATTATGTATGCTGAACTATAGTTTTTATTATTCTGTATACTTGTTGCACTGTGAACATTTTCCGTTATAATTATTATTCATATTTTTGTCAGTGTAAGAAATGTTTTTATATTTTTAGTTGAAGTAAGTTTTATTCCTTAGCAACAAGAACTGCCAGAACAGTTCAGTGGGATGGTACAATTAGGTACCTTCAACAGGTAGGTTATTTTGTATTGTTAATGTAAAGAATTGTTTATTCCCAGAAATGCAGACTGAGTTTGTTTCATGTTATACATTTCCAGACTCATACATTTTTTAATGGTTTCATTATTTTTTTGTATGTATGTATGTAAGTATGTATGTATGTGTGAATAAATAAAGCCCCACAGAAGGCCTGCCTTTGTCTGGGGTTGTCTTAGGTAACAAAATACACAAAAACAAAAGTAATAATTGTAATGATATCAAATATTCTTTCTATTTATTAACAATCATTTTTACTTGCTGTTGTTGTTTGAACCATTTAACAGTATTTTCCCCTATCCCATTCCATACCAGTGATGCATTCACGCAACGCCTTAAATTATGTTTTTTGTAGGATAGCATAACATATTTATGAGATCATTTACATGTTTTTCACGAAATTAAGACTATATTCGAACTAAAAAATATTTAGTTTAATTAAGTTATTGTATAAAGGTTCAATAAAACTTTTATTACTTTTTTATTATTTCACCACTTGATGAGTGAGAGGTTAATATTTCACAAATAAATTACTTTGATTGTTATTGATAGTGCAAACATTTTCTCTTGTTTACATAGCTTCTGTATGTTTATTTATAGCATCGTTTGATAATTGAATGTATTTTAATGTAACACCTTTCGATTCTTTTTATATTAGATATAAAATAAAATATATGTATCTATAATTTTTTATGTTCATTATTGTACTTGTAAATGTTTTTAATGTATCTGTAATAAAAAAAAAACATGAATTTGTACTTACAAATTTATAAATAAACCGTTTTTTATTTCATCTTCACTTCAGGGTGTAAATTTATTATACATTCAAAAATAAGTCGGCGAGCGGGACACCCCCAGAAAGTCGCTTAGAAATAGCAGTATGTGACCACGCAGTACTAATCGCTAAGACCACTTTTACTTTATGTTTTCGGGGTCGCTGAATACGGATATGAGATTATTTTTACGATAAAATTGGGGAAACATGGAAAAAACGGCAATTTCGGGTAAAATCAAGACAATTGAATTTGGCGTTTTTCTGTGTTCATCTCGCTATATCTTCCACATTTATAAATCTATCATCATGAAATTTTTTTAGACTATTGCGTATCTGAAGATCTAAACAACAAGCCTACTCAAAAAATTCTGCGAAAATTAATACTTGAACAGTAAATTTACAATTGTTAACTTTTACGTTTAAGTTATTTTCACGTTTTCCATCAACAACAACACGAAAAAATGGTTTTCAGAAAAAAAAATCCTGTGTGTATGTCGTTGTCGTCGTTGTTGTCGGCCACTTTTTCTTACATGTCTTGTTAGCCCGATACAGCCTCCGGAGTGCAATAATTCACAAATTTTATTATTGAATATTGTTACGAACATGTCACAGATGAACCCTATTGATTCTCAGCCCACCAGAGCCAGTACAACAGGTGCTATAGTACTTGAAGTACGACATTTTGTAATTTTTTGAGAAATTTCAGTTTGTAAGCACGATACAGCCTCCGGAGTTTGACAAGTCACCAATTTTATCATTGAATATTATTCAGGACATCTCACTGATGACGTGTATTGATTTTCAGCGCACCAGATCCAATACAACAGGTGCTACAGTAATTTAAGTACGATATTTTTGTCATTTTTGGAGAAGTTTCGGTTTCTTAGCACGGTACAGCCTCCAGAGAGTATACGATTGATTAATTCTATGATTGATTATTGTTTAAGGTGTCTTACAGATGTACCCTATTGATTTTTAGCTGACTAGAGCGAGTACAGCGGGTCCTATAAATCCAGATATACTACATTTTGGGTTATTTTTTGAGAAATTTCGGTTTGTTAGCACGATACATCCCCCGAAGTGTACACAAGTAACAATTTTATGATAGAATATTGTTCAGGGCCGCAGATGCGGAAAAGTTAGTTTCAATCTTTAAAACCATTTATTTTTTGTTCATATTTAACAATTTTGTTCTGTCATTAATTTCTGTTTTAAAAGAAATTGTTGTATTTGCTGCTAAATATATTATCTTTGAAAGATTATTAGAAATATTACCTGCATATGTCATGAATTTGTAATTTTTTATTTCTTTATTTTGTTTAGAAAATATTAGTTGTAGTGTCACTTTTCCCTATTTGTTATTAAGTAATTTATTTATGATATATAATGGATAACTGTTGGATAATTGGAATTATATGGAATAGCTACATCAGTGTGTGTTGGTTTTCTGTAAATTGAATAATCAAGTACATTATTAACTCTTTGAATTTTTAAATCCAGAGAATTGATTGAGTTACTTACTTCAACTTGTAAATTTAATTTTAAGGTGTAAATTATTATTGTGATTGAAAAATACATCCAATTATTGTTGTTCACTACCTATAAAACATGCTAATATATCATCTATAGTAAAAACCAAATAAAGTTGCGTTTACGTCATCATTGTGAACATTTGCAGCGTTGTCAGAGTGTTCACAAAATATGGAAATTAACAGAAAATTACTGAAGTAAACAAAAAACGTAAATGTAGAAAATTTCACAATATTTTACATGAAAACTACGAAATTATCGATAGTTTGATAGTTTTCGTTTCATATGGTATGGAGTTTTTCATTTACGTTTTTTGTTAATTAAATTTATGAATAGATTTCACAAAGTAAGGAATTCTAGAATAAAAGTTCTTTTGATAAATAAATATAATTAAAATACAAGCAATATAATAAAATATGTTTAATAATGAACGTATTATCAAAGACAAAAACTAACATTAAACAAATCAACATATTGTGAAATGAAACTGGGCAGATTCAAATTCTTGTTCCTTTTCTTCATCCGATTCAACATCAGTGTCACTCTCTTCACTATTAAAATTTATAACTATCGGACTAATTTCTGGACGATCAAATATTCTTTCCCTCGCATACCATTTAAATATCTCTCTTTCAGAATTTTTCAACATATCAGTTATCATGTGCAGTGCCTCGTGCCTCATGTTCAGGCAGTTATTCGCACTGTTACTATCCCTACCAGTATGCCTTTTGTAGTAATTTTTTGCTATGCTCCAAATTAATTCGATAAAGTTGAATATGCAATGGTAAGGAGGAAGACGTGAAACTTTGTGTCCATACTGTTCTGCCATATCGTCCACTATATACTTGATTGGTGGCTTATTTCTAAAAAAACAATGAAATGTTTGAAATAAATTGCAATAAGTAAGAATATATCTGTATATTTACTGCAACAGTTCTGTTTTGAACATCACGTGAGGATAGGGAATGTTTTTTTCTGTCAACCATTCCTGAATAGCACATTTTGACCATCCTGTATTTGGAGTTTTATGCAATAACATGCTGTGATAAGGTGCATTATCAATTACAGTAAGAGAAGGATTCTCTAAATTTTGCAGCAACTGATATTCAAACCATTTCAAGAAATTTGCCTGGTTCATTTCCCTATGATAATCATTAAGTTGGGTTTTTGAACAAAATATTGCTTCAGCACCTTCAATAAATCCGTTTTCATTTCCAGCATGGAGTATAATATATATGTAATAATATTATTTGAATAATGTTCAAGTAACCACTTATGTTTTGCAATACAACAAACCTTTCGCCATCCGTTTTAGTGATTTTAACACTCTTGGTATTTTCATTTTGCCATGAATGACCTATGATGCCATTTTGAAATATCCAGGTTTCATCGATGAACACAAATTGGTAAATACCCTCGTCCTCTGCTTCTTTACAGTATCTTAAGGATTCTGCTCTTTTCAAAACAAGTCCTTGTCATGGATTATCCTTCATCCACTTATTCCCAAGTTCTTTGAGCAATCTATTTAGAGAAGTGGTACTACCATTAAATAATTCTCTTCCTTTTAGTTGGGACCACAATGATTGAATCGTTATGTGCTGTTCTAAAAGCATACAGAAATAAAAATATGTTAAAGATACAATTGTCGTAATTATACTTTCTTCTCTGGTACATGTTGTAAATGGTATCACGAATAGAGCTTGTATTTGAAGTTTCTGTATTTGTTACTCGTTTATGAGCGCAACGTTTTTTCTTTGGTGACTAAAACTCTTCACCTTTTTCTTTGTTTGACAAATTTTGCTTACTGTTCTTACACTGATTATTAAAGCAGCAGCTACACACTAAAATAATAGAAATTTTCGTAAAGTATATTAAGGATATTTTATTCACGTATTACCTACCTCTTGTACAGCATTTAAGGGCAACAAAGGACCATTATTATTCCTTTCTTGTTCAAAATAATTTACTAGTGAAGCCACAAGTTCTTTGCATCGGCTATTCAGCTGTTTGGGCATTTTAACAATCACAGAAGAAAATGCTTTGTTGTTTTGAAAACAAAAACAGTTTTGATTATAAATATTTCTCACAACAAAATTTTATAAAGCACGTAACTATAACCTCAAAAATCGATGACAATACACGAGTAGAAAAGTCACAAACAACGCGGCAACATGACATTATTTCTGGCAGTGACTATTTGACCGTCAATAATTGGAGGCTTCTTTATGAAAATTTTAACACAAATGTTTACATCGAGGGACGTCTAAACCCAATAAAGCTATATTGCTTATACATTATTTTGGTACAAAAGTTTTTTTATTGATTTGGTTATCTTTAGAACCCATTAATTAACAATTTTAAGTATATGCACTTTTCGATAGAAATGTAGCCACATATGCGATAGAAATACGCCCTTGGTGACGTAAACGCAACTTTATTTGGTTTTTACTATACATATCTATGCCAATATACGATATTTTTTTTAAATGTTACATTCAAAGATTCAAAAGGAAGAGAAGTATGCCTTTTGCAGTTCCAATGATATTGTGAGAACCCACCAACTATTTTGATGACTGATATTTTTGTATGACAAAGACTGAAGGTTATTTCAAAAAAGAAAAGAGTAAGATTGAGTATCCAAATTTGCAAACTGCCGTAAGACCTGTTTCTCACAATGCAGACTTACCAGTACCGACGGTACCTTTGTATTGGCAAGATATTGTTTTAGGAAGTGATGGAGACCATCACAGTTTTTAAGAAGGCTCCGAGGAACAGTGTACCGACCCCACATTCACGTCTGGTTTCAGAACCGGCGAGCCACATTGCATTGTTTAAAAAGAATTGAACGATTTAGTACGTGATTTGGGGCTGTCAACGCAACAATCAGAACTTCTCAGTTCCCGTCTCAAGGAGTGGAAGTAACTTGCGAAACAAACGGAAATTAAAATTTTTATAAGAAGAAATGCCGCGTTTTCCACATTTTACAATATGGAAAATTCGTTATGTACCGATGGTTTAATGCAGGAACTCGATATCAAGCATCTCTTTGTGGCGCTTGTTCATAGAAATATAGTTCAAAAACTGTACTACGTAATAAAACTATAAAACCATCTATACCAGTTGCCCATTCAGTTACAATGAAAGAAACCTACGAAAATATGCGCCTCCTGTTAGATAAAATAAACTGCAACTGCTAAAAGTGACAGACATGTTGTGATTTTAAAATTATCGCAATTTTTAGTGAGACTTTAGCGAGGGTTCACGGAATATTGCTGTTTTCTTTGTTTGTGGGACAGTTGTGCAGTGAATGATCACTACGTGAGGCAAATTTGGCTGGAATGATCAGAATTTCTACCGGAATATCAAAATGTTTTAGACCCAAAAATTTTCCTTTTGCCTTCGCTTCACATTAAACTTGGACTAATGAAAAACTTTTTGAAGGCTATGAATAAATAGGGTGCAGAATTTAGATACCTGAGACAAGTTTTTACCCAGTTAAATGACGCCAAGTTAAACGAGGGTATTTTCATTTGGCCACAAATTAGAAAGTTGCTGGACGGTACTAATTTATAGAAAAGCTTACCACGAACGAACTTAGAGCTTGGAAGTCATTCTTAAGTGTCGTGTGGGGATTTTTGGGGAATAATGTGTATGCAAACTGCGAACACATTCCTATGAATCGCTTGGCTGCCTAATGTCAATAACAATTCATTTTCTCCATTCCCACTCCCTGAGAATGTGGGAGCTGTCAGCGACGAAGTTCCGCCAAGATATTAGAACAATGGAAATTCGGTACTAAGGGCGATGGGAACCAGCCATGATGGGTGATTACTGCTGGTTTTTGAAGTGTGAAGATATGACCCCCCATAAAAATAAAATGTGTTACAAATAAATAATTTTGAATAGTAATATGTTAAATTGAGTGGATGAACTGACGAGTACTCAGTGTGTATTTTATTATAAAAATTCCAGCTAAGCGCTTTCGGCCATTCTCAAAGCTGTCGTCAATAAAAAATCCTGCAACAGGTGTAAAGAACATCAAATCCTGTGACTAATACATAAAATATGATGAAATGGTTGATGACCATTATTTGATTAAAATGGTTAAAAATACCCTATCAAGGGGGTGTACAATTATAATTCACATAATGAATAGTCCCTTTTAAATGGGTATTGGTAAAGAATCTAAATTATCTGGAAACAGTAAGTTTCGTTTGAAATAGTAATGGTAAACCATCCATATTTAATATTTACGTTAATTTTAATTCGGATATTTCAAAGTAACTTTTTAAAAAACTTTATTTTTACAAATTAAATAATATTATAACAATAATGAAAAATATATGTCTTGAAATCTAGTCTACAACTAATTAAAAAATGAGCGCATCGTCCACAAGACACCTACGCAATCTTGCTGAATGCCCACAAAAGTCGGATTCGGGAAAACTAAGCTCCGGACTGTGAGATACGCAGCGTCAGCATCTTCTTATGGGAACCAAGCGTGGAAGTGTATTAGGTATCCCAGATATTTCAGAATAGTATATTGTTTTACCAGTGACGAAAGTAACATTTTTTGAAGCGACGGAACAATTTTCTCGAGCTTCAAAAATTGTTTCAACGACTGAAACACTATACTTTTTCTACAATCCTGTTTATTTCATAATAATATCCTAAAAAAGTAAAATGAACAAATATTTTAAGCTAAATTGAAAATTACAGAATTTTCTTAACATTACTTATGATTTGAATATTGGTTAATTGTTAAATTCTAGCGATTATTCAGAATTATAGGAGTGTTATAATCAAGATATTTATGTATTGTTTATGTAATTCAGTGTGAACTGACAAGTCCAAACAATTAACGAGGAATGTTAAACCAGGCAACTAGATATAAATTGTTTTTAAATCTCACGTTATTTTATTTTGCTTTTTAATTCAACAACCGTGAAAACTGCATTTCAATTATATAAATGATTCTTGTCTAAGCTTATGAATAATTTAAAGTCGTCAAAACATTATTAAACTTTCGACACTAGATACGAAAGTTATCGTTATGACAATTTCTCTTACTATCAACGAAAATCACGTTTTCGCGTTGAAGGTATTCTATTACAAACTGACCTCTTTTTGTACAGGGGTGGAGAAAAAATATGTTTTTGAGCTTCATTCAAAAGTATGATACCAATAACTTCAATTGCCAACTTGTGTTAACATGACTGTTTGGTACGTTTTTAAAAGAGTTTTGGGGTCACGACAAAGTGTGTGTGGACAGCGACTATTGATATTCTGAAATAAATTCTTTGATACCACATGCGGTACAATAAATGATAACGCCTATGATATTATACACTTTCTGAACTGTGTATTTCGTTCTGATTCAATGAAGTCATAATAAATTTCTTCATTGAAGTCATCTGGTATTAGTTATCCTTCGTTATTACTATAATTAATTTTTTCTAATAAAAACTCTGTGATTTTACTTCCGGAGTAACTACATTACTCTTTGGAATTTCTTGCATCATCGACAACAAACGGAAAATAGTCTTTTCCATAATCAGATTCAGGTTCATTTGTTTAAAAATTTGTTCGGATCTGTGATATTTTTGTATAATCTCTTAATTTTCCTGCGAAATCCACCACTTCTTTTTATTTATTTTATTTACTATTTTTTAATAGGTAATACCACTTGAATATTTGACATACTTTTACCTTACCGATTTCTACGCGATATATTATCAAGATAATAATAATACTATTAACAGAGCTCCACCCCACTTATGTATGTCGTACAATTCAATTTATGCTTCATAAAAACATTATGCAACACATTTGTATCTTCCCAAACATATTTTTGATTTATGATGGCGTAATGAGACTTTTATTAGAATACTGTTCATGACAAAACTGTAAGACCTATTTAAGGACAGCATTAGGGTGCAAAATATTGCTTCCCGTAGCATTAATACAACAATTCTATAACTGTTTTCAAATTTACTGTGGAGTATTAAGAAAGTGTTTTATGAATGTCCAACCAGGCACTATTAATATGACAACTTTATAAATGTTGCTGACATGATGGGTGTCGGGAAAGACCATTACAGGAATTCTTTCCATAAGGGAATAGGTCCTTTAATTTGTCGTATGAACGCTTATAAAACATAGTAACATTTTTCTTGAAAATGTTTCATATTTATGTTCCAATGACGTTTTGAACTCTAACGTACTGATCAAAATAATTCCAAGAACTGAAATGTCACTTTAACGATTGTGATAAAGTAGAACGGTCTTTGGAGAGCAGTTATGAAGCAATATTAAAACAGATTAGTACCAAATCCAAAATCTAAAACAACTTTGTTAGCTGGGAAGGAATCAAATTAATGGATCATCCAACTTTTAACCCCGAGTCAACACTCGAAGATTCATTCTCACTAATTGAAGATAAAATGCGTGGACAAAAATTTTCAATATCTAAAGAAGCGCACGAGGCATCCAAAAACTAACAGCTTCAGAAATGGAACAAACTATTTATGTTACGTAACATTTGTCAATGTGTGTACAAAGAAAATTCTCAAGCATCAACAAAATAAAACGATAAATCATCAAAAGCAATGGAAACAAAAAAATTATTTCCAAAAGAAAAACAATACTTTTTCGAATAGGATATAAAAAACTATTTACAATAAGAGCCAAGCATACATAAATATTCTTTTTAAGAATTTGTTCAAATAAATGTTCAAACAAACCACAATTTTGAACTTTTTAATTCTGTTGCTCCAAGTAACTAAAAGCATGAATATTTGAGAAAAAAATCAAGTATACTTCCGTACAATATTACCGATATTGTTTAATACAATAGCAGAATGGATTTATAGACTAAAAACTTGACTGTCGAAACCGATGATCAAACCAAGGATCTTTAGATCTTCAGTCTAACGCTCTGCCGACTAAGCTATTTCACTTCTTAATATGATTTAGTCGAGTGATGTACATATATTCTGAGCTTTAGTGAATAATAATTAGAAAAGAAGAACCCAATAATTTAGCAAAATTATTAGTTTTACGTAATGACCCTACTCGAAAAACTGATTGGTGTCCCACAGAAAGTTTCACTTCAAAAAGCATATTTTGTACCTATTATAGTATTTTATAGTGCATAGACAATGTGTCTGAATTTATTGGAGAGCAATAAATATATTTCTATATTCATTTGTTACACTTTCTCTTTTACATACATAAATAGCAATCCTCGTAAGATTATTCATCTACTATTGTTTATTGAAAGCTCACATATGACATTTTTAAGAATTTGGGGTTGAGTAGATTCGAAAACTTTAATAATACTTGATATTTTGATACTAGTTATTTTTTATAAAAATTTTCCAGCTTAAACATCCTTTTGTCGTTGATTAATGTATATGTGTATTCAGGACACGCCGTACGTTACGTCTGGAAAATGATGATACACAATGAAGTGCTTTCAAAGTAAACAGCAATAATGGATTAAGTTACACGTAAATCAATAGTAGGCTACGAAAACAATGGGAAACAACAGTCGCGTATAGTAGAAATTCATCAATTTTTATTTTGTGGTATAATAGATTGGAGAAAGAGTGACAAATCTCTGAATTAACGGAATCGTTAGGTTCATATCCAAAGAATTATTCATTTTCAACTCAGTGTTTTTCCATTTCTTGGATGATAACCTGTGAAATATTGTCGATTGCGGAGACGAAAGCTCCGTCATTAATAAACTTGTTTTTGATGAAATATAGTTTTTTTCAGAAGAAATTTTTGTCGGTTGCTTTGATCTATACAGAACCTATAATTTATAATACCTCCGTATCTCTTTTTATCATCGTACTGATTTCTAATATGCACTCGGTTTCTTCCTATCACTCACAAGTTTTTAGAGAAGGAAGAATATAAAATATTAAACTTCCAATTTATAAGAAACCTAATGGTGAATTTTTAAAAATTAAAAAAACTCCCTTCTTCTATCTACTTTTTATAGTATTGTAATAAGCACGAGATATGACATAGGAAATTTTAAGGACACCCCATATAGATAAAATTTTCTTGATCATAAAATAAGTCGAAACAAATTAATATTAAAAACAATTGTTGACCCCCGCCAGTGAAGAATTTGATACAAACAATTTTACATAACCGGCCAGGCCGATAAACAATACATCAGGTGTTTGCCATGTTTTGTTTATCAAAAAATATAATCAAACGTTGCAAACTAGTATAATGAAATTTAAAATTAACCTTCAGTTACGAAAATAAAAAAAACATGAGACAAGGGCAAAATGAAATGATTCTAGAATAAATAGCAGGAATTTTGGTAACAGAAGCAGTGAGGTTGTAACCCTCATTAAGTGCCCAAGCACTGTAAGGCCTGCCACTCCGTCGTCGACAGTAATATTTTGTAGTTGTGACTTGTGATATTTCAAAAGCGTAAGTTTCTTTCCATATAATTATTTGTTTTATACTATATTGACATTTTATTTGATTTAACTGGGTGTTCAAAATGAAAAGGTATACAAATATTTTCGGTCATATTGAGTGCACTATTTACATATGAGCCCCTCACCTACCATATTTAGGAAATAGCACAAATTGAATCCGATCTAATCTAGAATTATATTCATATACAAGAGATACCGTATGGTCGATAATCATTTTCTTATTATTTTTTTTATATTGTACAAGATACTCACCTGTACGAGATATCATATTTATTGTATTCGATTCCGAAAGTTTTGTTCGATATATTATTATCTTATATTGTGCAGGATATCCCAATGTACGAGATATCATATTTATTCTATTAGATTTCGAAAGGTGGTTGATAATTATTATAACATATTGTACAGGATATTCAACTGTACGGGATATCACATTTATACCATTCGATTTCGAAAGTTTGTTGATAATTATTACAATATATTGTACAGGATATTCAACTGTACGGGATATCACATTTATACCATTCGATTTCGAGAGTTTGTTCGATAATTATTTCTCTTATATTGTACCGAATATTCAACTATACGTGATATCGTATTTTATCTTTCATAATCAAGAAAGACCCCTTTCAAAAATTTGGAAGACGTTGTGCCCGAGTCAGATTTATTTTGTTGGTCTCATTTCATATACAGGGATAGTCCTATATAAGACATCCTTTACTGGTGTCACGATAACGGGTAACTACTTCCAGATTAGGAGAGACGTTTTTCCTTAACTGAATTTTTAGTGTAACGGACCGAGGCATTCTCCCCCGAGTAACTTTCATTTCGTCCAAATCAAGGCTGTGCTATTGGATTTATTTATTTATTTATTTATTTATTTATTTATTTATTTATTATTCATACAAACCTTACGGTTTTATTACATGAATAAATATGTAATACGATACATTGTGCAAAATAATACATTTTTACGTAATAAAATGAATTTACAGAATTTATAAGATTCACAAAAAGTAGACAAACATGTAATTGTATTCGTATAGTTTATCCAAGATTAATTGAACTGTATGAGGATTGACACAACCTTTAAAGTTCTTCATAGAGATATAAAGATTAGCTGCTCCAAGATTGTTTTGCGAAAAATTATGGTAGAAACTGTCCATTCTAGATCCATCAATGTATTGAATCGATTCGCAAGTCGAAACATGTTCACCGTAGGTGATCTCGAGATGTTGAATGATGAAGGAATATTAAACATTGTAACCTGGCGCATTCGTCTAGGTGGCACGTTGAATCTAATCAAAGACAAAAGCTCAGGGGAGTTAACTCTATTATTTATAATATTATATAAGAATATCAATACTGCTAGTTGTCGTCTATTTTCAAGGGATAATATCTTAAATTCATTTCTGAGAGTTGTACTTCTAATTATCTGGTAGTCAGGGTACACGTGATGCTTTTTAAAATAGAGTAACTTTAAAAATTTATTTTGAATTTTTTCTAATTTATTCAAATTACTTTGAGGTTCCGTGAACCAAATTAATGAGCCAAACTCCAACTTGCTCCTAACCAAACTATAGAATAAAAGTTTAAGTGTATTAAAATTAGTAAAAATATGAGATTGTCTTATTATAAAACCCAACATTTTATTAGCTGACTTCACTATATTTTCAATGTGTCTGGTAAATGAGAATGTACTGTTGTAAGTTATGCCTAAATCTTTGATTTCAGTGCAGCGTTGCAAGCTTTGACCCCCCATTAAATAAGTAAAGAGACACGGTTGCTTAATACGCGTTATAGTTAAAACAGAACATTTGCGTAGGTTGAAATTTAATTTATTTTTATAACTCCATTCAAACACCCTATTAATGTCCTTCTGTAACATAACGCAATCTCTCACTGTTTCTATTTTTTTGAATACTTTGAAGTCATCTGCGAATATAAGGCCATTTGAAGATACTAGTACTTTAGGCAAATCATTAATAAAAAGTACAAAAAGAAGCGGCCCAAGGTTGGAACCTTGAGGCACTCCAGAATTTGCCTCAAATTTCCCCGATGCATTTCCGTTGTATTTAGTAACTATATATCTGTTTTCTAGATAACTTTTAAATAGACAAAGTAGGTTATATGATAATCCAAAACCACCCAATTTCCTTAGCAATATGTCGTGGTCAACTTTATCGAATGCCTTGCTGAAATCCGTATATATAACATCAAGCTGAGATTTACATTCCAATGACTCAAATACATGATTACTAAAAAGAAACAGGTTTGTATTAGATGATTTTTGTGAGACAAATCCATGTTGATGAGGTACTATATACTTTTCAACATGTGTATACAATTTACAATATAATATCTGTTCAAAAAGCTTGGCAGGGGCACACATAATTGAAATAGGTCGATAGTTTTCGATGTTCATTTTATCACCGGACTTAAATATGGGACATACCAATCCGGTTTTCCAGACTGAGGGAAATATACTAGTTTTTAAAATAAGTTTATAAATATGTATCAAAGGCTGACTTACCCACTCGCCACATGCCTTTAGTATATATGGTGGTATTCCATCAGTTCCCTCCGACTTTTTGGGTTTCAGCTTTTTTAGTGCCAAATCGAATTCTAACTCACTAACAGAATTCAATACGAATGTATTATTTGTTACATCTAAGTCAGAATCCAAGAGCAAATTGTAAGAGGCTTTTTTGTCAGCATACACTGACGCGAAAAATGATGCAAATGTTTCTGCAGTTTTTTCCTCTGCTACCTCTACCCCGTTATATATAAATTTACCACTATTAGAGTTTTTCCTATTATTCTTTATATAATTCCAAAAATTATTGATATCAGAAGTTACTTCCTGCTCTAATTCATTAATATATTTCTTTTTTTCAATTATTATAAGCTTAGTTACTTTTCGTCTCACTTCTATGTATTTATCATTAAAATAACTGGAAATATTTTTCAGTTCTCGATACCTCTCTTTTTCTTTTAAAGTACTTTTTATATCGTTGGTGAACCAAATGGGATACATTTTAGATTTTTTGTAATGAACATATCTTGGGACACATTCCTCTATAATGTTATTCCAAATTCTATAAAAATTATTCAAAGCTCGGTTCACATCTAGATTTTCGTTCAGTACCATATCCCAACTCGCGTCCCTGATACGCTCCGTTAAGGTAAGAAAGTTAGCTTTTTTATAGTTGTATCTTATACAATCTTCAGCAATATTATTCATGGTTTTACCCGTCCCCCCAATTGTTATACATTTTATACAAATTTCAAGAGCAGGATGATATTCATCTTCTTTAACAAATGGCACAAAATCTCTATTAACTGTGCACTTATGTAAGGTGTTCTCCGAAGAAATTACTAAATCTAATGTTCTTCCATGCTTGTTCTTTATGTTATTATATAGTGTGAAGCCATTAAAATCCATAAAATCACGAAAACTCTCAAGTATTTCGTTTGATATGATTTTATTAAAATTAATTCCAGTTATATCAGGTATATTAAAATCTCCAAAAATGTAAACATTATCGGATATTTTCATATTATTCTGTAAAAATTCAAAAGCTGATTCATACACGTTAATTAAACTTCCAGAAGGTATATATACCCCACAAAAAACGTGCCTGCAACCTTTTGCTTTAACTTCAACTATAACTGCTTCAAAAAATGTTTGTTTTTTAATAACTTTTAATATTTTATATTGTTTTTTAATTGCTAGAAAAACACCTCCGCCGGTTTTTTTATTTGCAATTTCTAAATCTCTATCGCATCTTACCAAATTGTACCTTCCTAAATCTATTATCTCTCCATCACCCACTCCATCCTGTAACCATGTTTCCACTGCTATTATTATATCAAAATCACCAATCAAAGAGTTCATAAGAAATTCAGAACATTTAGTGTTCAATCCTCTACAGTTTTGGAAATAAATGTTAATAAGTTTCGACATGTTGAGTCTTATGTGAACTCGCACTCTACCCTAAAATAATTTAATTTAAAAATCAGAATTACTGCCGTAAAGCGAAATTTTAATAAAGATATTTCATATCAAAAACTAAACAACAATCCATTACGAAATACTTCAATAACAAATATTTTCAATTAACAAGTCAGTTAGTTATGTTAGATAACAAGTTAAAATAGTAATTTTTCTTCATGTAAGTTCTTTAGCCATGTGCAAAAAAAAAAAACATACTTTGTTTCTAAATAAAGAAGTGCACCCTACTTGAAAGAAATCCAATTCCAATCTTTACTTCCAAATCTTAAAAATAAATTATAAATGAAAAAATATACGTATTAATACTATCTGAAATAAGAAATATGTGAAAGCTATTTTCAAAAACTTTAATTTACAATAAGCCTTTCCCATCGTGTAATGGGGCCTTTAGCCGAAAGCAATTTATTCTATAAACTGAAAAAGAGACAACAAAACAAAACAAAAATAGTCCTGCAAAAAAGAATCGTTGTTGATAATAGTTCCTGTCTTCTACTTGGTCAAATCCTTCACATTCTGAATCAGCTTGACAGCGTTGTCACACTTCACGAAAATTCTGCCATTCATAGACCATGCTGATCGATTTCCATATTTTGCTTTTGCGGCTTTCAGGAGCTTGTATGCTCCCTCTGTTAAATTTTCATTTATAAAAATATTTGAACCCTTTAAGTTTGTTCTGGCATTGAATATTTCTTTCTTTTTCAATAGTGACACAAAAGTAACAATAACTGACCTCGGTAATGTTTGTCCTTCTTTATGTTTACCAATCCTGTACATATTATAAATTTCCCAGTGTGCACATTTAATTTTCAAGGCGTCATTAAATAGGCATAGCACTTTAGATATTAAATTCTCTTTTTCCTCTTCCTGTATACCTGATACTATTAAAGAATTTTCCCTATTTTTTAATTCAAACTGATTCATACGGTCAGCAACGTTTCCGATTTCTTCTTTATTTGTCTTCACTTCCATTTCCATATCAGTAAATCTTGATAACAAGTCATCTAATTTTTTTTCTATAGACTCAAAGCTCTTACCAATATTCTGTATTTGTTCCTCAATTTTGGTGTTTATCTTTGGCAAAATTTTATTTAATATAATAGATTCTAACATATTTTCGTCCACCGCTACAGTTACACTTCCACTTCTTGTTTTTTGACTCATTGTCAGGAAGTATGTAGGTAAAATCTGGCAGCAATGTGCAGAATTTTCAATTTGATTGTGATGATATTATTCAAATTATTCACTCTGATTGGGAAAATGGGTCACAGAAATTGCACTATTCTCTCTACGGACACTTTTACTACTAGTTATCTAAGACTAACTGCTACAAATGTGAAAATTCCACAAAAATAACTCAATTTATTCGGAGCTCACATAAACGATGTCTACACTCGGACGACCATTACACAGTATATTTAATTAACTGCTGTTTGTAATATACTTGTACATATTTATCCACGCAGTCTGTTCCCTTTATCAACGACCCATACCCTCAGACCAGCAAGTTAGAACGGGCCGACGCGACCTGCCTTAGAACTCAGGCTTGGCTTATTGTATAAGCCCAAGAGCCCCACGGAGATCTTGACCGCTCGTACCAGGAAAACACCTCTCCCGAGGTTACCCGCAGGGAGATTTCTGGCTCTAAATTTGTGCCGTAATGCACTGGTGACAGCACGCTGCAAATATTTCTAGGAGAAGAGTATACAGTAGGACTCCTCAGGTCACTACAATCAACAAAAAAGAAACCAAAGGAATAATACCGATTCCTATACCATGGAATAAACAAAACGATCTATTAGAGGGGTGACAGCAGTCACTGAATTCACCCAATGGATATAAGCGCATTTTATTACAGTATCAAATAAGGAGAGAATTACAATAAAAATTTTATTTGGTTGTCTTTTTGCACTTGTATTTGCCAGGAGCAGGTTCATGTTTAAGGGTCCAACTAGTCCGCTGGCATATTTGGGGTCAACTTTCCACTGTAGCGCTTCTCCATTTAAGCAATTTGCAGGTGAAATACCTCGCCGTGCTCAACTGCAACCAATTTGCCAAGGAAGAATTCTAAATCGGAGTGAAGAAAATGCAGGTTAAGGGACATATTACAATCCAAGGCTTTATAAGATTGGATAAGTACTTCAACTAGATATTTGTAATTGTCAGACATTTTGTTACTTAGGAAGCTGCTACATATACTTTTGGAAGCATCCCATACACTTTTCTCCCTTCTCAAAAGAGTAGTTGTAAAATTCTAATCCATAAGAAAAGTTCCCGTATGTGAGTTCCAACGAAGATCCCTTTTCTAAGCTTTGCTTCACTTATACGCGGGAATTTCCGTCTCTTATAACGGAACGCATTTCCTTTTATATCTAAGGCTTCAACAAACATTTTTATAAGCACTAGTTTTACGTGCAGAGAAGGTGAATAAACATTTTGCTGAAATAATAAAGGTTCATTAAGGACTTATTTCTGGCCAGGCACAAAGTTTTCACGTAGCGGCCAATCTTTAATCAAATAATTTTGGTCTCTGACAATGTTGTCTCATTTGCATAAGAAAACAACAATATTTTGTGAAGCCATTCTGTAGTCCTGTGAGCAGTGCAACACTTTTGAGATCGGCACAGAACAAACATTTTTAAAAGCACTAGTTTTACGTGCAGAGAAGGTGAATAAACATTTTGCTGAAATAATAAAGGTTCATTAAGGACTTATTTCTGGCCAGGCACGAAGTTTTCACGTGGCGGCCAATCTTTAATCAAATAATGTTGGTCTCTGACAATGTTGTCTCATTTGCATAAAAAAACAACAATATTTTGTGAAGCCATTCTGTAGTCCTGTGAGCAGTGGAACACTTTTGACATTGGCGCAGAAGATATACCTCTTACCATCTTCGTATTTGATGCATTGGAGTAATTTTCACATGTTATGGGATGTTTCTTTCATGTTTACAGCATGACCAACGGGAACTGATGGGCGCTCGTTTGCATTGAACCACAAAACTGCTTTAAAACTTGTGTTTGAGATGTCAATAAATAGTCGCCACTCGGTAGGTACATAGGAAATGCCAAGTTCATTCATTAAACCTGGAATATCATGACAGTAAACTCAGTCATTATCCTTTGAGAAAAATATGGTCAGCAGACTGCCTTTTCCGAAACGTGGAAATTTTCACACCTTTTTGTAAATGGTTCCACTGCTGCGAACGAGATCCAAGCAGTTGGGCCTTTGTTTTGGGATGATCTAAGTCACGAACTAGATGATTGAGCTCTTCCTGTCAATGTCTTCTAACTTAGGGTGAAATTTTAATTCAACGTCAGCGTCAACGTCATTTTTCATTGTTAAGATATCGGCAGATATATCGTTCTTCATAGTAGAAACCTTCTTGTCCATATTAGCAGAAATGTTGTAGAAATATCGTTCTTCATAGCAGAACTTTTCAAATTTGTTGAAATCTTATCTTACATGGCAGAAATATTGTTTTTCACATTAGTTGAAATCTACTCTTCCATGGCAGATATTGACGAACTTAAGGTGGAATCCTCTTAATTGATTGAAAATGTTTCTGGATCAAATCCCTCATTTTTCAGTGCTACTTTAAGTCTTTCTACTAATTCACTATTCTAACCGGATGTTTCTCACTCACGATTTTCCAATTCTGCTCTGTCACTTTCGGGTCACTTAGTCTTTTGTTCATTTTTACGTAGCTATTTATTCATTTTACCCCACACCTGAAACCAATGTAATATATTTCTTATTTATATAAACTATTTTGCCCTGCCGGGTTGAATAAATTTATACACACGGTATTCCTACTCACTTAATTTCTTTATACACTTATCTATTCACTAATTTATATTAAATACACTGCTTATTTACCTAGACTCAATTTATATAAATACTGTACCATTCACTATTTCATTCTTCTGATGAAATGAATTGTAAACTATCTCAGTTGGTAGGTAGTCCTTTATATATTAAGTGAGAGAAAGAGAGATGGATTTCAGATTGTTATTACCCAACCCACACATACAACATATCCACCAGTCATTTTAAACTCCCCAATCCACACCTCGAATTCGAGAAAAGCCAGTCGCCACCACCCGACATCATCCACACAACTTTCAATGTCTCCTAGTCACTTTTCCAACAAATTTCAAATAAACTTAGAATCTCAAAATTTTCCCCAACGCTTCTCATTGATTCTCAAGACATGGGAGACACCAAAAACTCCAAACATCCATTCTCCAACAATCTCAAACAATCTCAAACACCCACCTCGCTCTATCAACTACCCGCAACACAACGTGGTTCGTCTTATTCATTTTTCTACCTTCACCAGACACTTCTTAATTTCCCATTCCATACACCATCAAAACCACGTTCGCTCAAAAACATCCAGTTTCGCTGCTGATTGTTCCTGCCTCTCTCTCCGGTTGATTTCTAGCAAAAAAAACAACTCACCCACAAAACTTTTTTCTCTCAACTTCCCATACACTTCTTTAAAAAACTGAATTTTCAGCCCTACCCAAATCTTAAGCCAAGTCAATACGCGCACACAAACCACCCACAAAAACACCCCCAATCAGCCCTGAAGAGGAAACGAATCCTATAACAGGGCCTTACCCCAAACAAAAATATACCCAAATAAAAACACCACAAGCCCAAACTTCAAAAAATTCACGAGCATCTCTCCCTCTCTCTCTCTCTTGAGAGATGGATTCTCCAGAGAAGTGTTGAAGGTACCATTCAAATTCTTCAATTTTCTCACCTACGCTTATTCATAAATATTCGCCATATTCCAATTTTTGTCTTATGGAGTAGATATCTCTCTTTCCTGGTTTTTGTTATGCGCATTAGTTGATCATCTGAAACCTCAATAACGCTTCATTTGATTTTTATTATGAAGCAGATGAAATATTTCTTTGATTAGTGTTTTTAAATAAAACTCAAGGTCTCTAGTTAATTCCACAATATAATACAAGTTATTGAAAATTCTAAAAAATTGACAATTGTTTCGATAAATCAATATCATCGTCAATTTCTTCGATAATATTTCTAGTAGGAATTCTGACGACATCAAATGCTAGTATTTGACACAAGCGCGATATTTTATTCATTTGATCACTTATATACTTTGCAGTTACCTATGATTTGTCGATGTAGTATCTCTATAAATTCACTTAATTAATAATTGTCTCCACAGATAGGTGTCAATTAGATACTATCGGTTACAAATTTGAATAATAGCTTTATCATTATTTTGGAAAGCATGAGATATCCTGTTCCATTATAATCAAATTGTGAAGTGGATTGAAAAAATATCAGATGTGCGATTGATGAGAGAAGAATGAATTATTGGTTCAATGAAGTGCCACGAAATCCAGCTTTCCTTTCAAATAGTTATTATTCATATTAAGATAATTTTTGATCAGCGTATAATACCCAATATTGAACCAAAGCCTCTCTCGTATTATGTCATCTTCTTCGATCTTGTGCTGCTAAGATCCAGCTCAAACAAGTTTTTTCATATCATCTCCGCCAGGTTAGTAGGCGTCCTCTACTTCCATACGCTACCACTTTTGATCACCACTGTATTATTTTCATTAACCATCAGTTTTGCTTATCACGTGGTAAGCCCAGTTCTCCCTCATGCAAAATGGTCTTGACAGCGTCCCATATCCCTTATTTCTTCTGATGTTTATGTTAGAAACCTCATCTCTTGAACTGACAGTACGTTATTTGTATTTTTTTGATGTTGTTATTGGTCATTTTCAAATGGTGCCATTGTTTTGTTGCAGATACTGTTTCAAGAAGTCTTCCATTCAATTCACTCAATCTTCCACGCAACAAAGATAAGATGTCACCGAAGTTCATGCCAGATCTAAATCTCAGATGAAACTTACTAGATGATGATTATCATGAATGAAAAAGAAGAGAATATATACGACAAATACAGAGTTGATAGAAATAGAAATTACTTTCGGTAAAGTCCTGATATAAACCATAATCAAAAGCAGAAGGAATAAGTTTTGTAATCGAAAGAAGATGGGAAATTAACGGAAAGGACTAGAGGCGTCGAGAAAAGATGAGTCAGTGAGGTTGTGGAGAATTTATTTTTTCCTCTCTTTCTTTACTACTTACGGTTGAAAATTTCATGCTAGAACAACTTATTATAATGTAACCAGCAATCCGTATTCAAAATAATTGGTACTTTATCTGCCTTTTCAGATTGCCATCTGTACTGAAGATGAAAAAGTCAAAGATCAAGGTAGTTAACACACAAAATAGACAAAAAAGTGGAAGGGATTGTACAATCAATTCTTTTGGAATCAAAATCCTAAGGTATTGCTTAAAAAATGATCAGAGATGATATCAGCACTATTTTTATACATATTGTTACGAAACAACACACTGGTATAGTCCCTAAATCCGACTCTGTCTAAGCCAGGTATGGAAGTTAAAATTATGGCGGACGCGCAGGGTTTCTTAGAATTGTTTACGAATAGTGACTATCTTATCCACATTGTTATTGTGATCAGTCTTATCTAAAAAATTCCAGGAAGCCAATTGTTTTTGTAATCTAGAATTATCTAGTGAAAAAGGGATTAATATATAAGGGACTGATCAAGAAGAGTTTAGTTCAGTTGATAAAGTGATCTCGTGAAATAAATACACGGAAATGGCAAACAGTATATAAGTGAATATAAATTAGTTAAGGGTCGATATAAATTAGTTTAAGTGAATATAGTATAGTGTTTAAATAAATTAGTAAGTAGCCATATCGTGTGTATAAAATTTATTCCTCCCGTTTATTGTTTAAATAAATAACAAAAACATTACAATATATTAACATCATTATACTAATTAATATAGGATATAAGAACCAATATGCATTTTCATAATAAGAAAGAAGTATTCCAGGTGATTATGAATTGAAATCTATTTTCCTATATTTTAGTTTGCATTACATTAAGTGGTCTGATATGGCATTTTAATTGGTGCCAGATTAAAGTGGTTTGATTTGGATTTTTATCAAAATGTTGTTTCTCCAAAAGCTTGACATGGGTTTGATTAAGCACACTGCGCTCCCTATAAAGTTCACAACACCTTTCTGTTCTTTTTCCCCCAAAACTCAGTAGTTTGATTGATGTGACCAAACTCGATGTAAAAGAACGTTAATTTTAAGTCAATTGGAAACTTATTCACTCATCTCATCTGAATATTAGATCAAACCGTTGAATATCATGATAATCAATTAACAAAAAACAGTAAATCGGAACAATATGTTAATAAAATCAGAACAATTATAGGGATAGCATAGATTTGATAAATAAATGGATAATATCTATATCATGTTCATTATAATATTCTTTGTTAAATAAGAAGTAGTATTGTCCTCCTCCGTGTTTTCTCCCATAGTTGCTAGGTTATTAGGAAATGGAATAATTCTCATAAAAAAATTCACATCCACTTCTATAATTTCCAACGCCAATGAATTGTAGACTTAGCTCTAATTGCCTCGTTTCTAACTTGGCTTTTTACTACTGTAAAATAAACTTTTCCGATAGGGTTTTTCATCAAACACACCCAAAGTCCTTGAAATATCCTACATAAATAAGTTAATGATTTCTAATATTTATTCTTTTCTTGGGACAAATTAACCACAAATATGTACATCTTTAAGGTTTGTTTATATTATAACTGTAAATTACCTACTGTAGGAATATAGAAGCTATAACTATATTCTTCCCAATTACTGGTTGAGCCTGTTAATAATTATATTTGAACAACCTGTACTACTTTAAAATAAGCTTAAATTCTTCATATAAAATCATACATTAATTACATTTATATTCCACCCCACTATAATAATCATTATACATTTCTATACCTACACACATAACTCCTATTTAAAATCGGTCGTATTATCTATTTAAAACTTTAAAATCCTCAAACATCAATTTTAATCTTTTCTGCACACACAAAAAAATAGCGTGTAAAAATCCTTCTTGTCTACAACGAAAGCAATCTTTCCCCTGCAAAAAACGACCCAGTTTACGCACAACTTAACCGCCGTTTACGACGATTAGATTTTGAAATAATACCACCCATTGGCCAATTTCCCACATGATTCCCCCTGCTTACACCCACTTTGAACGACACATAAATATAGCTTCAACCATACAATACTTCACTTTTCAGTCACCCATCGTACAAAACGGTACTTATATTACATTCGTTAACCGGCATTTACCGGTATAATAAAAATTAAAACGAACAAATAATGTGCTAGTAGTGAACCTTATAGCTAGTAATCAATGATACTGTCTCAATTGTTCAGCAAAACGAACAATACTTCTAATAAACTTTCAATAAACCAACCAGTGAGAGTGCAAAAGCATTTAATTTTATCCAACCATCTAACTTCTCAACGTATAAAACATAATTTTTTCCACGATAAAGTGGCTGGTCCTTCGAACTTTATGTGAAAGTAAATATTCTCGCATTTTGCGATTCTACTAAAACAAAGTGAGATTGCGGAACATGGTCCTACGAGCTAGGAGAAGCTACCAGAACTTGTAATGTGTACATGGTCCTACGAGCCAGGAAAAGCAACCTGAACCAGAAAATCTGCGAAACATGGCCCTGATTCGAGGCGGAAGTCATTAGGGTCTATAGCAGGAAGCCGTCCCATCCCAAAGGAACCTGTTAGCCCTGAACAAAGAGGTGGAAAAGGAAATTAGCACCTTCAACACAGCTGACAAACGAATGCCGGCATGTAAACCAGGTATTTATTATTCAATCAAGAATTTCAAATATTTGATTATCAAACTTCAAAACTTATGATTATAGTGTGAGAAAAAATTCCATGTGTAAATAATTAAAAAAACACTTATTCCACCTCATGATTCAAAATTTTCGTTTCGGACACTTATAACAATTTCAATGACATTTTGTAAAACAATTATTTATATTATACATATTTAATCAAAAATATAAGTATTCATTATTATGACTGTGTTTTATACATGTTTTAATATTGCAACAGTCGAAAAATTATTAAAAAAGGCACGGCTGTTTGCAAAAGTATAAAAATTTCGTTTACTTCATGTGTAACAAAACTGTTATTTTTTCAAAATAAATAATTTATTGTACAACATTTAATGGATATCTCATATTATGAAAGTAATGTCGTATTTTCGTTGCTCAAAAATTGTTCATATTTACATTTCATTGATTCTCGTTATTATTATTAATTTTTCATAATAACACAAAGAGATCCAACAGTATAATTTCAAAATCACAGACATCTCTCTTCACATTGAAAAATGTGAAACTCAAAATAAAATCAGAAAATACCTTCAACAATTTCACAACATATAGGGTGAGACTCACATTCGTTTACCTTTCACATACCGGTTTTTACCAAAAATAATTCAGTGCACAATTATTTTACCAACTCAACTTTCAATTCCAAACCTAACAAAAATTCATTATTTAAAATCATAGTTGCGATGTGACCCTCTTAATCTTATTTCGCAATTAGCAGTTAATGAAAATAATTTCGATATAGCTTTAGACTTGTTAAATTCTAAGTATAATAACACAAGGCAAATTGTGACAGCCCATATCAACCGATTAACAGCTTGTAATAATGTATCAAAATGTACTGCACAACAATTAAGAGTATTCACATCTGATGCTAGAGCTATAGTAAAATCGTTATTAAATTCAAAGATTAGTAAGCAATATTTATTTGATGCTTCAATTGTTCATATTTTGTAAACCAAATTAGATTATGGTACTGAAAGATCTCTTGAAGAAAAAGAGACTAATGAAAATTCAATCACTAGCAATAATTTTTTTGAATTGTTGAAGAAACAATGTACTGTTTTGGAAAACTTGCTCACCCAATATCCTAAACCTGATTCATCACATCAGCAACGTAGTCAGTCTTCTAATGTGACCAAACCAGCTAACAGAGTGAGATTCAAAACTCACCACTTAACAATTATCAACGCAATCAACCTTCTTTTAGTGCATCTCATAATTCCAATTACCCAGATCCAACATACTCGTTTTGCAAGGAAACAGGCCACCAAATATATGTGTGCTCCCAATTCGGAATGCTTTCCGTTCCTGATCGGAACAACTAAATTAGAGAAAACAGAATGTGCTTTAGGTGTCAAAGTTCCACACACACAATCACTATGTATATCGGTTAAATCATGTTCCATTTGTCAAAAAAGACATCACACTTTACTTCATTTAAACAATTCTCCCCCTAGACAAAACTCTGACACAAGATCTGTCATCAGAAATGACACTCCGATTGTCGCTAGGACCCATTCTTTTCATTCCACATCAAATGAACCACGCAACCTACACTCTCTTGCAACCCAACCTTCAACTCAACATTCACTATCTGATCATTTGTTACCCAACTCACTTGAAAGGGACACTCTTAATTAACTCTCCTTTAGTACAACTCATAGCTTCAACACCATTGATCTTTCTACATGCTCCTTCTGTAATGAAACAGGTCATGAAATGTATTCTTGCTCACATTCCAGGATACCTCTACACTTGTCCGCAACAATCATATAGAAAATAACAAAATGTGCATAGCATGTCTGGGCTCCAGACACACACTGACCCATTGCTCATCTACCGGTGTATGTACTATTTGTAGAAACAAGCACCACACTCTACTCCACTCAACCCCTCACACATATAAACCAAACATAGCACTGAGACCTTTCGACATAAACCCTAACCAATCACCATCAACGCAACAATATCCAGAAGATTATCTTCAAGAAACGTACTATTCTGGACAAAACTTATTCACACAATACCTTACGGATAACTCCTCTCATATTCATCATAGTCGTCCTTCTGGTGTGCCGACAACACTTAATCAAGTCTGACTCTCAAATCAACACTCTTAAAACACAAACATTCTAAAATCACAAAACAGTTTTAAATCAAAACTTTATCTGAAACCAAAACCCACACCAAACAAACAATTCACTTCCTTACTCAACTCTCTTTCAGTGCAGATTAGCACTAATTCATTACTTAAACTCTTTTTTCGTCAAGAAATCCATTCCTTTTGTCCTCTGGAAGAGGACAGTGATTAACGCAATAACTTTTACTCTTAGACAAGTAAAACTTGAAAAAGTTTGAAAAAAACTTTTTGACACTTGGAATACTTGGAAGAAGAAAAATCTTGGAATACGTGGATAAAGTAGAAAAGATACTTGGATGAAGAAGGTACTTAGATGAAGAAGAAACACGCATGAAGAATATAATTGGATGAAGAAGAAAACTTGGATGGAGAAGATACTTGGACGAAGAAGAAACTTGGATGAAGAAGATACTTGTATAAAAAATATACTTGTATTAAGAAGATGAAACTTGGATGAAGTTGATACTTGGATGAAAAAGAAAAGATACTTGGATGACAAAGAAACTTGGATGAAGAAGAAAACTTGTATGAAGATGATACTAGGATGAAGAAGATACTTGGAAGAAACGTGGAAGATATTTGGATGATAGAAACCCTTGGGTGATGTTTAGATGAAAACGTCATCCCCCTCCTTATTTGTTACTTGAAAACTACTTGTACGACACTTTGAACATGAGAAGACTTGACAAATACAAAAAACACTGAAACAAATATATGTTACCCTCTTTTTTTTAATGAGAACAGAAATAAACTTACCCCTCCATACATACTAAAATTTAAAACTCAATCTCGCCCGCAAAAGAGACGAGCCACCTTAAGACAAACACCTCTCATCATAAAACTCATACAAAAACAATCTCAAAAGATTCAGATAATACTCTCTCATCATACTTATACACTCATGGTCACTACCTTACACAATTACTTTCATGCTAACTCACACTTAGAAATAAACTCTTACTTGCACTCGCACGCAATTGCACCCTTACTCTCACTTATACTCGTACTTCCATTTGCATTTGCACTAACATTTAAACGCACACTCGAAATACTTTTACATTTTTCCTTACTTACTCGTACTAACTTGTTGTTGCATGCACTTTCATTTCCTCTAGTCTCATTAGAACACACTCTTCCTCACATATATATTCTTAATATAAATTGTACTCAATACATTCACAATGAATACTCATTCTTACTTACACTCTCACTTGAATTCAGAACCTCACTCCAATTCTACTCGCACTCGTAGTAGCACTCAATTCCACTTGTAATTATCATCTCACTCAAACTTGTGAATTATTAAACTTTGAAACCAGTCCTATACACAAACTGTTGCTAGCACTTGAAAACTTACTGGCACCCTCTCTTGCACTTTACATGCATTACAATCTCAATTGTATTCGTACCTTACTCACAACGATGAAAAGTCCGAGGTTCTTGGATCGTTACTCGTAAAACACACTGGTACCACACTTGTCGAACTAGAATTGACTTGAACATATCTCTCTATCTTCTCTTATATTTCTCATAACGATATTAATTTCTCACTCAAAAAATAAAAAAAACAAAAAGAAATTAACTTTAAATACATTATCGCCATTTCAGAAAAATGTTCTCTCTCATAAAATAACTTCACCTTTTATACAAACAACCTCACAAGCCAAAAGGTCTCTCGAACATTTACTCTTAGATTAGCGGTCACATTACTTGCTCTTATAACTTATACGATCATGCTCACTCATTAATTAATCACACATCACTTATCCAAACATTAAATATCACATACTGTCACTTACTCTCTTAACATTAAATAATATTTCTTCCTCTCTTTCTCATACCCGCTTAAAAACGAGACTCTAGCATAGTTCTAGAGTATTCACTCATTTACTTGTACTAATCTTAATATTAGAGCCCTTATACCACTCTGACATCACTATTAAGATCAATATACATTTACAAATCTCTTATTCATTACTTTATACACTTATTTACTTTTTTTTACACTCATGTATGTATCAGAGCCCAATATACTCTCAATTTACATAAATCCAGTAACTAACATCATTATTTGATTTCTTATTACATCCATCTCTCACCTCTATTCCATTCTTCCCTCGCCAACAATATGACCGAATTTAAGATGAGCTTAAATTCTTCTTATGAAATCATACATTAATTATATTTATAATCCACCCCTGTATAATAATCATTATACATTTCTATACCTACACACATAATTCCTGCTTAAAATTCGTTCATAATATCTATTTAAAACTTCAAATTTCTCAAACATCAATTTTAATCTTATCTTCACATACAAAAAACTAGCGTGAAAAAACCCTCCTTATCTACAACGAAAGCAACCTTTCCCCTGCAAAAAACGACCCAGCTTACGCACAACTTAACCGCCAGTTACGAAGGTTAGATTGTTACGTTGAGAATTTGCACTAGCATTGTTCATCACTTGGCCTAAGTTTGAACACATTTTTAGTTGAATATTGTTACCTCACCTTAGTTTATTTACAAATATTCGTTACTATTACCAGCTTAGCTTCTGTTATTGGATTTATTCTTTTAGATTAGAACTTGTCTTTCTTGTTTTGTCATTCAATATAATTTATATTATTAGTTGTTTGGATAATACCTACAAGTAATTGGGACATTTTATTCTAAAAGAATATTAGGGCGGCTATGTTTCCTTTAAATTCTGATGATAAGATTCCGCTTTGGAATAAAAGTATCATCTCACGATAAATTCTACCTGATTTGTTTGAGAGATTATATTATTGTAACAATGTGTACCTGCCTGTAGTTTCTGATGGTTATGAAAGGAAGTATAAACCGTTCGTTTCTCCATTTTAATTTTGTTTTAGTGATATATCTTTGGTATTATGGACTATTTTTGAGCAACTCAGTGTGTTTTGTTGACATTCGAAAACAGGTGGTTCTTCATACGTCAAGTAAAATGACAACATAGAGACAGTTATTGTTTTGTCTATGGACAACAAGTTGGTTCTTTGATTAATAGTTTAGGTGCGTTCGTTGTTTCAGCGCTACTGGTGTTAGTTTAGCGATCAGTCGGGGATTGTTTGTTGATGGGGTTGAATATTTCGCTTTGAATAATAGGTCATTGGAAGTCGCGTTGTAACGCACTGTTCGGGTATAACCTGATGTAAATATTTCATGTTTAAAAGATGTGAATGTCAAATCGCGCATGGGCGACATTTTAATTGACTTTGTATTAATATAAATTTTGGGTGATTTTGGGAACCGTACATGGCATTGACATTTGATGGTTGACGTGCTTCCGGCTAGAACAGGTGGTTTGTGACACTTACTGGTGGTGGTTCGCTAGAAAAGTCACGTGCGTGGTGGGTTAAAAATAATTTGAAGTTTTGGGAAATTACTTTCCACCTCCGAATGGGGGATTTTGGTCAAATTGACCCAAGGTGATGTTTGGTTAGACTTTGATTGTGCTGGTTTTGTTGGGAACCAAACACTTTACCGTTGATACACGGGATATTCACGCACACTCCACAAATTCATCGAGATCTGCCATTTTGGCTATCAGAAAATCAAAGGTACCGAATCTTCAGGTATACTGGACTAGTATAGACGATATATATTCACCGAAAATCGTCGTTGTTTTGAGTGGTAGACGCCACAACGATATGAAGAAGATAAACCCTGGGGATGGACACCCTTCGTTTTTTTTATGGATTTTTTTGGACGGCTGGATCCGGAAGCTCCGCATCTGATGGGGATGGACAGTAGTCGCCGCTGATAGAATTAAGTGGATGGAAACTTCCCACCGTGGAACGGTTCGAATATTGCTGATTAATTATTTTTTGTAAATTGTTCAAGTAACGTTTTTGTATATTTTTCATGACCAAGTTATGACATTTTCTTTCTCTTATATTATTTTTTATATATATGGTTCGAATAAATAACTTTTGATATATAGTACAGGGAATAATGGGGTTAATTTTTTGTATATATAATGTTCAAGTAAATTTTTGACATCTAGAGTTGGAGTTAATGGGTTTATTTCTTTGTACAAACATTAGTTAAGAAATTTGTGACATTTGGGGCGGGGCATAATTGGTTTTCACATGTTTGTACATTTAATTAGAAGTTTCTGATATTTGGGATAGGGAATAATTGCCTTTCACATGTTTGTATATTGATTAAGAAATTTCTGACATTTTACCTATGGGATTCGGGTGAATCCTAAAGTTATGGCATAATGGTAAGTTGGTACTACGTATGGAGCTCGATACGAATTACCAGATTATTGTAATTTCAATATGTATTCATTCACAACTAGCGGCTAAGGTTAAATAACTGTCGTTGCTGTTACTCTAGTGAGTAACAATCATTTTATTTGGTAGTACATTTATTTCCGTTATATGATGAGTAATCATACACTTATGAAAATATTGTAAGTCACTCAGGCGTATGATTGTATTTCGGACACCTACTGATTTTATATCTAAATTCTCATATTAATTAATATGTATCATTAACTTTTTTTTATCAACCGTTGTAACTTAAGGTATTAGATAAAACGTTGCCTAAATTTTGTGTTAACTAACTCGTTGCATTTAGTTTGGACTTTGTCAACTAGCGTAGCTCATTATTCTTTTGGTTAACTTATATTTCAATTTATATTAGATAACTTTTATAACTATCACCCATATTTTTCAATTTGGCCCTCGGGCAATATGGTGATTTATAAATGTGCTTTGACAACCACTCTTTAGCTTAAACCTTACAATGTATTGAGAGTTTATTGAAAACCGGACTCCTGAATAAATCTGTGCTGTCTGAGGTCTTTGATTGACTGAACCTGATTTTGGTAGTTTAGTTGGGTACAGGTATAGATAAACTGGGTACGTCATTGGGATATTTTGGACTACCTGGCGCCCGTATTGAATCATCCTCATATTAAGCCCACTCCCTTCTTCGGCATTGAGCAGCCAGTGACGAAACCCAATTGCGACTAGCAGGAGGCGTTGTAGGTGAGTTCGGTAAGTTGTTGTGGTACTGCGGAGTGGTTATTGCATTTTGTGACAGACATCTGTCGTATGTGTACGTCGCAGTTGGTCATCCCTCGGGGAACAACGGTGGTCTGTTATTGTGGCAATACACCATTACCTTTGGGGTTGCATAATACTCTTAAAAGATTTCAAAATAATACCACCCATTGGCCACTTTTCCTCGTGATTTCCCCTGCTCACACCCACTTTGAACGACACATAAATACAGCTTCAACCATACAATACTCCACTTTTCAGTCACCCATCGTACAAAACGGTACTTACATTACATTCGTTAAACGGCATTTGCCGGTATAATTAAAATTAATACAATCATTAACTAAAATCAAATAATGTGATAAAATAAATCTTATAGCTAGTAGTCATAATAAACTTTGAATAAATCAACCAGTGAGAGTACAAATCCATCTAACTCCTCAACGTATAAAACGTAATTTTTGACATGATAAAGTGGCTAGTCCTTCGAAATTTCTGTGAAAGTAACTATTCTTCCCGCATTTTGCGATTTTACTAGAAGAAAGTGAGATTGCGAAACACAACCAATGTAATTCTTTTATTGCTCTTGTTCCCGTATGCTAGAGTAGGCACTCAGTAGAATAACTACGTATTGCACTCAGTAGAATAACTATGTATATCTATGGTTTTCCTGAATTGAAGGATTTTCAAATCAGCAGCCTAAAGTAAAGATATCTTTCAAAAATTCGAATTTATATGTTCTATAGGTCAATACAGTCTCCAAAAGAATAAGTTCAGTAATTTATCTATGAAGATGTTGATTCCTCAAGACGTGAATGTTCGGTCTCTCCTTGCAGTCATGTTTTTAGAACGGTTTTTAGCTCCTGATTACCTGCATACGTGTATACTACAGATTCAGTTTATGCAACTCTAAGGACTCATGCCACATTACGATTCTTGAATTGCATTCCGGAATACAATTCCCATAGCGCTGCATATATTTATATAGAAGATCTTCATACATGCTACACATTACGATTCTAGAATCGGATACTGGCGAGCGATAACAGAATCGTAATGAGAAAGTGTTCTAACTATATGTTTGCTCGAGTTCTATTGAATGTAATCTTTGTAAAAGCATGAAATGCACGTGTATAAAAAGATCAATTGCTAATGAAAGAAGACTAGAGCCAAAATTTAGCACCTCTCTTTGATTAACAAGTAAATAACTTTGCAATACACGATCAATTTGAAAGAGAGCACTAGACACGGAACTCTGATCAACTTAGTTTGACAAATAAAATAGGTTAAAGCGAATAACCATCTTTAGTTAGAACACAAGTTCAGAAAAAACTCTACATACGTCTTCTTGTGCACTTATTTTTTTTCCACAAAGGTATCATCAGACATTTCAATTGTTGGATGAAGTGTATACTGAAGGACTAAAAAAAACGAATCACCCTTATTTATCAATTTTTTCGAATTATTTTCATTATAAGTTACTTTTTCGGGCCTCAGAAGAGTGCGATTGAATCTTGAAGTTCAACCAGTAGGCTAAATAAAGTTTACTGTCGATATTCTGGAAAACATTGTTGAATTATCTTAGTTGTGATTAGCTTCACTTGGTTTTTTGTGTTGTTAATGACTGCTAGTATTTTTACGGGAGCATTCAACTACTCGAGGTTACGTTGGTAATGTCTTGTAACCACATGTTTCACCTTATTTACGGGCATTAACTAATGTGAAGCCCATATCAATCTTATCCCTTGGCCCGACCTATCAGCAGATCTATCGCCTATACAGCATGTATAGGATACGATCGATAAAGGAGTAACTTCACAACCAGATCCTGCAATTACTTTGGTAAAACTACGCGATGTCGTACAAAGAGTCTGGTAAGAAATCCTTGACCATGCAATTGACCATCTCATGAACATGATGCCCATACATAAACATATAACGGAATCCATTCAGCTGAATTGAGAATGGAGCAGCAAAACTCTACTAATCTTTCTAGGCGTTGGTTGATTTTTGTTTGTGCAAATATTGATCGTTTGTGGTTGAAGTCGTATTAAGTGCGTACGCCAAATTTTGCTTAGATAAATTGTTTTTTACTGGGCCATTAGTTTTTTGTCATTCAGTACATCATGAATATCTGCTTAGAGACACTATTTACCTGAGTTATCTCTATCTAACATCTTGTTGTTTTTTATGTGGAAGAGCCTAATTCATGTATCACCTCACGATTGTAAAAAATCATATGTATAAAGTTGCTTAACGCAAATTTGGTTTCATCTGATATTTGAATTTATATAGTTTATTATGTTATAATAAGACATAACGAGACTGATACCAACTACATAACAACAAATAACATATAACTTACCAGTACGAATAAGTTTGAAGCTAACTGCATTGTGAGACTTCAAGTGTTCGTTGTATGCTGGATGTGTGAGATCTTTAAGGGGAGATTCATTTCCCGCCATGTTGGTTGCTTTTTTTGGAGTTGTACCAGCTCCTCGAACGTTCTGGAAGAGTTGTTTCTTCTTTGCCGGCAACTTTTCTACGAAAAAAATTGTTATTTGTAATTGATAAATTGCACATTTTATGAATGATGATGAAAGTTATATTTATTTTTGAAAGTTGCGTACCTAATGGCCGCACAGTGATTGAGTTTAGAGGAATGGAGAACTCAGATTCAATCAAAAATCTAATTAGAAAGTTCCGGACTCTCTTAAGAATATACACAATCGTTAGGCGCTCAAAATAGATTTCGATTATTTTTTTTATTGTTACACAGGGTGATCTGTTACATGCCGAGCGGCTTGTTACAGGTTGACAAATAAATTTTGGCAGTCGGAAGCTTGGCAACGTCCGATGCGCCGTAGCAAAGACGTATGCGGATTGCAAGAGCTCACTTCGCTGGCAGAATTCGTAAGTTTCGTTTCGACAGTACATTTCAGAGAAAAGTGTGATTACCGGGGTTGTGCAATACTAACTTGTTATGGCGACTCCAGAAAAGTTGTTCACAAAAAGTTGAGTGAGCAACGTCGTGAAATAATTATGAACGTTTCAAATTTCATGACCGAAGAGGCAAACAATGGCAAGTCGACAATTCCAATAACAAAGGTAAGTTTTAATTATTGCATTGACATTTTTAAACCAAAGTAATTATTTAACAAATTTACACTCGATAGTAAATTTTTCAAATCGATTTATAATAATAAGATCGGTTTAAATACGTCCAGCGACGTTGTCCGATACCTAACTTCCACTCGTTTCTATTGTTCCATTGGCCCTCTCTTATGCCTCTAGCACTCATAGCTTTAGTTACTCCTTCTGTCATGATTTCCTCTCTTCTTACGGTTTGGTGGCACCCACTGCATTGCCAGTTTTGGCAGTCTGTTTTCGTTCATTCGCCGTACATGTCCGTACCATATAAGTTGCTTTCTCTCAATATCTGTTGTTAATGAGCCGTTCACTTCCATGCGTTGTCTGACGTAATCGTTTCGGATCCTGTCTCTTCTGGATATTATACGAGATCCTCTGAACACATCCATCTCGGTCGCCTCAAGTTTTCTTCTATTGTTTTCTGTGATTCTCCCTGTCTCAGCGCCATAGGTTAGATTACTTTTGACAAAGGTTTCGTAGATATTGTATTTCCATTGTTTTCCAATATCAGAACTCCACCATATCCCATTTAAGCAGCCTCTTCTTCATCTGGCTTGTTAAAATAGTTATTTGTTAAACGATTTAAAAAAGGGACATTAGGATGACATAAAGTATTTTATCTAATTTTGACATATGAAGTGACATTTTTCAAAACTGACTTCCGTTAGCAAACGTCACATTATTCGTAACCAGTTACATAATGAAAAATATTATGTAACTGGTGATTAAAAATTAATTTTATCACCAGTTAAGAAAAACAAGAGAGAAAAGAAGAAAGTTTAATGTCATATTATAGAAAAATAACAACAACTAGAACTGAAGAGAACTACTAACAATAAGAACCACTAGAATAATTCACATTTTATTTCATGCATTATAAATATTTATGACACATTTCGAACAGTTTGTTAGGTTAACCCCTGCAGAATTAGAAGTTGAAGTAATTTCGTGATGCATAACTGATCTTGAACTTAAGGTGCTTGATTCACCAAGAATATCAGTGGCAATCCTTTTCTTATTTTCTATTAATGGCAAAAAATAAAGAAAAGTCTGAAATTAATGTATAAAATAAAAGTATTGTCTTGTGTAATATTGCTTGCATAACTTGTAGGAATCAAAAAGTGCTGTTTTTGAATCAGAAATAAATTAAATTTTCTTTTTGTCAAAAGGACTCACATAAAATAAATTAAATTTTCTTTTTGTCAAAATTAGATAAAATCTTGTATAAAACGTTATGAAATGCTTTATTGATAGGTAAACTAAACTTTCTTCTTGTCGAAATTAGATAAAATCTTGTATGAAACACGTCATGAAATGCTTGTTTGTGTAACTCGTGTCATTTTGCGGGACCTCGCTCGCCCCGCTACGCGGAGCTCGCTCGTCCCGCAAAAATTTCACTCTTTACACAAAATGATGCATTTCATAACTGGTTACATAAATAGCTATTATGCACTCGTGTGTCCTTTTTTGCACAGTTATGTGATCATGACAAACAAGTCGATGCCATTTTTAGTCCATTTAGAGCAACCTAAATGAGATATTTTTTGGTTTTTGCATAACTGCGGCTCATGCGCCAATTTTTCCATTCTTGAAAAAAAGAACCACTTTATGTACTTGTGGCATAAATAACTATTGTGTTTCTGTCTACCTATTTAAATGTAATAGATTTCTTAGCTTATAACTATAATTACTAGACTAATTTCATAACTATCTCTATTACGTTTCGGTTTTATTATTTGTTTTGAACCATCTTCCGATTTCAATTACAATTGCGGTTTGGTCATAATAAAATATGTTTGACCTAAAATCTAAATATCGTTTAAAACAACTAATGAACTGAAACGTAATATAGTATTTTTGAATCTAATACTTCTTCTAAATGCCCGAAAACCACGACAAAATTTTTTATGTCAAAGAACAAATTTAACTACTTCCTCATTTCATTTGTATAAAAATATACATGAGCAAAACTTTTAATACAACATTCATATCGACTTATTTTATTGTCAGGTCATTGAAAGAGTTTCTGCTGCTACGAAAGTTAGCCAAAGAACGCTTTTCCGTATTAAAAAAGAAGCGGAAGTAATGCTGACACTGATGTGCCTACTGAAAAACAAAGAACGTCCAGTATCTGTATGGATCAATTAGACAAAACTGTGCTTAGAAGGTATATAATAAATTATCACATATCCAAGAAAAAAGTACCCACGTTAAGAAATATACACCAAACGTTTGCAGATAGTTATGGCTTTGCAGGAAGTCGCGAATCTCTTCGGAAACAAATACATTGGGTTTTCGTTGGAGCAACATGAAAAACAACAGAAGTTTTTAATGGAACGTCACCAAATCATACATTTACGGTTACTATATTTAAGAAACATGAAAAAGTGCAGAGAACAGAACAAACCTATCATTTATATGGATGAAACATTCATGTCACACGCACATTAAAGGATGGAGCGACAAGAGTAACGAAGGATTAATATAACCCGTTTCAAAAGGTAATAGGCTCATAATTTTGTATGCGGGAAGTGAGAATGTTTTTGTACCTAATGCTGGTATTATCTGGAACTCCCAGTCAAAAACAGAAGATTGTCATAATGAAATGGCGTACAAAAAATTATGAGAAGTGGGTACAAGAATTACTGATTCCAAACCTACCAAAAAACGCTGTTGTGGTAATTGATGACGTCCCATATCACAATGTTCTGAATGAAAAATTACCTACGACCGCTTGGACTAAACAACAATTAAAAAACTGGCTTTCTGAAAGAAACATATATTACAGTGAACAAATGTTGGAACCGGATCTCTATAATGTTGCAAAAATGTACAAATCGCAATATAAAACCTATAAAATTGATGAATAATTTATTCGACATGGATTTCAAGTTTTAAGGAAACCCCCTCATCACCCGGACCTAAATCCGATCAAAAGTGTTTGGGCGGTACTAAAAGAATAAATGACCGACCATAATGTTACAAAGATTAAAGAATTTTGTGATGAATTTTTTGAAAAATTGTCTGCCAATCATTGGGAAGTTGGATGTGACCATGTTGAGAAGATTGAAGATGAATTTATGAACTATGAACCACTTGTAGATAATATTATCATTAATTTGGCCGAAGACGGAGATAGCGAGGATGATGAAGTTGATATATAAAGTGATTTTGAAGAATCATTTGTAGGTGCACATCTTTATTTTACTGTTGATGATCCCTGTATATGTAAAACATATTTTTCATTACAGTGTTTGTTTGTAGGTGATATGACTGAATACATTAAACGCTACAAATGTAATATGTAAATAGGTGTTCTAAAATTATAGATATAAGAGACGAAATCCACTAGAGTAATATAATATTTGTAGCACATCTGTACATAGTTCTAAATAAACAATAATTGACGGCACCCAGAACCAAGATTTTTTTGTTATGCCAGTCAAAACTCTGTAAAAAGTGTGAAGGGATGTTCTAATTTCATAGTAAATATTTGCAAAAACCCAAAAATTTACATATGAAAGTAGAACTATCAACCACAAAAAAACTATATTATTTTATTTATATTTTTAGTATACTTATTAGACCATCTCTAAAGGTGATTTCCCCAATTTGTTCTTCAATTTTTATGTATAAACCCGAATTTTTACATCATTATCCACTACATATAATTAAGAATAACAATTTTGGAAAGCTTAAGAGGAAGGTATGTCATTGACTATTACTACGAACAGATAGAAAACATTGTGGGCATTTGTTGAATTTAGAAAATCGTTTAACAATCCTTATCATATTGTACGCTTTATCTACAAAATCTACCTGATTTCCAAATTATATACAAATAAACCTCAATGACAAATATTATGAAGGGACCACTTAAAAGACATTAATTTGAAGTAATGGTGAAAGTTTATGTCTCTTGGAATCTATTCAATATTTATTATTCACATCACATAAAATAATAAAGGGTAATTATTGAATTCCCCGTATGGTTTTTGAAGCAATAAATAATTATGTCTGTTCAAAGAAAACCCCAATTTTCGTAGAAAAATCTAATGGTTTCCATTTCCTTATTCATTTAATTAATAATAAAGAACACATTAATGTAATTTTGTTTTGTAAACTCGATTTTATATAGCATTATACATGTGCCACAATTTAATATTTTTAAATTCAAATTCAATATATTGTGTTACCCTCGTACGTATTAGCAGCCTCACAACCTTTAAAACTTTGCATGCGAAATGTACGTCGCCTGCTCTTCCCGGCAATTGCGTTTACAACGTTGTCAATTGGTATGGCTTTCTCGCGCATCGTCAACTGCCAAAGTTATTTTACCAACCTGTACGTCTTTCGTCAAATATTTTTCCAATTTTGTTAATTTATTGTAGTTTAGTAGTTATTTCCGTTACATAGAGTCAGTTCCCCTTCCATTTGAGTCTTTACTTGTTAACGAAAGTTCGTTTTAAGATTCCTCTCTGTTAATACCTGTTAAGAGGAAACCACTATTATTAAATGGAAAAAAATTCCCTGTGGCGATATTTATTTATATTCGCTTACAAATTCATCTAGTAGCTATATTATGTTCACCATGGTATGGGTCGGCTTTTAATTATCCGCTTGTCTTACTTGTCTCATGTACCTCTATTTCCTTAAAATTTGCATTTTCCGTGTATTCAGGGAACAGAACAAATATTTCCGTTTGATTATATTTCACGAAATACAGATTCAGATTTTATAAGTTTTGGTGCCTAATCCCCATTTTACTCAGGATGATTCTATCTACTTGTTCCTTCCTCATTTGTTCCTCCTCCTAATTTTCTTTTTTATTTCATTTTCGCAGCTCTACAGCCTCTAGGATATCGCTCAAGCTACGATCAACTCTAGGTCACCACTAGGATATCGATCAAGCTAGGCTCTGATTTATGTTACAAAGTATATCTTCAATCTGAGACAGTTTCTATCAAAATTCAAAATGCAACTGGTTAAAAAAATCTTCAGGCTTTATAAGAGCAATAGAAATTACGCGTTGAATAAGACGGGATAGAGTAGAAAAAATAGTACCCGAGGCTTTTGAAACAACAAAAAAGAGAGTTACCCACCCCAATAAATGCTTTCAAATTGAAATAAGTAGGCTTGATTATGGACACTTTTCACCATATCATACTTGTTATTATCAAATATAGGATATGAACAATCACCACACGACTGTTAAATTTCCAAAAGCAGTATGGAACAAAGAGTATCAACGAATATAGAATACTGAATCTCACTATAATTTCCTAATTGAAATTTTGACGTTACATGTTTTCCAAGTATATTTCGTATACTGACAAAATCTTAGTGATTCACCAATAGTTTAGAGACTAAATGGTAACTCTTTCTGACAGTGCAATAACTAGATATTATTTAAATTAATAAGATTCAATCTTAAATTATCTTCAATAAATCATTGTGTATAAACTATATATAAATTAATATTGAACAACTTATATTTAGTCCTCATTTCTAGTTCGTTCGTTGCACTTCAATTCAATTTAATATCAAATGCAAATGAGATAACTTGTATACTGAGCATGACATATATTTTTAAGTCACTTCTAAAAGAGGATGTCAGCTCAGGTTTCTGTGAGGTATGGAAAGAATTTATTTTGTTCATTCCACATTTTCCATCTAATTCTGATATGGTTTTTTCAATACGTATTGGAAAATATGATCTTCTCTCGTGAAATACAGCAATGAATTGAGCAAACGTTATAAACTTGATCACTTGAGAATATGTCCAACTCTTTACAGTCTGGGAGAGAAATAGTTTTGATAAATGTACCTAATGGTTGGAAAATTTATTATGTAAATCTAGAATCACTAGAATATTATCTAATTTGTTTCAAATTTTGAACCTCTATCGAGTAACAATGTTCAAGTATTAGTGAACATTGGTAACGGAAAACACAAAGAGATAAGAGGACGTAAAGAATATGATTCAAGCCAGCAACCGTTGTTACTTTACACTATGTTTATGTCAAAGAGTCCAACAATAACAACTAAAGTATCCATCTATAGATCATGTCGTTACTTACGGTTATTAGGTATGACTGTCGTATATTAAAAATGTCTTTAAATATTCGAGACAACAATTCTTATAATTAAGAAAATTGAAGACCTACGAGTATATGGAGCTATAAACATTCAAGAAGATAAAGCAAGACATCTGCAGTGATCTGGACATGTAAGAAGGCAGAAAGATGAGAATATGTAGAAGTAGAGGATATCTCCAGCTGAGAAAAGATCGATGTAACGCCTGATGCTTCGTTGGAGAAACAGTTTAATAAAATATATTACAGCGTTAGGAATAAGAAATGAAAGGGAAGCACTGTTAGATAGAAACAGATGGATACGGAGTCGGCCCATTAGGAATTGTAACGCCAGGGAATAGCTATAATATTCCACAGTATTCATTTATTTACTTATTTATTTGATAAAATCCATACAGGTATATTAACCTAATTACACGAAGTGTATTTTAATTATTCTCCTCTTACAAAGTTTTTTTGTGAACAATTTTTTGTGTGTGTGAGGCTGAATACTGCACGGCAGTTTGTTAAACAGCAGTGTTCTTTCAACTGTCACGATATTGTTGCCTAAAAACTATTCAATTTAACACTAAAGTCTAATGAATGGAGACTGTTTACATCATTAGCAAGATTTAGAATGGCGTCTAGAGGTGAACTAATTGTATTCCTTGCAATATTGAAAATTAGTTTATGTCTAGTATGTGTGGGCGAGACTCTCATTTGCAGTAATGAAATTAATTGTATCGAACTTATAGTATTGTTCATTATTTTGAATAAAAATATCATCATTTAGTATTTCCTTCTTGCGATTAACGATGGCATTCCAAATTCGGTTTTTATTCAAAATAATTTTCATCGTTTTTATACTCGAGAAAAGAAAAGTTTGTCTTTGAATGGATCCCAATGTAATATTATAGTTTTTACTAATGTTACGACAGTGTGTAGCAAATGATAACTGATTATTATAAGTCACACCTAGATCTTTTATTTCTGAACATCTATTTAGAGTATTACTTCCTATCTGGTAATCAAATTCTAATGTTTGTTTTTCGCGACAAATGGACATTATACATTTTTTACATCAAATTCCAACCTATTGCGGGTATTCCAGAGTTAAACACATGTAGAAATATCATTAATCACGATAATAACTAATAATGGGCCCAAATTGGACCATTGTGGCACTCCAGAGTTTGCTTCAAATTTACCAGAGGTGTTTCCGTTATGTCTCACTATAAATGTTCTATTCAGTGAATTACTTTTCAGTAAGTTTATAATTGTTTCTGATGCCCCAAAACAATGTAATTTTTCTAATAATACGTCGTGATTCACGCGATCCAATGCTTGTGCAAAATCGGTATAAATTACATTCAGTGGTGATTTACTTTCTATGACAGCGGTAGCTGATTCAGTAAATAGTAACAAATCTGTTTTAACCGATTTTCCGGACATAAAACCATCTTGTTGTTCTACTACTCCATTCTTAACGTAATTATATATATATATATATATATATATATATATATATATATATATATATATATATATATATATATATATATGTGTGTGTATAAAATTTGTTCAAATAACTTAGATGGGACACACGTTATCGCAACATCCCTGTAGTTTTCCATATCGGTTTTATTGCCTGCTTTATACATGGGAGTATACGCAGATATTTTCATTTAGAAGGAAATATCGTAAATTTAATTATTAAATTGTATATATGCAGTAACGGTCTTCTTAGCCATTCCTGACAACCTTTAACAACGTAGGGAGGTATTCCGTCGATCCCAGCTGCTTTTTTAGGCTTTAACTTCTTTATAGACTGTTCATAATCTTTTTCAGTTATCTCAGTTAATGTAAAATTATAATTGTTAGTGAATGTTTGTAAGAAATTTGAACTATAATTAGATTTGTCGGAACTATGTACAGACAAAAAAAATTTTGCAAATTTATCCGTTGTATTATTCCCTGACATCCCATTATAAATGTATGAATTGACATTGTCATTTTTGCTTTTAGTTTTTTTAACAAAATTCCAAAAAGTATTCAAATCATCGTTTGTCCTACTTTCTGTTCTGTTAATATATTTTCTGTATTCTATACCAACTAATGATTTTAACTGTCTTCTTATCTCCTTATATTTGTTAGCATAATACTCCGACACATGTTTAACTTTGTTCAACATATTTTTCTGTTTGATACAGTTGTGAACCAATTAGGCAATTTATTATGGAAATTATATGTTCTATATAATGGAGCGGTAATAGAGAATATATTGTTAATAATTTTGTAAAAATTGTCTACAGCAATATCAACATTAGATTCCACAGTCACTGATTCCCATGTATCATCCCTTAACATTTCTTTTAGTAATTGGAAATTTGCTTTTGAAGTGAAACTTTTTATGGGACACTAGCGTTTTGTCATGAGAGTTAACTCGTCGAGCTAACAAAACTGTTAAACTCCTTGTGAGAGAGGCGGAAAAAATTAACGAAGATCCGCACAAAGAGGAGACGCCGAGAATAGTCGCAGGGCATTGCTTAATGATGGCGATCATGTTATTCCGTTTATCAATCCCCACTTCGCTGCGCGAACGATAAAGTGAGAACGCATTCGGGGGGAAAAGGATACCAAAAGCGCTTAATAATTTCTGCCGATATTGGTATAATCCAGTGCGAAATTAATATAGAAATTGTTTACCTTTAAAATTAAGGCGATAAAAACTAGGAAATTTCTTTGCATTGTGTATTTATTTGTATTATTTTGAAAAAAATCTGGCAACGGTGTGTGGAAATAATAAAGTGTTTATAAAATTCGCCTGCATTTATTTCGATATATCGGAAAGTGCAGCGAAAATTAATTAACTAGAATTTGAATTGTGTAAACAAAAGGTAAAGTACGTAGTGCTACAAAAAAAAACAAAGAAAAACGTTAGATTTTGTAAAACAATTAAATAAATAGGTTAGAATTAAGTTACTGAAATAAAAAGCAATTGATTTAAGGCGAGTTCAAAACGATATAATTCGCGACGTTGTCAAATTTAAAAAATAAAGGACAAAATAAAGAAAGAAACTAGATATATATAATAAGTGGTTGGATAGATTAAGTATCTCCGAATAGTTGATCTGGGTACCTTGGTCTTACGCTACCACGAAAATAATATAATCAAATAGTAGTTGAATACAAAATATAAACAAAATGGATAGTGATGATTATTCTACAGAAGATTCAAAGAAAAGAAAAATGGATGGATTATTTGAAGTTAGCAAGAGGACTAACAGAACCCCACCTAAAAGTAAAAAAGATGAAAAGTTAGATGAAATCTTAGCGTTAATGAAGGAAATGTCTGCAGATCAAAAGGTTATGAAATGGGAACAACAACTAATTAAAAACGAGATCAAAGAAACTAAAGATCAACAGGCTCTGTTTAACGAGGAAATATTAAAGTTGAAAGTTGAAAACGAAGTATTGAGAAAAGAAAACCAAGCAATTAAAAAAGAAAATGTAGAAATGAAAACAGAAATGGAAGAGATGAAAAAAACAATGGAAATTATAGATAAAGAAAGAAGAAAAAATAATGTGATGATAAATGGATTGAAACTTGATACTAATGAGTCGTCGAAATTGGTGGAAGATGTCAGAAACTTTTTGAGTCAACAACTAAAAATAAATATCGAGCCTAAAGCAGTTAACAAGATAGGGGAGAAAATGTGTATAGTGGAATGTCAAAAAGAACTGATAAAGAAAAAATTATGGCAAATAAAGCTAAATTAAAGGAGAGGAAAGAAGAAAGAGTTTTTATAAATAATGATATGACCAAGAAGGAAAGAGAAAAACAAAAAGAGATAAGGATGTTTGCAAAATTAGAAAATCATAAGGGAAAAGAAGTAAAAATGGGATACAATAAAGTAACAGTAAATGGGCAAGAATGGATATGGGATAAAGAAACAAATAGAATGAAAATACTGGAAAAAATACATCCAAAAAACTAAATAAAGAACCTGATATTCATGGTAACAGAGTAAAAGACACGGTAACGGAATTTGATCAAAATAAAGTGAAATTAGCACCGGAAATGTGGAGAATTGGAACATGGAATGTTAGAAGTATTTTAGGAAAAGAAAAAGAATTAGAAGAAGAGTTTGAAAATACAAACTTGAGAATACTAGCTATAACAGAGACAAAGAAAAAAGGACAAGGGATAGTGAATATGGATAATGGTCATATACTCATATATAGTGGCATTGAAAATGAGAAAAGAGCGGCAGCAGGAGTTGCATGCATAGTACATAAAAACTTAGAAGAACAAATTACTGGATGGACGGGATGGTCGGAAAGATTACTGGTGATAGAAATGAAAAATAAAAATATGGACACAAAAACTATAATAATTGTATATGGACCAAATGAAGACGATACAGTAGGAAATAAAGATAGGTTTTGGGAAGATCTAACTATGGCTACAGAAAATGCAAAAGGGAAAATAATTATACTTGGAGATTTGAATAGCAGAGTGGGAACAAAAGATGACATTTACAGTACAGTGATAGGAAAACATGGTGAAGCATTTAGGAATAATAATGGAGAACGGCTGTTGGATTTTTGCATATTACACAATTTTATTGTAACTAATACATTTTTCCAACATAAAGACATACATAAATATACACGTGTGATGGAAAGCAGAAATGAAAGGTCCATAATAGATTACATATTAGTGGAAAAGAGAAATAGATAGGAAGTATTGGATACCAAAGTTAGAAGAGGACCAGAAATGGGAAGTGACCACTATTTACTTGTAACAAAAATAAGAGAAGAAGTAGAAATTACAAATCATAATAGGCAAAAAGTAGGAAAAAGAATAGAATATGAATCGGTCAGATCATACAAACTTCAAAACAAAGATATGGCAGAGAAATACAAAACGGCATTATCAGGAAAGTTCTTAAATAATTGTGATATAATGAAAAATGGAAATTTAGAAGAAATGTGGGATTATTTCAAAAAAACCGTTTTGGAAACCGCTAAAGAAATATGTGGTTGTAGCAAGAAAACTAATAAGAAAAAACAAACAGCTGGGTGGACGGATGAAATTAAAATAAAAGTAAAATTAAAAAAAGAAGCGTGGAAAATATATATAAATAACAGAACAACGAAAAACTATGAAGTGTACAAAGAGAAGAGGAAAAAGGTGAAAGAGATGGTAACAGTAGCTAAAAGAAATCAGTGGAAAGAATTTGGCGAAAAAATGGAAAGCAATAGTAAATCAAATCAAAAACTGTTTTACAAAACATTGAAGTTATTAAGAAAGGAAAAACCTCAAGAAAAAACATGGATAAAAAATAAAAAAGGAGATATACTAAGAAATGAAAACGAAGTAATTGATAGATGGAAAGAGTATTTTGAGAAATTACTAGGAGCAGACAACAGAATTCAGGACATTAACAAAAAAAAGGATGCAATAATAGAAAATAAAGACATTGTAACTCTAAAAGAATTACAGGAAATAATACATGAATTGAAAAATGGAAAATCTCCAGGAATTGATAAATTAACAGCAGAAATGTTCAAAAATTTAGGGGAAACAGGAACAGAAATATTATTGACAATATACAACAGGGCGTGGAGTGAAGAACAGATTCCAGAAGATTGGAAGACAGCCTTAATAGTTCCAATATATAAAAAGGGGGATAGACAAGACTGCAATAATTATAGAGGAATAAATCTACTTGGTACTGCTATGAAAGTCTACGAGAAGATTATAGACAGTAAGATAAGACCAGGGATAGAAAATACTCTCGAAGAATCGCAAAGTGGATTTAGAAGAGGGCGAAGCATCCAAGACCACATATTCACAGTGAAACAGATAATTGAGAAGTTCTCACAATAAGAAAAAGAGGTATATATGGGATTTATAGACATGGAAAAAGCTTTTGACAAAGTACCAAGGGAGAAGTTATGGAAAGTACTAGAAGGAAGGGGAGTAAATTACAAAATAATAGATATAATCAAAAACATTTACAAAAATAATAGAAATTGTGTAATATACAGGAATAAAACATCAGAACCATTTTCAACACAAGAAGGATTAAGGCAAGGAGGGGGACTAAGTCCATTATTATTTACAATTTTTATTGATGAAATAATTAAAAAATCGTCAACCAAAATGGCAAAACTACACATTGGATACAAACATTTAGGAAGAGTGGATATATCAGAAGCAGCTTTTGCAGATGATTTAATAATTATGGCAGGGAAAGAGAAGGATTTACAAAAGAATATGAAAATATGGAGCACGGTATCGGATGAATTTGGAATGACAGTGAATCAAAGTAAAACCAAAGTTATGGTTATAGGACCGAAACAAAAACATCTAAATATACAGTTAGAGGGAATACAAATTGAGCAAGTTAGAAGATATAAATACTTGGGAGTAGAAATAGAAGAAAATGGGACGCAGGAAGTCGAAATTAACAATAGAGTACAAAAAACGATGAAACTTTATCACACGATGAACTCGACATTCATAAATAAAAAGGAAATTTCCAAGAAAACGAAGTTAAATGTATTTAAAACAATTTACCGGCCAATATTAACATTCGGATGTGAATCTTGGGTATCAACAAAGAGACAAAAGAGTCGAATACAAGCAGTTGAGATGAAGTATCTTAGGCGAGTTAAAGGAGTCACAAAGAAAGACAAACTAAGAAGTACGGAAATAAGAGAAGACCTTGAAATAGAATCAACACTTAAATTTATTGAAAAGAGACAATTAAGCTGGTGGGGACATTTACAAAGAATGAACGATACAAGACCAGTTAAAAAAGTATGGCAATCAAAAATACAAAAAAGAACGAAAAAGGGAAGACCAAAACAAACATGGGATGGTGTTATGGTAGGCATAATGCAAGAAAAAGGAAAAACATGGACAGAGGCAAAAACAATGGCAAGAGATAAACAACAATGGGCTAAATTTGTACACGAATAAAAATCTATCTGGACCAAAGCATCAATGAAAAAATGAATATATGTCTTAAGTATAATGCGATGTAATTGAAATAATTGTAAAACTATACCCTACACCATATACTATGGTAATTGGGTTTCTGATAATATATATATTTTGAAAAAAATATGTAATAAAACGTAACAAGAGTATTGAAATATATTGAAAAAAGAAATAAACAGGTATACTTGTCCGTACAGATAAGTTCTGTACTCATTAAAGTTTAAGCATAAACTGTGTTATCTCCTACTTTCCGCATTGAGACCAACGCGCATCGTGGGCGTGTCCACTTTCAAACTTTCAGCTATATTTGCTAACCTGTACGTAGAAGAGCAAGTAAGTCTCAGTTTATCAGAGAAAGTCGTTGTAACTAGTGTTGCTTTATTTATGGAAATATTTTTGAAGTGAAACTTTTTATGGGACACTACAGAGGTATTGGTTACGAGGTAATCTCGTAAAGGCTAACAAGTTTTGTGAAGCTCTAATTATCATTTGTACTTAAACTTAGTGAGATAAACGCAGCGCTGTTCTCCCCTTCTGTCATCACTCGACTCGATTAAAAATCAAACGAAAAACGCGGGTTCGATACCCCCATGGGCGGCCAGAACTTTTCTTAGGTATTAAAAAGGAAGGATACGTAATATGCATTCAAATTTCTTAAAAAGAATATTTACTTTTATTTGTCTTTTATTGTAAATAGTTTTTTATAGTCTATCCGAAAAATTATTGTTTTTATTTTGGAAATAATTTTTGTTTTAATTTTTTTAAATTATAGTTTTTTATGTTGTTGATATTTATGAATTCTCTTTGTACACTCATTGGCGGTTATTGCGTCATAAAACATAAAAAGTTTCACTTCTGACGCTGTTAGTTTTCGACTGACGCATAAATCTTTTAAAGTTACATTGACTCACTGATAATTTGTTTGATGAGGTTTTAACTAATTTTTGGTAACTGACTATGATATTTAAAGAGGGATGAAATCGGTCCTCCGTAACTAACTGTTCCTTTGTAAAATTACATTTATTTAAATTATTATTCAAAACTATTACTAGATCCAGACACTTGTCAGGATCATTTTTAACATTATCACACAATCTCAATGAATTAAAAAAATTAACCAAAGTGTTTGATTTAGAGCTGGGGCTTTCAAGTGGTATTGTCGTTCCTCCTATTTCCGGTATATTAAAGTCACCAAAAATAAACGTTTTATGAATATCCTTAATCTTGTTATGTGAGTATTCAAAACATTCCACGCATTTCCCCAAGTCACAGTCTGGAGGTATATAAACACCTACAACTTGACACTGAAACTTGCACTCAAGTTTCAGTACTAGAACTTCACATTTTGAACAAAGTTTAGTTTCTCTTAAAATTTTAATACTTTTTTACATGTCATAAAAACCCCTCCCCCCCCTTCCGGGACTTGCCCGTTGCCTCTAAATTTCTATCTGCCCTATAAACATTATACAAATCGACATTCACCAGTTCATCATCTCTAACACCGTCTTTTAACCATGATTCCACTACCACCAGAATACCGTACTCACATTCTGTAGTGTTTCTATAAAATTCCGCCGTCTTTGCATTCAGACCTCTGCAATTTTGAAAATTCACAAGAAGTGTATTCATGTCACTAGAATTCGAGTGTCCATATTCGAGAGCACCCCCGAAATTTACTAAAATCTAAATAATATTATCTGAATACCTATAAATGAATAAGAAGTTAGATATAAATTACTAACTATAAAATTGAATTTGCATACTATTAATAAGCTGTTCCATTATTATCCACTCATTCAAGTTAATTAATACATGTTCCACATATTTGTTTCTCTTATATCTCCACACCCATCTCTATTTAGGAACAACCAGGCTAGGGACACTGCAGACCGTGCCATCTATAGAGCCCGTCGAGTAACTAAAATCGGTAGATAATTCCAAAAAATTAACGAAAACTGTAACGTCGTTAGTAATCAAATTTTATTGATTTTTATAACTGCGTATGCGCGATATCATATTGCTCGTCCCCATCCCCACATGTTATATGTTATACTGTTATCATTTCTTAGTTCAAGTGTAGAGTGTAGAGGTTATTTTAAGGTTACGGTATTTTGCTGTATTTTTTAATTGCTATAGTGTAATATTTGCTGTTGTTTCGTTGCTTTATTATTATTAATTGAAAAGACAATGTCAAAGTGTATTCTTAAGGAGTAATAAGTGGTGTACTCGGTAAGTTTTATAGAAAAAATTTGAACATTTTTTCTTTCTCAATTAACAACCATTATCTTCATTTTTATAAAACACAGAGAATGTTTACTAATTTAATCGACAACTTTAAAGATCATGGTTGTTCTTTACATTTGATAAATTGAAAATTGCTGCATTAATAAAGTAAATATTCCTTTTCACAGTTTTGTTCCTCCAACCCAGGAAGATAAAATTAATATGGCTGAAAAGCAGTGGTAATAAATCGTTAAATTTGTCGACGAAGAAACGATGGAGGATATGATCCCTTCATTTTCAAAAACAGTGTTTCTTTAGATTTGAGAAAGACGAAGAAAGTTTATTAAGACAGTTTGATTTGCCTTCCCATATGACTGGAAATTAACAAAAATTGATGGTAAGTTTTATTGTATTCAGTATAGCATGCTATAATTTTGGACATTTTAAAATGTAAATTTAGTGAACGAAAAGACGAGTACTGAGTGTGTAATTTTATTAAAATTCCAGGTAAGCGCTTTCATCCATTAGACCATTCTGAAAGCTCTCGTCAAGAAAAAAATATACAGCAAGTGTCAAAAACATCAAACTCTGTAACTGCTACATACAATGAAATAAAATGTTTGATGTTACTCATTATTTAACTAAAATTTGTTAAAATTACTCCATAAAGAGTGTGTACAATTGTAATACACATAACGAAACGTCTAATTTGATTACCAACTAAATGATATGTGTGCACACCCTCTTTATAGGGTAATTTAACAAATTTTACTCAAATAATGATGTAACATCAAACATTTTATTTCATTGTGTGGACATTGTACCTGTTGTATGTTTTTCTCTTGTCGACAGCCTTGAGAATGACCTAATGGCTGAAAGCGCTTAGCTGGAATTTTAATCAAATGACATACTCAGTGCTCGTCTTTTCATTCACTCAATTTATATCTACTGTGTACACCATACTCAGACAATTCCATTTTAAAATGTATCCATTGAGAAAATAATAATCTGGGTTTCATTTTATGTTATAGCTATATTCCCTCTGTAAGCTATGGGATGGAAGGTATTGATCCCTTGCAGATTTTCATATATAGCCCATGGTGTGACAATTTATGGGAAATGAAAGTGAGTATTAACTTTTGTTGAGGCATTACGTCTAAGTATTTGGTCTAGCGGTAACCAAAAATCCAAATATCCAATAAAGACAAAAAATAAAAAAATTGTTAAAAATCAAGAATTCCTAAAAAAATCGAAAGCTTCAAAAGAGGGAATAAAAAACCAAACAAATGTATACATTCAAACATTTTTTGATATTTTTTTGGCTTAGTACAAAAACATGCGTAAACTTATTATTTCGATAGTAAGCGTGTTTTGTTTTCTTTTGTTGACATAAATTTTCAAACATATTTGTTTGATTACTTATTTATTGTTGTTATTTTGTGTGTTTACTTATAGAACCTCAACCAGAAACGAGAAAGGACTCCATGAGACGGTGGGATTTTTAAGAGCCCTTAAAAAACATTTTAAAAATCATAGACTGCCAGGAGCTGCAGAGTAACTTAAACTGCCTTATGCAATGGTTCCATAAGAACGGAATGCTTTTAAATGTAGAAATATACAAATATGCAATATACTGGGTTTAAGCTTGTGTTATATACATATTTAATACTTCCAGTAAAGAAATAAAGATGTGTTTTAAGTGGAAATGAAATGTTAGATATATTATTTTAAATGTTGTACAGTCACAAGTACTGTTTAGCACTCTTATATGTAATTACTTGGCACCTTGTATTTACAGAGCTGGGCAGTATTTAACAACTTTTCCTATAAAAATATTTTAATTATTTTTTTTCTAACATTCACAGTAATTATACTCAAATGTTTTCTTTCACAGAAAGTTGCCAAAAGTAGTAGTTAACAACTTACTGCTACACTTTTTTTGATTGGGTAAGTAGCAGTTATACTCTTGCAGTTTGTCCAGCTCTGTGTGTTTATACGAGTGTAATAATAAATTAATATAAACTTATCATACATAATTTTTTACTCTTATCTTGATTTAACATCATTTGAAAATCTAATGATACTCCAATCTAGAATGTATGTTACTCAAAATATTTTTTAATTATTGCATTGTTTTTACGTTATAGTTTATTTTTTGCCAGTCTGTTTGTTAAGAAAAGTACTTTGTGGAAGAAATTATTTGTTGTGTTTTTATACCAAAATAAATAAATTGTTTATATGATTATTGTCTTATTTTTTCCAATGTAATTAACCATTTATGGTCCATCCTTTGATATTTCATTTGATTTAACTCAACATCTAATCATTATTTAGTTAATGGACTTAAATTGAATGAAATGTCAAATGATGGACTATGAATGGCTATTTTGAAATAAAATAATTAGAATACAGTATATTTGATTATTCCGCCAAAACCTAAAATTACAGAAATCTTTCCCACATCACTCAGTTGTTTACTCGACGGGCTCTTTAGATGGCGCCACAATCAGTGTCTCATCTATATGTGGGTTTTCTGTGATAACAATTCTAATAAGTGAGTTTTAATAAATAATAATATTTCTTTAGTATGCATCAATCAGTTTTTACACGTATTGAAGTAAAAAAGTAATGTACCATTGATAGCTTCATTTATTTGTTAACCTATCGGAACTCGCGCGCGGACTCTCGCTCCGCAGCTCAACTTATCCTAAGTTAATTCTAAAATTCGTAACTCGAGGAGCTTGCTCCGCTTAGAATCTTCCTTCAACGCTGCACTGGCTAAGCAGTAGTGCACAAGTCGTTGATTAGTGGAGCTGGTTGAAAAATATTTAGGTCTGCGGACTGTGAGTCCGCATGCGACTGTTAGTGATAAATTTCTTCTCGGATTTTTATACAAAAGAAAAGTATGTCTTTATGTGGTTTTTTATTTTATTTATAAAATAAAAAAGTCTAATAAAATAAATGAAGGGATAAGCTAATTTTTACGTCTTTTTAGGATGGCCTACTCTTGGGAAAAGGAACAGGCACGCCTGAACCAGTTGATGATTGACTGCCTGGAAGAAAGCGATAACGAGTTTGATGTACAATTTGATGATCAGGAGGAATTTGGAGAAGAAGACCATGTTGAGGAGCAAGACCTTCACACAGACACTGAACAAGAGATATCGGACGTGGAAGAACCAGAAAATTTGGAAACGCCATGGGAAGGGCAGCCTATGTTTGTTGGTAAAGACGGCGTTACGCATTGGGCAAAGCATGTCCCTAAACAAAATGTAAAAACTAGAGCGCAAAATCTAATCAAGCACCTCCCAGGAGTGAAAGGTACCGCCAGGGGTTTGAAAAGAGAGATTGACATTTGGAAATATTTTTTTACCGATGACATTTTAAATTCCATTGTTTATCATACAAATAAACATATTCAGTTGGTTAGACCAAACTATCAGCGGGAAAGGGATGCTAGAGATACGGATATCGTGGAGATTCGAGCATTGATTGGTCTATTGTATTTAGCAGGAGTGTTGAAGTCAAGTCGTCTACATACAGAAGAGCTGTGGGCTAAAAATGCTACTGGGGTAGAATTATTCAGGTTGACAATGTCTGAGAAAAGATTTTTATTCCTTTTAGTAAACCTGCGATTTGACGATTTAGAAACTAGAAACGACAGGACACAATTTGACAAGTTAGCCCCAATTAGGGAAGTTTTTGACGCTGTGGTGAACAACTATAAAACTGCTTATACGCCATTCGAATTTGTAACCATTGACGAAAAGTTAGAAGGGTTTCGGGGACGCTGTTCATTTAGACAGTACATCCCTAGTAAACCCAACAAGTACGGGATTAAGATTTTTGCTAAGGCGGATTCCAAGACATTTTACACTTTGAATATGGAAGTTTATATTGGCAAGCAACCGGACGGACCCTATGAATGCAGCAATTCACCAACTGCAGTGGTACAAAGACTATGCCAGCCAATCAAAGGAACAAGTCGCAACGTGACTGTGGACAACTGGTTCACTAGTATGGACTTGTTGACGTCACTTTATACAGATTTCAAGCTGACTCTTTTAGGCACTGTCAGGAAAAATAAAAAGCAATTTCCCCTCGAATTTTCACGTCCATCAGGTCGCCCAATTGCTTCAAGTATGTTTGCCTTCAGGAATGACTGTACACTGGTATCTTATATACCAAAGAAAAAGAAAAACGTCTTACCGTTGTCAAGTATGCACTTTGATGACAAAATAGATGCCAGTACAAATAAACCAGACATGATAATGGACTACAACGCTTCAAAGGGTGGTGTTGATTGTGTAGACAAACTATGTGCGGCCTATGATTGTGCGCGAAACACTAAACGATGGCCCATGGTTTTATTTTACTCTTTACTAAATTTAACTGGAATAAACTCTTTTGTGATTTTTTCGATAAATAACGCTACTGAAATAAGACGAAGGATGTTTTTGCGAGCCTTATCGTCTCAGTTAGTAGAAGAACATGTTCGCCGACGTGCTACCCAGCCCATTCCCAGCGCTATTCAACTGAGGATATATGAAGTTTTTGGAGCAGAAACCACCAGAGCACATCCAGTTCCAGAAACACCAGCAGGTCAGAGAGGACGTTGTTTTATTTGCGACCGACGAAAAAATAGGCCTACACGCTATTCTTGTGTCGAAAGTCACAAGTTTATTTGTTTGGAACATTCTCTAATGATATGCCCTCAGTGTCACCCATAATGTTTGTTAAAAATTTTTTGTACCAGCTTTTTCTTATAATTGTTCGAGTTCTTGGTTATATTATGTTTCTAACATTACTAAAATGTTTAAATTTGGTTAATAAATGACTTTTAATATCTCTATTTGTATATTTATTTAAGAATTATAACATGAAACTTGTGAAAATGGTATTTCACAGTTGCGGACTAAGAGTCCGCGCGCAACCTTTCTATCACAAAAGTGAGCGCGAGTTCCGAAAGGTTAAAGCGGCACACACATCAACTCACTAGAAATTATATATCATCTGATGTCTTGATTAATTTAATGATGTTATTGCTTTTCATATAGAATTTTCCAGCCCATTCTCAGGCGTCACTCTTTCCGTATTTTGGTTTGGCTTGCATTAATAGGTTGTAACTGTTTTTTGTAAGGTCCTCGTTCAATATTACACCAGTTTACTTTAGTTGTCCTCTGGCTTTTATAATTTCCATTTTTTTTTCAGGTATGATACGAATTCTACTATTACTGTTGCGGGCTTCTGAAAATTTGAATTACGTTTTTTTATACGGTATATGTTGCTAATTTCACCTAAAATGCATTTCAGGTTCATCTGGTTGTTCAGTATGTTAGTCACAATAGATCTGAAACTTCCGTTTTCTTTTTCCGCAATTCCATAGAAACGAATATTTTTCCTTCTTTGATACGTTTCTAAGTCGATGTTTTTATTACGTGACTCATCAATTTCAGTTTCTTGGGTTCTAATAGATTCGTTTATTTCACTAATCTTTTTGATATCTCCCCTATCTTTGAATCTATTTTATCTAGTTTGCTGTCTATTTTCTCATCAATTTTTATTATAAATGTTTGACATACCTTCATAATCAGCTGTTCAATAGCGGATTCATTCAATTGTGTCGAAATTTGACTGGCGTTTCTGGTTTTGATCATAATATGTGTGTGGACCGCCTTAGTTATAAATTTTACACAATTTCTGCAACTGCGGCTGAGCAAATTATGTATAGCCATTTGCTCTCGCAAAGACCAACTAACTTGTATATTTCACTACTTGCAGTACAAAAGAACAGCAATAAGCTCTAAGTATAATAAATTCAGGAGCACCCTGCAGTACGTCTACACTGTTCGACCGACCGACCATAATATAATAATATGTATGTATAATTATGTTTGAATGGAACCGCTTGTAGGACAAATGAACGTTATACAGCTACTAGGGGAAAGATGCCTAAGACTTTGCACTTGACTTTAAATCTGGTATAGAAATAAACCGGTATACCTGGGAAAATGGAAACAAAATGTATCATGTAAATGAACTTTTATTCGTGCAAAAAATAATCAAAACATAAACATGTATTTCAAGTTGAAGTAACAAAAAAATAAATTCTAACAAAACTCAAATGCGCACTCTTAGTACATAAGTGGTGAACGAATGCGCACGGCGCTAATCTAAAAGTGCGCAGGTTATCTAACAATGCGCACTCGTTACACTTTGAGAAAGACTAGTGTTTTCACATTTATCACAATAAAAAAAGTCAAATCCTTCATAGTCGGTAAAAACTTCATGCAACCACTTTTTACACGTCGAGCATTCAATGAGGTCTAACTCCAAAGAGTCTGTATATGGTTCATCGCAGTCTGGACAAATCCCACAGTGTTTTTTGGAAACTGTTGCTTTTAGTAGTTTCAGTTTATTCTGCCTCTTTTTGCCTGTGGATGCATTAATCTGCCGTTTTGCAGCTTTCGTAGCTTTTTGGTGTTCCGGGATTTGTTTAGTTGTTTCTTGTTCAACCAAGGAATCGTTGAAAGGCGTTCCTGTTAATATTCCAGATTTTTTTCCGACTCTCTTACGCTTTGTATCTCTCCCTGCTGATTTAGAAAATGGACAGATTTTCTCCAAATTCTTGGATAATCATCTGCAGAAGAATCTTTTGTTGAGGAGGTGCCTGGAATGGTACCAGAAGTACCCGAAGCCACTTTCAGAATTCTCCGCTACAGACTCATTTCCAATAATCGGAGATTTCGTTTTTACTTCCGTCATACCGTAACTACTCCTACTTGGTATTGGAAATGAATGTTGAGAAATTAGCGGAAATGGTTCATCACAGAAAGGTCTTTTTTCGGCGGTATTATTTATTAGTGCCAGCAATTCTGAATAGTCCACGATGATTTCAATGTTAATGGAAGGCAAGGGTGTGGACATTTCATTTGAACTCGTGAGAGCTGCAGGCAAATCAGTTACAGAAGCAGGCGCAAAATCTTCTTGTGTAAAATTATCAGGATTATAGGACCAAATTTCGGTCGAAGAAAAACTCTTCTCTGCTTTCTGAAGGAAATAAATTTTGCTGTAGGCTCTGCCAAAAAGTTCGGCGATTTGAAATTGCGTTATCACTTTGTCCGGATTAGAGACTGCCTCTTGACTGTAAGCTGTTCTCAACGGTCCAAAAAAGCCTACGTCCAGTGGTTGAATTTTATAGCTGCTGTGGGGAGGTAAGCTCAACAAATGTACTCCGTCTTCTCTACAAAAATATACGGCTGCGAGGCTGATATGCGAACTATGATTATCTAGTAGAAGGAGAACAGGATTATCTACTGATGATTCAATAAATTCCTTAAAACATTGCAGCCACTTCAGAAAAAGATCAGCATTTATGAAAGCACTGTCTGACACTAACAGTAGGGTATCATTTGGTGCACCAAACATAATTTCTCTTTTCTCCCATTTTCGACGGTAAATTGAAGCAGGTGCTACATAAATCCCTGAAGCACTAAAGCAACATACTGCTGTTACTAGTTGTTATCTCCCTACAGAAACTATTTTTCCTACAACCTTCTTTCCTTTGATGGACACAGTTTTGGGGATTTTATTCGGAATGGTTAGAAGACCAGTTTCGTTCATGTTGAAGACAGATTTTGCGGTAAATTTGTACTTTTCGTAGACTGTCTTCAGATTATCATAAAATTTAGAGACTTCAACCTTATTGACTCCACTTGCTCGTGCAGCACTTACCCTTTCTGGCTGCCGTATTGCTAAATTGTGCCGTTTACAAAATAAAGTAACCCATTTTTTACCAGCTAATGGTGTAGTTTAGGTAAATCTGTGATTTAACTTGCAAGATTCGGCGTATTTGAAAGCTAAGCTCTGAAGATCTTTATACTTCAATCCATAGAATAACTGATCTAATTCGCTTACTTTTTCAGCTAGGTCAGCTTCCAATTCTGCAGTAAATGTTACTTTGAATCGTCCCAATGATTCTGGGATAGTTACTTCTTTTAAACGCTTCCTCAAAAGGAATTCGTTTACACCGTATTTCTTAGCAAGACTCTATTTACTTCTGCCAGAGGCAAGTTTGTCCTTAATTCCTTCTAGTTCTGTTTCATTTATTCACAGTTGTCGATTGCTGTTTCGTATGTATGGAGCCATATTAACTTATTCTCAAACTTCAAACAATTCCAACCTGAAAGTGAATGATTTCTATCAATTTTCTGGAATAAAATGTAGCATAGATTTAGACTAAATAACTGTCGTCTAAGTATACGCAATGCGCACACTTAGGACGCTTCAAAATGCGCACTCTTAAGAAACGGTAAATTTTTGATTCAAACGCGAAAAGTTCTAGTTCTTAATGGCAATAAAGACCATAATGGCTTCTTTTCAGTGTCCAAACTAATGTCTAAATGCGCTGCTTTTGGGTTTCCGCAGGAGAATCTCAAATACATGCACTTTTGTTCAAATAATAATATAGAAATATTACATCGTTACGTACCAAATTTTTGAACATTTGATAATTTAGTTCTTGCTCCTCCGATTCCCCTAAACTATTCACAGGTTCGTTAGGTTTGTTGCAGCTATCGACGGAACACTGAACCGAGCACACCACTAACCCCTTTCCACTGTAAACAAGTTATGCGCATTCTTAAATTTTGTGATATCTTAGGCGCCCTTAACCTCATATCTGTGCTATTACCGGTAAATATATCCGTGAATAATGAAATCATGATGGACAACTTCGCCAACGAGTCAGTCATACCCTTAAGCAGTGACAAGCCACTGATAACTTCCAGACACAAGTAAATGTTAAGCAAAAGGGAAATCAAGATATATTCAATGAAATTGGTCCTAATTAAGTTCCACTTCAAGAATATAAAATTGTTGACTTGTTAATATCTGAACAACATACGAATACCACAAGCAACAAATACAAACTACTCAGTCAACTTAGGCGTGCTCCACTTACCTGGAAAGATCATGTTATTAATTTAGTGAAAAATCCAGATAGTCACGTGAAAATGAACTCCTTCTAAAGGGTGTACCAAAGATTTGGTCATTGATTGAACCCTATATTTTGGGGCTAATATTAACTCAACCAGTCACAAAGTGGGTATTGATTTTTTCAAATATTTGACATCTTGTACCGGAAACTGACGAGTACTTTTCTCAAGTCAAGAGCATCTTTCACAATAGAGAAAACGGTACCATAGCACCCCGTAAAATTTCATAGGGGTCTAAATCCTCTACGCCATCTTAAATTTTTTTGCACTTCACAATTAGATGATTATTGTGACATCATTCATTGAATACATTATTTTTGAAATTTCTTAATTCCGATTGCCTTTTAGAAATATCAGTTTTTATCGAGATACGGCACCCTTTTCATTATGTTACAAAAACTTTGTAGAGGCTATGGAGAAATTTGAAAGAAATCTCAGCTCCATCCCTACCATTTAACAACCTTTGGAAAATGGTTGAATGAAATGAAGGTTCTTGGTTTGATTGATAACCGACAACACTCGAAATGTATTTTTCTCTGTATGCAAATTAAGTTGGGCTCAATCATCTAATATATTAACCCAGAATATGTTGTTTAAAGTATGACCTACATTTCTGTAGCTTCCTGTATAATCAGGCCCATCTGTATATGGCATGCAGCTCTGGGGTGCAAATATATTCATTACCAAGTTAATTCAGTCCATACCTTGCATGACAGCTGACGTTCCGTAGTATCATTACCAAGTTAATTCAGTCCATACCTTGCATGACAGCTGACGTTCCGTGGTATGTTTCGAACATAACACTACATGAAGATTTGAAAGTTAGTTTCGAGCAGGTCATAACAGTACGAAATAGTAGAAATCACGAACAATTCTTTGAGTATGGCAATATTGTAATAACGCAACGCTGCCTCTGGTGAAATTCCTAGAATTGGTAAGTGAACAGTCACTGTGAAAAAAGAGATTTTTCGTATGTTTCTTTCCGAGAAAATATGCCTCTACCAAATTATTTTCCGTGGACAATATACACTGGACCATTTGTTTGTGATATATAAATTCGACGACTGAACAACCGGAGTCGGTGCAATACAGAGTAGTTGCATCTTGCGCCGTTGAAATATATATTATAAATGGTGTAAATGTAAGAGTATATAGTTAGTTTGAGTATTTTGAATGAACGAGTAAACAAATTGAACCAGGACATCCTTTAGATAGAGGCATTACAATACTACATCCACTTTTATAGCCTGAAAATGAAGGAAACACACCTACAAAATGTTTGAATCGGTCTTGTCGTTGAACAGAATAATCTTTTGTAGTATTTGTTTGGTTGTCAGTACATATGAATGAATTATTTAGTACAAATAGGATAATTAATAGATTTCGATTCGAAGCATAGATACCGGATACATCATGGATTACCGCATCCAATACCTCCAATGCATTCGTCCAAAACAAATGAACATTTGTATGCGCGATTTTCGACGGCAGTCAATAAAGATTTTCCGTTAATTGTGTTACTTCAACTTCATAAATTCTCACGGTCTAACCCATGTCTGTCGTTCACGATTTATTAACTCGTAACAGCTGATGTATTGATTACTTCGGAGATTTATGCCCAGTTTTTAAGTTGTTACAAAATCTTGAATCTTGAAAGATTTATGTTGAATTTGAGTTTATTATAAGTACGCGTGGAATGATTTCGATTAAAAGTATTTTTTAATTAATAACGGTTCAAAGAAACACATGTGGGATTGATTTGAAAAGTTGGGGCAAATAGATAAACGTCAATTTAAATTTCCCAATATCAATTCATATTAATATTGTCATTGAGTAACCAATAACTAAATCGATTTCTAATTCATAATTTTTATAGTTCTTGAGTGAAAACTGAATGTTCAAAAGATTCCAGAATCATTTGAAATGCCTTCTCGTAGAAGTAAATTTGGAATACTTTTCAATAGTATCTGATAGCAATAAGTCAGTGTGCTACGCATTAACTATTACTGTACTCTGTGTTCTCATGTAGGAGAGTAGTGAATCAACATTGAACAGTGTAGTGCACACATCGTTCGAAGAAGGTCACCTGCAAGTTAAAGCTCCAGTGAAAAATTTGGTCCCTGATTCGAACCAAACACATCCTTTACAGGACATTTTGATTTGTGAAAATCTGCTCTTTCTAGACGATTCATATTTATGAAGTCTAACAAGCAACCCCGCCGCCATCCAGCCCAGAGAGGACGAAACTATTTTCAGGTCAATATACACGCTAACCGGCAGACAAAAAGTGTCAGGAATCCTTTAACCGGGAAGGAAACTTACTCCGACAGTGAGTCCGCTGCCTGCTTTTGTCCGTCACCCACCTCCACTAACAAGTCCGTGTTACAGAACGAAACAACCATCGTTTCGTCTCTTACGACCGAAAAAAAATTCATGTCATCTTCCAATCGCTTTATCCGCACCCTGAGCATGAAAACTTTACCCCCGTCAGTTTCTTCAAAACAAGAATTCCCTGAACTCGTCAAGAGTTTCCCCACACCACCACCAACCAGCCAAGAATCACGAATTGCCAACCTCAAGCACCAGCTCGAAAAAGCATTCAACTATATCAGCAAAATCAAAGACCAGTTGAGAGAAGAAAAAAAACTCTCGAGCTCATCGCCCACCTTCTCACTTAAATCCCACCACTTTCAGCGATCCCACCAATCTCTGGTTTCCACCACCCGCAAATAACCGGGAAACTTCACTCGCTTAGACACCCTGCCTAATCGAGATCACAGAATCCCTACACCACCACACCCAACAACAGCCACAACAACAACCGACACGACAGCAACAACAACAGTCACGACAACAACAACAATAGTCAACTCAGTAACCAGACCCTTCGCTTCAAACCCTCAACATCCGCAACTTGTCACTCAAATATGTCTCCCAGTGGGAGCTACAACTTTCTCAACACAAACGGGCTGTTGAGGGAAGACATCGCTTACTTGAAGGCGAATCGTAACAGGAACGCTCTTCTCGAAATACCGTCCGACATCCCCTGCGAAACTCTGGCAAAAAAGCTTCGCAACACTCTCGGTGCCGACCAAGTCTCTATCATCCCTCTCGGCCCTATTTGCCAAGACGGTAAACGCTCTAGATCGCGCAAACTCACCATTTCTCTGGTCTGCAGAAATGTAGACACCTCCCTCTCAGACAACGAATTTGAGGACATCCTCATCAACATTGACTTCCCTGCCACCAGGTCCTGGCGTATCATATTTCGCCGCCATGGCAAGATTCACTCAATGTTCCGGATTCTCACTGAGTCCGAAACAGCATACCTCTCTGCAAAAATTGTGGCGGCTTGGACCCCGCTTATCATCTTCGGTGCCCAAAGCGATTGGAAACACCGAAATCTGCTCAAGAGATCGCGCCCATCACTCTTGAGAAGCCACAGGCCCCCTACGACCTCATCACCGATTCTAAAACCTGAATTGAGATTTTAGCAACAACCATTATGAACGCCGCCCGGACAGCCCGTGACCGAGTGGCCGACACCCTCACTCAGCTCGTCCCCTTCTTCTATGGCTATAACTGTACCGTCACAAGTGGCCCGGGCAACCGCGTCCACTTTGCCTTCACTTCAAAACGCCAACATTGAGTCATGGACTTGTTTATCTGGACCGTTAATTGCGAAGGTCTAGCAAGAAAGTGACATCTTCTCAAACACCTCTTGCATTCCCCAAATATAAAAATACTTTCTATCACCGATACTCTCTTAAAACATTCCCCTCGCTTTGCTGGCTATACCACCTTTCACCTAGACAGGAACTTCTACTGTCACGGCAACGGACTTCCCGCGTCACCACACAGCTATCTGGCTTGGATTGTATAGCCATCGACAAATCGTGGAATAATAGCACGACGACCTTCTTTTCTTATTACAAACATCCCAATCAACAATTATCAATCGATCTCTTCGAATATTCATCCACTCTACCACGTGACATTATAATGGGTGACTTAAACTCACGTAATGTTCTTTTCGGTGATACACACACCAACCCAAACGGCAGATCACTCGCCGACCAGTTTGTCTCACTTCACATCTCTCGGATTAGAAATGAAAATCCAGTCCTAATAAGTCACCTCGGCTCTTCCATTGTCGATCACATAATCTGCACTGACAGGTTACTCACCTGCATGGATGATGAATGCTTTTATAGGTGACCCCATCACCTTAGACCATATTCCGCTACTGGTCAAAACTTTACTTCATAATTCAATACCATCACCATCAAATAATTTCACATATCGCGATTTTAAAAATACCGATTGGGATTCCTTCGCAAACCATGTCTCAACCAACTTGCCACAACCCGTCTCATTCATCAGAGCACTGATGACATAGATCAAGCAGAGGAATTCCAATCCCTCTTAATCGATGCCCAAGACATCGCCGTACGACTCACCAAGATAAATTCCAACTTGCATGCCCTTCCGCAACGAATTCTTCTCAAAATCCGTCAAAAAAGATGGTTATACGTCCGCACTCGAGATCCCGCTGTCGAAACACAATGGAACCATCTAAACGTCCAGGTTCGGTACGAAATCAATGCTGAAAAGCAGAGAAAATGTAAGGCCGATACAGCCGGCGAGACAGGGGCGCGTGTTTTGTCAAAATTCTACCATCTCGTCGACCTCAAGAAAAATATGGAATAACATCACGAAGTGCAAGGACATAAGATCTACACCTCCGAAGACAATGCCGCCGCCTTCAAAAATAAACTACAAACTGTCTTTTCACCACCGAACAATCCAAGATTTCTCAGGGACTTTGCCATAGAAACAGACCTCCTTACCCACAATATAACGCGAAGCCCGCACGTTCACAATCCACGAAATGAGAACTCTCCACTTCTCACACCCTTTACAATCGAAGGAGTTTAGCAGGTGTGTCGAGCGGGGAGAAATAGTGCCCCAGGGCACGTTGGAATTTTGAGACATGCTCTTAAAAACCTGCCGAATGGGATTTCCCCTCCGCTCTGTGCCTTGCTGAACGCCTGCCTGGCATTCTTTTACTTCCCTCATTGTGGTAAATCAGCCAACGTAATTCTCATCCCCAAACCCGGTAAAATCCCTACAAATCCTAAATCCTAACGGCCTATTTCATTAATCAGCGTCCTAGGTAAGGTCTTTGAACGTTTGTTAAGAGAAAGAATCTGGGGCTTCTGTACTGAAAATAACATAATTACAGCATTTCAATTCGGATTTAGGCCAGGTCACTCTTGTCAGAACGCCACCACCAACCTTCAATTTATCGTCACCCGAGTTCAAAATCAACGACGTTCAAAAAGCTTTCGATTAAATCTGGTGCGCCGGACTTGTGAGAAAGCTATTGAGCATCCGATTACCAAATCAAATTGTGAAACTATTCACCTCACGGATCGATCAGCGTCAAAGTTGGTAATAGCATATCCGACACTTTTACACACCAAACTGGCGTTCCGCAGGGCTCGATTCTTGCTCCACTATTATACATAATTTATACGTATGATACACCAATACCACGACACCCTCAGGACAATATCCAACTATATGCGGACGACACCGCACTAATCATCTCTGCCACTGACATACGCTCTCTTATCATTCGATCCCAAAATCTACCGACTCAATTTTCTCAATTTTTAAATCGGTGCAGGAGATGGCGGGTGACTCTCAACACTCAGAAAACCGAAGCCATCGTGTTCAAACACCCGGACACCTCGAGCGAACGACTTCTACCCACAAACTTTTGCCTCGTGCTCTGGGGAAATCAATTCGAAATCCGCAGGGAAGTCGTTTATTTTGTAGTGAGATTTACTCACACTCTCAACTTGATGTCCGACCTAATGGACACTCTAAATAAAGTCCAACGTCGAGTTAATCTTCTTAAGGCGCTTGGCGGGAGCTTCGGACGAAGGCACCCTACCACCTTACTTCATACGTATAAAACATATATCCGTCCAATAATCGACTATAGAGCAAACGCCTATTGCACCCTTCCCAACCATCTTGTTAAAAAACTTCGCACTTGTGAGCAGTCAATTCTAAGATACTTCCAATACAAGGCACTCTACTCACCTAGCAGCACCGTTTATGATAATATCGACATCGAGCCAATCCCTTCCCGCCTGAATAGTTTACAAGCCCGATACATTAGTCGCACTATCGAATCGGGCAATGAAATCTCGAAAATCACCCTACTCATACCGTGGATCGCCAACAGACGGCCTCTCGGCAGAATACCCAAGAGGAAGCTCCCATTTCCTCCATTACGCTTACTAGACACGGCTTACGACGACCTCCCTGACGAATACATCGACTACTTAGACGAATCTCCAATTACCATTAGATTACCCGAAATTACGATTTTTCTTCACCTCAATCTTTTCACACATTTTAATATCTAGACCACTCACATAATTCCCATTTCTAACAATTTTCACACCACAATTCTAAAATTCTCACTTTCTACAACTTTCATTAATTTCTTCAACAGTTTGGACAAACCCTATATACTCCAACCGCCCCCACACCACCCATGTCAGTATTGCAGGTATTGCTGCGCTTTTCCTGCAACTCCGTGAATTTATTCACTAGCCAAATGGACCAACGAACGTCGACAGGGAACAAATGCAGCCGCAGCTGTAACCGCCTTGCTTGACGGTGATTATTATTATTCAACGCCGTACCAACGCTGAATATCCCTAACCTCCGCAGGCACGCCTCCACAACAAATTTTTGAACCAACTCCATCATAATACCCAATTCCATACACTTTTCAAAAATGTCTCCTATACACATTTTGTCAAAACTTTAAAAATTCTAATGAAATTACAAATCTTTAGCATCCCTCTCTAAACACCGGAGATGTCTCAAAGTCGGTAAAAATCATCCATCTCACATAAAATAGTTTCCGACACCTAGCCAGCTCAACTGCATCTTATGTATCGACAGCGATACATGGTTCGTCTTTCACCAGAGCATCCCAATCCCAGACACTTTTTCGTCGCACAATCCCATACAATTTTGAGCTCCGCTGCTTCTAAACATTGATTCCCGACAAAAATCAATAAAACCTTTCCTCCGAATACTTTTCTTCACTTAAACTTCTTCCTAGTCACTCTTCCGAAAAATTTCTAGACACTTTATTAATATAACCATCTTCAACCAACCAGCTCCTGCATCAGCTCAGTATAGGAACGCGCACATAAACTCCCCAACACACCTTCAACTCAGCCCTAAAGAGGAAACCTATCCTACACCAGGGCACACACTCGGAAACCAACAAATTCAACCAAAACACAAACCCTATCCAAATTCATAACGAATTTCTCTGTCTCTCTCTCTCTCTCTTTCTCTCTCTCTCTCAATATTGAACTGTAAAGCCCGATTGTATTTCTTTCACTAATTGAGAATTTCTGGGAAAACGTTCACACACACAGGTAGAAGCACAAATAGCTTACCTAATGATCCAAAAATTTGAACAGTTCAGTTACTTCCGAGATTATTGAGACACCGTCCTGTATAAATTGCAAAACTATTTTTTTTTCAATATCTTCGATATTATACACCAAAACTCAACAATCCGAGCCACAAAAATAGTTCAAGTATAATTGGAGTCGAAGAGTCAACACCGATTTGCACACGAGATTAAATGCAGCCTCATCAGGTCTCAGTATGAAATTTACAGGAAGGAAAGGAAATGTAGTGGATGTGGATGTAGTGAATGAGAAGAGTCACTCATTCGTTTTATTTGTATGAAACGGTATACCTACCTTGAATAAAGAATGGGTAACAAAACAGTGTTGAGATCATCTGAGGAGAAATTCGAAACAGGAAGTTACTCCCAATATAGAAAGACAAGATAGTCTGCTGGCAATAAAGATATTTAAGGGAAATTACACAGTTTAGAACGAAAAACAGGAATGACCGTCATACGAACAAAAATTAGTTAAATGGATAATATGCCGTTTTTTAATTAGAGCAGGATAAGAATATGAAATGCACAAGGCTATCTATAGTAAAAATATGGTCCACTGGAAGGGAAACACCCTCGAGAAAAGGTTGAACATCAATAATTATCCACATTGGCGATGTACATGTTCTTGTCGATAGTGACTTACTGGTATTGGATTCATAACAAACTGGAGACTGCCATGAATACATGTTGCGGTCTATTATAGCCGTATCTATTGCGAGCCCGAAACTTGAGAATCTTTGGAAAAATACCAACGCACCGTCGCGTCATTTTGCAAAAAAATTACATCTGAACTATTATTTTATTTAAATTCATACACGCCGGGTCTGTCTCTCAACAACTTGATTTTAATTTAGAAGAGAAGAGAACTGTCACTGTCAGTGTTAATTAATTATTCTACCTACACGGAGCGATGCTTTGCTTAATTTGATTCTTAGCGCGAATAATTACAGTAGGTAATTATTAATAAAATGGAAGTGTTTTGAAGTGGCAAAAAAACCAATTGTAAGTAATCATTTTAGTTACATTAGTATTCGAGCTGATCTACCAATTTGAAGCGGCGTACCAACTTTTTAAATAATGTATATTATTTTTGTCAGCTTTAAATAAATGATCAATCATCCAAGCCAGAAGTTAGTCTTCACGAGCTAGCGTTCATTTGAGATTTTCAATCCACTATTAAAAAGATTATCAAAGAGAAATTACCGAAAGTCAGACCGAACTAAAGGCAGGCTTGAGCACATGGTCCTTCGAGCATGACACATTAGATAATTTCTAACAAAATAATTAGTTTTTCATCGATCATTTAAACCGTACTATACAATATTTTATGACATAAATAGTTCCTGTTGGTTCCTGCATTGTATTAAAAAATACATCGACCTTCCAAGTGGTGATTACGAATATTTCTGGATGAAAATATCTCGTTCCTGATTCGTTGCTGGTTTCCATTGTGCAATTTGGAAAATACTGCCGTACTGTTAACTTTTAAATTTTGTTTTTTTATAATTAGATTAAGCTTCTTACAGGCATATTTCTCATTTCAAGGTAGACAGCTTATTAGTAATTAGTAATATTGTCCTTTTCAAAGAAATTCCAGGCCCGTATGTTGAATAATTCGAGCTCAATGTCCGTAAATTGAATAAAAATCTAATTTATTTCATTTAGTTAGTGAATTAATGGAAAAAAAATTGTGGTAAATATCCTAGGGTCGTACTAAACAATTTTAAAACCCCTTTCTTCCATTCCATAGTGATTCATTTGTTTTAAATAATATCGCCTACATACTGTTATTAACTGTTTAATGATATAATTTTTGGTGTTTATATTTTATTTTTTGAATTTGTTTATGTGTTTTTGCCCCATTTATAAACACTTTGATTTCGATCAGTTTCTTTTAAGAAAGAAAAACTTTGCGTTTGTAGGTTCCTTCAACATTAGTGTCGCTGGTGCCGCATAAAAAGCTTCGATTTCGCGTAGTGAAAGCGAGCGATAAGTGCATTTTTCACAGGACCCTGCGGGGTTCTTAAATTTTTAGAATAGTTGTATAATATCTAGTTTTAATAGATTGAGTTTTTCGTTTCAAAGCACACAATGCAAGCCTTTCTAAAAGCTAGAAAGTATGCTAAATCCGCGATCACACAAACCCAAAATCGGATAATCGCAAATATAGATTCTGAAACACATGTTCCTATTCTTAAAACTAAATTAGATAAATTGGAATGCGAGATAGTTGAATACAACGACGCTGAAAATGAAATTGGGGATCAAGACGTTAATAAAAAAGATACGGAAGATAGAGATTCATGATACTTATTACTGCAGTTCCTTCATGTTGTTTGTAGTTTATAACATTATTGTATTGACTTCACTCCAATGGATTATATGCATAGTTCTACTATATTTAGGCCTAATTATAATATAAAATTCCTTGTGTCGTTGATTCAGTTTTATACATATAATTTATAGTGTTTTTATTTATATTGACTTCAAATAGTTTATACGTAGTATTGTTGTATGTGACCATTGTATATGATTGAATTGTATTTTTTGCGAAACAAGTGTAATAACACTTATCGCCAACCTACTTTATTCACTTCATGTAATGTTCTTGTAAAACGATATTTTTGAATAAAGTTATTATCATTATTATATCAATATAAATTTCATAAATCAATTGCTTGTCTTTAACAAAAAAATAACATTTTGTCTGTACCTCCTACTCCAGCTCCTAATCCGATCCTCAATCCATCCGCTACAATAACAAATGAGCAAAACTTCCTCATATTTCTATACCCAACTTTGCCGGTGATTACAATAAGTGGGCCCCGTTTTATCAATTGTTTACAGCCTTGATAAAGAATAGCGTTCATCTAACAAATGTTCAAAGGTTAATTTACCTGAAGTCCTATTTGGAAGGAGAACTGTTATCTCTTAATGAATCCTTAGAAATAACCAATTGCAATTTTGAAACTGCAATCAATATTTCAGAAAGTAGGTACGAGAACAGTATAGCTATTATGAATTTACATTTAAATTCAATAATAGATAGTCCTAGCATAACTAAATGTACACCATTTTCCTTAAGAGAATTTTTAGTAAATATGCGAAAAAATTAGACTCCTTAAATAATTTAGAATGCCCAACCCAACATTCGGATTTAATTTTCCTTAACATCCTCATGAGAAAGTTAGACTACGGCTCTGAAAAAGAGTATCAACCTAATAGAGATTCAAAATCAGATCATACTTTGAAGGAATTTTTCGAGATTATCAAAGATAGACGCAACGCCGTAAGTACTCCTTCACACTCCGCTTCAAATGTAGTGAAAACCGAAAAAGGTGCCTCGAAGGCATATTCCAAAATGTCGCTAAATGTAAAAAACGTATCTCCTAGTTCACCTACGAGTAAACGACGAACTTGCTGGTTTCGCAAAATTATCGATCAAGATATCTACAAATGCACCAATTTTTCCAGACTTAGTACTAATGAAAAATATCAGTTTCTGAAGTCGCAATCCTTATGTTTTAATTGTTTTGGGGGCAAAGCATTCACTGACAGAGTGTAAGTCTGAAGGTTGTTCCTTATATGGCAAAAAACACCAAACATTCCTGCACCGAACTTCTGTGCCAACTAATAGTTCTCCAAATTTCCAATTATAGTCCGAGAGCGTTTTCTAGTCCACAATATAATACCGGGACCATTCCTAGGAATGTTTAAAATTCCAATTCTAACCAGAATCGGCGAGCACAGTCTAGTCAATCGCCTACTCTTAACGCTGCAGATACAATACCATTCCGACATGCCGAGCCTGAAGCTCAAGTTAATGTTCATCCGCCCTCGGGGTCATCCTCCCTCTTTGTAGATCAAGGAGGTCCCGAAGTTCTATTGGCCACAGCAGTCGTACATGTTCTTTGCGATAATGGTAACCTTGTTAAGGCTAGAATAATTTTAGACAGCGGCACCCAATGTTCTTCCGCTTCTGATATAGTATATTAAAGTATGAGTGGATAAAGAGGTATTTCAAACACGCGCGATTTTTCGAGCACGACGGCGCAGCTGGAGTGCTCGAAATAGAGCAAGTGTTTGAAAGACCAGTTATCCACGAATACTTTACGCTATTTTTTTATTGGTGAACTTTGAAATCATAAAATATTATTATTACATTATTACTACAAAAAAATTGAAGTCCGTCCTCGATGCCCAGCCAAGGTTCATTTCATAAAAGTCCGCCCTCGATGCCCTGCCAAGTTTCGTTAAAGTCCATCCTAAATAGTATTTTTTCAATTGATGCCTCATATTACCTTTCTAAAGCACGCCTCAGCATGTTTAAATCGAACTTTCAAACACGCGCGTTTTTTAAAGTCCTTATGATAACAACAACAATTTGAGGAACTTTTTTTATTAGTTTTTAAATTGTATATTTTCATTGTGAACCAATGTCTTATTTGGTTTTTTCTGCAAAATTTATTTGTATATTCATATATACATTGTATCCTTTTAAATATAAATATCTCCTCAAGTCCCCTCCAAGAGTTGCTCCTGAGCAAAAGGCACCTCAGCTCCAAGTACTAGTTGCTAGTACTGACTCAAAAAATAGATTTTGGAGTCAACTGTTTGAGAAATTTTTTTCCTTCAGCAAATTGTTACACACAGTAGCATATATTTTACGATTCGTATCAAACTCCAGAAGTAAAGAGAACAAAGTGTCCAGTCCTTTATACACATATGAAATAAACTCTGCATTAGTGCTGGTCCTTCGAAATTTGCAGTTCCAATGTCTTAATTAGAATCCCTTAAGCATATATCCTACAAGAGCATATTGACTCTTAATACTTTCCTCAATGATCAAGGACTCATTTGTGTAGGAGGGCGTTTGCGGCACGCAGACATCCCCGAGCTTCTTCCTGCTAGGAATATTGTGATTCATCTCTTGCCCAAGAGAGAGCATATCAGATTGGGTCACGCTAGTACCATAGCTGTTCTTTCCAATGTAAACTCAAAATATTGGCTATTGAATTGAATCCGAGAAGTAAAGAAAGTTATTCATGAGTGCATGACCTGTTTTCGTTTCCGAGCAATAGCCGCTCAACAAATTATGTCCGATTTACAGTCAGACCGAGTTACTCTTTCTAGACCCTTTGAAAAGATGGGAATCGACTACGGTAGTCCTTCCAACATAAGGTCCTTCCGGCTCCGAAAAGTTCCAAGCATTAAATGCTATATGGCTGTTTTCGTGTGCATGGCTACCTAAGCTGTGCACTTAGAACTTGTGTCATCCCTATCTACTGATGCATTTTTCTTGACGTTGGAACGCTTCATTTCCCGTAGAGGAATTACATCTATTATTTATAACGACAACACTATTAATTACGTAGGCGCTAGAAACCACCTCCGAGAATTTCGCGAATTTGTCACTAACTCCAAGTTGTCTGAACAACTAAAAGTCTTTGCATCCGAAAATAGCATTGACTGGAAATTTATTACACCCCGTAGTCCTCACTGGGAAGGCCTGTGGGATGCTGCGGTAAAAGGAGCAAAGAGGCACGTTTTCCGGATTATCGGTAACGCGCAACTCACATTCGAGGAGTTGAGCACTGTATTGGCGCAGATTGAACGAGGAGTTGAGCACTGTATTGGCGCAGATTGAAGCCATTCTAAATTCCAGACCTCTGTGTCATCTATCCAGTGACCCAAATGACTTAGAGGTTTTTAATCATGGACATTTTCTAATTGGTCGTAGCCTAACTTCTTACCCTGAAGTTGACAATACACGCCTGCCTGAAAATAGAGTTACGTTCTGGCAGAGATGTTCCCGTATACAGCAGTCTTTCTGGAAGAGGTGGACTACTGAATACTTAAATCGTTTGCAAAATCGGCCAAAATGGCTAGCCCCTTCCAAAAATATGCAGGTCAATGATTTGGTATTACTGAAAGAAGATGGCGTTCCTTCATTGAAGTGGCTTTTAGGCCGTATTATGGAAATCATACCTGGCCCTGACCAAGAGGTTCGTGCCATCAAGCTTCGCACCAAAGACTGTGTCTTCGTCAGACCTATTGTAAAGGTCTGTCCACTGCCAAGCGCGGAATTATAAAATTCATCCAAAACCTCTTGTGCGTTAGTAGTTCGCAAAATAGGTCATTGTAACTAGGAGCTCTTTCCCCTAGTCTTATTTTTTGTTTTTTTGTTTTCTTGTGTATTGAAATTAGGAATTTCAACCAGGCGGGAGTATGTTCAGAACACGTCCAAACTATTATTTTATTAAAATTTATACAGACCGTGCCTGTCCCTCAACAACTTGATTCAAGTTTAGAAAAGAATAGAAATGGCAATGTCAGTGTCAATTAATTATTCCTCCTACACAGAGCGTTGCTTTGCTTAACAGAAATCAGTTATTTCGTTCTTAGCGCGGATAATTACAGTAGGTAATTATTAATAAAATGAAAGTGTTTTGAAGTGAAAAAATACCAATTGTGAGTAATCATTTTAGTTATATTAGTATTCGAGCTGATCCACCAATTTCCTCATTAAAGCGACGTAGTAACTTTGTAAATAATGTATAGTATTTTTGTCAGCTTTAAATAAATGATTAATCATCCAAGCCAGAAGTTTGTCTTCGCGAGCTAGCGTTTATTTAGAGATTTTTAATCCACTATCAAAAATATTATCGAAGATGAAGTTTGGGGAATTACCGAAAGTGTCAAAGTTAGACTGAACAAAAGGCCGGCTTTATCATCATGCATTAGCTAACTTCGAATAAAAAGCCGTTCCACAAAGATATGCTATAAAAAGAGGCACTGTAGATCACTGTGTATGATATTTCGGACAACTAAATCGTTTTAGACATGACAGTACTTAGTCTTCAGGTATATATACTACCAGAAATTTAGTTCCATAGAACTGGCGTGTGTGTTGGTGAAGATTGTTGCAATATTCAACAAAACTTCCAAATTAAGAGGTACTAAACACCGTTCGCAAGATGAAATAAAGACAGTGTATTGTGATAAATGGAAGAGATAGGTAGATATGATTGAAACACAAGCAAGAATATGGGAAGCTGATATAAATAATTGTTATCCCCTTTTACTGTTTTAAATGAAACTCACTGTTTCTAGTTAATTCCACAATATATTAAAGAGATTTTAAAAATGTTGAAATAATTGACAATTGTTTCGATATTACCTAAAAATCATCTTTCATTTAAAACAGTAAAATGAGTAGATTCCACGAAGTAAGGGTCGAGACAGTTAATTTCGTATATCCCCTTATTATTTCTCCTAACGTTGCGACGATAGATCATCACTCTACTTGGATGTGACTATGAATTTATTTAACCAAATCACCAATTAATCCAATGTTATGGATATGCTAATTTACGGCATATCAATTTATGCGACTAGCATAAATTCAGTAAAATGAATAATGAAATCATGGATGAGGTAGAATACTATTTGTGCATGAATATTTTCCGGGATATTTTAACAATCTCCTGAACAAGAGCCTCGAAAATATATTCTTGTACTACACAAATGCTGTTCAAAAAAATATTTACGTTATCATACTAATATTATCCCAAACATAGAAATGAGGTGGATTGGTTTTCTATTGGCGGTGGAGTAAATAACTATTTTATACCCTTTTATCGGTATGTAGATTTCCTACCAAACATCCCGCCTCTTGATATGTATTTGCCAGAGTTATACGTGTTTGGAGTGGTTAATACTGAAAACTTCGAACCTTTACGTTTGCCATTTATCATGTAGGTACATTTTCCCCGATTTAATGGACCGATTTATTTTAACTACGAATCTTCCTATTGTATTGAATTGAGGAGGGAAAATTATTTCTTAAAATAACTTTAGAATTTGTTTTTAAAATCGTTAACTATTCAATTCATGTCCATCAGACCTAAATTTAATTATTTTCTGAAACAAACAAGCAGAATGCGGTAACCTTCTATTATCCATAGTTACCCATCTTGTTTCACTAAGTTTATATGAAATAATCTCGTTTCTACATATTCCATATATAAATTTAAGACAGGATTTTTCAGTATTTTGAATTAGTAAAAAGTCGGTTAATTTTATTTTCAGTGGCCTAAAAAGTAAACGCCTATTAGGATAAAGTTACTTCAGTTTCATTCCATGTAACTTTTTTACATACATTTTGTTACATGTTCTTCAAATCTCAAATTACCAAACTACCACTAGATTTTTAGTCACAAGGCAGGTTTACAGGTAAGCTATTTCATACTTCTCTTTCATTGCCTAAGCCTGAAAGTTTGATTTCAGATCATTAATTTGTGAGTTATGGGCCTTAGATAGGATTATAAGTTTTATAATGTCATTAATAATTAAATTGTTAGCATTTTGTAAATCATGATAAGAAAACAGGAAAATATATTTGAGTATCATCAGCGTAGGTACATATTATGTTACTTACAGTTGCGCAATTTTGTAACAATATTACGAGTATTGTATGGATTTGAGTTCACCCTCATCTGTTCCTGACACTTCAAGCGAGAACGTCGACCTGTAAGTAGAAGCAAAACTGGAAATTAGGTCCCTGTTGTAAACCGGATCACTCCAGTAGATACTTACCGGCGCTTTCGCCAATTTTCGAGAATTTTATTTCGATCAGTCCTTATAGGACTACATCCTATTTATGAAAATCTGCTCTTTATAGAGCAACATCTATGAAATATGCAATTTGTTCAACAACAACGTTGTGAAGAAGTCGCAAATAAGAAAACCACTGCCTCGCTTTTCTGGCTACACCACATTCCACTTAGACAGGAACTTCTACTGTCACGGCAACGGATTCCTCGTCCGCAACGGACTCTCCGCTTCCCCACACCCTCTCCCAGCCTTTCTGTCTCAACAGAACCTGGATTGCATAGCCATCGACATATCGTGGAACAATACCGTGACCACCTTCTTTTCCTACTATAAACACCCCAACCAAGTATTATCAATCGACCTCCTCGAATATGCATCCTCTCTACCACGAGCCATAATAATGGGTGACTCAAACTCACGAAACATTCTCTTTGGTGATATACACACCAACCCAAGCGGCAGATCACTCGCCGACCAATTAGTCTCCCTCCCCATTTCTCGGATTAAAAACAATAATCCAACCCTAGTAAGTCACCTCGGCTCCTCCATTGTCGACCACATAATCTGCACCTACAGATTAATCACACGCATAGACGACGAATGCTTTATAGGCGATCCAATCACATCTGATCACGTTCCACTTCTGGTCAACACCTCTTTACACGATCCTATACCACCACCTTCAACAACTTTCACATACCGCGACTTCAAAAAAGCCGACTGGGACTCCTTCGCAAACCACGTCTCTTCTAACTTACCACAACCCATCATTCATCAGACGACTGATGACATAGATAATCACGCAGAGAAGTTCCAGTCCCTCCTAATCGATGCACAAGACATCGCCGTCCCTCTCATTACCATAAACACCAACTTCTATGCACTTCCACAACGAATTCTTCTTAAAATCCGTCAGAAAAGACAGTTATACAGGTTATACGTCCGCACTCGAGATCCCGCAGTCAAAACACAATGGAACCGTCTAAACGCCCAGGTCCGGTACGAAATCAATGCTGAAAAGCAGACCGACACAGTCGGACTGGACTTTAGTCAAGGGCGAGTGTTTTGGCAAAAATTCTACCGCCTCGTCGACCTCAAGAGGAAGGCGGAATTACATTTCGAAGTGCAAGGACAGAAGATCTACACCCCTGAAGTTAAAGCCACCGCCTTTAAAAACAACCTGCAAACTGTCTTTACACCACCTGACAACCCAATATTTCTCAGGGACTTTGCCATCGAAACAGACCTCCTCACCCGTAATATAACTCGAAGCCCACACGTCCACATTCCACTGAACGAGAACTCTCCTCTTCTCACACCCTTTACAATCGAAGGAGTTCAGCAGGCGTGCCGAGCGGGGAGAAACAGTGCCCCCGGGCACGACGGAATTTCGAGACAGGCACTCAAAAACCTGCCAGAAGAGATTCTTCCTCCGCTCTGCTCACTGCTGAACGCCTGCTTGGCATACTCTTACTTTGCTCGTTGTTGGAAATCTGCCAACATAGTTCTCATACCCAAACCTGGCAAAGACCCCACAAAGCCTGAACCCTACCGCCTACCGCCCAATTTCATTGATCAGCGTCCTAGGTAAAATATTTGAACGTTTGTTAAAAGAGAGAATCTGGGACTTCTGTACCGAAAACTATATCATCCCGGCATTTCAATTCGGATTCAGGCCAGGCCACTCCTGTCAGAACGCCACCACCAACTTTCAAACCATCGTCACCAGAGCTTTAAACCAACGACGCTGTTCAGCCGCCATTTTCATGGATGTTCAAAAAGCTTTTGACCAGGTCTGGTACGCCGGACTATTGAGAGAACTACCGAGCATCCGATTGCCAAACCAAATCATAAAATATTCCTACCTCACAGATCGATCGATCAGCGCCAAAGTTGGTTACAGCCTATCCGATTCATTCACACCCCAAACTGGCGTTCCGCAAGGCTCGATACTCGCTCCACTATTATACCTCATTTATACGTATGACACACCAATTCCACGACATCCCCAAGACAATATCCAACTATATGCGGACGATACCGCTCTAATTATTTTCGCCCCTGACATTCGCTCTCTCAATATTCGATCCCAAAATCTACTGACCCAATTTTCAAATTGGTGCAGGAAATGGCGGCTGACTCTCAACCCTCAAAAAACCCAAGCCATCGTTTTCGAACACCCCGATACCATGAGCGAACGACTTGTACCCAGGAACTTCCGCCTCGTGCTCTGGGGAGATCAACTCGAAATCCGCAGGAAAGGCGTTTATTTGGGAGTAAGATTCACTCACACTGTCAACTTGATGGCCGACCTCATGGACACTTTGAATAGAGTCCGACGGCGAGTGAATCTTCTCAAGGCGCTCGGCGGATACTTCGGACGCACTCATCCAACCACCCCACTACATACGTATAAGACATATATCCGTGACATCATCGATTATAGAGCAAACGTCTATTGCTCCCTTCCCGACCGCCTTGTAAAAAGGCTTCGATCTTGTGAGCAATCTGTTCTGAGATGCTGCCAATATAAGGCACCCTACACACCCAGTAACACCGTCTACACCAATATCGACATTGAGCCCATTCCGTCCCGTCTAAACACCCTACAAGCCCGATACGGTAATCGCACTATCGTATCGGGCAGCGAAATCTCGAAAAACGCCCTCCTTACACCGTGGATTGCTAACAGACAGCCTCTTGGCAGATTACCCAAGAGGAAGCTCTCATTCCTCCCAGTACGGCTACTTGCCACGGCCTACGACGATCTCCCAGACATATACATCGACCACCTAGACCAATCCCCAATTTCAATTCGATAACCAAACATTGCTACCATCACACATACAATCTTCTAATCTCTCTTTATATTCCTCTTTAACCACACAACCCATTATCTAAACATGCTCAGACATGTCACAACAATTAGTCAACACTTCTCTGACAAACTCTTTAAATACCCCCACCCACCCGTCGGGTTACAGGTTTTCTGCGGTTTCCCTGTAACACGGTGAATCTATTCAACAGGATGAATTTTTTCACTAGCCAAATGGACCGATGGGCCAATCACCCAATCACTCAATCGACGTTGGGAACAATGCAGCCGCAGCTGTACCCGCTCCCCCCAACGATATTTTTATTATTTTTTCAAAATGCAAAATACAACGAGAATGCTTTTCCTCCGGAACACTCTCTAGCGACAAGCCCACTCCAAAACCTCGACTCCATCCCCTTACCTCTTCGAGTCACAAACTCCAAACTTCCCAACCAACCACTTCTCACCTAACTCAACTCAAACGCGCACAAACCTCCCAACACACCCCCAACCCAGCCATGCAGAGGAAACTAATCCTACATCAGGGCACACATCTAAACCAAACATCTCAACTATAACAACACCATCCAACACAAACCTTCTTTCGAACTTCTCTCTCTCTCTCTCTCCAGTTCACCCTCAAATCCTACCTGTAACCATTACTTTTCTTCACCCCGTATATCAGAAGTTATACATTCCGTGTACATAATGAATAAAAATATCATTTTTCTTATCAATCCAATATTTCCTTTAGCTACGCAAATATCCATTTTTACGCCCCTTTCACATAAAAAACTCACATAATTTCTGCCTCAAAATCATTTCATAATATCTGATCAACACTTCCAAGCCTCCAAATATCAATTTTAATCTTATCGCTCCATGCAAAAACTACCTTAAACAATTTCCTTATCAGTAACGAACATAACTTTTTCATGGCAACAAAAAACACCCAGTTTACGTAGATCTCGATCGCCGATCATGACGGTTCAATTTTAAACTTTCATCACCCATTGGTCAATTTCCCACATGAGCTCCCTTACTTCCACCCACTCAGAACAACACATAAATACTAATACTACCCAACTTTTCACTCACTTCTCATCCGTTCATCGTAAAAAATGGTACTCACGTTACAATAATTTGCTGGCATTCACCGGCATAAATTTGAAACATTCAATAATTACTCTCAACAATGTGATAAGTAATGATTACTCGGTATATCTAATAACCAGCGACAATACAATCTTAATTGTTCAGCAAAAGAACAAGATGTATATTACATTCAAATAAAACTAAAGTAAAAATGCAAACGAATTTAATTCATTCATCCATATAACTCATCTAAGTTAAAATACATTTTGCCACGATGGTGTTCGGCCCTTCGCAGACAACATGAAAGTTAACATTCTTCCCACATTTTGCGACATCGCTAAAATAAAGCCAGATCGCGAAACATGGTCCTAATTCGAAACCGAATAGAATCGAGCTGCCTTTGCAGTCCAGAAAATACAAATCTTCAACGTCCTCCGACGATCACTCAGTGAAACCTGTCCATAAAGTCGAAAACTACGTGGAAAATAAAATCTTCGAGAACTCCAGTCCACATTCAGCAGATATCGGAACCCCAGACGCCGGCTTGCAGTGAAAACGAACATTATAAGAAAACGTATTTATGACTGATAATAGCTATTTGTGTAATAAGAGCGGAGAGTGATACTTTGCCGCTTGAGGCAGAGAGTTGCCCAGCGGAGCGCGGGCAATCTGCCGTAAGCGGCAACGCACTTTCTGCTCGAATTGCAGACAAGATTTTTTCTTCGATTACCTTATTCTTAGACAAATAATTAAAAAAAAAACATGAAAAAGCCTTTAACTGCGTCCCGAAGCTCTTCGTGTTCTAAATAAATCTATACCGCGAATTTCCACGTACCACGCCTTTTTAGATGCTCGATCACCGGAAGCTGGCTCATGATATCACTTAATAACAAAAAAATTGAACAAATTACAAACTCCAGAAGCTTCAATGGTGTCTCACGCGTGTCCTGTGTCCATAACCTCTTGCAATTTGATGTTTTGAGTCAAGGTTTCGAGAGGGAAAAATACTTAATTTATCAAAAACGGCGTAAAAGAAACTAATGGCAATTTAAAACTTACGAAAGTCGTAAACGACATTAAGATGACATTTACAAGGTTAAACAAATTGAGGTTCGAAAAATATCGGGAGTAATTAGTTATACACTTTGAATATGTTCGAATATTAACTACAACTACAACATACGTGTTTTGGATGGGCTTATAAGATAGAAAATAATAATTAAAATGACGTCTGAATCGGTCTAATCTGTAAGGTCTTATAACACTGCGCCGTCGTGCTCGAAAAATCGCGCGTGTTTGAAAGACCAGTTATCCACGAATACTTCACACTATTTTTTTTATTGGCGCACTTTGACTTACTACAAAAAATGGAAGTCCGTCCTCGATGCCCAGCAAAGTTTCATTTCATAAAAGTCCGTCCTCGATGCCCAGCCAAGTTTCATTTCATAAAAGTGCATCCTCGATGCCCAGCAAACTTTCGTAAAAGTCCACCTAAGTAATATTTATTTTTATCAAAAATGTATATGGATTGATTCCCTCGGGGATTAAATGGGTCCCACCCGCGAGATTAAATGGGTCACTTTAGTGGTAAATAATGTACTATTAATATACCTATTATTTACTAACTTTCTTTAATTTATTGTAAATGAAAACATGTGAGCGGAAAAGTACGCTCCAGAGCGGAAATAATGTCAAATTATGACAGATCACTGAAAACATCAACTTTGCGGTTAGATTTGGGTGTACAAAAGCCTACTTTGGGTAGTGATCGTAGGAAAAGATTTTTGTATATTTGATTATCGAACGTTGTAAAACTTTATAAATATAAAATACAGTGTTAGACGAAATTCAATCCTCAAATAATTCAAAAAGTATCTATTACATTTCATAATTCCAATTTTACTTTGGACATTTGATAACATTCTTCAATACCGATTTTGTAAAACAATAATTTTTATTAGATAATATTAATTAAACAAGTATAAACATTCATCATTATATACTGCGTGTTAAACATTATAATATTGCAACAGCCGTAAAATTCTAAAAAAGGCACGGCTGTTTGTGAAAATATAACGCATCGTTTTGTAGTTTATGTTAAACAATTTCATGTCAAATAATTAATATATCATTGAAAAATCGAATGAAAACCATTTGAATGTATCTGTAGATTGTTAACTTTTCAAATAATAACACAAGGCAGATTGTAACTGCCCATTTCAATCGTTTGACAACTTGTAATAATGTAACCAAATGTACTGCGAAACAATTGAGAGTATTCACATTTGAAGCTATAGCTATATTAAAATCGTTAATAAATTTAAACATCAGTAAAAAATATTCACTTGATGCTTTAATTGTTCGCATTCATTAATAAAAATTAAATTAGATCATTAAACTTTTACAATCTTTTGAACAAAAATAACTTGATCAAAACTTAATCTCTCTCAATGCTTCAATCATTGTTACTCACCCTGCAACACTTCAATTATAGTTTTTGTTTATAAATTTTATAATATTTCGAATTCATAGGTACACTTTTGTTGACATTATCAATCACATCAGTCATGTACATTTAAGAAACCGAAAGATTCCCTTTTAATTACCTGTTCAGTACCTACATTCTCCGCTGACAAGCTTACTTTGAGAGTGCATTGATAGATCAATGTAGTTTCAATTGAGTTGTATTTGCTAAACATCAATTTGACTTTTCAATATATTATCAAGGAGTCAGCTTGCTGTCAGGGTAGATTGTACGTAGGATTTGTCAAAATCAAATTTGAGTAGAATACGAAGGAATTAATAAAATTTTGGCTAATTTTGTTGGGGAATCAGGTAAGTTGAAATAAAATTGACTGTCTCGACCCTTACTTCGTGGAATATGCTCATATTAGTGTTTTTAAATGAAACTCAAGGTCTCTAGTTAATTCCACAATATAATACAAGTTATTGAAAATTCTAAAAAATTGACAATTGTTTCGGTAAATCTGACGATGATATTGATTTATCGAAACAATTGTCAATTTTTTAGAATTTTCAATAACTTGTATTATATTGTGGAATTAACTAGAGACCTTGAGTTTCATTTAAAAACACTGATAAGTTGAAATAAATTATTCAAAGCTATGCCTCGAGCTTGGGTTTTTGTTATCTCAAGTGTGATATTCTCTATTAGGTGTCGAAGGAGAATTGTGGAAGGAGTAAAAGCGCATGTGGATTTGTAGAGTGAAAAAAAGGAGTTCATAGAGAATAGAATGAGAACCCTCTAACGGAGGTAATGTAAACGTGGTGGATGTGATTGGTAAGTAATTTTATTCATTTATAAACATTTTTGGGTTTCAGTCAGGGGACACCATCTCTGTTAAGCCAAGAGAATAAGTATAGTCTCTCCGCTTACGTTGGTTAGAGGCGAACAGACTCCTTGGATAGTATCGTAGTTAAATAGTTACAATAGGTTTAGGCATTATATTTTCTTTTGTAAGCGGCTCCGTGACGTCACAGTAGCGCATTTCAGTTATGTATATTTCCTTCAGTTTTGGTGAAGAAGTTGTTTGTATATAGTCTTTTTTTTGTGTAAATAGTAATATAGAATTTTCATTACAAGGCTGTTTCTTGGTCTCCTCTCTTGTAATACCTAACATCTTATATATTGTCTGCTCCATCCTGATCATCGCGGTGGTCTACTAATTAGGGCTGGATTATTAAAATTTATTTAGTGGCGCCCATTTTTAACAACCATATAAAATAGGAATTTTCGCATACCCACCCCCGACCGAACTGAGCTTGGGCATGAGGTTGCGCTTCTGGAGCTAGCGAGTAGATAATAATACATAAAGCGCGTAACATCATCTACAAAAAAAATTTACTGTTCTGGACAAAGCGTATTCCCACAAAACCGTACGGATAATTCCTCTCATAGTTATCCATCTGGTGTGACACCACTCAAAATTGACTATCAAATAAACACTCTTAAATCACAAAACACTTTTAAATTAAAACTCATTCTCAAACTAAAACGTACACTCGAACAAACAATTCACTTTCTTACTCAACTCTCTTTCAGTGCAGAATAGCACTTATTCATCACTTAAACTCTTTTCTCGTCAAGAAAACTAAACCTTTCGTCCTCTGGAAGAAGACAGTGATAAACCCCGAAACTTATACTCTTAGACACTTAAGTAAAACTTGAAAAACTTTGAGAAAATACTCAGGCATGTAGACTCACTCACAAATACTTGAACATTAGAAAAACCTGGACGATTAAAAAACTTAGACACTTTGACAATTGAAAAATACTTGGATAAACATACTTGGATGGAAAATCCATGGATGAAGGAAATACTTGGATAAAAAAGATAACTTGGAAGAAGAAGATAAAACTTGGAAGATTTGGAAAAAAAATACTTGGATGGAAAAGAAACTTGGATAAAGACGAAGATACTTGGATGAAGGAGATACTTAGATGAAGAAGAAACTTGGATGAAGAACATACTTGGATGACGAAGAAACTTGGATGAAGAAGAAAATACTGGCATGAAAAGAATACTTGGATTAAGAAAATACTTGAATGAAGAAGATACTTGAAAGAAACGTGGAAGATAATTGAATGATGGAGATACTTGGGGGAGGTTTAGATGAAAACGTCATCCCCCTCCTCTTTTGTTACTTGAAAATTACCTTGACGACACTTTGAGCATGAGAAATACAAAAATACTGAAACTAATATATCTTAACCTCTTTTTTCTTGACGAGAACAGGAATAACTTCACTCCTCATACACCCAAAAATAAATTAAAAATTTTAAAACTCATACTCACCCGCCAAAGAGTCGGGTCCTCTCAAGACAAAGGTCTATCATCATAAAACTTATACAAAACCAATCTAAAAAGTGTCAGAAAATATTTTCTCTCATCATACTTATACACTCGTGGTCACTACCTTACACAATCACTTTCATGCTGACTCACACTTATAAATAAACTCTTACTTGCACTCGCATATAATTGCACCGTTACTCTCACTTATACTCCTACTCACATTTGCATTTGCAGTCATATTTAAACCCACACTCGAAATACTTTCACATTTATTTGCACTTACTCGTACTGACTTGTTGTTGCACTCACTCTTACTTGCTCTAGTCTCATGAGCACCCTCTCTTACTCGCATATGCATTCTTAATATAAATTGTACTCAATACATTCACAATGAATTTACATTCTTACTTACACTCTTACTTGAATTCACAACCTCACTCCAATTCTACTCGCACTCGTAGTAGCACTCACTTCCACTTGTAATAATCATCTCACTCAAACTTGTGAATTATTAAACTTGAACTCACTCTTATACCCATACTCTTGCTTGCACTTGAAAATTCACTGACACCCTCTCTGCAGTATACATGCATTACAATCTCAATCGTACTAGTACCTTACTCATAACGAAAGTCCGAGGTTCCTGGACCGTTACTCGTGAAACAAACTGGTACCACACTTGTCGGACTAGAATCTACTAAATTAATTTATTCATTCACTACACTATTCACTAATTATATACACAGTAGATTGACTTAAACTAATTCATATAAAGACTTCACTACTTAGACTATTCACTTAATCGCTGTTTATATCACGAGATCACTTTATCAACTAAACTAACTTTCGCTCGTCGGTCCTTTATATATTAGTGCTTTTTTGACTAGATAGTTCTAGATTGCGGCTTATACAAAAACAATTGACTCTCTGGCATTATCTAGATAAGACTGGTCACAAAAACAATGTCTAGATAAGATAGTCACAATCGTAAACAGTTCTAAGAAATCCCTGCGCATTCGCAATAATTTTAACTTTCATACATGGCTAGTCAGAGTCGGATTTAGGGACTATACCAGTGTGCTGTTTCGTAACAATATTTTCCAGAGTTGACTTTTCCAATGATCGTGTCTCGTTTATTCAAATGATTTATTAGTACCTATTGGTGGTTGAATTTTGATAAAAATAATAGTGTTACCAAGCTCGGTATTCAGTACTGTCAGTCTCAAATTTCGAAGGAGTTTTCTATCTTCACCATTGTTGTGTACACCAGAAATTTTATCTCAATCTAATTAAACATATTAACGACCGAGTTGGTTGCAAATTATGTTAGAATGTTATTATTTCCATTGAAATTAACAAAAAGGGTAGGTAGGTAACATTTCATAAAATTTTCAACCGATGAAGTGGAAAATTAAGTTTTCTCAAAGAAGAGTATAATTCTGTAGTCTCATCAGAAATATACATACACTTCAAGTATGTGTTACTTACAGTTGAATTATTGGATCTTTACCCGTGCGTCATTATTATCTGATAACATAACCGACGTAATTATTAAGCGGCATCTATTTCTATTAATAGTAAAGAACAGAATAAAATAATTTGACATTTATCGGTTATGTTATCAGATATTAATAACGCACGGGTAAAAATCTAATAATTCAACTGTATGTTGTTACGACCTTGCAGTGTTGTCTGATCATCGGAATAGTCAAGGATTGTAGGAAGTTTTGAAAGTGTAAGGTTGTGCCTTTTGGTTTTGTTCATGTTACTAGGAATGATTACTTTAAAATGAATATCAAACAACTGAAAATGCTATAATATATTGAAAATAGTCATAGAAAATGAAACTAGTAGTTATACTCCCATCTGCTATAACTCTATTATACCGTTGATTATTTTCATTGCTATAAATAAACTCATATATTCCTGAATACATATTGTGAATTATTTATTTACAAAAATGAGAGCATACGCAATATGGCTGGTAAAATCAAATTTATATTTATTACTGCCAACCTAATTGTATTTATTAAGTGGCTGTGAATTTATTTGATAGAATAATAACTGGATCTTTTATGTTATAGTTTCGTTTTATATCCCATTAACACTAACCATGACCGAACGATTGATTGCAGTTTCGGATTACCCTAAATATCGTAACCGATATGACATGGAGAAAAAGATTGAATCCATTGTGATGAATTTCAAATCGGAATAATTACATTGTTATAACATAGTTCGAAACAAAGTAGTTTTCTGCGTCTGTCTGTTTATCCGTAACAGATTTTGATGCGGTTTTCACCATCGTTTAGATAATTTTCCACGTACATTTCATATTATTACGGAATTCCTTTGAGGGAACAACTTTTTGTACTACTGTGCAAAGTTTATTGAATATAATTTGCAGAGCCCTATAAGCGTAATGCCATCTTCAGTGCGGTCATTGTCATTATTGACAATGACCGACCACGACGGCAACGTCTCGGCTCATAAAGAGATTGTAAAGCGGCTAAAAGTAGAAGTGAAAGGAAACTTCGAAATGGAATACACCTCGTATCAACAATAATATTTACTAAAGAAGTCGCAGATTTCGAAGTTCTCAAAAAAACTTTACTAACCGAAAAAGTCCCCTACCGCATTTACTGAAAGGGGAAAGATGAAACGCACGCCTTAGTACTACCAGGGCTAGCCGAAGGTCTCCAACTCCAAGATATTGAAGTTGAACTAATTAACAATTATAAAATCAACGTGAAGGACATATTTAGGATGACGACGAGGGGAGACCACTGTATTTGGTGGTTACCAAGCCGAAAATCACACTCGAATACTTGAACGAGAACATAAAAATGATCGAGCACACGAAGATATATTGGGAGGATCGCAGACAGTCGATACCCATTTTTCAGTGTCGTATATGTCAGCTTTGGAGACACGTTTAATCAAAATGTGGAAGGGCATCCAGGTGCCTAAAATGTGTTGCTCGCCACCTAACTCCCGAATTCCCGAAGGTCAGGTCTAAGTCAGCCACGTGTGCTAATTGTAACGGCGACCACCCTGCCAACCCAGAGATCTGTCCGGAGTACATCAGATGACGTGAAAGGCTAGAGGCACGTAGGTCGAATAACAGAAACACCAAACATACAGCATCCAGAGATATTTTGGCTCCCCACTTACGTCCAATCCCTGGACACAGAACACCCGCCCAGACAACAACGACTCCCCAAGTTTTCCAAACAAACTAGCCTATAGATCAATATCTCAGATCAACCCCACGCCATTCCGGATCCCGTCTTCGAGAACAGAGCCTGCACATTAATTAATTCTATGAATTAAATATACTATTCAGATAATTACATGAGACCGTAAATCTTGATGAGCTGACGAGGGCGGTTGCTTACCTCCTACACGAGATGAGGATAGCAACTAACAAACTCGAAAAGTTTACTATCTACAACAACTTTGTCACAGGTATAAATAAATAGGACATCTAGACAGGTATGTTTTTAAAAAGCTGCCTCCTCATCAGTCACTTTCTCGAGATTCACAAACCGGATATTTTCTTGCTTATCGAGACGTTCCTTAACCCTGAATTACTATCGTATATCTATGATCACATAACTACTATTGTGGGGTCATAGAAGACCCAAGTTATAATAAGTTTTAAAAATTACATAAAAATATTTTTATTGTTCTTTTGAATTTTTGATCAATGTATGTGTACTTAAAAAACAGATATTTTGTAAATTTAAATTTTATTTCAGGAAAGTTAAGATGCTAAAATAAAAACTATAGAACTTTCAAATATTTTATGATCAAAAACATAAGACGTTAATTGAGCACAATAAATACTTAAAAAAATAAAACTAAATGTTTATTCTCCGGAAAGTAGTTAATTATAAGAACATCTTAAACTAACACAAGAAAAAATTATAATACTATAGCAAATAAGAAAAATAACAGATATGTTATTTACCTAATGTGAGAATATTGTAACAATAACAATTTGAACGTATTATAGGTGTTATCTATTCTTGGCACATAGTACACGTAACTTTCTGAAGTAGATCTGTTTTGCAGATGGGTATATGACATTTTGAGCAAAATGTGGAATGTTTGTTATCATTACCTCTGGGACACAAGTAGCATATTTATCTTACAACCGGCCTTTCTCGTCTAGTCTGATCTTCATGAATACTTTCAGTTCCTAATGTTTTGGCAATTATCATGCGCGATTCTCTAGACAATTTGGGCATGGCAAGTCTTACTTTTAAATGTTCTTTTATAAGACTGATTCCAAGCTTTTGGATAGAATCCGAACGATTTTTTCTTACTTCAGGATTAGCAGCGTGAAAAATATTGTGACTGTTCACTATTGCAATATCCATTATGGAATACCAAATTACTAACGGCCATCGCTGGCATCTTCGGCCTGAACGATTTAGTGCACATTTTTTATCTAGAGCATCGACGCCGCCTTTCGTCGTATTATATCTCGTCGTATCTCCTGACTGACAGATTTATCATGATGCATAGACGATAGACAACATAATTACACTTTTATTTTTTTTTAGGGACGTATGATACGATTGTGTTATCTCGAGTAAAACCAAATAGACACTTATCAACTTCGCAATTTTCATGTGGTTGAAATTGTGGAGGAATTTCTCTTATTTTTACGCATTGTGCTTACATACGTAAGTCGAAGTTTCTTTAGTTCATCAATTAGCTCTTATGAGGTTTAGACAGGACCGCCCCAGGAATGTAGCCGGGAAGGCATCGCAGTACTTATCATAGAAACTGAAATTTCCAACACTTGCAACCAAACAAAACTACATTTGAGTATATGGCACTATTTTTAGACAATAAAATCAAAATTATGGAGGCTTACAGTTAACCAAACAATAAACTGATAAAACTGGAATTTTCCGACGTAACAGAAACTCACAACAGAGTCCTCATAGTGGGTGACTTTAACTGTAAGCACCCACTATGGGACTTTAATGCCATATACTCAAAACCAAAACGAAATGATTCTCCAAATATTCTGCGACAATTATGATTGCAATATCTATAGTACAGATAACCCCACCCATTTTTCCTACTCCAACTACTCCCCTAGCGCTCTTTACATTCCCATCGGACGCAACGTAAATACAGTAACCAAAACGAAAAATATTCCTGACCTCAATTACGAATACGATACCGTCGTACTTGAACTAAAAATAACCCACAAGTTACCCCACCCTCAAATAAAAATACACGACTACACCACTACAAACTGAAGACACTACTGCCCACATAAGGATGAACACGGTATCTTCCAAATTTTTCAAATTTTATTTAAGGGCATGATATGGTTTATCACACATATGTTTAATCGTGTAATAAATAAAATTGCCGTATCTTTGATATTTCCTTGTAAAACAGTAGAGGATGGGTGACTTGAGCGTGGGAACTTTTTGTGACGTCACATGACCACGCCCTCTGACCTCTACTTTTCATGACCTTGACCTATTTTTCGGGGTTTGGCCCGGGCCAAGTCCCAAAATTTGGCGGGTCAAAGGTCAATGACCTTTCGTGGCCTTGACCTACTTTTCGTGACCTTGACCTAGTTTGGGGCACTTTGGCCCGGGTCAAAGGTCAATGACCTAACGTAGCGTGGGAAATTTTGTGACGTCACATGACCACGCCCTATGACGTCACATGACCCCCCCCTCTGACGTAACTGTCATCTGTCACATGTGTTATTTGTCAAATGTGTCATCCGTCACATGTGTCATATGTCAAATGTGTCATCTGTCATCTGTCAAATGTGTCAACAGTCATGTGTTCTGTACCATATGTCATAAGTGTCGTGTCATCTGTCAACAGGCATATCCATCTTATGTTCTGTGTCGACTCTCTCATGTGTTCCATGACGATGTGTCGTATGTGTCATCTGTCAACCCCCGCCACGTGTGCCGTATGTGCGTTCCGTCGTATGTGTCATCCGTCAAATGTCTCATCTGACATATGTGACGTATGTGCCGTATGGCCATCAGTCAAATGTCTCATCTGTCATATGTGACGTATGTGCGTTCCATCGTATGTGTCATCCGACAAATCCCTGCCATCTATCGTCGTCAACCTACATTATACACCAGGTGTCGGTAATACAGTTACCTTGTCTTGCCATCTGTCGTCGTCGTCATAAAGATGCCATAACAGCACTAACATATATCTATCTGTTATCAACTGGGGTGCCAAAACGGCCGTGGGTGGCTGAGTTAGCAAAGCTACTTTTTCCGTATACTGCGCATGTTTTTCGTTACAGACAGGCCGTAAAAGACACATTTCAACGTTCTGCGCACGTACTAAAGGCATTTTAGTTGGATAATTAATCGAGCCAGAACAAGAAGTGGTGCTTCCTGATGTTTTTGGTTAGAATGATAAATTCTGCAGATATATCAGCCAGTAAAATAGTAGTAGTGAGTAGGAAATTTGTCAAAATTTCTCTATAAGAGTAAAAATTACTATGATTATAAGTGTAAACGAATATATTTAATGGATATATGTAATGAGATACAAATTTCTTCTTTGGAACCTGAAATTTTTAAGTAAATTGACAAAATCGGTCATATACGTGAATTTGCGTTAATATGCGAGCGCTCAAACTAGGCATAACAACCGTATGTTCTTATACGTCTAGGTTGTTGTATATGAGTGAACTATTTTACCTGTGATAAAAACCGTATAATGCAGATAAGGTGTTTATGACTAATATTTTGTGTATATATTTACCAATCAAACTTCTATTTAATATGTTTATTATTTATATTATTTGGAATAAAAAATGCAAAATGACTTAATTTATTTTTTTAATCCCAAAAATATAAAAACAAATGTGTAACATGAAAAAATAATTTTTAAAATAATAAAATGGTTTTCTCGCTAAGATAATATAAATTCTATTCATCTCCAATATTTTTGATCAGATCCACCACATTGCTTTCCATAATGTTCTTCCAGAAAACTAAATTCTTATTTGGAATGATTGAGGATGAATTCTGTAAAATTTCCTTTTTTTCGTTCAGAAGAAATGCCTCTATTTGATCTATAGTTTTCGGGTTCTTGCAAAGATACATTTTTCTTTGATAGTATGTTTAATTCAATGTAATCGCTTTCCTTGAAGCTTATTTTATTAAATAAAATGTTTCACCCTCTTCTTGCTTCTATTCAAACACTATCTTTAGAAAAGGGACGTTTTTTATTGAGCTTATTAATTTGATAGTTGGTGGTACGATTCGGCCAATGCCTAAAATACGTAAAACTTATTTCTTTCACAATTATAGAATTGTCTTTTGAACAGTTTTGTACTATATTTGTCTTGTCTTGAAAATCATTAAATTTGGGATTTTCTTTTAAACCTTTTTCTACCAATTGATGAAAGCTGTCTGCAGACAATAAGTATGCTCAGGATCAAAATATTTTATCGTCATTTTTTGATCGGCTATATTATCTAAATTAATTATATATACTAGATAGCTTAAAAATTACCAATTTTTTTCTTTATTTTTTGTGTCCAGCAATGGCTTCGTTCCAAAGAACTGCTAAGGTCTTATTTTTTTTTAATTATTACTGCCAAGTGTAACAAAGGATTGATTAATGGCTATGATACGAGGTGTGAATACCACTTGTTCAAACATATATATATATATATATATATATATATATATATATATATATATATATATATATATATATTTAATTTGAAAAAAGATATTTGCCAACTTATTTGTAATGGATATTTTTGTGGGGATGTGGCAATAAGACTCCAGAGTAAATTCTTTGAGATATTTATTCCCGAGCTTTCGAATGATTTTCATTCATTATCAAGGGCTATAAATAATTGGTCAATGTTATCATTAATAATAATTAAATGAAATAATGAATACTTACATAGAATCTATAGTGAATTTTGGAATAGTTGTAAATTTTTATAATAAACTCTTTTAAACATAAATCAATGAAAAACTCAAAAAACAATATGACAATAAACAAAATATTTGATCTTGAACTACTACAATTTTTTTATTTTTTTATCATAAAATTAAAGATTGTTATGAATCTTCTGTTCTTTTTTCATAATCTAAAAGATATGCATAGATAACACTAAGGTTATTTAAATCTGTTTTTTTATTTATTACATAATTTTGTTCTGCAATATATGTTGTTTCCGAAAAAAGGCGTTTTCTATAATTACTTTCTATTGCTAAGACTTTGGCAGATTGATAATCCATAGAATGGCCTTCATAAAACACGTGTTCCGCTAAAGCACATCTATCAGGATATAATTTACTGTCACTTTTATGAGAGGCGATTCGATTGGTTAGCGATCTTTTACTGTGACCAATGTATTTCTTATTACAGATATTGCAAGGAATCTCATAAACTATATTAGTTAATTTAGTAGTAGGAGTCTTGTCTTTGATGTTACTGAAAATTGATTTTATTGTAACACATTGTTTATTCGCAATTTTGATATTATGTGGTTTGAATACTCCAGAAATTTTAGGTGTGATAGATTTTATATATGGAAATGAAATATAAGTTGGAGATGTGATATTAGTAGTTAAAATGTCACTGTTTTCTTCGTTTCGTATTATGTCAACAGTAATGTTTTATATAATACTTCTGACAATATAAATGACATTACTGTTGACATAATACGAAACGAAGAAAACAGTGACATTTTAACTACTAATATCACATCTCCAACTTATATTTCATTTCCATATATAAAATCTATCACACCTAAAATTTCTGGAGTATTCAAACCACATAATATCAAAATTGCGAATAAACAATGTGTTACAATAAAATCAATTTTCAGTAAGATCAAAGACAAGACTCCTACTACTAAATTAACTAATATAGTTTATGAGATAACTTGCAATATCTGTAATAAGAAATACATTGGTCACAGTAAAAGATCGCTAACCAATCGAATCGCCTCTCATAAAAGTGACAGTAAATTATATCCTGATAGATGTGCTTTAGCGGAACACGTGTTTTATAAAGGCCATTCTATGGATTATCAATCTGCCAAAGTCTTAGCAATAGAAAGTAATTATAGAAAACGCCTTTTTTTGGAAACAACATATATTGCAGAACAAAATTATGTAATAAATAAAAAAACAGATTTAAATAACCTTAGTGTTATCTATGCATATCTTTTAGATTATGAAAAAAGAACAGAAGATTCATAACAATCTTTAATTTTATGATAAAAAAATAAAAAAATTGTAGTAGTTCAAGATCAAATATTTTGTTTATTGTCATATTGTTTTTTGAGTTTTTCATTGATTTATGTTTAAAAGAGTTTATTATAAAAATTTACAACTATTCCAAAATTCACTATAGATTTTATGTAAGTATTCATTATTTCATTTAATTATTATTAATGATAACATTGACCAATTATTTATAGCCCTTGATAATGAATGAAAATCATTCGAAAGCTCGGGAATAAATATCTCAAAGAATTTACTCTGGAGTCTTATTGCCACATCCCCACAAAAATATCCATTATATATATATATATATATATATATATATATATATATATATATATATATATATATATATATATATATATTAATACATATACTCTATCTAAATTCTAAAGAAAACATTGAAATAAAGAAAAATGTACATATTTGGATGTAATACTAGTGATATACAATGTATTATAAATAATTTAAAAGATTCAATATGCAAATAAAATTTGACATTACAATTTCGAATGACAATAATGCAGAAGATACTTAATGATACATAGATTTTATAAAGATTTTAAAAAAAGAATACAGATGTCGCTGGTAGCAAAATTACAATTAGAAGAAAAGAATGAAAATCTCTCTTTGTTATATGAAAACATAAATTTGCATTTTTTTTAAAAAAAGGAATTCTTTGGTAACCAAACGAGAAGAGAATTATTTATGGAAAAAGTTTAGTTAGTTGATTTTGAACCCCTCTCGAGAGAACATCTAATATGAATTCTCTCAAATTTGCTGAATAATATAATAGTAATTGATATATTAAAATAGCATCAGATTATAATAATTAGCATGATAAGATCAGTGCGTGAATAATTCCTTGAATAATTATATTGAAATAGTGTTAGTGATTTTTCCGGGTTCTAAATTATGAATTTAGAAAAGTGGTTCCGGCGATTCTAGAAGACGTGCTTAGAATCAGAACGAGTGATCCTGATACCTAGTTGGTGAGTCCAGTCCATATTTTATAAATTATTTTTCAAGAATTAACAGGCCTTTAAATAAAATTAAGATAGATGCATCTATATCACATTTTTGAATACTGACAAAATTAACGTTAAAGATATATAAAATTTCACCTGAAGAGAAGAGAAAATTTTTTTGAATAGACAATTTTATCGCATATAGTTATTTGACATTTATACACGTCAAGTGTAATTTTCGACGATTTGAACGTTTAGAATAAGTAGTTAATTAGGTTGTTCTTCTAGTATATAGGTTGTTTTTTTTTTAATTTTAAGGTTCGTAGAAAGTACGATTATTGTTCTTTATTATATTTTGGGAATAATAATTCATTTTCACTTGTTATCTGATGGTATATAATATATAATTTTTGATTCCAACTCACTTTGGTATTAATTCAACTCCTATTTCATTGAATTTGAAAAATTTTGGATCCTATAAAACTTTTGATATAATCAGTGACATTTAGTTAATTTTCAGTGACAGAAAAATTGTAGATGTCATTAGATAATTTAATGGTCTTAGAATATATTGAACAAGCAGTCACTATAGATTTGCAATAGTATAATTGACAATTTTGGAATATTCTTTAGAAATTTATAAATTTGAAATTTGAAATTATTAATTTTTTTTAATCTTTGAACCCTCCCTGAGGTAAGAGCGAGTAAGTCGATTTTGTAGTAATTTATCTTTCAGAATATGAAATTTCATATTCATCTGAGCCGAGCATAATAATTTGACAATTCCTGTCAAAATTTCAAATAGGTTATATTCAGTGATAAAGGTGTTTTCACATTAGTGTAGTTACTACCACGATTGTTACAACAGCATCTAATAATCAAATTTCAAATAAAATAATATAATACATAATTATAAAAACAGTAGAACATTAAAAATATTATAATTTGGCGCCCAACGTGGGGCGAATTAAGTATTTTTTTTGATAATTAGGTTGACGTTAACATTATAATAATTGTCACCCAAAACGTGGGGTGATTAAAACTGTGCATATAATTATAAAAATAATAAAAATTTATTGACATTATTATAAAAAAAAATTTAAATATTTACGATGGAACGAAGAATGACGTTAAAAGATAAGAGTTGAAAGTGGATCCGATGAAGAAAGGGAAGAACAGGAGGATAGTAGACGGGAACCCCAAGGAGGAACAAATAGCAATGATCATTGGATGCAACAATTTCTTTTGAAAATGAATGAGAATATGAATAGGAAATTTTAAGAAAATAGGGCAGATATGAATAGTATGGAAAAGAATATGCGAGGAGATATGTATACAATGAGGGAGGAGATTAAGGGGGATATTAACAATATCACAGGAAACATGGACAGGCTGGAATAGAAAATAGAAGAAGGAAAAATTGAAAATTTAAAGGAGATTAAGAAAATTAGGGAAGAAAATAATGAATTTAGAAAGAAAATTGAAAAGGTGAAAGAGGATATGAAGGGCCAGAAGGAAAATTTGCGCATGGAAATTCAAGAAATTGGCATTAAAATCAGGGAAGATACAAACAAGCAGGTGGTAGAAGAAGTTCAAGAACTAGGAAGATGCCTAGAAGAAAATTTATCTGGAGTAATTCAAGTAGAAGTGAAGAAACAAAATGAGAATTTAATTGAAGAGATACAGTCCATTAAAGTACAAGGACAAACAAATGAAGAAGTAATGCAAATATATGAACAGAATTTGAATAAGAAATTTAATGATTTAAATGGAAGGATAGAGGAACAAACAGGAACGTGTATTAAATGGAGTGAAAATATAGACAAATTATTTAACCAGGAATTGGAGAAAATGAATAGAAAATTACATGAAACTGTAGAAGAAATAGAAGATAATCTAAAACGGAATGGAGGTGGAACGATGTATACTGGAAATATCGACTTTGGAGTGAAATTTGATGGTGATATGAATGTAATTCACCCAAAAGTATTTATCAAAATAATCAAAAGTAGGATGAGAGGAATAAGGGACATTGTAGAGAGAAAAATCATTATTAGAGGAATGTTATCTGGACATGCTTTATTGTGGTTTTGCAATAAAGAGGAACAAATACCCGATGTCGAAGAATTTGAAAAACAATTTTTAAAATATTTTTGGGGGGAGATACAACAGGCGAGTTTCAGAGAGAAACTATACTTTGGGAAATTTGATTATAACCAGAGTAAAAATTTCAATGCATATGCAATGAAAATGTACAACAACGCACAGTATTTGGAGCCAAGCATGCGAGAAGAAGAAATGGTGTTATATATTTCCAGACATTTCAACCAACAAGTATCTGAAACTATAGGGATACAAAATATCAAGACGATGGAAGGTTTATCAAATTATTTACTCAGACTTGAAAGAAGTAATAATGAAAAAAGAAATGAAATTAAAATTTTTAATGGAATAGGGGGAAATGGAGATGGACATTACAGAAGAGATATGAATAATACATATGAAAATAGAAACTATAGAAACAGGGATTTTGATAACCGAAGAAATGATAGACATGTAGACAGGAATTATAGAATTGAAAATAGAAATTATAGAAATGAAGACCGAAGATATGGAAATGGAAATAAAAATAATGATAATAAGTACTTTGAAAATAGAAGAGATACCAGAAATTCGGACAGAAGAAATGATAATGAAGACAGAATTGAAAATTGGCGACAGGATAGACGGACAGGAACAAATAATTATTATGATCGCAGAAACTTTGAAAGGAGAAATGATGATAGAAGAAATGATACGTTGGAAAACCAAGACAGAAACTATGATAGAAGAAATCAAGAAATAGGAGACAGGAGACAAGTAAACATAATACAAGAACAAGAAAGATATGAGGATCATAGTCAAACTGTAGATAGAAATTTTACTTAAACCGCTTTCACGTGCATAATATTATTTTTTCTAAGTACGAACATACAAGAGAATTTGTTGATATTGGGGAAATTGGGGAAATGCATGACAATTTAGGTTTAATATTCATTAAAGGGAAAATACAAAATATAGGATGTAAAATTCTGATAGATACAGGATCAGAAGTAACGTTGATAAGTGGAAGGATTATAGACAAGTGCAAAAAAAAATATTATGGTGGTAAATACAAATAGATTATCACTAGTGGGAGCGAATAATAAAAAACTATATGATACAAGTAAAATGATAATTGAGGAATTACAAATAGGAAATAATTCGTTTAAAGTACAAATGCTGGTCGTAAAGAATTTAATTTATGATATAGTATTAGGTTCCGATGAATTAGACAATCACAAAATGATTATCAATTATAAAGAAAAGTTGATGAATTGTAAAGGAGAAGATATTCATTTCCTCAAACAAGAAACAAACAAATTAGAAGAAGATACATTTTATGTAATGAATCAAATCAATGAAGAACCTAAAATAGATTTAAATTTGTGTAAACAAAAATATGTGAAAATTGTAATGGAATTGATAAGACAATACAACAGATTATTCAATGAAGAAGTACAAGTAGCAAGGAAATATATACATAAACTGGAAATGAATAGAGATATATCGAATTTCAAAGTAAGGACATATCCAATTCCATATAAATTGAAGGATGAAGTATACCATGAATTAGAAAATATGTTAAAAGATGGAATAATAGAAAGATCAAATTCACCATATATTAATGCAGTTACGTGTGTACGAAAAAAATCTGGAGAAATAAGAATATGTTTAGATGCAAGAAATATCAATAGCTACACAAAGAAACAATACGAAAGTCCCATGAATATCGATAGTATATTTGGTAGAATTACTAATGCAAACATATTTTCAAAATTAGATCTGAAACATAGTTTTTGGTTAATTCCTTTAGAAAAAGAAAGTCGGAAATATACTGCGTTTATGATAGATGGAGTGGTATATCAATTCTGTGTGGTACCTTTCGGATTACAGAGCTCATGTGCAGCTTTAGTAAGAACACTTCACACTATTTTAAACAAATATGAAAATTTCATACTTCATTATATAGATGATATCCTTATATATTCGGAAAATGAAGAAAAACATCAAGAGCATTTGAACATTATTTTCGAAGAACTAGAAAATGCTGGATTAAAATTAAACATAGAAAAATGTAAATTTTATCAAGAGGAGATAAATTATTTGGGATATGTTTTGAACACTAAAGAAGTTTCTATGGATCCTGATCGAATTAAGACAATTTTAGAATATAAACAACCAACAAATTTGAAAACTTTGAGAGGGTTTCTAGGAATTTTAAACTATTTCAAACGATTGATACCGGATCTTAGTAGAAAAGAAATACCATTAATTGAACTATTAAAAAAAGGTGTAAAATGGCAGTGGAATGACAAACGGGAAAAAGCATTTAGAGAACTAAAGGAAGATTTTACAAATAATCTCAAGGTATATCACCCACAGTATGATAAACAATTTATTTTGAGAACAGATGCATCAGCTGATCGTTTTGCTGGAGTACTAATACAAGAACAGGAAAAAGGAGAAGTACCTATTAGTTTCATATCTAGGGTTACTAAAATGCATGAAAGGAAATATTCAGTAACAGAACTTGAAATGGCAAGCGTGGTATTTTGTATCACTAAATTGAGATTTTTTTTATTAGGAGCTAAATTCATTATAGAAACTGATCATTCAGCTTTGACAGCTATGCTTAAAAATAGATATGCGAATAATAGAATACATCGCTGGATTTTATTATTACAAGAATATGATTTCGAAATGAAATACATTCCGGGAAACCAGAATATTGTTGCAGATGCTTTAAGTAGAGAGACAGAAACCACATTTGAACGGAGAAAGTATAAAATTGGTATAAATAGAATGCTACAAGAGGAAGGATTATATTCATTGGATAGAATTAGGAGAGATCAACAAAATTTGGAATGAAATTATGAAAATAATGCTATTAATATAGAGGAAATATGGTATAAATGTCTGGAAGATAGAGAAGTATTTGTAATTACACAAGATTAGGCAAAGGAAATTTTGAAAAATTTACATGAAGAACATGGACATGTTGGGACTAGGAAGTTATGGATGCTTTTTAGAGAAAACTATATAACAAAAAAGGATTTAGCAATTGCCAAAAATATTTGTGAAGTGTGTGCCATATGTCAACTAGCAAAAGAAAAAAATTATCACAATAAAAATTTGACAAAATCAATAGTTGCACAGAAGCCATTACAAATTGTTGCTATAGATTTCATAAGCAATTTAATACCGAGCATACAAGAGAATAAACACATATTTGTTATCACTGATATTTTTACGAAATTTGTTAAAGTTTACCCATGCAAAAGAACCAATGCAAAATCTGTGATAGAGATTTTAAAAATGTACATTAAAAAATATGGAACGCCAAAAACAATAATATTACATCATGCAACTTATTTTGAAAGTGGAAAACTAGCTAAATTTAGTCAAAATCAAGAAATTAAGTTGAACTTTATTAGCATTAGGAAACCATCGTCAAATCCAGCTGAGAGATACATCAAAGAGATAAACAAGTACTTACGAATTTTATGTAATCAGGATCACTGTCAATGGGAAAATAATTTAAATCACGTAGGAAGATTCCTTAACCAAATACCTCATGGTGTTACAAATAAATGCCCAGAATATTTATTTACTGGCACAATACCCCAAAGAAATTGGGTAGTGAATCGAAAATTGGAAATGGAAGATGTTTTGAATAAGGTGAATGAAAGACTGCAGAAGCAAGCTAAAAAATATATTAAAAGGATGAACCAAAAAAATAAAAAGAAGACAGTTTTTGAAAAAGGAGAATTGGTGATTGTAAGATCATTGCAAGTTGCAAAAAGATCGGAGAATAGTTGCGCAAAATTATTGCTACCGTTTGAGGGACCTTATGTAGTAGGTAACGAAGGAGCACAAAATAGTTACCAATTATTAGACCCCATTACGGGAAATGAAAGAGGAGTTTTTAACATAGAACAGGTATATAAATATTATACTTAACTTGGAACAAATGATATTATGTTACGTGAAATTTTAATAGATATAGTAGATTTAAGAAGTTTTATAGGAATTAGGAATAATAGTTTAATTTGATTGAAGATAAATTTTAGAGATAATTATTTGAAAGATATAACTATGTTACTAAGATATTAGTATGATATTTGGCAATTTTGAAAGATAAATTATAATTATATGCAAGAATCGATTTATCATTCTTTTATTAGGGGGATTTAATACATATACTCTATCTAAATTCTAAAGAAAACATTGAAATAAAGAAAAATGTACATATTTGGATGTAATACTAGTGATATACAATGTATTATAAATAATTTAAAAGATTCAATATGAAAATAAAATTTGACATTACAATTTCGAATGACAATAATGCAGAAGATACTTAATTATACATAGGTTTTATAAAGATTTTAAAAAAAGAATACAGATGTCGCTGGTAGCAAAATTATAATTAGAAGAAAAGAATGAAAATCTCTCTTTGTTATATGAAAACATAAATTTGTATTTTTTTTTAAAAAAAGGAATTCTTTGGTAACCAAAGGAGAAGAGAATTATTTATGAAAAAAGTTTAGTTAGTTGATTTTGAACCCCTCTCGAGAGAACATCTAATATGAGTTCTCTCAAATTTGCTGAATAATATAATAGTAATTGATATATTAAAATAGCATCAGATTATAATAATTAGCATAATAAGATCAGTGCGTGAATAATTCCTTAAATAATTATATTGAAATAGTGTTAGTGATTTTTCCGGGTTCTAAATTATAAATTTCGAGAAGTGGTTCCGGCGATTCTAAAAGACGTGCTTAGAATCAGAACGAGTGATCCTGATACCTAGTTGGTGAGTCCAGTCCAGATTTTATAAATTATTTTTCAAGAATTAACAGGCCTTTAAATAAAATTAAGATAGATGCATCTATATCACATTTTTGAATACTGACAAAATTAACGTTAAAGATATATAAAATTTCACCTGAAGAGAAGAGAAATTTTTTTTGAATAGACAATTTTATCGTATATAGTTATTTGACATTTATACACGTCAAGTGTAATTTTCGACGATTTGAACGTTTAGAATAAGTAGTTAATTAGGTTGTTCTTCTAGTATATAGGTTGTTTTTTTTAATTTTAAGGTTCGTAGAAAGTACGATTATTGTTCTTTATTATATTTTGGGAATAATAATTCATTTTCACTTGTTATCTGATGGTATATAATATATAATTTTTGATTCCAACTCACTTTGGTATTAATTCAACTCCTATTTCATTGAATTTGAAAAATTTTGGATCCTATAAAACTTTTGATATAATCAGTGACATTTAGTTAATTTTCAGTGACAGAAAAATTGTAGATGTCATTAGATAATTTAATGGTCTTAGAATATATTGAACAAGCAGTCACTATAGATTTGCAATAGTATAATTGACAATTTTGGAATATTCTTTGGAAATTTATAAATTTTAAATTATTAATTTTTTTTAATCTTTGAACCCTCCCTGAGGTAAGAGCGAGTAAGTCGATTTTGTAGTAATTTATCTTTCAGAATATAAAATTTCATATTCATCTGAGCCGGGCATAATAATTTGACAATTCCTGTCAAAATTTCAAATAGGTTATATTCAGTGATAAAGGTGTTTTCACATTAGTGTAGTTACTACCACGATTGTAACAACAGCATCTAATAATCAAATTTCAAATAAAATCATATAATACATAATTATAAAAACAGTAGAACATTAAAAATATTATAATATATATATATATATATATATATATATATATATATATATATACTGAGATTACATTTTGCATATCTCCATTATTTTTTTCATGTTTGTCAACTCTGTAGTCTTCTCTCTAGTTTCCTCAACTTTTTTAATATGTTGCAGCAACTGAAACCAATAAGAACAATCTATGTTGACCGATGCATTTTCCGTATTATGGTCAGGATATTGTAACAAAAATGATTCACATTTCTCACATTCTTCGTGACCCAGCTTTGTACAAGATGTTCATTTCTTTAACTATGCTCCTATATAATTCATAGGATGTCTTAAAATTGGGATAGAATTCTTTTAAATCGGAAAACAAATTGGTTATAGTTATAGAGCTTGGCAAATACAATTTGTTTGGAGCGTGTTCTCCCCTGCAATGGGACACACATGGCGAGTACTTTTTAATATAGTTTTTAATAATATCCCGATCGACATTTTTTATATCATAAAAACCACGTTGGTCTCCTAATGGGCTTCCCATAACTCGCAAAATTGTTAAGAAAGTGGTCAAAAGAAACACCTCACAAACTTCGACACGAGTAGTATCTTCCGATTTAAAATAAATATTTTTTCTATGTTCTTTGTCATTTAATCCGAAATTTCTTGTTTCTTTTATTTTAGTTACTTGTATGTAATGACTTAAAAAAGCTTTTTGTGATGGGAAATTTTTAGCCCAATAACTTCTATTTATTTTTATACGCAGTGGTTCCTCAATCTTTCTATAACATTCTCTTTTACATTTACAAGCAAGCCTTACTGTATGGCTCTTCACTACATTCTCACGAAGAATTTCTTTTCTTCCAGTTTTCCCAAATACATATTTTCCTTTTTTCTACTTTCCCCTTTGTTTGGACCACTGTTATCCAATTCCATATAATTTATGGTCCTCTGTCTCAAATCTAAAAAAAATTCTCTTATTGTTTTCAGTTTTAGCAGATCTTATTCCATTCAATCACAAATTACACTGGGACTTTGTATGACTGAATAAAATTGAAAAAATGAGTCGGAAAAAGTGTGGGACCATAAAAAATTTAAAGGATTGCAAATCGCTTCGCATAAATTTGTTTTTACCTATGTGATTTTCTTCATCTGAGGTAGGGACAAATTCTGAGGCAGAACATTCTTTGCTCTCTATGTTCTCTTTTTCTGGTTCCTCTGATTCATTTGCTCCGATCTCTGTGGATTCAAGCTCAATGTTATCATTCGTCTCATCTAAAATGTATCAAACGCTCTAAATGAAATGAAGTGAAACAAATAGGAAGCAGAAATCTTCGATCTAATTTAAAAATGTATACCCTGTAGATTATCCGATTCGTTTATGTTTTCTTCAACAATTATATTTTGGCGTATTTCAAGGACCTTCTCTAAAAATATAAGAATAAATAGATATTATAAAATTTAGTAGGTAATATAACAAAAAAAGGAAACGCAATAATTAAAATTGAATACCAATAATATTCAATCAAATGACAAATCAAATATTTTATAAAAGAGTAACCGACCTTTTATTTTTGACGAACTTTCATTTAAAACTACCAGCATATCTCTGTTCTGATTTTCTGTTATAGCATTGTTATTTGCCTTTAAATTCTCAATATTTTCAAGTTGGTGAATATTTTATTTAGTTTCTAAAATATTATAACAATAATGAAAATTAAATTTTGACAGGGCCTTGTCTTTATTAAGCTATGTATTTGTCTACCTACTTGAATTTATGTAATTATTAAATGAAAAACAGTTATCTGACATTTCCGCATTGAAAATTTCACGAATATCGGTGTTAATATTATCAGTAATAATGGTTGCATATTTTCATCCAATATAATCATATTATCTTCGAATAATGAATCGGAATCGTTATTATTTGAACTTGTACTTTCAAAACGGTGATTTCCGATAGCTTCGAGAACCATGCGCTTAGCCCGTGATCCCATTATTTTTCCCGTGTAATAATTAAAAACTCACATAGCAAACTTCTTCCTTTGCAGTACTAACTACACTAAACACTAAACTTGCGGGCACTAAACTAAAATTAGTATAATTCTCAGGCAAAAAAACCGTATATGGCACATACGCTACTTTACTTTTGGCGGGAGCGTTAAATCACGAACTTTACCAGACATAAACACATACTTGGTAAAAATTAGGGCACATACGATTTTTATGTCTAGTATGTACGATTAATTTCAAAGTTTTACGTTTAAAATAGTAAGATACGGTCTTCATGTCCAGTATTTTTATATGTTATTCTTTTTACGTTGAAAATGCTTATTTTTAATATGAAAAATCTATATGAAATATTTTTTTTGAACTCCAAAAAAAATCATAGATAGATTTAGACCTGGAGCATCCAAAAATGCAAAAATCTCGATCTTGATCAAATTGACAGATACGGTGTTTTTCGTTAGGACTGCAGAGTTGATGAGCAGTGTAGTTTGTCTCCTAGTTCGAGTAATCTGAGGGAACGTGACGTGTGTCCAGCATAATTTGATTGAATCAAAATTGATATCCCTTTGTCAAATTTGATAGACGTAGCTTCAAATTTATTCCAAACTTGTTACAGACAGACATTCCTGAATAGAGCGAATTGAATTAATTGAAGTAGAACCTTAACACGTTTGAAGCGGAGAGGAAATTTAATCAAACTCTCTTTAGGTTTTGCGAAAACAAAAAGCGAATCGTAGTTGATTTTTCATTCTGCTCAAATTTAATAATAGAACCGCAACCGACATTTAAGCCCGACTTTTTCATTTCTCCACAAAACATCCCATGATAATTCCACGAATCAAATAGAGTACCTGCTCAAATAGGTCCTAATTAATTTACCTTTGTGTGCCTTAAAATTCTCCGCTCTTTTTTCATCTTTTCGAATAAATTCCTTTGTAAATTAATGCTTAATACCGCAAAAGTCTTCATGGTAATTGGAAGATCTGACAAAGAAATAATGAAAGTATATAACTAAAAAATTAAACGTGTACAAGTCTGCCTGGAGATCTATGTTGGCGTAGTTCAAAAAGTAAATACATTTCATTCTAAAGCTACAGTGGAATCAGAGAATCAAATAAAGTTGTACACGTTCATAACTAGAATATGGTTTGGGGTTGTACCATTAGCAAAAACACAGAAATAACGGAATAATTGAATTTTGGGTATGAAAAATGAAGCTCTTGAATATGATTTGAAAATTTTACCAGATGGATACAAAACTATGTATCTTATGACTAACAAAATTACTTGATGAAGGTGATAGGAGAAATATTTATCGACAGAAAAGTATTTTCTCCGTTTTGTTCTTGATACCTGTCGTTTAAAGTAATTAAGTGATTTTACGCACAATATATAGTTGGGAAATCATTTATCTACCTATTGTGGCAAATTTATTTTCTTGTTAATAGATTATTTTCTGAACCACTTCAATCTAGAAACATATTTTCCAAAAGAAATGTTTTGATCGCTTAAAAGTAAGTTATTGAAAACGGCTCGTATTTTACCTCCTTTTTAGAGAAGCGCATATTTATTATTATACGTATTTTGCGGATAACACAGTACATAATAAAATCATTTAAATTTAACAATATTCGAAGAAGAACTTGTGCTAATCTGTAAAAAATAATATTAAAATTCTATTCTGGAAATAAGGAGGTTAAATTAATAATAATTTCGCGCAAAGACGGTCACAGAAAATGAAAAAACAGATAGTCGAACAACTTTTGTGAGATTTTTTTACGAGTTAAAAGTTATCTAAAGTTGAAGAAGTTTTTTTCTTAACCTTGCAATACTTGCCCTATTTACTCCTCTTAATTTTGTCGCTCCGGTCTTTACGACCGACCTTTTTTCCATTACTGATACTTTACTTGTTATATATTATTCTTTTATTTTATTTTTATCTACAATTGTATAAAAAGTAGGCTCTTTTTGCATCGATTTTCGATAATTTCTTAAAACACAAATGTTTTTTCTGCTTTTATGGCATGGAAATGTCAAATTGGACAAATGAAAATATTTAAATTTCAACGAAAACCATTAATTTTCATTAAATTAATGAATATTATTATTAAACTGTATAATATAAACGGAAGGGCAGATTTGAGAACTCTGAAGTTATCGTTTCAACTTCTGCAAGTATGTGTGAGCGAAAGGGTTGCGATTCGCAACGTCCTACCTTCATTACACAACCACATATTGTCACGTTTAGAAATAACACCCAGTATATGGTAGGCGAAACAAAAGTAGGTCAATGTTTTAAAATATGTTTTGCTAATTACTTCAAAGTAGAGCATAATATTTTCTAATATAAAAACAACAAACTAAGCATTTTTGGAGAGAACACTTTCTTGGTTCGAAAAATATAATTTTTCGGGCGAGTTGGTCTTCGGACCAGCAAAGCGAACGAGGGGTTCTTGGAACCAGCAAAGCGAATAGACGAGTGAATCCAATAAGGCCTACCTGGGAAGTGTAAACCGTGATTGAAGACACAGTGCCCCTTCTAGAGGAGAAGTCGTGTCCCGGGATAATTTTAATGTAAGTGAGTAGTTTATTGTACTTCTTTCCCATAATATTGTTAATCTGAGATTGTACATTCTATTGCTGTCGGGAAACTAAACTTATGCTCAGTATGGCCTGTCGTACTTTTCCGTAAGCGTTGTCATTTTGGGAGAATATTGTATTGTCTCCCGAGGGCCACTGAATATATGCCGGTGAAGGCTGGATGTATTTGTTTATATTTGTTTTGTATATATTTTGTTAAGCTTTGAGTGCATGTCGATTTCTCATCGGAAATTCCCTCAATACATTTGTTAAGTTTTTAATGAGTGGTTTGTCGATTGACCCCCCAGACCCAAATAGTGGATTCAGTAGATACATCGTCGATGTTGGTGGACGGGTAGGGACCCAACCCGAAATCCTAGCGTTGGGATAAAACCCTATATCGTCGCATATGGTGGAGGCGCCAGCTTGTTCCTGTTGAGTTGTTCTCCGTAACGCTCAAAACAGTTGGAAAAGAAAAGAGAATTTTTCTTATAATACACAGATTACAATATTGTAATATCAGAAAAAACGTCAGAATAAACTATTTCTTTCAGGAACAATAGATAACCTTGTAGAATGTTGATGAATCGACACGTCGGCTACTGACCACATATATAAATTATATCGTGGCAAGGTAAAGGTTAATTAATTGGGTCACCAACTGAAAACAGCAGAACACAACTGTTTTTACTAGAAGAATTCAGCATTTCGTAATATAAGTATTGTATAATGTATAATCGTAATTTTATTTGACTAATGTTTTTTGTATTGTCTAGGATACAAAAATCAGACTAACAACTCCTAGGATGCAATGTGCATTATGCGTTGTGAGTACCATAGACACAAAAAAGAAACGGAGGAAATAGTTAGTTGGAAAGATATATCAGCCACAATAGTGAGCGAAAAACCAGCGGCAATAGGCATTTATTTTTTCTTATTTCATTTAATTACTCTTAAAAAATAAGTTTCATAATGAATATAATATCGTGTAAAATTGAAAATACAACATGCTTGACCTAATAACTATATAAATAAATGTCTATTTCGGCAAATAAGTACTATTTTAGAACGGAGGTAAACTTCGCTTTTTATTAGGAGAATTTTCTTTTAAATTTTTTTTTTCTGTCGAGGACGTGAATGGATGTTTTTTTGTTGTATATTCAGGGAAGTTGGTTAGGCCAATTCAGATATTGACAAGTAGATTTTTTTATTTTTTTTGCAATATTTGCAGGTACCGTATAAAATAGTTATTTATGTATCAAGTGTGTAAAGTAGCCTTTTTTCGACGAATGTGAATATTGTCGCATGAGCCGCAGGCGAATGCGACAATCACATGAGTCGAAAAAAGGCATTTACACACGAATTGCATACAATATTTTTTCTACTACCGAAAATTTTATCAATATACAGAAGTTTATTAGTAATTTTCTTTACGCACTAGTGCGTAAAGTATGTTTCTTTACGCACTAGTGCGTAAAGTAAGTTTAAGTTTTCTTTAGAAGAAATTATAACGCTTTTATTGATTCCTAATAAAATATATTATATATTGATTAATATTTTGAACATTTTAATCAAAATTAGAACAAATTAATAAAACAACAGACGAATTCAGTTATTAACAATATTAATATTGAAGGTGCAATTTGTGCAGTTATTAAATTTTAATCCTTTAGCTTGCTCTAAAGAGTTGTCCGTGGATTTAGAAACTACAGTAGTATTGCTAATGTTAGCTAATCCATAGGATGAAGAATTGCCGGTAGCAAGGGTGGATGTAGTAGAAAGGGTGTTATCTTCCAATAAAATCGTATTACCATTATTTTGGGATGTACAAGGGAAATTATTATCATCATCCATTAATATTAAATTAGAAATATTATTTCGTTTAGTTAATGTAGAGTCTACGTAGCTCTCTGCAACTGTAGACGACTTCCAGCCTCCGTGTTTCTTTACGGTTAGGAGGTCTCCTCCAGAGTTCGCTAACATGGTGGCCGATGACCTTCTAAAACAATGTCCTGTATACATGGCTGGATCAGGTAAATTAAGGTACTTTGCTATAATAGATGGCATTTTGCCAAATGTGTTTATACCCACTGGTTGTTTTGTGCATTTATTATTTACATATTTTAAAAAGAATCTGGAAGTATCCACCATAGGAGGTCTTAAAGCAATATATTTTCTAATAAAAGCCAAATAATCTATTTTTGAATTAGTTGGATTTAAAATAGTAAAAACCCTTTCTGTCCCATTTTTAGTTTCAGGAATTCTAATGATTAATATTGTTTCCTTATCTTCAATATCTGTTATTGTTAGTTTTGTCAACTCTTCTCTTCGGCATGCGCCGGAAATACTAATTATAAAAGCCACCTAAAAATAATTATCACTAAAAAATAACACAAAATTAAAAAAGTGGCATGAGCGCGACTTGAACCTGGGTCCTCCCGCATGTGAGTCTCGCACCTTAGCCACTACGCTACGGATAACTACACTATACGTTGTGAAAGTTGAGTACATATACAAACGTAATAGGAAAACATTTCTCTGAAAATTCTATGAAGTAGAATTTTTTTTATATGAAATTTATTGGAAACTGTTTATATATGAAATACAGGTACTTACTATTGTAAATTATACTTACTTTAATCATTAGAAACGTCGAATCAGGAGCCGTCTCGAGAAATGTTACCAAGTGATCTTTTTCCAAAATTTTTGATTTCTTAACTTTGTGCCCTTTGCTTTTATTTTTAATAAGAGCAACTAATTTATAAAATTTAGAAATATCAATATTATCTTTGATTTTTAAAGTAGTCTTCAACATTGAAAATATCGACCATGTTGTGGATGGTTGGTAGTGTTTCAATTCGCTTGAAAAATATGCCACAAGAACATTTTCGGAATATTTTGTTATTTTATTTTTCCTACACCATTCTTTAAACAAATTGTATTTTGATTCGTAAATATTCGCAGATTTTTGGGGCAATAAATCATTGGAAGCATTCTGTGCTACGTCTAATATGTTTGGTGGTGTATTTGCGAAATAATCTTCTGAGATATCGTCAGAGGAATCCATCTTTATAATTATATGTACTTATCTGTTACGAAATCTAAAAAAAGAATCTAAAATAACATCATAGTTTCCTAAAAATGTTCAATACTTTTGCTTACCTTAATAGGTATAATCGGAAGATCTCAATTTAAGTTTTATATGTCAAATTCAATGCACGAGGAAATGTCAGTCACTCACAGCCAACTTATATAGATACCACTTATGCACCCTATTCTATTATTCAGTACACAATAATTATTTATTAAATTATTAGGTATGCACTTTACTGAATTCTATATGTTTCAATCTCTGATTTAAAAAACAGATTTAATATCCGTTTATTATACCTACCTATATTTTTATAAGAATAGCTAGAACTACATACAAATTGGAACTTTTTCTTTACGCACTAGAGCGTAAAGAAATACTCTTTACGCACTAGTGCGTAAACTAAAGTTTTACGCACTCGAAAGTGTGTCTAAAGTTCGTATTTTACGCACGGTAGTAGAAAAAGGTTTATTTGTTCTCATATTATAATTAAGTATATTTATCACAATCTTAATTTGATTTCGGTTTCAGCTGATTGTTGAAATTTTATAAATAATGTTGACAGTATATAGTTTAATTATACAAGGGACTATCAAAATTTTCAAATCAATTCAATATGGTAGGTAAAATTGGGTTTAAACTGTTTTGTTCTGGGCTCTTTGTGGAGGATTAATTGCAGTAAATCAAATGAGAGTACATATGTGAATGATAGAATTGAAATTCAGTTTTGTTGAAGTTCATAACGCTGTGTTCTGGATGATAATATGGATAGCTCGGTTTTGTACATGGTTTGCAGACACGTTTTTAGAATTTGGATCTATTGTCTGTTATGAGCGAAGAATTAAGGTGTGCAGCGGGCGGAAGTTCTGGTCATACACCAAATGAGTGTAGGCAGACCGCAAAGTGATTGCAGATGGTCACGGGACCAGAAACTGCAGGACATGAATTGCACCAAAGATGTAGTTAAAAAGGATTGGTCAAAGGAGCCAAACAGAGATATTATGGAGCAAGACTTATCAAGGAGTACGCAACAGAGGAGTTTTGCCAAAGTAGGGAAAAAAGGACTCCAGACGTGCCGAATAGCACATTACGAAAGAATTAAGGTGAACATAGTGACCAAAGGAGTCACAAACGGGAAATAATGTGAATAAAGACGTACCGAGAGGAGTACGCCACAGAGTTATGCAATACAATACTGTTAGAAACTACAAACAACATGAACAAACTACAGTACTAAATATCATGAAATAAGATGTTATAAAAATAATATTTATTTACCATTTTAGGACATATAAAAGTACAGATAAATTGGAATGTTAGTCGGTCTCAACAACAATTTTGATATGGGTAAAAGTGTGATTGATAAAATATATATAAAATGTGAAAATGTACTAAATTAACAATATTTCTTGAGGCGTATTCATATTTAACACACACGGAAATGGAATAGAGATAAAAATGTATACGAAATATAACGAAGAAGTTTCTTGGTAAATAACGATTGGTTGAAATAATCATTCTCAAAAGACTCGAACTTCAGATCTCTTCATGAACATTTTCAGCTGTTTTTTGAATTGGAATGAGTTAGGTACAGCGCGAATTGTTTCAGGTAAAGAATTGTACATTTTTGGAGCGTTGTAAGAAAAACTAGTTTTCAGCAGTGATTTTATTATTTGTCTAGTGTTATGGGTATGTTCTGGTAAGTTTGACGAGTGTTTTGTTGTATAGTACTTCATGTTGACATTGTAGTAATAGAGATGTTTAAGGTCGAGTACCTCTGATTCTTGAAATAATAGATCACTTGGATATCTTGAGTTGTTACTTAGAATCGTTTTCAGGAATCGTCGTTGTAGAACTTCAAGGGGTCGGATGTGGGATTTTAGTGCACCTCCCCATGCTAATAAACCATGTCGAAAGTGACTTTCAACGAGTGCATGATATAGTGTGAGCAAATGATGAACAGGGAGGATTTTTTCATGTATCTCAATTTATAAAGGATACATTGTAGTTTTTTGACTACGCAGTTGATGTGTATGTCCCATTTCATGTGCCAGTCTATTATGACTCCTAAGTACTTTATGTTACTTCCGACTGTACTTGTAAGATTATTTTTACCATCGAGGATGTTGAGCTGAGTAAAGTGGGGAAGATTTGTTTTATTACAACTGAAAGGTAGGAAGTTGGTTTTTTGAAAGTTTATAATTAGCAACCTACTTGCAAGCCATTTTATAATGATAATAAAGTATGTTTCTACTATTTCTTTTACTTCTGTCCGGGTATCCGCCTCGTAGAAAATCGCGGCATCGTCTGCGAAACCGATAATGTTGCCTCTGATTTTCACAGAAAACAATCTATTCATGTAGATGTTGAAAAGTAATGGTCCAAGGACCGTACATTGAGGCACTCTACACTGTACGACTAACGATTTACTGTCGACACCGTTTATTCGGACTGTCTGATACCTATTCGGAACATAACTTTTTAATAAATCTAAGCAAGTATTTCTGATACAGATGTCCTCCAGAGACTGAAAGAGCAACTCTTGGCTAACAGTATAACGAATTGATCGAGATTGCTTCTTGGGGAACTATATATAGTGTTACGAACTCGCACACCGAAGCAGATACTAAGTACGGCCCTGTAACCTTATGTTAACGGAGTTAAGAAAATGGCGAGCGCGACGAATTCTGAGAAGGTCTATTGGGATTTATTGGGACAGTCCTTCTTAAACATGTTCTCGAAAGGCATTTTAAGAAATATCGCGAAAGGCACTTGTCCCATCCGGAATGTTCTAGTAAAGAAAGCTTTGATATAAATACAGGACCGATCAGCGGATGAGTTTAGTTTATGAGTTGATAAAGTGATCTTGACAGTTAAACAGTAATTAAGTGAATATAAAAGTGTTATAAATTAATGAGTTAGTGTGCATATAAATTAAATTTAAGTGACTAGTTAAGTACATATAAATTAGTGTTAGTGAGTTAGTGTTTAAATAAATTAGTAAGTAGCAATACTGAGTGTTTAAAATTTATCCCACCCGTTTATTGTCTAAATAAATAAGAGAAACATACATTGGTGTCAGAAGTGGGATAATTAAATAAATTGCTACGTAAAAATGGCCAAGAGACTATGTGATCTGAAAGTCACAGAATTAAGGGCAGAATTGGAAGATCGTGAGTTGGAAACGTCCGGTAAGAAAAGTGAATTAGTAGAAAGACTTAAAGTGGCACTGGAAAATGACGGCTTCAATCCAGAATTATTTTTATTCAATGACGAGGCTTCCACCATAATCTCGTCAATTTCTGCCATGGACGAGAAGATTTCAACCATGAAGAACGATATTTCTACTAATATGGACAAGAAGATTTCCACTATGAAGAATGATATTTCTACTAATATGGACGAGAAGATTTCCACTATGAAAAATGACATTTCTGCCGATATCTTATCGTTAAAAAATGACATTGCTGCTGACGTCGAGAATAAAATTACGTCTCTAAAATCAGACATTGAAAATAAGATGACAACGATGGAAAATCAGATGGACGAGAAAATCAAGGAGTTGGAGACAAAGATTGCTGATTTAAGAACACAGGACACTTCAGCAGAAGAAAAGAAGATCGAGATCTGCAAGCCAGAAACACAACCCAAGACAGATGATATTGGCAGTTTTACCCGAGTCAAGGCCCCAACGTTCGATGGAAAGATGTCGTGGACCAATTACGTAAAACAGTTCGAAGCAGCCGCTAGAGTGAATAATTGGTCCGATAAGAAGAAAGCAGTGAACCTAACTATCGCGCTTCGGGGAGATGCCTTAGATATATTTCAAACGATACCTCTGGAAGAAATGGATGACTTCGAGCTGCTGAAGAAGAGGTTGGACATGCGATATGGTCACGAACATTTGGAACAGTTGTACAGATTCCAGCTGAAGAACCGAAGGCGGAAACGTGACGAACCCCTTCAAGAGTATGAAATGGATATTGCCCGACTAGTTCGATTTGCTTATCCATCAGCACCAGAGAACATGATGGAATGTTTAGGCATCCAGGCTTTTATTGACGGCTTGTGTGACGACGATATGGAGAAGACGCTTCGATTAGCCCATCCTAAAACATTGGCCGATGCATTGACTGCTGCTCTTGAATATGAAGCAGCCACGATGGCTTCAGGATATAACAAAATCAGGACCATCCAAGAAGAAGGTGACGAAGACAGATTTGACCCGTTCGTCAGTATCCTAAAAGGTATGATTAACAAGAAACCGAGAAAAATCAGATGCTGGAATTGTGGCGAGCTAGGGCATGTACGTAGTTCGTGTAAGCGCCCCAAGACTCCTGCAAACCAAGAACCCCAGACACAGGAAAACTAGAACGGGTCGGCTACGAGGGGGCAGCACCGACCCATGACCGTTCCAAAGACCCTCTCATACTGATAGCTTCTCTCAGATGTCGCAACGACAGTGTATATGTGGATGGCGAAGTAAATGGCAAGGGATATGCTCTGCTGGTTGACACTGGGGCAACTAGAACTATTATAGGACCAGAGATAATAAACCCCAAGAAGAAACTTCTACCAACGAGACTGCGACTGCGGACCGCCACAGGCGAGAGTGACAACATTCACGGAGAAACAAAAATCCAATTGGGAATTGGCGCAGAAAAGTTCACGCATACGGTAATCGTAGCTGACATTGAAGAAGACGTGATTCTGGGAATGGACGTAATGAATGTACATGGATTCCAATTTGACTTTAGAAACAGAACCATTCAAGTGGGTTCCGAGGAGGTATTCCTGCATCCATATGAAGGCAGCGCGGTGTTGGCAGCTGTACAGGAAGATACCGTTCTACCTGCACGAAGCGAAACCATAATAGTAGCACGGCTACAGGGAATCATGGAGGAAGGTACACCGGTTATGATGGAACCAAGGAACCACGACGAGGAAGTTGGCAAAGGAGTACTAATTGGGAAAGGATTGGTAACGTTGGCGAAGGAGATCGCTGTACGATTGATAAACGTGAACGATTACCCAATTACCATCAAGAAGGAAACCAAGATTGGATCCTGCGTACCAGTGACGTCTATAGTTCGTTAGACAACGACCACTGACAATTCCAATGCCAGATTCGAACAAATGTTATCATTAGCTGGTCAATCTTTGGATCGAGCTGAAAAAAAGAGAATGAGTGAATTTCTCTTGCAGTATCGAGACTTATTCGTACCAAAAGGGGGAAAGACTGGCAGAACATCAGCCGTCAAACATAAAATCGATACTGGTAATGCTAAGCCAATTAGGCAATCAGCTCGAAGACTTCCACGGGCGGAGAGAGAGGAAGCTGAAAGAATAGTTCGAGAGATGGCAGAAGAAATAGTGATAGAACCATCTACTAGTCCATGGGTGTCTCCAGTAGTGCTCGTCAAGAAAAAGGATGGAACTACGAGATTCTGCGTGAATTATCGCCAGCTTAACAACGTGACGAAGAAAGACAGCTATCCTCTGCCCCGAATTGACGATACGCTAGACACGTTGGCCGGCAGCAAACTGTTTTCCACCTTAGACCTGAAGTCTGGTTATTGGCAAGTAGAAATGGACCCAGAAGATATAGAGAAGACTGCTTTTACCACCGGATCTGGATTATGGCAATTCAACGTCATGCCATTCGGGCTCTGTAATGCGCCTGCGACATTTGAAAGACTTATGGAAAATGTCTTGAGAGGGTTGTCTTGGAAGACATGCCTGGTCTATTTGGACGACATCGTAGTACTGGGGAAGACATTTGACGAACATCTGAAAAATTTGGAAGACGTATTCAAACGAGTCCAAGCTGCCCAGCTCATGTTAAACCCGAAGAAATGTCAGCTGTTCCAAAACCGAGTCAACTATCTACGTCATATAGTGAGCAATGAAGGAGTGGCGGTGGATCTAGAGAAAGTTGCTTCCATTCAGCAATGGCCGCAACCAACCGACAAACATCAAATTAGGAGTTTCCTTGGACTTTGCACGTATTACAGAAGATTTATCAAGAAGTTTGGAGATATTGCCAAGCCTCTAACGCGACTTACAGAAGAAGCAAGAGCTTTCCAATGGGACGAAGACTGTCAAACGGCTTTTGAAACTTTGAAGGGGCATTTAACCTCGGCGCCGATATTAGGATATACATTACCAGAGGGAGACTTTATTCTTGACACTGACGCAAGCAACGTAGGAATTGGTGAAGTGCTCTCACAGATCCAAGGAGGGCAAGAAAGAGTGCTGGGATATTTCAGTGAAGTCCTCTCCAAACCAGAACGAAACTACTGCGTCACAAGAAGAGAACTTTTGGCAGTAGTGAAGTCCGTGGAACACTTTTACCAGTATCTCTATGGTACGAAGTTTTCAATCCGGACAGATCATGCAGCACTTAAGTGGTTGATGCAGTTCAAGAATCCCGAGGGCCAGATCGCTAGATGGATTGAACGACTTCAAGAATACGATTTCAACATCGAACATCGAGCTGGTGTGAGTCACCGAAATGCCGACTCCCTGTCCAGACGGCCGTGCCCAACAGACTGCTCCCACTGCAACAAGGTGGAATCTAGGGAAGCTGCAGTTTCAAGAACTACTGTAGTCAACGAGGAATTGTCACCCACCAGGATCAGAGAAGATCAGGAGAATGATCCTCACCTGAAGATGATCCGGCAATGGAAGAAAGAAAACCGGCGACCTACCTGGCAAGAAGTGTCAAGATTTTCACCGAAACTCAAGGCGTATTGGGCTCAGTGGGACTCCCTTGTCCTGGAAGCAGGGCTGTTGAAAAGAGTCCTTGAAAATCATGATGGTTCTGAGATGAGGAGACAGCTAGTTTTCCCGAGAACAAGAGTAGCTGAGGTACTGAAGAAGTTACACGACAGTCCATCGGGAGGTCATCTGGGAGTGAAGAAAACGCTTCAGCGAGTTCGTGAAAGGTATTATTGGATGAACAGCTCCGACGATGTTAAGGACTGGTGTAAGAAATGTACGACTTGTGCTTCGAGTAATTGACCACATCGCAAGAGAAAGGCACCCATGAAACAGTACAATGTTGGAAGCCCTTTCGAAAGGATTGCTTCAGATATCGCTGGACCATTTCCGATGACAGAAAATGGTAGCAAGTACATACTGGTTGTAATGGATTATTTTACAAAGTGGGTGGAAATTTACGCTATCCCGAACCAAGAGGCCACAACTGTCGCGGATGTATTGGTGAAAGAATTCATCAGCCGATATGGAATGCCCATGGAAGTCCACAGTGACCAGGGAAGAAATTTCGAAAGCCATCTATTCCAGGAGATTTGCGACAAGCTGGGAATGAAGAAGACCAGAACAACAGCATTACATCCACAGTCAGATGGAATGGTCGAGAGAATGAACAGGACTATTGGAAAATACCTGTCCAAAGTAGTATCCAGCCATCAGAGAGATTGGGACCAGTATCTCTCCCTATTCGCATTGGCTTATCGATCTGCCGTCAATGAGTCCACGGGTGAAACACCTGCGAAAATACTGTTTGGACGTGAAATGAGGCTTCCTTGTGGCCTGGAATTTGGCTGTCGGCCTGGAGGAGATATAGCAGGCGAAGACTACGTGATCCAATTGAGAAGAAGGCTGGACGATATTCATGAACTAGTTCGAACAAATCTTCAAGTTGCCAGCGACAGAATGGAAAGTCGGTACGACATGCAGGCCACAAAGGGCGGTTTTTAAGAAGGGGACAAAGTATGGTTACACAACCCGGCGAGGAAAAAAGGATTTTCTCCAAAATTACAAAAAACCTGGGAAGGTCCATACTTGATCAAGAAAAGGATCAATGATGTTTTATATCGCATAAGCAGGATCCCCAACGGAAAACCAAAAGTAGTTCACCGAAACCGACTAGCGCCATTCGAAGGAGACCATGACATAGAGGAAGGAGTAAACCTCATTCGAGATGTGTCTGACCCCACCTTCGATGAATTTATGGGCGCGTATGGAGGTACCGGGAAAGCTAGATATGGAGTCACTTCGGAACAACAACAAGATTTGTTCACTCTCCCAGAAGATTATTCACTGGCATACAACATCCCCGCCCGTATCAAGAACGCACGAGGGTTGGCAACCGTCTTTCGAAAGAAGTTCGGGCAATTAGAAAAACTTGAAGATCAGATTCCAGCCCCTGGCAAGACACTGGAACTGAAACATAATTCGCGGTACGTCTTCTACGTGGTACCTACCGCGATGTGTGAGAAGCACTTCGAAACCTCCGAGACCATGTGTTCGAATCCAACGTGAAGAAACTGGCTATGCCTAAGATAGCGAGTAACCAGTTGAATTGGCGAATCATCAGGAACATGGTAGAGATTATCTTTCAAGGTACCGGTGTCCAGATATTAATTTGCAGCTACAACCCCCGTTATCAATATCCGATGAAGACGGTGCCCTGATATTTCCATAAGATCGGAAAGTGTAGAAATGGGGCTAGTTGCCGATTCAAACATCCAGTCTCGGCTACACAAAAGTTCCAGGAGGAACTTTCATTTAAGGAGGGGGTAATGTTACGAACTCGCACACCGAAGCAGATACTAAGTACGGCCCTGTAACCTTATGTTAACGGAGTTAAGAAAATGGCGAGCGCGCCGAATTCTGAGAAGGTCTATTGGGATTTATTGGGACCGTCCTTCTTAAACATGTTCTCGAAAGGTATTTTAAGAAATATCGCGGAAGGCACTTGTCCCATCCGGAATGTTCTAGTAAAGAAAGCTTTGATATAAATACAGGACCGATCAGCGGATGAGTTTAGTTTATGAGTTGATGAAGTGATCTTGACAGTTAAACAGTAATTAAGTGAATATAAAAGTGTTATAAATTAATGAGTTAGTGTGCATATAAATTAAATTTAAGTGACTAGTTAAGTACATATAAATTAGTGTTAGTGAGTTAGTGTTTAAATAAATTAGTAAGTAGCAATACCGAGTGTTTAAAATTTATCCCACCCGTTTATTGTCTAAATAAATAAGAAAAACATTACAATAGCATTGATAAGAAAGATATTGTTGTCATTGAGAATGATTTTAATTTGTAACATGTTGTTTTCATCCAAATGTATGATTGAGTATTTATAATTTTACTCTGATTTTATGTATACAACAACTCCATCGTTTTGATTGAGATCCGCCTCGTTATATAACTTGTTGTAACCCTCTAAATTATATAGGTCCGAATTTCCTATTGCCCATGTTTCTGATAAGACAATACAATCGAATACAATATGTAAGTTTTCTAAGAAAATTTTAAATTCGTCTAGGTTTTTATTAATAATTCGTATGTTATTATGGATAATTTTAAAATTTTCACAATCTTTGTTAATTTCTAAAATATCTCTGCATTCTTGTATGTGTTCCAAAGAGTAACTCTATTATATCAATATCGAAGTCTCTAATATATTGAACCATTTGTTATTGTTTTACTCCTGACATTTTGATGTATTACTTTGAGGTTGTCTTTTTTCATAGTTTGTTATGAATTTAATGATATACAGAAAGAAGATGAATAAATTCAAACTTACATGAGTATAAACATATCCCAATTTCCATATACTTGACCTTATTCTAAATGAAGCACCATTAAGTTTCCATTCCTAGTGATATTAAGATCGAATTCCTGATCTTAAACTGTTAATTCTGTCTTTTTGTTGACGAGGACCAGATGTCTTCGTTGCCTTCTTATCACTTCCAGATTTCGAAGGAGTATTTTTTTCTTATTTTCCTTTCGGTGTTAAATCTTGTCCGACATTTCCTTCAGTTGGATTATTGGCTGTTTCTGATTGGAATACAGGATGGAGGCTTCGTGAATTTGAGGTCGACGGAGCACTGTTTGGTCTTCTTTCTGTAGTAACAGTATGCTCGTTTTCTTCAAGTTCCTCGACGATGTAAGCTCTGTTGTTGATATACAACCTGTTTCCCTTCATGTACGAGTTATCAGAGTTATGTTGTCTCTCTCTATTCAAGTGGTGCCTCAGTATTCTATTCTCGCAGAGTTCTCATTTCCTAATCGGTACAAATTATTTAAATCGGATACGTGGACATCAACGTCCAATGATTTTTAGAATTCTCTGCAGACGGCTGGTGCAGATACTTCCTGATAGTCTCCTAGACCAAATATAACAATATTATTTTTTTTACAAGTTACTTCCAATGCTTCGATTTCATTATGTAGAATTTTATTTTCAATTTCTACGTTATTCATTCGATAGTTGAGCTCTTCTATTTTCAATAATAGTTTGGCTTCAGACGCCTCAAAAATATTAAGAACAAAGAAAGAAGAGAGAGCCTGGTACCACTTCCGAGACGGCCTGCATATCTCCAGAAAAATGATCAGGTTCTCGAATAAGCAAAGTTTTAGCCAGTGGATCCAGTTTTTAACGTACTACCCTGAATAAAAGAAGGGTTTGGTCCAGTGTGCGTTAAATACAGACTGGAATACTGTGTTGCGAATATTGGACGGGTGAAACATGGCTTTCTGTTTATTTTTGTTCGATCTAATAACCTGAAAGTTCAAATTGTTCGTTTCTTATATCCGTGCAGATGGGACAAATAAATCAAGTGGTATCTTAATTTAACTAATAAACGTTTCAGATGTATACAACTTCCATTATTCATATCCAGTCTATAACTGGATAACGTCGTTTTATATAATTATTCGGAATAAATGGATCTTTTAACCTTGCTAGACGTTTTAATTTGTTTTTTAAATGAGAAGTTTGAGTGGTTGAGCAATAAATTTTCTGAATAATTCGATCGATAGAAAAAACGTGGAATAAAATATGGCAGTTCACTTGGTATCTATGAATAGCTCAAAAAATATTTGAGTAGAAAATTGTTAATATTTTGAAATTCAATACAAAAAACGGTAATTCCGACGACAGCGGCCGACGAGTAAATATCGATAAAGGAGGTCATTAAAATAAATTCAGCAATTAAGTATTTATTATTAATTTTTGCTACGTGTTTCTTTGGATTGTAATTAGCAATGCATTAAGCATGTGATAATAACTTGTGAGGCAGCCAATAAAAAACTTTAACAGTGTATCTATTCAAAAAATAAACAGTGGCGTAACATTTTCGTTCGTTGGTAAGTGACTGTTACTCACCTACTTCCCCCGATAAACCGGGAATACCACTTTTAGTGTAGTGATTTTGGTATCCAGAATCACGCACAAAATAACATTATCTACCCCATCTCACCAACCAACTACATCATCTCATAATAATTTCATCAACTCTTCTTCTCAATTCACCCATCCAAATGCACCTAATGTCACTACCCCCTCAAATCCAAAATCGTACGTAGCGGCAACACTCACTAAACCCCCTCCTCCATCCTTCCCCAAAAGAGAAAAAGCGATAATCATGCATTCAATTCCAAACACGGCTGTCTTCGAATACATCAAAGCTATTGGTAACATTGTCTCACCCAAAAATATAACTTTGGCCTCTAGGATTTCAAATAATCGCATCTGCATATATCTTTTTTCTATCGCCATCGTAGATGATCTTCTTAAATCAAATCCTATCATGGTGATAAACTCTACTTCTGTCCCAATTTGAAGACTAGTTACTCCTGCTAAACGAATCCTAATCTCCAATGTAGGTCAATCGATCCCTCATTCTGTAATTGAATCAGCTCTCAAAAAACTTGGCTTGGAACTAGCCTCACCAGTTTCGTTCGTAAAATGTGGTGCCACCGGTAATGAATATGCACATATAATGAGTTTTAGACGAATCTTCTACGTAATAACTGGCAGTGACAATTTTAATATTCAAACATCTCTTCCAGTCTCATATCACAATATCGAATATTTTTATCTACTGATAGACTAGATTGTTTTATCTGCAAACAAATTGGACATACTGCCGATACCTGCCCAAATACACCCAATGCCCCTGCCATCTTCACAACCTACACCCCAACCCATTAAAGATAAACCCACAATTTATTCTCAAATATCATCTAATATCCTTTTATACAACTCAGCCCATCAATCTAGTCAAAAAAGAATTCGCTCTAATAACAGTTACCTTGATTCTCCTCTTGAACTTTCACCTGTTTCAACGCCCGTACCTGCACAAGAGACTAGTGAAATACAAACACCAAAATTTACAGCACCTCAAGATACTCCCAAACATGCCAAGGAAAAAACCAAGACTTCCCTCTCTCAAGACAACAAATTGAGCCCTAATGCCCTAACAACCATTCATAATCTCTACGAAAATTCATCTGATTGTTTCTCGCTAGATTTAATACAACTTATGGCTTTCCTACAAAATTCTTTTGGTCATAGTGACCCCTTGAAATAAGCTCATAATTTCACTTCTGATATCACAGCTCTATTAAATGATCTATCACTCATACATTCAGAGACGAATGAAAGGTTCTCAAAGAATCGCATTACTGGATTACAAAAAAAAGTTAAAATTTCAATATTACCCCGAAGTTTCATCAGATTGCAAATGTATCTCGTCGGATACCTCAGTGGATGACCGCACCAATTCATTCGATTCCTAACTGGTAAACTCCTTCCTCTCCTTTTCTCTAAGACATCTTCACTTTAGTCCAACGGAACTGTGACCGATTCTTTCCCTGCCTGGAGAGAATTCAACAACTAATCTCACAAACTAACCCTGACATCTTATGCCTACAGGGAACCAATTCTAAGCTTACTAATCAACCTCATCTTAAAAAATTTGTTGAGTACCATTTCATCCGTACCAGTTGCTCTAGAGCAAGTGGAGGGACGTAAATACTAGTATCCAGTAACCTATATTCAACTCATCTTTCTATTAATACTAATCTTGAGGCCATTGCCGTAACTACTCGGTGCGCATATAAAACCACAATTTGTAGCATATATATCCCTCCAGACCACCCTCTATAAGAAGAAGAACTGGTTAACCTTATCTATAAGATAATCTCTCCATATATCCTTGTGGGCGATTTTAATGCCAATAATACCATGTGGGGCTCCAATAAAACATTTGGAAAAGGCAAAACAGTAGAGAATGTACTTAATATATCCGGCTCATGCCTACTAAATACTGGTTCAGATACACATTTTAATATTTCCTCTGGGACATTCTCTGCCATTGATCTAAGTATATGCGATCCTAGATCAGCTCCTTCACTTACATGGCCTACTAATGATGACTTGCACAGTAGCAACCATTTTCCCATCATTATTACAAATAATACGAACAGTTGCAACCAAGTCGTTACTAGAAATTTTTGGCGTTTTAAAAAAGCTAAGTGGGAAGGATACACCTCCCAAACCGAAGCCCATATACCCTTAATCCCTATATATGATAGCATCGATGACTCTACCAATGTATTCACTCATGCAATAATTTCTACTGCAGAAACCCACATTGGGAAGACAGTTATCTCGCAAAACCAAAAAACTGTACCTTGGTGGAATACCTCTTGTGAAAAAGCTGTTTAGCAATACAAAATCGCCCTAAAAATTCATAATAAAACAGAGCAAACAATCTTCATGGCAAAACTACGTATCATCTTTGACTAAATATACAAATCCAAGTCAAGTATGGAAAAAATTCCGACAAATACAAGGAAATAAAACGAATCCGAATATTCCTAGTCTAGTAAGCAATGGCTCAGTAATCATTGACAACTTACAAATTGCTAACTATTTAGCTCAAAGCTTTCAAGAAAAATTTGAAAGCGAAAATAATTCACTATCAACTTTATCTGCAAATACTCTCCAACCACTCCCCCTACCAACAACTATAACACAAGATGTCACTTATTTGAATACTTCTTCCACCTATTTCGAAATATCATCTGCTCTCAATTCCTGCAAAAACACCGCTCCGGGTCCCGACAACCTCCCCAACATTTTTCTCAAGAAACTTACAACACCATGCCTCTATAAACTTCATGAAACTTATGACGTAATCTAGGCATCACATACATTTCCCAAACAATGGCTCAACTTTATTATCCTGCGCATCAATAAACCCGACCATCCTTCATCATTACCTCCATCTTATAGACCCATCTCATTGACTGGCATCATGTGCAATCTTATGGAAAAGATGATAAATAAAAGACTCTTGTGGTTTTTAAACAAACATAAAATTATCTCTGATGCCCCATCGGGCTTCAGACCTCACCGCTCTACCAACGATAACCTGGTGCTTCTTCAAACACATAAGCTGGTGCAACGAATGATAAACACAACATGATCGCAGCCATTTTTGATATAGAGGGAGCTTTTGACACCATATCCAGAACAGCGATAATCAATACATTAAAACAATACAGCGTTCAAGGCAACATTCTATCCTTCATTCAAAACTTTTTATTTACCAGAAAGTTCCAGGTATCCGTTAATGGTATCCTCACCTCCCCCTCATTCAAAGAGACGGTGTGCCTCAAGGCTCCGTCCTAAGTCCTACTCTATTTATTCTGTCACTGAATAACTTTAGCTCAGACTTCCCAAGTTCTGTCAAACACACCCTATATGCTGACAATCTAGTATTATATTGCCATGGAGAATGTACACCCACTATATGCTCATTGCTGCAAAATGAAGTAAATCTACTATACAGCAGAACGAAGCTCCTAGTTTTAACTCCTCAACACCTACTTTACACCTCAAAAATCTGAAGTTATCAAATTTAGCAGGTTACCTCCATCTCAAAGTCCTTGCATCCTAATTAATGACTCCCCTCTTCCTGTTGTTGAACAATGTAAAATACTAGGATTAATTTTTGACTCACGTCTCACTTGGAAACAGCACATTATGGATATTGAGGGTAAATGCCTTCAAAGACTAAATATAATCAAGACTCTTGTGCATCATAACTGGAGTGCAGATGAAAATACTCTCCTTAAAGTATACAAAGCCCTAATATGCTCCAGAATTGACTATGCTAGTTTCATCTACATGTCTGCTAGCAAAACATATTTAAACCTACTAAACTATATGCATAACACCGCCATTCGTTTGTGTTTAGGAACCTTTCACTTCAGCCCAGCAGAAAGTCTTCATATCGAAGCTAATGAACCACCTCTCGGGCTGAGACGTCAACAGATTCTCCTTACATATGCAGCATCAGCAGCATCGAACCTCTCAAATCCTGCGCATGCTTTCCTTACTAATATCCCAAATAATCAACCCAATCACTCAAAATTAAAATCTATCCCACATCTTCTCTCTCCTATAATAAGCAACATTAACCTATCACATACACTTCCGTTTCGAAATCCATCTTTCCCTCCCCCTGACCTAAACATAGTCCTCGCTTAAATACCTTCCTGAGTAATTATGACAAATATGACACTTCAAAGGACCTAATAATCCAAAATTTTATGGAAATCATTCAAACAAACAATTATCATCCGGTACTATACACGGACGCTTCAAAAAACGAAATAGGCTGTTCTGTCACAACTACTTATAACCCCGTAAACTCATCTCATATCCCCTCCCATTGCAGTGTCCACACCGGCGAACTATTCAGCATACTTTAAGCATTCAATAGCCTAACTCCAACAAATGAGAATATTGCCATTTGTACAGACTCTTTAGCAGCAATCCACTCCATACGCAACATATTCACTGACCATTTCCTTGTACAGAAGATACATGATACGTATCAAAATATTTCCTCCCAGGGTGTTATAGTCACTATCATCTGGATACCTTCACACATCGGCATAACGGGCAATGAGCTCGCCGATAGTTATGCAAAAAAATCTACCACATCCACTACTGGCTCTTCCAACATCCACTACTGGCTCTTCCAACATCCACATCTACAAGGATATGAAATCAGATATAAAGAGAATAACAAACAGCAGGTGGCAATTACATTGGCACCAAAACCATACAAAACTCTAACAAATCCGGCCGAATCTTGATCGACCTACCTTCGCCGAACTTTCTAGAAAAGAGATGGTAATTCTTAGAAGACTAATATTAGGCCATACAAAACTAACGCATGGTTATCTAATGGCAACAAGTGCTCAACCAATGTGTCAATTCTGCCAATCCCTCCTGACCGTTAAACACATCCTGACTGAATGCCATCAGCATACAATGAGAAGATAGCAACTAAATATCGAAGAAGATCTTCAAATCATATTAAATGATCCACATAAAAGCATCCCTGTTCTTAAACTATTAAAGGACATTCAACTTTATAACAAAATATGAACCAAAAAATAATATCGATATATTTCTGGCAATTGTTATAGTTTACTCTTTTTTTATCTTTAATCGTATAATCCATTGCAATTTATAAATCCATTGTCATCTTATAATCCATTATAATTGTAAATACATAGAAATTGTATAATTCATCGTAAATGTGTAAAAGGCCATAGTTGTCGAGCACGTTAAACTGATTGAAAAAACAAAAAAAAATTGAAATAACGGACTAAGATTACCCAGTCTATACTTTCTTGTTTATTATAGAACGTTTACTTATGCGTTTGTGACACATTTGTCTTAATTATCAAGATGCAATGAAACGATATTTAAACTCACGAATCTCCTCTTTGTATCTATTTCCGATATAAACTTGCTTTCAATGAATTTATTGCTTTTGGAGAATTGAATATTGTGTTCAGGATACAAAGGCTACGATCAATACTGAAATTAATTGAGTTACTATTCGAATGATATCAAAAACTTTATAGAACGAAATCGGAGGAAATTTCAAAATTCACTTTTTTCAATTAGTTACTACTAAAATGATATTTTGAAAACAGCCTACTAAAAATAAAAAAATATAAACCTTTTGTTACATGACTTGACATTCTTTTCTCCCGCAAATGAATACCATTGACGTTTAGGTCCTTTTTGACCTTCATCAGAACATAAAAAACACTAAAAGAGAATTCGTTCTTAATATCCTAGTGTATACAATGTAAAATTATGACATACCTGTTGATTATATTCCAGCGAGTGCCACATCACATATTAAAATAAAATGAACTTCAACGATATATTTAAAAACATTTCACAAGTACGGTGTGTGTATATCAACTTTCATAGTAGTTCTGGTGTCTAAGCCTAATGGTATTATTTGAGAATGTTGTTTTTCTCCCTATACGCATTTTTTTCTTTTTAATAAATAGTTGTTATGGTTTTTGTTGAGATACCTACATGAAATAGTTGTTTAATTTATTATTCTATTTTATTATATTGTTGTAAATCTTGCTTAAACATTTTGTGTCGGTTTTGTAATTTAGGTTTTTTTTATTTTTCTGTATTTCTGTTGTTTCATATATTCCTCATTTTCTGGTGTGACTTTCATTTTTTAAAATTTTTGTGTTTTCAAAATCAAAACAATGTTTTTCCTCTTGCATATGTGTTGTTAAGGCAGTTTTATTTTTCTTATCGTACTTGTGACCATTTAATCGATTTTTTAAATATTGGCTAGTTTGCCCGATATAGACACAGTCGCAGTCCCCGCATGGAATTTGATAAACTATATTGCTTTTCTTTTGATCAGGAGTTTTTGACTTTAATTTACTGAAGTTGGATTTTGAGAGGTTGTACCCTTTATGTGCAATTGTAATGTTATGGTTTTTTAAAAATGTTGCTGAATTTTTTGGATAGTCCTGGTATATAAGGCAAGGAAAGGTACTTTTGTTTGTTTGTTTTGTTTTTTTGGAGGTTTTGATTATGGAAGTTACGAATGCGTTTTTTAAAGATGGTGTTTATCAGTGTTTCTGGGTAGTTATTGATTCTATTGATTGATTGCTATTTTTATAGAATTTTCCTGGAATTCTGGGCAAGACAGTGTAATTGCACGATCGGCGAGACCAATGATTACCGACTTTTTTTGGGACATGGGGTGTTGTGAATTGAAATTCAGGTATCTGGATGACCAGGTTTCTTTCGTATACCACTCTGTTTTTATACTATTGTTTTTGTGATGGAGTCCAAAAAAGAAATTTTGTTTTGTTTTTGTATTTCCATTGTGAATTGAAGTTTGTTGTGGTAACTGTTAAATTTATCTAGGGTGGTTCGAGTTTTTTTTTATGCCTTCTGTTTTTTTCTATTTAGTGTCTCGACTTCTAATGGTTGGACCCAATATAACCAACCTCAATTTATCGAAAGTTTACATATCCCCTTGAAACTCCCTATCTCTACGATGCTAATATTACCTACACATATCGAAGTAATTGCGGCAATATCCTCAATATAAAGAATTTTATTAGATTTTACGCCTGTCTAATCACCACCATAGATCATAGTTTTGAATGAATACCTTCATATATCGAGGTGTGGGCGTATGGAATGTCGTAACAACTAAAGATTATATTCGGCCTCGTCTCATGAATAAATAATATGTAGTATCTCCGCCTCTGATACATCCACAACCTTGAGAGGAAATATGTACCCTATCCCATCCTTGACCAAGCTACGGTCATATAAATCAGTCTTTGTTTTTGTGCTGATACATACTCATTAGGGTGGAGCGAAAAAAATTTTTTTTTCTTAAATCGTTCACGTATTATATGCTAAAAGGTGTCAGTTGCATTGAAAATTACGTCAACATTTTATTTTTTATTATCACCGACCATATTCAGGGTCCGCTGGATACCAAAAAAAATCAGGTGATTTAATTTTTGCCTCTCTATTTAAAAATTACATTGTCTTTTTAAAGGTTTATTTCACTTCGCATTAGCAAAATTTAAGACCTCCTGCAGAATCTAAGACCTCAAAAAAAATTGAGTTGAACAATCGTAGCCTTGAGGATCCTCCGCGAGGTCAAATAGTCATATATTTCGGGAAAAGTGAAAAGAAAACAAATTATATGAACGGGGCAAATTAGCAGATGTTCTTAGTCGAATAGTAGCTATAAGTGTTGTTATAGTCAGTTTAAATATGACCTTGACCAAAATTGCCTCATTTACTGTTATATTCCCTACGTTCTCTCAGTATTATGAGAGATAGTAGTGCGGTGAGAACGTTTGGTCGTTGTAATACGTTAGACAATTCCGTTATAGCGTTATAGTACAAAATGGAAAGTGCAAGTATCTTAAAAACACGGAAAAAAAGTGCCTGTCCTATATTTGGACAAGGAAGTGCTTTGGACAATAGAGTTTTACCGACATATTATGATATTATGAAGTGTTATTCACATATTCGCGGCAATCTCAAGCCTGAAACTAATTCTAAAGAGGCAACATTTTTTTGATATATCTCAGATTCTTATACAAAAAATACAAGAACAATGGGAGCGGGCTTCAATTCCAACCCTCAGTAAGCCAAGAATAGTAAACATGTTGAAGGACTATCACAAAAAGTATATCAACATCGAGAAATCATCCCACAAAAAAGACTTTTTTCACTTGAAATCAGATGGTTTTGTAAAGCAAGCAAAAACTACTCTGTTTGATATGTCTTACTACAAATGCAACAGTTTTTTAAACTGTAGTTGTAGTAAGGATAAGAAAATCCCGAAATTGGAACCAGGCTTTATTATAGATCAGAGGGCACTTCGACAAATGACTATAGGAACTGTAGATATTAAAACATCGAAACAAATGTTAAAAAAAACGTAATCGAAAATTAGCTTCAGAAACAGCTTGTACAAATTTGCAAATAGTTGCTTCTGCAAGTAATTCAAAACAAGTTGCTGTTGATAACGAACAAGACGACGAAGAAATTGTTCCAGCTCAAAATACAGATTTGTTAGACTAAGATTTCATCTGCAATATTCAAAATGAACTGTCTACTTCTTCAGGGGTGATGTCAACACAAATGAGAAAATGTCTAACAGCATTAGCTTTAGAGTGTGATAGGACTTCTGTTCCTGATCGAACAGCTGCAAGAATTGCCTTTGCTGTATTATTGGAATTTGGCATCATATCGGGAAGTGCAAAAAGTAACGTAATAGGCAGATCGAAAATTCGAAGAGCAATGAAAAGACAAAGGAACTTACTCCAAATACGTGAAAACGGAGAACGTCAATGCCCTGCAGCAGTTTATTTTGATGGTAGAGAAGACCATACCGTAAAATGGAGCGACGTGGTAGAAAATATTACCGAACAACTGTGGTAGAAAAACCTATTGTCTTATTAGAGGAACCATTTTCCAGATATATGGGCCACGTCAATTCACAATCCGGACATTCAAAAAGTTGCGCCAAAAGTATGTTAAATTACTTGAAATCATATGCAGACTTATCCCAACTCGTAGCCTTGGGATGCGATGGAACCGTTAAGAATACTGGTACAAAGGAAGGAATTTTAAGATTCTTCGGCATTTGTTTTATAGCATAGACGGTACAACAACTGGACCAAAAAGTTTTTCTGGTCAAATTAGAACTCTACTGGTGACTTGTAAGACATTATTGATAGTGACATTCGATAAAATCGACTCTGAACTACCATTGGTGGACGTCAAAGACCTTAGTTCTGTTCAAGAAAACCTATTGGAGATCAGTCAAGCTGCCATAAGTGGAAAAGTGCTGATGATCTGGAAAAAAGGAATCCAGGAATGTTGGTTCCCGCACGTTGTGTTACTTTTGCCAACAGAATATTATGACTATATATTGCCACCAATCTGTCGAATGGAAATTTGGAAAAAACTGGTGGTAAAAGTGTATGCACATATTTGGTTCCGCATAAAAAAAAATAATTAATGTACAAGTGGTGCAAATAACCTGTTTCATCTCATGATATTTGAATGAGAATGACAGAAAAAATGTCGATGCGGCGATTCAAAGAAATGCTTATTTCGCGCATCCAGAAAATGTACTTCTTTGTATGGTTGCTGATTCACGATAGCATATTAGAGGGCTTGCATTACGATGCATTTTAAACGTGAGAAGCGCTAAAAAGAACAACATGGCAGCTGTAAGGGTCTTCAAATTACCGTCGCTGAATATTGAAGCCCAAGACTACATTTCAATAATAGACTGGCAAAATTGTGACATAACCGATCCACCAGCACTGGTAAAATATTCTGATGAAGAGCTCAAATGATTTATACAAACTGTAGAATCACCAGATGTTCCAAAATTTCCTTGTCACACACAGCCGGTCGAAAGACATATTAAACTTGTTACGGACGCTGCCTCATCAGTGTGCGGCCACATAAGAAGAGATAGCTTCATTCGCTCCAAACTTCATTCTCTGAATTTAAAGCCCAAAATTGAAACAAAAAAGATTATATTGCAATGTAACAGTAAGTTATATTTTCAACAAATAAACTTAGTTACTTTAAATTTTCTTTTGTTGCAACATTTTCAAACTAGTCCCAGTTGGATTTAAAAAAATTCAAAAACTTGTAATTTAATGGTGTAGCGGACCCTCGTAATATTTTTATCTCGAAAAACGACATATACCATTGATTTATATCACAGTATGCAACAATCCCGCCCTAGTGCTAGTTCAATTTATAAAAATTCAAAAAGTCCAAATTTAAGAGTGGGGCGGACCCTCGTTATATTTTTTAATTTTATAAAATTAAACATTATAGCATTACAGATCAGAAAATGCAAGTTACTATCACTAGTGTCTCAACTTCTAAAAATAAAAATTTTGGATTCATTTCGCTCCACTCTAATACTCATCGCATAGTCAGTTACCGAAACTCGGTAGTGAAAGTTATAGGAAATGTTTAAAATCATGCTCAAACATTCGCGAAGGAGAAAAAGGAGTCGGCCAGGGGATGTGTCGGATATTTATAGAATGTTCAAAAGACTGGAAGAAAGAATTGTTAATCTGGAAGAAACAAAGGTACGCCATCGTCGTAAAATTCGTATAATAAACTATAATGAGTGTGAGACGGAAGATTCATGTTCTCGTTTATCGACTAGAGAGAGGCGGAATGATAGTTTTACGTCAACCACGTCGTTAGGCGAGGAGATAGAAGGAGAGAGAGAGAGACACGACTAGGAAGTACAAAAATAATTTTATTTTCTACTGGTCAATGTGAGAAACATTCATACCTGTTCGTGCTAGCAGGTGACCTATTTGTTTGTGATAACAGATAGTATATTAGCAGAAAATGAATTTAATTCTCAATTGCCTGTTAGTGATAACAGATAACTTATCCATTTGTGGTAATGGATAGTGCTTTTGAAATTTCACAAGGTTTCATATTATTATTATTGTGTTATACGTTTGTGATAAAGTATATACCTTAGAAAATTAATCCACTTGTTAATTGCCTGGTTGTCATAACATGTAGCTTATCCATTTGTGATAATGGATAGTGCTTTTGGAGTCACAACGTTTCATATTACTATTATTGTTTTATCTGTTTGTGATAACGGTTATACCTTATACCCGAATCAGTAAATTGGAAAATATTTCTTGCAGACGTGTCAGAAGAATTTACAAATTTAGGGAAAGACATTGTGTCTATTTTGGGAGAAGAAGGTACTACTACAAAGAGTTCATTGGCGAAACCAATTCAAACAGATGTAGCATCTCGTTGGGACAGTATTTTGACCCGTGGTTTGGATGAGAAGACCAAAGACGTGCTGATAAATAAGAATCTTACTCCTGAAAATTTCCAGGGTAAAAACCCTCCAATATAAATCTAGAAGTAATGATCGCCATCTCAGAAAGCGTCATCCGCAGAGATACCCAATTGATGCAGACACATCAGCAAATCGCGTCAAGTTAATCGGCTTTAGGATTAGCCTTGACGACAATGCTCGATAAAGATGAGGGGGAGTACCTAGAATAGAAAATATATTGAATTACTAAGTAATGCCGGCAGGTTGTTGGCAAATGTCCATTTTTCAGAGTCAAAATCACGAAGGGAGCACATTGCTGAAAATTTAAATGAAGAGCTTAAAGAGACCCTGGTCAGTACAGTAATTTCTGGGATATTGTTTGGAAATAATCTAGAAGATAGTAATAAAACCGCAAAATAATTGGAGAGATCAAGGCAACAATTAAATCCCAAGAAGCCAACAAGTCAATCGTCAGTATTCCAGTCTACTTCGGAAAACTACAAGAGTTCATTCTCCAAGAGATCGATGGGGGTAGGAGGAATAGATTTATTCACCACGCTCCCAAGAAGTCGCAGTACACGCACAGAAAGACGTCAAGCGAGAAGGGGCAGAACTACTATTCCTGGAGCAACCAGAATGTCCAGTTTTAGATCCGAATGTTGGTAGACCTTGTGGTCGATCAAAATTTTTCTTGCCTAGGTGGAGAGATTTGTTAATACACAAGACAGAGCTGTCTTACATTGAAGGTTTTTCCATTATTACGAAGCCAAAAAAATGTATTATACTCGTTAAAAACAAGTGGTTTCCAAAAGAATTAATACTGTTAAAGTCTTTAATCGAAGATTTATCAATGAAAAGCGCAATCTCAGTTGTGGACCAATGTATCTATGAGAAACAATTTATTTCTAAAAATTTTTCAGTTCCAAAATCAGATGATTCGCATAGACTCATTTTAAATTTAAAAAAATGATCTTTTTTGTGAAAAACAAAAATTCCAAAATTGGGGATACTAAGGTAGTTGCACGGATTTTAGCAAAAGGTTTTAATATGACTCGAATAGACTTGGAAGATACTTATCATCTGGTGCCCGGGAAAAAGGCTCCCCGTACATACTTAAGATTTTTATTTAGAGGGGTACCTTACGAGTATAACTGCCTACCATTTGGATTAAGCTGTGCTCCTCAAATTTTCACTAAAATTGTAAGGCCGATAGTTAGTTTGTTGAGAAAGAAAGGGGTACTTTTAGTAGTATATTTAGATGATTTTTTTATTATGGGAAAATCTCATAATGAGTGCAAAAAGAATACAAAATCAACGTTGAATATTTTATCATATTTGGGTTTTTTAATCAACCACTAAAAATGTAACCTAACACTTAGTAACATATGTACATTTTTTGGGTTTATATATAACTCTGACACAATGGAAATATCATCGACAAAGGAAGAGAAACTTGAAATATATCATTTTTGTGAAATGTTTCTGAAGGTGAAGGAATGTGCAATATGGGACTTTGCTAAGTTTATTGGAACGCTTGTCTCGGCCTGTCTAAGAATTAAATATGGTTTTTTCCATACCAAGATATTGGAGCGTTGTAAATCTTTAGCACTAAAAGAGGCCAATGGGTGTTATAATGTAAAAATGAAGAAACCAAATCAGTCACTTCCCGACATTGTTTGGTTCAGAAATAATATCACACATTTTTTAATAATATTCTCTAATCGAAATTTAACCTAGAGATATTTTCTGACGCGTTCCGGGTAGGGCGGGGAGTTTTCTGTGAGGACAAAAGGACCTTTGGTTACTGGTCTGAAAAAGAGCAGGACCATCACATGAATTAACTAGAACTTCTTGCATTTTATTTAGGTTTGAGATGTTTTGTATCTAGGTTATCAGACTGTACTCTGTTGTGTCGAGTAGACAATTCCACAGCTGTAGCATGTATCAATAGAATGGAGAGTGTTAGGTTTCATAAATCAAATCACATAACGAGGAACATTTATTATTTCTGTGAAGAAAGAAATATTTACATATTTGCTAGTCACATCAATACAAAACTTGATGCAGAAGTAGATTGGACATCCCGTCAGTTGCATAAAGCAACAGAATGGAGCTTATCGGAAGAGGAGAAAAATATTCCGGAAGACCAGACAGGGATTTGTTTTCTAGTAGAATAGATACAAAATGTCCTCTTTTTATATCATGGATGAGAGATCCAGAGGTGTATAAAGTTGATGCTTTTACTTTAGACTGAGATACATTGAATTTTTATGCCATCCCACCATTTAGCGTGGTCTTAAAAATGCTCAAAGAAATTATTCCTTACACCGGCGAGAGAAGTTAAAAGTTAACTCTACAGAACTTATTTGGACACGTACTACTAGTTAGGTACGTGGCGCGCCAGAATGTAGCATTTAAAATTGCAGACGTGGAGCGATATATGAAGTGACCACATTAGAATGGAAGGACGCTATAAATCACGTTCAAAAAAAGGAAAATCGCAATTGGGAACTGAATTTTCTAGTGGATAAGGTTATTGAACCAGTCGTTATTCATGCTGGGACCGATAATAGTAGCAACAATAGAGACAGTTCCATATCAACAGAAGCGGATTAAATCGTCTTAATGAGGTACTTTGAATCAATCACTCCTGTACCATAAAAGTTTTGTAGTAATCAAATATCAGACGTGGCAGTGATGTATAAAGCAAAACAACGATTATTTTAAATTAAAATTAGGTATATTAGAATATTACAAATAATTCACATCCCTCCGCCACTCCCGCTTGAATTAAAATGGTTTTTTGTACCGCTAATGTAGCTGACTAATTTATTTTTCTTTTGTCATACTTTAGTAACTATAGTGAACATTAGATTCCAGTTTAAACATTTCCCATGTTATGAATTCGCTTTAATGTCTAGACCACAAAATCCGTCACGCTCAAGCCAAGAACAATACATGGTTCGTTTGTAAAATATTTATTCCCCTGTTTATTGTTGATATAGCTCAAACAATGTATATTATGTTGAATACGTTTATAACTGGTTTATGGTACATTTGTTGATAAAGGTCTATAATATTTGTAAAGAATGAATTTCACCTTGAAAAATTTCAGTTAATTGAATAAATATTATGGTTGAAATCAGATGAGAATTATATATATTTACATCTAATTCTCTTAGCTAAAACCAGTTTCAAAAAAGGAAAATATTTTTTCAGTATATAGAAGACTACACAAACAAAAGATTTCGAATATTTTTCTACGAAAACGCAATATTTCAATTTTCCCGTTTTTAGAATAACCAAAATCAGTAACATGAAAACATTTTTATGCTCTATATCTTGAACACTTTTTCAAACATAAACACGTCAAAAAATTCTTGCGGACATATGTGGTATTCATTTTTGGACCAATAATTGTAAACTTTGAATAACTGAATTCAATTACATTAACCGCACCTAACCAATTGACGAAGCTGTAGTAGATACGGTCGAGCGAGATGCGAACATGGCGAAAATTGTGTGAAATATTTATAAACTCAATGGAATACTAGCGAAAATCTTCGCATAAAATGATGCATACTAGTTATAAATTTTATTTGCATCAAACACAGCAAGTAAATTGCGCTCAAATTATCAATTGTGTGCGTTGAATGTACATTCGTAGCGTTTTCTACCCCAACTTTTGCTATTATAAATATAATCGTCGCCTGGTGTGTGTATTCTGTGGTGGGTATAATTTAGTTTGCAAAGATAAAGAAGATTTATTATTATTATGATTTATTGTATGAATTTGGTAAGTATTTTAATATGAAATTGGTGTTTCGTGTCCGATATATTAGTGGAGATTGAAATGTTTAAAACTAATATTTAACTAAGAAATTGAAATCAACAATAACATAACCTAACATGCAAATATATCTGTGAATGTTTTTTATAGGAGAAGCTTCATATATACACGAGAAACAGTGTTCATAGTTGGTTCTTCTTGACCATGTGAAGTAAACGATCGACTACGATGGAATAAACCGGAACTCAGGATGTGAAAATTGATGAAATGTGAAATATTTCACCAGTTCAATACCACAATTAGTAGCAAGATGTATTAATAGTCGTCGAAACTATACTAATAAGGTAATTGTTCAATATTACCAAATCTAGACGATAGCACAATTATTTTCACTTATTTGTTTAAATACGAATTATGTTTTTAGTTAGTTTACTTTTAAAACTTTGTTGAATACTTTGGTCAACGTTTCAATATGATTTTGTTAATTTATCTTAACTTTTAAACAAATTTGGAGAAGAAAAATTTCACGCGTCCTTCATATATAAATTCACGAGGCTTCTCCCCAAGCTTAGAATCAACAACTTGTAACTGTTTTCCTTTTGTTTCTCATTGTTCGTTCGTTGCTAAATAGATAATTGTTTTTAATAAATCAAAACATCCATTTCTGTGTTATTGTAGATGAATTCACTGCGTTTATTTACACTTCTGTAATCACTCTACCCGAATTATTGAAAGAACGTTAATTTCCGCGTTGATATTTCGATTTGACATTTGATACAAAATACTTGAAAAGTTTATGCAATATACAGGGTTTCTGAAAGTGTTTACAAAATATAAAAATATAATAGTTGAATTTTGTTTCAAATTCACGTGATTCTATATACAGGGATTATTAAAATTATATACAAAATATGTTTGACGTAATTTTCTTGTCATTGTTATTTTTATATACCTTGAAATATACTTTGAAAAATAATTACTAAATTAAATAGTGATCGCTTAAATCATTTTATTAATTGTATATTATTCGTAAATATTTCTTCACATTATTCGAATGATGCTGATTGGTTTAATTTAACCTGGTAGATATGTTTCACTTTATTATATATATATATATATATATATATATATATATATATATATACATATCAAAATCATCATATGCAGCTTATTCAACCATTTTGCTATGGTGTAGCCTCCCTTTACATATTTATATATTCCATTTTCAGGTGGGCCCATTGTTCTCTATTGCTAGCTATGCGGCCCCAAGTTGATCCTGCGAGTTTCTTTATGTCGTAGTCCCATCTTAAGTTGGGGCGTCTTCTTGGTCTTTCCACGCCTCGGGGATACCATTGCGTTATCTTTGTGGTCCATCTATCGTCTGTCCTTCTAGCGAGATGCCCCGCCCATTGCCACTTTAGGGATCTGATTCTATTTATGACATCTATCACTTGGGTCTTTTGTCTGATCCAATCAAGCCTTTTTCTATCTCTCCTTGTTATTCCAAGCATGCATCGTTCCATAGACCTCTGCGTTACCTGGAGTTTCCTAATGATATCAGTTTTCAGAGTCCAGGTTTCACAGCCGTATGTTAATACTGGTAGTACGCACTGATCAAACGCTTTCTTTTTCAAACGAAGTGACATTCTAGACTTGAAGATGCTAGAGTTCTGTCCAAATGTTCTCCATGCTAATTTGATTCTTCTGTTTATTTCTGGAAGTAGAGAGCCTGATATGTGTATTAATTGACCCAGGTATATGTATTCCTCTACTATTCCTAGGGCAGTGTTATTAATTGTTATTTCTTGTGCGTTTATCAGTTCGTTATACATTATCTTGGTCTTACTCAGATTTATTTTAAGGCCTACTTCGTTGCTTGCTGCATTCAATTCATTTATTTGTCGTTGCATTTCGCCAGGGTTACTCGCTATCAGGATGATGTCATCAGCGAATCTTAGATGGTTCAAGTATTCTCCATCTATATTCAGACCTGTGTTGTTCCAACCCAGTTTTCTGAAGATGCTTCCTAGTGTTGCTGTAAATAACTTTGGTGATATTGTGTCTCCTTGTCTAACTCCTCTGCTGGTGGGGAATTCTGGTGTGCCCTCATATATCCTAACTCTCGCTTTGGCTTCCCTATATATATATTTGCTAGCGTCTCAATATATGGCTTGTCGACCCCTTGTTCTGTTAGGGCATTTATTACTGCTCTGGGATATATAGAGTCGAATGCTCTCTCAAAGTCGATGAAGGCTAGTGCTAGTGGTTGGTCGTATTCTTTGGTTCGACTGATAACCTCTTTGAGGGTATGGATGTGATCTATTGTACTGAAGCCTTTGCGAACCCCAGCCAGTTCTCGTGGTTGGGCCGAGTCTAGTGTATTTTGTATTCTGTTGTGAATGATCTTTGTGAATACCTTGTACGTCACTGGTAGTAGACTTATTGGTCTGTAGTTCTCAATGTCTTCTTTGCTGCCTTTCTTGTGGATCAACACTATAAGGGCGCTGTTCCACTCTTTAGGTATGCTTCTGGACATCAGACAGTTCGTGTATAGTTTGGCAAGGTACTTCCATGTTTTAGTTCCTGCATATTTGATTATTTCGGTCGTGATGCCGTCATTTCCCTCTGCTTTGCCATTTTTCATGCTTTTCAGTGCCATTTCTACTTCCTCCACCAATACTTCTGGTATGGCATCTTCTGAGTGTTCTATTATTTCTTCCAAATTTTCAGGGGCCTTGTATAGGTCTCCATAGAATTTGGCTACTAGGTCTATTATTTCATTCCTGTCTGTGGTTCTTGTGTTTCCATCAGTTAATGCAACTATCTGTCTTTTCCCTATTATTAGTGCCCTTTTTGCATTTTTGTAGCTTTTACGGTTTTCTATTGTTGTTTGTACCAGTTTCTCGTTGTAATTTCTGATATCTTCTTTTGTATCGTCTTGCACAGTTCGGTGTATTCAATTCTTTGAATGTTCGTTCTCTTTTTCATTTCTCTTCGTTTTTGTAATAGTGCTTGTCCAGGTGCCCTGGAAGGTGAAACTGGACTCATGGTTAATTTGAATCAATTCATTCGTGAAGATGTTTCTGTATTTATTTCCTTCAATAATCGTGTAAAATGTTATTTCCACTATTCAGACTGTTTATTTCCTTCGGCAGTCGTTCAGAAAGGTTAATTTCACTATTCACACTTACTAGATTTTTTAACACCCACGCTCACTCTCCTTTTATCCAAAATCAACAACATTTTTCAATTTTTTTATCATTTAATAATCAGCCTTCTATACTTATTAAATTTGCTGAAAAATAAATACCAATCAAAATAGCCTATAGTTATGTATTTAAAATATTTCATCATATTCTTCAAAATATTTACTCTTTTTAATAATTATAAATCATCATATTTTACATTTCTAAATAAATAATTCATTCCGGTCCTGGATACGAACAGAGAAAGTTGTGAATTTACAAACTCCGCGTTTTACATAATATAAGTAGAACTATTCTTTATGAATATTTATTTAATTTGGTGGATGATAAATTAGTGAGTTTTGTGAATATTGAGCAAAAAATTTCAACCAAATAAAATACTAAAACTAAAAATGAAAATCAATACAAAGCAAACAAAGTATATGATTACTAACCTGAAAGAGGAAGATAAAGGGAGTGCAATTATAAGACTCGACGGAAAACGAATCGAACAATTCACATGTTTTAAATACCTGGGAAACTTCTTAGCAGATGATGGAAAGATAGATGCAGATATAAATAGTCAATTAAGAAAGGCCCCCAGGATACATTATATTATTAATAAATCTGTAATGGGGAAGAAGGAAATCAACGACAAAACAAAATTAAGAGTTTATAACTGCATAACATTACCAGTAACTACTTTGGAAAGCGATAATTGGGTCACATTACAGAAGCACGAATCTTCGATAAATGCAGTGGAAATGAAATATTTGCGATAGATCGCTGGAGTAACCAAACACGACCAACGTAGAAATGAACAACTGAAACAGGAATCAATTCTCACAAAGATCGGAAGCAAGCAATTCAAATGGTACGGACACATTGTAAGAATGAGCGAGAACAGATTGGATGAGTGGATTGGCCAGAAACAGAAATTACTGGAAGAAATGGGTAAAGAAGGGCTAACCCGACGCAGAATGGCATAAGGGTTTTCGAGAAAGAAAAAGAAGAAATGAACAATTCACGTTTTTATTTTTATTACTTCTTATTTTTGCAGCTGGCAACTACATTTCGTACCCTAGACCAGATGACAAATACTTCAACAAATGTCACAGATCTTATAACCGCATTGTATTCTATTTTGAATTCTACCCTGGATACATTACAAGTGAAGATTCTAGTGCTTTTGAACAATTTTAATGCTACATAACAGAAATTCATGATAACACATAAAAACTATGGATATTCCCATTTGAAAAGTGGACACTTTTCTCAGGTAACAAAATAAAAAAGACCGCATCTCCCACTAACCGCATCTCGCACAGGCCGGATCTAGCACGACACGCAGTTGAGGAGTATAGTTTAAATAATTCTGAATTCTACAATATTATAGGGCAACGGTCAGTAGCGCGCAGCGGTCAGAAATGTTTTCAGGTAGTTGAAATTCTATGGGTCAATAGCGCGCGGTATACAATCGGTAAACCGGTCAATTGCGCGAACGGTTCCTTTATAGAAATATGCTCGTCTTAAACAATTTTTTTAACACGTAACATGCCATAGGAAAACACCTGAAAAGAAAACTATATAAAATAGTGATTATAAGATATATTTTTTTCATTTTTTTGCAAAATTAAAACAAACACTTTTAATTAAATTAAATCTTTCAATATGGTTATTTACATATAAATTAATTAAATTTGTTACATAATCTTTGCGTTTTTTATACCTAATATTATTACAAGCTTTAGGCAAATGTACACTATTTATTTTAATATATGTATTAATTTGTACATCTTTTAAAACATTAATAAATTTAAAAATATCTGGATGCGCTACATAAAAACTGGAGTTAAAATGACTGTGGAATGATTCACAAGCATTTGTTGTACGTTCTTGATCACTATTACAAGAAGCCCACATTTTTGGAGGAAAAACGGAATCATCAGATATATAATTATCAACTAAATAATCAGCATATTCAATTAGTTTAGCATTCTGAGGTATATCTGAGTAAAGGTCTTCTACAAAACAATCCCCTACTTCGTTAGGATTTAGAAATAATAATCCAAAAGTGTAATGCAACCAAAGACCTATTGCTGAATTAGAATCCCTGTACTCAGATACCAACCCAAGATTTTGAATTTTACGATACCAGGACTGGGTCAAATGAAACCTACATCCTATTATATTTGTGTCTGGCCAAATTTTCTTAACTCCAACGTGTATCGCTTTTTCAAAATCACTAACGATTTCTTTGGGCTCAAACCTTAAATTTATACTAGCACAATAACTTTTTAAAAGCTTAAATGCCTCAAAGTAAGTATTAGATTGTTTGTTTGGCAGTAAAATAAATACTAAAGGTATATAATGTCCGTTTTCTACTGTATGTATCGTAAATAACTGAGTTAAAAATTTCGGGCAATAACTGAAAGTTCCGTCTACATAAATTTTAGGTCGTGAACACAGATACTGTAAATTTGTTTGACAGGAAAATATTATTACATTTAAGTTCGTGTTATTTACCAATAAAAATTCTTCGTCCTTATTTGTTTTAATAACAATAGATTCTAGAGCTTCTTGGAGGTCTTCTAATGATTGAGGTAAAACTGGCAAAACGCTTCGTCTTGATCGATATACACTTTTTCTTATATTATCAAGGTCCCGTGTTGTGAGATTCACTTCTGCGGGAGCTTCTTTAAGCTCAGTATTGATGATCTTAGAAGGTCTTTGCGATATGTCTTCTACAGCCTTCCTTTTAATTCCGTTTTGTAATTTCTGTGAAACAACATTAAAATATATAAATAATATATATCTACTATAATTTTTGAGGTTTATAAGAGTGAGTATTTTTGAAAAATAACAAATTTAAGAAATTAGATGAATATCCGAAATATTTAACTTATACGAATAAAATTAATCATATTATATTATATACGTAGGTCGAGTAGTGAGCCATTATTAACCGAGGAGTTGTACTAATATTTTAAAATTTTATTTAATTAGATTTTGATAAAGGCAGAAATGATGCTAATTTCAAATAAGTTTTTATAATTTTATCATACCAATTAAGTGTACCTACTAGTGCTGAATTTGCGAGTTTGATTTTGTTTAGAATTAGAAATAAGAGTTTCTGTTTATATTTCATTGAAAATATAAAAAAAGTTCATTATTTACCTAGGGAGAGAAATATTATTTCTCATTCGAGCTTTGGAGTTAATAATGACGATTTCTAAGGTTAGTAGTAAGAAATATAATTATTAAACACTTACCTTAACGTGTAAATTTTCATCAAATGCGTGACTGTGATTGTCTTTTTGCTGTAACAACACCTCTTCTGATTTATCCACAGAAATCGAAGCTGGACATCCTCGCTTTGTACAGCGATATGAAACACCTAATATAGTTTCTCTATCTTTGCGAAAAGTATAACTTTTAACTATTAATAATTTTTTTCCGCGCTCACTTAACATGGTCTCCATTTCGGTATCTTTACACGTAAACTTCTTCTGAATAATGTAAGTGAGTAAATGTAATTTAATGTGTACAATCATAAGACTGAAAGACCCCTTGCTATTAGGGACAGGTACTAATATCATGTCTGCGCGCAATCGACCTGTCCCTTTTAGAACCCTCTTATAATCTGTAAGGATTAAACTGACCGCTGCGCGCTATCGGAATACACCCATATTATATCAATAATGGGATGGTATTCTCTTGTAACTGGTTTCAGCTATTTTAAAGTCGGAAAAATGAAAATGATGCACATTCGCAAAAAAAATCGAGTCTATCTGTTTGGAAAGGGTTTCAAGTAGTAGATAAACGAATATTTCTTACATAACTGATTTCAACTACACGAAATCACATCCCAATATTTTTGCAGGTGATTAGACTAAAACATGAATAAAATGGTTCTTTATTTTATATTATACACTGCGCACCATATATTCCGATTTTTCTGATAAGATATAATTTCTACATCCTGGATACTGTAAAGATTTATCCATCGAACTGTAAAAACATTGAGAGTTTTTGTTTTTTTTTGCAAACAAATTAAAAACAGTTCTTCATTTTAATTCCAATTTGGTTTGGTTTGTACATGTTTTTTGAATTACCAATGCCTTTTTCAAGTATATCAAGTGTTTTTCCTCAAAATGAACGATCAGCAGCAAGAAAGTCGAAGTTTGTCAGGAAATGACTGTATTAGAATCGTTACGCATCGCGAAGTTGAATTCGATGAACGGTTTAATGTCACTCGGTCAACCATTTCAAGAGGCTCAACACATTTTGCCGTCACTGGGAGTAACTTTAGAAGGGCCCATCAAGGCCGTAGAAGGGTTGCAACTCCTGATCAAGGTCGGATTAGCGACTTTGTACGCAGAGACAAATATTTATACAAGTACTTGTGTACGAAACGAATTATTGGATCGTTATAATTCTAGAATAAGCCTAAATGCAATAAAGAGAGATGGCGCAAATGACCTACTACCTGGAATAACATCCACTGGCCCATTAGTGACCAGAGAGTGCAATGATGGAAATTTGCTCGTGAACATGCTGTGTGGAATATTGAAGATTGAGAAAGAATGTTGTTCACCGATAAATCCAGGTTCTCTCTTCTTTCTGATGATAGGCAGAACAGAGTATACAGAAGACCCAAAGAATGCTACGCACAGTGTAACATTGTAGAGACTATAATGTATGGTAGCGGATCAGAAATGATGTGGGGAGGGACTTAGTTGGAGGCTGTAGAGCTTAGTACCATTTATTGGGGAGAAGTTCATGCTCCCGCATGACAATGCCAGACTACTCATTGCAATAATTGTGCAGCAATAGCATCAGGAAGTTGAATTTCTGCCATGGTTTGTTCTGCGAGAAGTCCCGACTGACCGAGCACGTTTGGTACATCGTGGGGAGACTACTACGACAACTACCGTAAATATGTCCTAGTTTTCACAATATATTTTTTTTATTTCTTGGTTAATTGCAGCTCCAAAATTATTGTGAGGAATAAAAATGTATTGCCTATATATCTAATTTCATGTATTTATAAACTATTCAAAAAAAAATCAAAGGGAGGTTGGTATAGCTGTACTGGTGACGATCAACTTCTCCCAATCGTTTAAAACCAGTTGCAGGGGCAATTTAAAGCACAAAAGAACTTCATTGCATACGTTTTATATTTTAAAAAAGCATTATGTTATTAGAAATAAAAATCTTCAATTTTAGAAATTTTCTTTATTGAAACAATAGAAATGTATAAGAAATATATTCTTAAGTTTAAACTCAAATAAAAAATAAACGGTTTAAGAAATTAAAACTAACTTTTCCGCATCTGCGAGATGCCCAGAGTAATATTCTGTCATAAAATTGTCTTTCCGATATTTTTAGTTTTTGTGTTATCAATTTTAAATATAGGGGTGATTATTTGCATGAACATTCGTTAAAATAAATGGTTTTGAAGATTAAAACTAACTTTTTCTCATCTGTGAGGTGCCCTGAACAATTAAATATTATAAAATTGTCACTTGTATACACTTCGGGGGATTAATCGTGCTAATAAACCGAAATTTCTCCAAAAATAACCAAAAATGTAGTATATCTGGATTTATAGGACCCGCTATACTCGCTCTAGTCAGCTGAAAATCAATAGGATACATCTGTGAGACGCCTGGAAAAATATCCAATTATAAAATTGGTTACTTGTATACACTCCGGAGGCTGTATCCTGCTAACAACCCAAAATTTTCCCAAAAAGGACCAAACATGCCAAACATGTGGCACTTCAGGTACCATAGCACCCATTGTACTAGCTCTGATGAGCTAAAAATAGATAAGATTCATCTATAAGATGCCCTGAAAAATATTCAATCATAAAATTGGTCACTTGTATACACTCTGGAGGCTGTATCGTGCTAACAAAATGAAAATTCTTCAAAAAAACGAAAATTTCGTACTTCAAGTACCATAGCACTCCTTGCTGTGAGCTGACTGTAAATAGAGTTCATCTTTGAGACGCCCTGAATATTATTCAATCATAAAATTGGTCACTTGTATATACTCCGGAGGCTGTATCGTACTAATATACTGGAATTTCTCCAAAAATGACAAAAATGTCGTACTTAAAGTACTATAGCGCCTGCTATACCGGCTCTGGAGAGCTGAAAGTCAGTATGGTTCATCTGTCAGATAGCTTAAATAATATTCAATCTTAAAATTTGTGGTTTGATGCACTCCGAAGACTGTATCGTGCTAAGAAACTGAAATTTCTCAAAAAATGATGAAAATGTACTTCAAGTACCATACCACGCGTTTTACTGGCTCTGTTGAGCTGAAAATCAGTAGGGTTCATCTGTGATATGTTCTGAACAATACTCAATCATAAAATTGTTAACTTGTTGCACTCCAGAGGCTGTATCGTGCTAACAAGAAATGTAACGAAAAGTAGCCGAAGACAACGACGACGACATACACACAGAATTTATTTCTAAAAACTGTTTTTTCGTGTTGTTTTTGATGAAAAACGTTATTTTTTTTTCAAAATTCCAATTTTTTCGGTGTAAACCAATACTTTTCTCGCATACCTATTAGATAAGTTGGGCAGAAAAATAATAACGTAAATATTTTTTCCAATTGTACAAAATTTAATCTTATATGCGAGAAAAGTATTGGTTTAACCAAAAATAAGTTGCAATTTTGGGGAAAAATTATTATATTTTTCCGGTATTCTCGGAAGAAGAACACGAAAAAACAGGTTTAAGAAAATAATCCGGTGTGTATGTCGTCGTCACTGTTGTCGTCGTCATTATCGTTGGCTACTTTTCGTAACATATCTTGTTAGCACGATACAGCCTCCGATGTGTATACAAGTGACCAATTTTATGATCGGATATTGTTCAGGGCGCCTAATAGATGAACCCATTGATTTACAGCTCACCAGAGACAGTACAATGTGTCCAATAAATCTAGATTTACTACATTTTTGAAGAAATTTCTGTTCGTTAGCACGATACAGCCTCTGAAGTGTAAACAAGTGAACAACTTTATGGTAGGATATTGTTCGGCGCATGTTACATATGCGGAAAAGTTAATTTTAATATTTAAAACCGTTCATATCAATTCTATAACGGTATTCAAATACTTTAGAAATATTCTTCAAAAAACAGCCTTTTAAAAAAATGAACAAAAAATTGTAGGTTGAAGGCACCCAGATTGAAAATAATAATATACTCTTCGACTTATAGTCGGTTTCGACAAAATCTTAATAATATCGACGAGAATAATGTCTGATAGATCATCGATTGTGGGGAACCTTTTACACTTTTCGATAGAAGTCAGTTGTATAAACATCATCAGTCTTAGATATTCCAAGAACAGTTCCAATAACATGTCTTATTGTCATTTTGTTGGAAAGTGAATCACAATAAAGGTACCTTCTTTTAAATTATTTGGGTCCAACTCTGGATTTATATTTTCATAATCATCGTTATCATTGTTCTTTAAATCTGGATTTATGTTTTCCTTGTGAATTATATCGGCCTCAATGTCATTCCCCTCTATGTTTTGCATCTCCACATCACTCCTTTCTTCATCAGAAATTTGTTCAAAATTGTCTTCTTCCGAAGAGGTAGAAATTTCCTTTGACTGCTCTTAAAGAACCGACTCCCTGGGTTTGATATTAAGAAGTTTTTTCCCTTTTTTTACAGTATTGCATTTTTTTGTGGAAGAAAATGCAATAAAGCATTGAGTATTTCAGAGCTTACTCTATTCTCAAATCGTTCTGCAGGCATTTTTCTGAAACTTTAGAAGGAATTATAAGATCTCCGTTGCCAGAAACGCGTTACAGATACTTTTTTTTAATGGTTGGTTCATATTTAGTTGCCTGGTTTTTTGCTCGGTAGTTTTCTTCCATGCTCTCCTTAGAGGTCGAAAGAAATCCAACATCTAAAGGTTGCGTTAAGGCCAATTTAGATTATACACTTCGAGTGTACACTGCGCATGATTCATTACTGGTTGTGTATCTACATAGTCTTCTACTATATAATATAACGGGATATCAGTATTTGCTGGTAGTATGAATGTTGCTTTGTTCCATGCTACTGAGATTTGTTAATTCTTTTGAACATGAGCTATTATAACGGAATATCGTCATCTTCACTAATTTCTTCATCGCTTAATAATATTGCCACCTGCCCGAGAAAAGATTTGAGGACCACTATTTCGCCATCTAATTCTGGTTCGTTCCCATTTTCGCTCTCAACATAAATGTCTCCAATGTCGGAAATGTCACTATCTTCAACCATGTTAATAAGATCTTGAATATGTTGATTGTTATTTAAATTATATCGTTTTCTTTTTTTATCCATTGAAATTTCTTTTTGTGAAAACACAAAACGACATAATATAGTTAGTTATATTAATTGTGGGTAGTTGGTACTCTGAATTTACAAAGGATTGTTCAGCAATATAAATACAAAACCAATTCAATATTCCAAATTATAATTGTTTCAGAATAAATTTAGATTAGATTTGAACAAAATTGACATACCTGGATTCAAATGAAAGACCACAAACTCTCAACAAAACACTAAATATCTACATACAAACGTAATCAACTGGCCGTAATTTGTCGGTTTCTTGGATAGATGGCAGTATACGTAATGTTTTGTGGGGATATTATATACCTATCCTTTTTTGTCAACCTCTCTCTCTTAAGGTTCTCTGATCGAGGTAGTGTAGCTGTAAAATAGTCAATGATACACATATGTAGAACACGCTTTTAATAATTTTTGTAGTAAGGAAATAAATGATAGAACAAATCATCCATAGTGTTTGTGTTATAAAACCGGAGTGGCAATTTTCTGGACCCTACAATTTTCTAGTTAAATAAACATACATTAGTATGTGCAACGGGATTTAATCGCGAAAAATTGGAAAATAGGCAAATAAATAATATGAAATCAATGTACAATGTAATGTTCATCTATAGGGGTCGAAATACAAACAGTAAATTTATTCATTACGATTCAAATTATAATTTTAAGTTTATGCGTTGATTTTTGTGGCACTATTTCATAGTTATTGAATTTTATTCATTATACCGGGTGGCACACCACATTCGCCTCGGTATTTATACGAGACATCGAGACATGAAGATATATGGGAAAGATTTAGCACAGTCATATGTGGTTCCATGAGGATCATATTCCAAAATTATTTTGAAATATATAGGGTCATCCCCAAAAAAATAACATACCAAAGTGATGTTTTTTCTTATGGAGCACCCTATATTATTTTATATTTTTAGATACTATAGACAAAATAAAGGTGAAATACTATTATATTTCCCATACTTAAAACTGACCTTCACTGAGAAATTTAAAAATACAGACCATAATTTGAAAATTGCCTCAATAGCCTCAAAATTTGGACACACATTCAATTAAATTACTTCTCAAAATTGAATGGAATACCCCGTATTTAGTGGCGTAATTTGACGCAGGATTATATTCTCTTCAAAACTACATTAGGGTTCCCTATACCTATCTCTTCCGCTTTTTCCAAAAAGGCGTTTTTATATTTTACTTTAGGTATTTTATTTATCTTGAAAATTAAAAGCAAAAAAGCTTTTTGGAAGTCATTTTATCGAGAAAATAAGAATCTTAAATATTTTATTATTTTAATAAATGCGGATAACATATTTTGCGGTATGGAATGAAACGCATTTCTTATTTGTACTTTCATATCCTGAGGTTTCGTTGGCGGTGTATCGTGAACAATATTTTTTATATATCCCCATTTGAAATAGTCGGGACCTGTAAGGTCTGGAGACCTGGCTGGTCAGTTCTGTGTACCTCCTCGTCCTATCCATGTATTTGGATATTGTCGATCTAACTCGTTTCTAACACGTCCATCAAAGTGTGCAGGAGCACCATCTAGCTGCATCCACATCCGTTGACGAATAATAATAGGTATATTGCCCAACAGCATAGGCAAATTATCACTAATTAATCCTAGAAACGTTTCGCCGTTTAAGTGACCATCAAAAAAGTAAGGACCTACTACTTGTGTTCCAATTATTCCACCCCACACATTAACAGACCATCTGTGTTGGTGATAAAAGGTTCTAAAAATATTAGGGTTTTCGTCACTGTATTAGTGAAAGTTATGTCTGTTAACTAATCCGTTGTTATGAAAAGTCATCGGAAAAAAGCACATAATCAAAAAAAAATTCTTCATCCCCAAACTTTTCTAAGACCCATAAACAAAAATCCAGTCGTCGATCATAATCTTCTTCAAAAAGCTGTTGATGTAGTTGAATGTGATACGGGTGGAATTTGTCCTTTTTAATTATTCTTTGGATACTCTGTCTGCTTATTTTAGTTGTTTCACATATTTTTCGCTGACTTGTGTAAGGGTGTTCAACTAGAGACAACATCACTAAATATTCATTTTCCTCATTTTTAGTAACCGGCTTTTGCCGTTCTTGCATATTATAAGATACACTGCCTGTTCTTCGGAAAAGCTACAACAACTTTTCCAATGAACGCTTGTTAGGATGACTCCTGTTAGGATACCTCTGGGCATATACTCTTGACGCTAATAAACAGTTTTCTTCACACTCGCCGATTATCAAAATCATATCAATTCGTTCTTCCTGGGGATAAGTTCTCATTTTACAATATTTCATAAAGAGAATAATTTTAAACTAGTTAAAATAATGATAATGGTTTGATTAACAAGTTGTATCACTGTCGAATACTTTTTGTTAGATAATAATAATTAACGTCATCTAGGCCAGAGCCTACTATTATTGAAAAAATAGTATAATAAGTTTCATAGGAAATCGTAAATGTATGTTATTATTGACCCCATATTGTAATTTTGGTGATTATTTCAATATGAAGCGAATTTAACATCTTTTGCCTCAATAATTAAGACACGTGCATCTTCTTATTTTGAAGAATGCTTCAATATTTCAGAAATGGCAATAAATTTGAGTTTTTACATTTGCCTGCATTTTACTTCAGATACACCGTATTTCCAAAAATTTGAACTTTTGCTTCTAGCGAATCCACGCATTCCATAATAATAAGGTTTTTAAAACGCTTTTCAAGATTTTCATTACAATACAGTGTGTTTCGTTTTCAAGATAAAGAAATTACACATAAGTAAAGTATAAAAACGCCTTTTTTACAACAAGCGGAAGAGATAGGTATAGGGAACCCTAATATAGTTTTGATGGAAATCTAATTCTGCGTCAAATTATGCCACTAAATACGGGGTGGGGTGTTCTATTCAACTTTAAGAAGTTATTTGATTAAATGTGTGTCCAAATTTTGAGGCAATTTTTTCCGCCACTCTGTATAATATTACAATAAAAATTTCATGTAGTAGTTAACCTTAACCTTCGAGCTGAGTAGTATATTTAATCACGAGCAGCTCGTTATACGTTTCAGGGTGAAAACCATTTTCAAATTATGGTCTGTATTTTTAAATTTCTCAAAAACGGTTAGTTTTAGGTATGGGAAATATAATAGTATTTCACCTTTATTTTGTCTATAGTATCTAAAAATATAAGAAAATATAGGGTGTTCCATAAGAAAAAATATAACTTTGGTATGTTATTTTTTTGGGATTACCCTATATATTTTAAAATAATTTTGGAATATGCTCCTTATGGACCCACATATGACTGTGCTAAATGTTTTCCCCTAACTCTTTTCATTTCTCGTAGAAATACCGAGGCGAATGTGGTGGGCCACCCGGTATATAATACTCCCTCGGATCTGTTCGTTTGTACTAAAAGTTGATGATAATTTAACTAGTCCTCTATAGTTTCTGATCTTTTTTCCGATTTTCAATGGACAAAAGCAATTAAGATTTTAGAACCAATAAATAGATTTATTGAAACGCTGTGGAAGGCGATGTAGAACAAAAAACAGTTAAGAACCGACAAAATTGAGAATAGACGATTATTTCTGTATAGTTATGGTAAGTAGACATCTAAAATTATAGAACACAATGGACTTGAAGAACAGTTTGACTGAGATGAAGTGGATGGTAATTTAAATAAGTCAAGACATATAAACGTTAAATTATTATTCTTCAAATCATAAGAAACAGAGAAGTTATGTTATGGAAATGATAGTTTCAAAATCTGTGAATTGGGTATAAAAGTATATCTTGAATGAGAGAAAAACCTATTTACGTGATGAATGATTGTAATTGTACATTTCAATACTTAGATTCAATAAGATATTTTTCGAACTATACAAATATTTAATTTTGATCCTCTTAGTTTAAAAATTTATTAGTTTCTTATCAAACAATCTCCTTTGTGTGTTTTCCAAAACAGTTTGATGGACGAATTAAGAGAAAATCAACGGTATATTGGAAAATAATAGGTCAAACCCCATGAGTTTATGAGATGACAACTGAGTCTTTCTTTAGGAAAACCATCTATCGTGAGAAGGTTAACTTCCGTGACGCAATAAAACACGAGGCACGTAACTTCATATCATGTGAGCTTAGAGGAGGTTATAGAATGTAAGCCCTTTGAGGTCCACATGAATATTGTATAAGCACCGCGCCTTGCTATAGGCTCCATTCTGTCAATCAAGTTACAGTAAAAGTGAAAACGTGTATGCTAATTGAATAATTTTATTTCATAATATCCAAAATTCAGTTTAGGAGTATAATTGTTTCTGTCGTATGTTGCGTAAGGAACGACTAGGTATAATAATGTTGATAAAAAGTATGGATGCCATAAAAGTGGGACTATATGAAACTATTTTTTGCTTGGATATTGAACAGATGTTCTATTTTCTATAAAACGTGACACGATCATATGATAATAGTAGTGGGAATTGGTGTCTGAGTAAAAATAGCATCACTCTTAAAAATTCGCGAATTTCAGATCGAATTTTCGTTATTCAAGTTATCAATTATTCATATGGCACATTTTTTTTCATCTTTAGGTTGACTAAAGTTATTGTATAATATTTTATTCTGCCCATTGTTAATATTCTTACTATACTTATTTTGCTTCGATTTTTTAATAACACGGAGCTTCCTCATTTATGTAACCAACCTCAATGAGTTTAAGAAATTTCAAGTTGATGTTATATTATATTTTTGTGATGACATGACAAATAATAATAAGACAGTAACTGGTTAACTAATATAATCATCATCGTCAAGCTTTTGAATGTTTGGAAATCTGTCTAAACTGTCAGCATTGCAAGATCCACTTTTTGAGTTGGATTAGTCGTCGTAGTTTTTGATTAATCTTGGTTGCTTCTTCAACTTTCTTTCCAGTCGTTTCGGCTCCGTCATTTTGTTTTCCTGTCCAGTGTGTTTTGTATTTGCAGGTTCTACCACTTCGTATTGCTCTACCCGCATTTAATTTCACTAACTCTTGACACATTTCTTTGTTCTAATTTGCTGTCCTCAATAATATAATATTATTTGAATTGAACTGTTGCTTTATTATTGATTGGAACTATTCTAACTGTGGAATATTGATTTCAAAATATCAACATTTAGCGTAAATCGTTTAGATAAAACGTGTCTCCTCACCAGGGTGTTTTATGCAAAAATTTAAAAACTTATTTGTGTCCAGTACCTCCAATTCTATTTCACGTATCCTCTGTATCCTTGGCGGTAAGTGTAGGTACTGTACACCCAAATTATGTTAAATAAACGTTTCTGGCTATAACGAGAATCGTACGACAGGGGTAAATGGATGGTTAACACTTTCCAAATTCTACGCCACTGGCGGAATTTCCATTCTTACACACTTTTTCGATTCACCAACACTCTCTTTTCATAATATAATGATAATATGTATCGAAAAATCAAATTTTCTCTCCATTTACCAATTGTCAAGCAATTACAATCCACTGTGTTCCATACATTTCCATCTCATTCTCACTTTTGATTGACAATTTGGACTCACACGAAAATCCGAACATTTTTAAACAAATATGTTCAATTTCAATAATAAAACAAATTTATTGCACTTGTCTTTTTTAGGTTATGTGTTTGTTTAAGCATTTTAAGCATCTTGAAAATCTACATATTCGAATGAATTATGATATTCATGTTATTTCCATATCATTTATCTGTTCCAAAAACATTTCGCTAGAAAGTAAAACCTTGTCAGTATTTAATAATCTATGGGGCACATTTCCGATTTCCCCCTCTTCTTGTAATCCTCATAATGATTGAAATATACACTTAATAATTGTTTACAAACCAAAGGGCGGATGTAATTTCGGCCGGAAAAAGGGCAGGTACTAAAAGCCGGTAGGTAAATTCGGCCGGAGGTTTTAAGTTGCTTCCTTATCTCATAGGTATTTTCGGCCGCAAATCAAATAAAATAACAGAATGCTTTATATTAAAATATTTCTTTATTTCAATAAAATTATTACATCAACTTATTTCTATAACTTAGGTAAACTATAAATTTTTAAAAAACGTTTTGATGTGATACAGATTTAACGAAATTAATTCTAGAAATATTGTCAGATCGAAGCATATTTACCATGTTTTCGATAAATTTTAGTTTGTTTTTTACTTGTTTGTCTTTAATTTTTGCTGGAATATTTAAATTTCTTATTTTTAAATATGCATCGATCTGACAATCTTTTAATTTTTCTATAAAAATAAATATAGAAGGGTGACTTGAATAAAAACTAGAATTAAAGTGCGAATGGAATGATTCGCAGGCATTTGTGGTTCTTTTAATTGATGGGTTTTCATATGCCCATATATTTGGGGGAAAATGAGATTCTGGCGCTATGTAGTTTTCTAATAAATAGTCTGCGTATTTATCTATAAGTTTATGGTCTGGTTTGTATGACATGAGATCAAATATGAAACAATCTTCAACTTCAGAGGGGTCTAAATAAGTTAGCCCAAAAGTATGAGTAAGCCATTTGCTTTCCTCGCAGTTTTTATCTTTATACATTTGGGTTAACCCTAATGATTGTATTTTCCTATACCACGCCTGGTGCAAGTGGAATCTACAACCATTTAGTTTGGTTTTGGGAAAGACAACTTTTAATGCGTTATGAATTGCGATTTCAAAATCCACAAATACCTCCTTCGGTTCAAAAACAATATTATAAAGTTCAAAAATTTTAGATTTTACCAACAGAAAAAGTCTCATATATGTGTCACTGGTCTTATTGGGCAACAGACAATACAAAAGAGGAACATAATGCCCATTTTCCAGTCCATGGATGGTAAATAACTGATAAAAATATTTTGTACAATAAGAAAATGTGCCATCCATGTAAAAATCTTTCATTTTACATAAACTTATTATATTTGTATGGCAAGAAAAAACAATGATATTATCAGCTGTGCTGTTAATAAACAAAAAATTTTCACCTGTTGTGGTTTTCGGTCCATAACTATCGAGTACAGAATGTACATCGTGAATATCCTTAGGCAGGGCTGGTAAGAGCTTACGGCGGCTGTTGTACAAATTTCTTCTTATTAGACTGACATCTATCGATGACAAATTCTCTGGCAAATTATTTGAAAGAACGCTTTTAATAATTTTTGAAGGTTTCTCCGATATGTCTTCCTCAGCTTTGCGCTTGCATGAAGTCGTCACTATTTTTCTCTCCAACGTAGTTTCATCGGACTCGTGGTTGTGGATTAATTCACTTCTAGTAACTGTGTATTCCGCACCAACAGTGTACAGTTTGGCTAAACATCTTAAATTTTTCTTTATACACCTCCAACGTACTTCACCATTTTTTAATACGTCCTGTTTACAAAACTGAAACTTTTCTACAACTAGTAAGTCACAACCGCGTGAACTCTTAATTACTGAAACTGATGCCATCGTATACAAATAATATATTTTATGCTTTCTATCGACTAGTAGCTTAAAGATAAGTTATAATACTGACTAGCTATAATAATTTTATACCTGTTATTTGTGAATTTTATACATTCAAAGGAATAATCTTAAGTAGGTACAACATAGTTATTAGAATAAAGAGATAAGTAAATTAAAGGTATTTCCGACAGGTACACAGGATTAGGTATTTCCAAATAAATACACAACTAATATTTTACAGAAACTATTAAGCGTAATTACCAATATTTTAATCTCATCGTAAACATCAACCCCTCGGCCGAAATTACCCCTGTCATAAATGGTACCCTTTGATTTATGCAGGTAGGCCAAGGGATTACCGGCCGAAATTACGCCCGCCGAAACCAAAAGGACAGAATTATTTTTATTTCGTATGTTTCTCTCATAATGGCATCAAACAGAAACTTGTTAAATAATAGTACATCACATACCTAGCGGGAAGTAGATAATTACACCCCAGGCTTTATTTAATGAAAGCCGTGGCTGCATTGATCCTTCCCGCTTGAATTGTATACTATTTTATTCACGATCGCTTGTATACAAACTTTTAAAAATATTGATTTTAAGAAAATATGTAATCATAATTTGAAATTTTTTTCGACAAAGAACTTCATGAAACAGTTTGCTAGACAATATTACGTTACGAAATTTTAAGTTCTTCGATCAAACAATTACATAATATCTGATTTTGAATTAACCTATACTCCTTCGGAAGTCCTAGAAGCTGCGGACAGTGGTACCTACGAGATAGATGTGACGAGACGAGAATTTGAAAAATCTCGTCTTGTCTCGCGAAAAAAGTAGAAAGTCTCGTCTCGAGTCTTGCTTTGGAATAAAAGTCTCGTTTTGCGAGCCGAGACGAGACTCTCGCGAACGAGAATATCGTGAGCATCACTACTGCGGTTGACGGAATAATTCCTGAGAAAAGCCAAGAACGAGAAAAATGTTTCGTCTACATTAAATGTAGCGCAAAATTTAATTATTTTTTCGTAATATGTATTGGTTACTTTTGTTGCGATGTATCATCTGGAGCGTCTGTGATGAATTTATTTATTTCTCAAGGTGTAAATATTTTGGATTTCTTCAGTTGATAGCTGTTCCATATTCGTTTGAGAAGAGTACGCAGTTTCGAATATTTTTCTATATTTGTTTGATTCAAGTTTAGTGTACTCCCTTCCCTAACATTGAGTTTTTCTTTCTCAATGATGAGGATATATAGTTTTGTAAAATAGGCCAAGAGAACGTTTTCAGAAAATAAAGATACTTTTTTGATATTTCTCCATTCCATGAAAGCCGTGTATGTTTGTAGTGTTTTCTTGATTTTTCGGGTGTTAAATTTATAATGTTGCTTTTGCAATTTCCACAATCTCCGGCGGCGTAGAGATTTCATCATTATTATCATTTTCACTGCTATCTGAATTCATTTTAAAAAAGAAACGCTACAAATTTATAAAGCGAGATATCAGCAATTTATATTTGACGTTATAAATTGTGACCTGATTAGAGATTGCTCTGCAACGTGCGACATTTTCTTTGCAAGGTAATCTGATTCTGATGATCTGCCAGTGCAAGGTCAGTGAATTTCGTAAATACGAAGGAGGTGATTGGAATCAACGTGGTGTAGAATTGATATCATTTTTCAATTTAATATTTAAAAGGAATTCATATATTACTACATAGACTTGGAATAATTTATAATGCAGTGTGCAGTTGTCATTTGCATGATTTTCACACAATTTGCCACTTTCACTGATTGAATGATGGATACACTTTGGTAATAATGAAATTATTTATTTGCTGTAAATTCCGTTATGGTTGATTAATTTAGTATTCCACTAACAATGACATCTTCAGTCATAAATCCTTCCCTGTTTGATTTCTCAACAGTTTTCTGAGAAAAAGAAGCAATTGTTTGACATTTACAGGCCACGTATTACTATGGATCATGGCATAGTAAACAGAATTAGACACGGTCGGTTAAGTTCCGTGTACACTTGTTGATCTTAGTTGAACCATATTAATCGCTTCGATACAGATTGAAAACGCATTGAATGAAAAGTTTAACACGTTTTGACTATAATTGATTCAATAGTATCATTCAAAATATCGTCCATAATACTAACGCAAGCTGTGGAGGTAGAATTATATGTTCAATAAAATAAACATTTAAAAAGAAAACTCGACGGTGATGGCGTTGGTGGATTAGACCTTGAATTCTAAGACAAAAATATATACGGGCGTCAGACTGTCTATTAGAAGAAATGGTTACAAAACATAAGGAATCGTATCAAAATCATTCAAGAATGAATAACGAGCATTGTAACGAGCTTTAACGTAAAGTAACTCTATATTTACAGGAACAAAACACAAAAAATTTGGTTTCTGTTCTTATTTGCCTTAAAAATACTCGCTTGTGAGTTGTGCTAATATTTCAAATTTCAGCCTTTGAATCGTTTTCCGGTAGGTTTATTTATGCATTGTTTAATATTAGCCAGAGCACTTTCCCGAGCCCCATTATTTCTAAACTATTCATTTTTTGAGTTTCAGAGAAGTTCTTGTTGTTGGTGTTAAATTTATAATGTTAAATTTATAATGTTGCTTTTGCAATTTCCACAATCTCCGACGGCGTAGAGATTTCATCATTATTATCATTTTCACTGCTATCTGATTTCATTTTAAAAAATAAATGCTACAGATTTATGAAGCGAGATATCAACAATTTATATTTGACGTTATAAATTGTGACCTGATTAGCGATTGCTCTGCAACGTGCGACATTTTCTTTGCAAGGTAATCTGATTCTGATGATCTGCCAGTGCAAGGTCAGTGAATTCCGTAAATACGAAGGAGGTGATTGGAATCAACGTGGTGTAGAATTGATATCATTCTTCAATTCAATATTTTAAAGGAATTCATATATTACTACATAGACTTGGAATAATTTATAATGCAGTGTGCAGTTGTCATTTGCATGATTTTCACACAATTTGCCACTTTCACTGATTGAATGATGGATACACTTTGGTAATAATGAAATTATTTATTTGCTGTAAATTCCGTTATGGTTGATTAATTTAGTATTCCACTAACAATGACTTCAGTCATAAATCCTTCCCTGTTTGATTTCTCAACAGTTTTCTGAGAAAAAGAAGCAATTGTTTGACATTTACAGGCCACGTATTAATATGGATCATGGCATAGTAAACAGAATTAGACACGGTCGGTTAAGTTCCGTGTACACTTGTTGATCTTAGTTGAACCATATTAATCGCTTCGATACAGATTGAAAACGCATTGAAGAAAAGTTTAACACGTTCTGACTATAATTGATTCGATAGTATCATTCAAAATGTCGTCCATAAAACTAACGCAAGCTGTGGAGGTAGAATTATATGTTCAATAAAATAAACATTTAAAAATAAAACTCGACGGTAATGGCATTGGTAGACTAGACCTTGAATTCTTAGACAAAAATATATACGGGCGTCAGACTGTCTATTAGAAGAAATGGTTACAAAACATTAGGAATCGTATCAAAATCATTTAAGAATGAATAACGAGCTTTAACGTAAAGTAACTCTATATTTACAGGAACAAAATACAAAAAATTTGGTTTCTGTTTTAATTTGCCTTAAAAATACTCGCTTGTCAGTTGTGCTAATATTTTAAATTTCAGCCTTTAAATCGTTTTCCGGTAGGTTTATTTATGCATTGTTTAATATTAGCCAGAGCACTCTCCCGAGCCTCATTATTTCTAAACTATTCATTTTTTGAGTTTCAGAGAAGTTCTTGTTGTTGGTGAATGTCTACGAATTCATCCATATCCTATTTGTCTAGTTCGCAAAAGCCAATTCATGATAAAAATTGTCTAAGTAGGTGTACACACTAGATATAAATTGAGTGAATGAAGCGACGTGTACTGAGTGTGTAGTTTATTGGAATATCCATCTAAGCGCTTTCAGCCGCTAGGCCATCATCAAAACTAAGATATACGGGCTCCACTATAAATTTCGTCTTTACCATTCGCACAGACGTAGAATCAGGTATGAGCAACTTAATATTTTTTGTCGTATAGTACTTGCCATGAAAGCCTCAATCAGTTTCGGAGATGACAATTTAGCTACTTTATAGCTAGATCTAGCTATTTCGCGCCATGGTTCAGCTAGTAAAATATCGTCTAGCTATCTAGCTATTTTCTCTAGCCATTTCCCTTTTCTGTTTTATTCCCATCCAATGATTGCTTTCTCCATCTATGCTTTTACTGTTTTACGAAGCTATGAAAGCAATCGTTCGTGCTGATCTATTATTTTGGTTGATGTGTTTTTTGGTGCATCATAAAAATGTAGTGTCAGCTGTTGATTGTCATGCCGCATGTTGTCAATGGAAATATTTTCGATTTTGAAAAAAAGAAAATCAATTATATACGATAGTACCAATTGCGGATACTGGATCAACTGTAATCTTTAAGTTTCAAATATATAGTATTGTCAGGTGAAAGGCATATAAATATGTGAAATGTATTGATTTTATTTTTTTAGTAAAAAATGGGTAAGCTCCAATATGCACAAAAGTTTCGGCAAGACTGGTTAAAGCTGGAAATATTCAAGTACTGGTTATCGGAATATTCCGGTGATCCGTCGATAGCATTCTGCTAATTGTGTAGATGCGATCTTAAGGCGAAGCTTCATGATTTGAAAGTATATATAAAATCTAGAAAACATACACTAGCTGCAGCACCTTCTTCCGGGAAGCATTTTAAACAGGCAACTTTATACATACCTAAGAAAACATATAAGGTAGCAATTGCTGAGGCAAAATTAGCAATGTTCGTTTGCAATCACTGCGCCATAATGTCAATAGACCACCTTGTTTCGTTTATCAAAATTACTTTTAGTGAAGCTAAATCTGCCAGTCAAATGCGAATGCACAGGACAAAAGGCAGCGGTATTATAAAATTCGTTTTATTTCCGCATTTTCAAAAAGATTTATTAAAATCTGTGCAATCTGGCTTTGCAAAATATAGTTTATTTCTTGATGAATCAACGGACTTCAGTGTTCAAGAATTATTACGGATAGGGATCAACTTTTTTGATGTAAATCAAATCGTATCAACATTTTTAGCACTTGCAGAGTTGAAAGCTTGTGATGCACATAGTATTGCGTCTGCCGTTGCCATTGAACCAATTAGTAGGAATAGCTACAGATAATGCAAATTACATTTTAGGTATAAACAACGGGTTATTTCCAATATTGAAAAAGGATATTCCAAATTTAATCCTTATAAAGAGTGTTTGTTAGTCACTTCAGTTAGCTGTATCAAATGCTATTACTGAAAATTTGCCTCAGGTATTGGAATCCATTATATCAGAAACCTGAAACTTGTTTTCTAGATCATCACTTAGGAGAAACAATTACAAACAATTATACCAGACACTAAATGATGGGAAAGATCCATAAACGGTTGCGCCATCTTGCAATACCAGTAGGCTTTCAATTGAATGTGCGGTTTGATCTATATTGGAACGGTATGTTGAATTGAAAGATCATTTTCAAATAGTCCGTATATCAGAAAAATGCTACAATGCTGAACTTCTGTACATGTACAAAGATGAAAGTAATCTATTTTATTTGTTATTTTTGTAACCATTGTTAACAAGTTTCCAACAGATGAATCAAGCATATGAATCAAATAATGCAGATCCGTTAATATTACTTGTAGATTTTGGTTCTCCTGATACGGGAAATTGCCAAAATGATAGTTATTCCCGCGTGTAAAGTGGATCCTATCAAGGAGGACATCACTACCTTTGTAGATATTCTCAATTCATACTTAGGATATAATTTTGAAGTTACAGCTAAAAATCTCAAAGAAACCATCAAAATTACTGTAGAGCACGAAAGCACAATAAGGGAAAGGTGTAGATTATTCCTCATTACTTTATATCGACAACTCAACCAGCGGTTACCAGATAACATAGCTACCGTGGATATGATAAGTATTTTTTCGGTTGATAATGTACTGAAACATCAAAAACTGCCAATAATTCCCTTGTTACAAGAACTGGATTATGATGCAGTCAAAATAACACAAATAGAACTTGAATACAAATAATTTACATCTGGTTTCATGGCAAAAAATAACGCATATAGTGCAGTTTTGGGTAGAAGTCTATAGTTATGGAGATAATCCTTTTAAGAATGAATGTGATGTTGCTTTGACATTGTTGGTACTTCCATTTTCAAATCCAGAAGTTGAGCGTATCTTCAGCCAGCTGAATATTGTAAATAATGAAACAACAAATTAACTTAGTACTTACATGGCCAATTCATTACTATGTATAAGGTATGGCTTGAAGAGATATGACAAATGCTGTCATGATTATAAATTACCTGAATAAGTCTTGAAAATTATTGGCACTAATAAAGCATATCCTCAGATATATGAAAGTTTTGAATTATTTATTATATTGCAATGATAAAATGATCAGCTATAGGAATATATTTTTTAGGACTGTCAGAGTACCTGTTATTTATTATATAATAGATAATTACTTATTTTCTGTCATTCAGATTAAAACTTAGGTGTAATGTTTAATGTTTTTAGGTTCATTTTTTTGTACAATGTTGTAGAAATATATATTGTTTAATTTATTGCAATATCTATTAATCGTCTATGATATCAACTATATGTACCTCTCTGTTGTGGTTGTAAATAGGTTGTGATGTGAAAATACCTTTTTATTCATTGTTTTTTAAGATTCTCACATATTCAATTTAGATTTTTATACGTAACGTTTATGAGAATACATTTGTTTTGTTTTTTGTTCATATTTTCAATCGTATTCCTGGTCTAATCCAGTCTCATCACTTTTATCTGAATTTCAAATTATATTCCAGACATCATTGTGAATTTGATAATTCATCCATGACATAAAACAATAAACTGTCAAAGTAAACGTAATAATTTTATATTGTCATTTGTCTGTGTTATTCTGTTGGTATTTCTCGGATTTGTCAATGAAATTTTTGATTGAGCAATTAGCAACCTATCATAAAAATGAAAGTAAGTAATTTTAACGGATCTGCATTATTTGTTTCAAATGCTTTATTCCCCTGTTCGATATTTGTTAACACTATTTTCGAAAATAACAATTTACATAGGTTAGTTCCATCTTTGTACATGTTGTACAGAAGTTCAGCATTGTAGCATTTCTCTGATATGCGGACTATTTGAAAATGAGCTTTCAATTCTACATACTGTTCCAATATAAATGAAATCGCACATTCAATTGGAAGCTACATGGTATTGCAAGATTGCACAAGTTTTTATGGATCTTTCCCATCATTTAGTGTCTGGTTTAAATGTTTGTAATTGTTCCTCCTAAGTGATGATCTAGAAAACCAGTTGTAGGTTTCTGATATCATGAATTTCTGATACCAGAGGCAAACTTTCGGTAACAGCATGAGATACAGCTAACTGAAGAGTGTGACAAACACTATTTATAAGGATTCAATTGGGAATATCCTGCTTCAATATTTGAAATAATCCGTTGTTTATATCTATCATGTTATTTGCATTATCTGTAGCTATTTTTACTGATTGGTTCAATGGCAACTTATGTGCATTGAGTGTATCTTTAACGGCAGAAGCAATACTATGTGCATCACAAGCTTTCAACTCTGCAAGTGCTAAAAATGTTGATACGATTATATTTCCATCAACATAGTGAATACCTATTCCTAATAATGGTTGAACACAGATGTCCGTTGATTCATCAAGGAATAAGTTTTATTTTGCAAAGCGGAAATAAAACGCATTGTATAATGCCGCTGCATTTTTTCCTGTGCATTCGCATTTGACTGGTAGATTTAGCTTCACTGAAACTAGATTTGATTAACGAAACAATGTTGTATATTGACATTATGGCGCAATGATTGCAAACAATCATTGGTAATTTAGCCTCAGTAATTGCTACCTTATGTGTTTCCTTAGGTATGTCTAAAGTTGCCAGTTTAAGATGCTTCCCGGAAGAAGGTGCTGTAGCTAGAGTATGTTTTCATGTTTTCATATGTACTCGCAAAGCATGAAGCTTCGCCTTGAGTTCCCATATACACAATTTGCAGAATACTTTCGATGGATCAACGGGACATTCCGATAACCAGTCCATGAATATTTTCAGCTTAAACCACTCTTGCCGAAACTTTTGAGCACATTGGGGCTTACCCATTTTCTAATAAAATTAATAAAATTAAGTATCATCCATTTTACATATTTATATGCCTTTCACCTGACAATACTATTTGTTTCAAACTTACAGACTACAGCTAATTCAGTATCCACAATTGGTACTATCTTGTATCAATGATTTTGTTTTTTCAAAATCGAAAATGTTTTCATTGACAATATGCGGCATGACAATCGACAGCTGACACTACATTTTCATGATACATCACAAAACACAACAACCACACCAATAGAGCAGCACAAACGATTGCTTTCATAGTTTCGCAAAACAGTAGAAGCATATATGGAGAAAGCCATCATAGGATGGGAACAAAACAGAAAAGGGATATAGCTAGATAGCTAGACGTTATTTTACTATCTAAACCATGGCGCGAAATAGCTAGATCTAGCTACAAAATACCTAAATTGGCATCTCTGAAACTGACTGAGGCTTTCACGGCAAGTACTATACGACGGAAAATACTAAGTTGCTCATACCTGCTTCTGCGTCTGTGCGAATGGAAAAGGCGAAATTTATGGTGAGACCCGTAGATCTAAGTATTGATAATGGCCAAGCGGCTGAAAGCGCTTAGATGGATTTTCCAATAAACTACACTCAGTACACGTCGTTTCATTGCGAACCAGACTAATAGGATATGGATAAATTCATAGACATTCACCAAGAACAAGAACTTCTCTGAAACCCACAAAATGAATAGTACACAAATAATGAGGCTCGAGAAAGTGCTCTGGCCAATATTAAACAATGTTTAAATAAACCTAGCGGAAAACGATTTAAAGGCTAAAATTTAAAATATTAGCACAACTTACAAGCGAGTATTTTTGAGGCAATTTAAAACGGAAAGCAAATTTCTTGCGCTTTGTTTCAGTAAATGTAGATTTACTCTACGATAATGCTCATTAAACTTTATTCATTCTTGAACGATTTTGATACGATTCCTGATGTTTTGTAACTATTTCTTCTAATAGACAGTCTGACGCCCGTATATATATTTTCGTCTTAGAATTCAAGGTCTAGTCCACCAACGCCATCACCGTTGAGTTTTGTTTTTAAAAGTCTTTTTCAGCTCTTCTTGTAACATTGAACATATAATTTCAACTTCACAGCTTGCGTTAGTGTTCTGAACGAACGTGTTAACCTTTTTCATTAAATGCATTTTAATTTGCATCGATGCGATTTATATGGTTCAACTAAGATCAACAAATGTACGCGGAACTTAACCGACAGTGTCTTATTCTGTTTACTATGCAATGATTCATATTAATACATGGCCTGTAAATGTCAAACAATTGCTCCTTTTTCTCAGAAAACTGTTAAGAAATCAGACAGGGGAGGAGATCTGACCAAGGTTATCATTATTGAAGTGGAATTCAAAATTAATCAACCATAACAGAATTTACAGCAAATTAATAATTTAATTATTACCAAAGTATCCATCATTCAATCAGTGGAAGTGGCAAAATGTGTGAAAATCATGCAGATGACAACTGCACCACAACTATGTTAGATATTAAATTGAAGAATCATATCTATTCACGGCCTGCCGGCCAATCACATCCTTTGTATTTTTGAAATCCACTGACCTTGCACTGGCAGATCGTCAGAATCAGATTACCTTGTAAGCAAAATGTCGCACGTTGCGGAGCAATCGCTGGGCAAGTCACAATTTAGAACGTCAAATATAAATGGCTGATATCTGGCGTTATAAATGTGTAGCCTTTCTTTTTCACAATCAATTCAGATAGCAGTGAAAATGATAATCATGATGGAATCTTCACGCCGCCGGAAATTGTGGAAATTGCAAAAGCAACATCTATCAATTTATTACCCGAAAAATCATGAAAACACTACAAATAAACACTGCTTTCATGGAATGGGGAAATATCAAAAAAGTATCTCCATTTTCTAAAAATGTTCTCTTGGCCTATTTTACAAAACTATAAATCCTCCTCCTTGAGCAAGACATACTCAATGTTAAGGAGTACACTGAACTTAAATAATCCAACACATATAGAAAAATATTCGAAACTGCATATCCTTCTCAACCGAATAGGAAACAGCTATCAACTGAAGAAATCCGAAATATTTACTCCACAAGAGATAAATAAATTCATCACAGACGCTCCAGATGATGTATCGCAACAAAAGTAACCAATACATATTACGAAAAAATAATTTAAGTTCGCGCTACAATAGAGACATTTAATGTAGACGAAACATTTTTCTCGTACCTTCCTTTGCTTTTCTCCGGAATTATTCCGTCTACCGCAGTAGTGATGCCTACGATATCCTCGTTTGCGACAGTCTCGTCTCGGCTCGCGAAACGAGACTTTTATTCCAAAGCGAGACTCGAGGCGAGACTTTCTTTTATTTGCGAGACAAGCCGAGTCTTTTCAAATTCTCGTCTCGTCTCATCTCGTAGGCAACACTGTCTGCAGCTTGTCGGACTCTCGGACGAGTATAGGTTAATCCAAAATCCGACATTATGTAAGTGTTTAAGCGAAAAACTTAAAATTTCGTAACGTAATATTGCCTAGCAAACTGTTTTATGAAGTTCTTTGTCGAAAAACATTTCAAATTAAAATTACAAATTTCACTAAATCAATATTTTTAAAAGTTTGTATGCAAACGATTGTGAATAAAATAGTATACAAATTAAGCGGGAAGGATCATTCCAGCCACGGCTTTCAACAAATAAAGCCTGGGGTGTAATTATCTACTTCCTGCTAGGTATGTGATGTACTATTATCTAACAAGTTTTTGTTTGATGCCATTTTGAGAGAAACATACGAGATAAAAATAATTCTGTCCTTTTGGTTTGATTCAATCATGAGGATAACAAGAAGCGGGGGAAATCGAAAATTTGCCCCATAGATTATTAAATATTGACAAGGTTTCTCTTTCCAGCGAAATGTTTTCGAAACAGAAAATCGAAGTTGGAAATAACATGAATATCATAATTCTTTGGAATATGAAGATTTTCAAGATGCTTACGATGTTAAAAAACACATAACCTAAAAAAGACAAGTGCAATTCATTTGTTTCATTATTGATAATGAACATATTTGTTTATTTGTATGAAAATGTTCGGAAATTTTCATGTGAATCCGAATTGTCAATCAAAGTTGAGAGTGAGATGGAAATGTATGCAACACAGTGGATCGTGATTGCTTGACAATTGTTAAATGGAGAGAAAATTTGATTTTTTGCTCCATATTATTATTATATTATTAATAGAGATTGTTGGAGAATCGAAAACGTGTGTAAAAATGGAAATTCCGCCGATTGCGTAGAATTTGCTAAGGGTTAACTATTCATTTTCCCCTGTCGTACGCCTCTGGTTATAGTTAGAAACTTTTATTTAACATAAATTAGTAGGGTGTACATACCCACGCTTACCGCCAAGGATAAAGAGGATACGTAAAATAGTATGAAGTACTGGACACAAATATTTTTCAAAATTATTGCATAAAACACCCTGTATCTTAGTAAGGAGACACATTTTATATAAACGATTCACGTTCATATTTTGACCTCAATATTCCACAGAGAATAGTTCGAATCAATAATAAAACTAACTGTATAATTTAAATAATATTATATTACTGAGGACAGCAGTATAGAACAAAGAAATGTGACAAGAACTAGTGAAATTAAATGCAGTTAGAGCAATACCCAAGCACTAACGTATGTATATATGTACTAAACTATAAAAATTAATTTAAAATATTCTAAGCATGTAAGAAAAAAAAGCGAAAAAGCCTACCTTCAACATTTCACTCGACACGCCCAAATTCGTATAATGTGTATTTTACGTGTACACTTCGTGTTGGAAATATATCAAGATAACAACCGAGATTTTGTTCTAGGTAGTCGAGAAGGTTCGCACAGTGGTACTGGTGTTCTTTTAAAATATGTATTACTAACGAAAGCTTGGTTGGTTCATTGTGTAGGTGGGTGCGGTTCATCGTTGGATACATGACCCTACTTGTTTTTATCTTATTTGAACACTTTTTAGAACAGTTATGGAAAGTTCTTGTGTTCTGATTGACGTACTTTTGCGTATCGGCACTGCACAGCATTTGTACAACGACCAATTAATTTTTACGATTTTTATTCACTTGTAGATATTTTGATTCAATGCAGGATGTATGATTGTATTAGAATGCAAATTATTAATAAACTGCAGAATTTTGATGATTTTATTACCTTATTGAATACGGCTTCTTTGGTGGATATCAAGCAAATTTCGAATTCTTTCATTGGCGTACTCAAAATTCGTTCATTTATTATAAACGAATAGCTAGGAGTTTTGAATTTGCTCTTTTTTCTCTCTTTTATTGTTTGTTTTCATTGTGATTTTACCGCATGAACTATGTATTTATTTATAGACACTGTACCGGATTTCTTGCTATATTGATTAGTATCAATTAGAAGCAATAAAGATTAATTATTTTTATACTTTTTTCCTCTCGCCTCACTATAGATTTGGCGGTAAAATGGGTGAATACAGTTTTCACCTAGAGATCAAAGTTATCCACCCTAGCACCTTTCTTATTATGTGAGCAGTTACCATGAGTGTAATTTTTTTGCACTTCATACATGGATGGTTTACCGGGGATCATCTCTAAGTATCCTATCATTCCCGATGCTCCTACAATAACGGGTACCACTTTGGTTTTTGTAATCCACATCCGGCTTATCTCGATATTTTTTTTGGTCACTTGTTTCCACGGTGTGTCTTGCAGCCGGTAGGGTGAGTCACAAGACGTACAAGGATGATGCATATTTTAATTATCTTTTGCAGGTTTATTCAGGACTTTACGGACGATGTTACAAGTTCCCAATATTGCGGCTTTTTGCAGTTCCTCATGTACTCCGAAAGGTGAGTTTAGTTCTTCCAGGTGTTTTCTGATCTTTTTTGATACCTCTGGCCCCCCTATGACAACTGGGATTGTGCGCACGGTCTCTGCCTGCCATGTCACCTTCATATCTTCCGATAAAGGTAGGTATTTATCTTGTTTTTATTTTTCTTTTTTAAATACGTTTGCGAGAGCAGGAACGGATATTTCAAGTAATGAATGTTTTTTCTTCTCTTCATCGTATAGAACAATATCCGGTCTGTTGTGCGTTACTTCCCGATCCGTCTGGATTTCTCTGTCCCAATACACTGAAAAACCATCATTCTCTGTTACGATCTTCGGGTTATATTTGTAATATGGTATCAGCTCGTTCTCTAGTCCCAATCTGGTGCATATTTCGGCATGAATAATTATTGCGACGTTATTGTGTCTATTTGTGTATTCACGCGAAGCAAGAACCTCACACGAGCTTATTATATGTTCTATATTTTCGTGACCTTTGTTACACATGCGACATCTGGTGGTGTTGATGCTTTCGTCCTTTACTATGTGCTCTATGTGTGCTCTGGTTGGAACTACTTGGTCCTGTATGGCGAAGAGGAACCCTTCTGTTTCCGGGAATATTCCACCTTTTGTTAGCCAACTCAATTATTATTATTATTTTATTATTATTATTATTATTATGATTATTATTATTATTATTATTATGATTATTATTATTATTATTATCTTCTTCCTTTCTCAGATATTCTCTGGTTAGTTTAGGAATATATGCGGACGTCAGGTCAAGCATAGTTTCCATTCTGTTTTTATTATTCCCTGTAGTTCTCATTTAAAAATTTTCTAGTTATAGAGCAAGTATCTATTATGACGGACTTCTGTAGTGGTATGTATGTTGTTGGATGAAGTTGTAATTTCTGAATGCTGTCGTGTAGATTTCTTGGTATAACTCCTGTGTTAGATAATATTATGGGTATTATAATCACTCTGTCCTGGTGCCACATGTCTTTAATTTCTTCTGAGAGACGGATGTATTTTTCAATTTTCTCTCCAATTTTGTTTTGTAGATTGTGCGTGTTAGGTATGGAGATTTCTATTAAGTAAGTGGTTTTGTTGTTTTTTGTTATTAGTGTGATGTCCGGTTTGTTCTGCGGTATTGTCTTGTCTGTGATGATTGATCTGTTCCAGTATAGTTTAGCATTGTCGTTTTCTAGTATGTTTTGTGGTGTATATTTGTACGTAGGGGTGATTTCTTCTATAAGGTTGTATTGCTTCGCAAGCTGTTGATGTATGTGTTTCGCTACATTATCATGTCTTCTGGTGTATTCTGTATTTGCTAGTATGTTGCAGCCTCCCGTTATATGGTCAATTGTTTCTATGTGCTGTTTGCATAGTCTACATTTGTCTGTTTGTGTATTTGGGTCCTTTATTATATGTTTGCTGTAGTATCTGGTGTTTATCGTTTGGTCTTGGATTGCGATCATAAACCCCTCTGTCTCACCGAAGATATTCCCCTTTGTGAGCCACATGTTGGATGCCTCTAAGTCTATATGTTGTTGTGCTAGATGTTGTGGATGTTTTTCATGTAGTGTTTTTCCTTTCCAGTTTTCTTTCTTTGTTGCTGGTGTTATTATTCTATCTGTCGGGTTGTATGTATGGCTGGAAAATTTTAGGGGTGTGCCTGATGTTTCAGAGTGTATGATGGCTTTATGGATTTTGCTTGTTTCCCCTCTTTCTACAAAGTATTTTCTCAAGTTGTCTACCTGAGTGTAGTTCATATTTTTAATGTCTATGAAACCTCTTCCCCCTTCTCTTCTGTTAAGTGTAAATCGTTCCACTGCTGAGTGTATATGATGTATTCTGTGTTTGTGACATTGCGATCGGGTTAAGGTGTTTAGGCTTTCGAGATCTGTATCACTCCATTTAATTACTCCCATTGAGTACGTTAGTATTGGTATTGCGTACGTGTTAATTGCTTTGGTTTTATTTCGTGCTGATAGTTCTGTTTTAAGTATGGCTGTTAGTCTGTGTTTGTATTTTTGTTTTAACTCTTCCTTCAGTGTTGTATGCTCTAATCCAATTTGTTGGTTGAATCCTAAATATTTGTAGTAATCAGTACTTTCCATACTTTGTATTATCTGATTGTTGCTGTTCAGAGAGTAGTCTTCTTGCGTGGTTTGTTTTCCCTTGACAATGCTATTTATTTTGCATTTGTCTGTTCCAAACGTCATTTTGATGTCTGAGCTAAATGTTTGAGTAAGATTGAGTAGGTGGTTGAGTTGATGACCCGATGCTGCTAGTAGTTTGAGGTCGTCCATATAAAATAAGTGAGAAATTTTACATGCATGAAGACTTTTGATGACGTAGCCGTAGTTGGTATCATTTAAGATGTTGGACAGTGGATTTAAGGCGAGGCAAAACCATAATGCACTCAGGGAGTCTCCCTGAAAGATGCCTCGGTTAATTTGTATAGGTTTGGATTCCAGGTTAACTTGTCCTGTCTTGATTGAGAGGGTGGTTTCCCAGTTCTTCATTATTAATTCTAGAAATTTTATTATAATTGGATGTACTTTGTAGATTTTTAATATTTCGATTAGCCAGGAGTGGGGTACACTATCAAAAGCTTTTTGGTAGTCAATGTAGGCAAAGTAGAGAGATCTTTGTTTTATTTTTGCTTGATGGGTTATTTCTGCATCTATAATTAGTTGTTCTTTGCATCCTCTAGATCCTTGACGACAGCCTTTCTGTTCCTCGCTTAATATTTTATTTTTTGTTATATGTTCAGTTAATTTTTGTGTGATGATTGATGTTAGTATCTTATATACAGTAGGTAAACAGGTTATAGGTCGGTATTTACTTGGATCGTTTGTAGCATTGCCTTTTGGTTTCAGATACGTTATACCCTGTGTTAATGTTCGGGGGATTTTATTCGGGTCTGATATATATGTGTTAAATAATTTTGCGAGTTGTGAGTGAGTGGAAGGAAATTTTTTTAACCAGTAATTTGCAATTTTGTCTACCCCTGGGGCTTTCCAGTTGTGTGTTCGAGCTACTGCTCTTGATATATCTTCTGGTGTAATTATTATTCCGGACATTGGTTCGATTGTGTTGAACCTATCTTTTTCTACATGTATCCAATGTGCGTTCTCATTGTGTTTAGCGGGGTGTGACCAGATATTACTCCAGAAATCTTCAATGATATCCACATCGATTTGATCATTTGTTATGTTTTCTTCTTTATTTTCTAGCGTCTGATAGAATTTCTTTTGATTAGTATTGAAGATGTAGTTTTGTTTCCTTCTGTTTGCGCTTTTTTTGTACCTTCTTAATCTTTTCGCTAGTGCTTGTAGTTTTTGCTTCTTTGTGTCAAGTTCGTTCCTTATTTCTTCATCTGATTTCATTTCTATGGCTTTTTTCTTTCTTTGCGACAATTTTCCTTGCGTATATTGCGTTAGTTGTCCAATATGTTTCCTTAGGAATTCTATTTTAGTTTGAAGTCTCCGTTGCCAGGCTGGTGTTTTTGGTTGATAGGGCATATTTGTTTCTTTCTGTTTTGTGTGTAGTTGAGTGGTTGTTATTGCCCCTGTGTATATGAGCAATTGTATTTCTTCCATACTTGTATCGGTAGTTATGTTTTGTTTAATTATATTATTTATGTGGTCGACTGTTGTTTTTGTGTGTGCGTTTTCTTGTACTTTTTGTATATATGGTCTGTAGCTCATTCCTGTATCTTTGTATTTTATGTATGTGATATTAAACTCTTCTTCTATTTCTTTTTCTTCTTTTTGTTTTTCATTTAGTGTTGTGATTACTTCTGGCTCATGGATCTCTTCAGCTTGGACAGCTTGACGCTCTTTTATTTGTGTATCATCTGCGTTTATTTCGGTTGCTGTATTACTTTTGCTAGTCTCTTGCGCTTCAGTGATGTCTGTGACTGTGCGTATGTTGTCTTGTTCGATTGTTTGTTTATTATTATTATTATTATTATTATTATTATTGTTATTATTATTATTATTATTATTATTATTATTATTATTATTATTATTATTATTATTATTATTATTTTAGGAATTCACAGGGTTTTTGTTCCCTGGATTTCTTCTTTATACGGGCGGGCCAAGTATAAACGAAGTCTATTGTGTTCTAAGAAACGAGCGGACTATATTGCACGTGTGTAAAATGACGCTTTTTTGTATTCGATTGTGTATATTTTCAGGTATGTCGAGTTCTGTCAGATGTTCTGTGAATTTTTTGTGGGTGATACCAGTAGCAGACATAATCAACGGAATAATGGTGACCGCCTTTTGTTTCCAAATTCTCTCCAGTTCTATTGCGAGGGGGGTGTATTTTTGTATTTTTTCCGAGTATTTGTTTGTTAGATTTTGATCGGTAGGGATGGAAACGTCTATTAGGTAGGTGTGTTTGTTTCTCTTGTCAGTAAATGTGATGTCGGGTCTGTTGCATGCTAATGTTTTGTCTGATTGTATCGTCTTGTCCCAGTATATTTTGTATTCCTGGTTTTCCAGTATTTCGGATGGTGTGTACTGGTAGTGAGGTACGGTTTTGTTTATTAGTGAAAGTTTATATGCCATTTCCTGGTGGATGATTTTTGCGACTGTGTTGTGTCGTTCCAGGTATTTGGTTGGTGCAAGACTCTTGCAGCCGTTGGTTATATGCTCTATTGTTTCTCTGTCTGAATGGCATCTTCTGCATTTGTCATTTGTAACTGAGGGGTCTTTTAATATGTACTTGCTATATGTTTTCGTTTTTATTACTTTATCTTGTATAGCATGCATGAATCCTTCCGTTTCAGGGAAGAGGTCACCCTTCTGGAGCCATTTATGTGTTAGTCCTTTATCGATGTCTTCACCTTGTGTCTGATTGAAGTATCGTCCGTGTAGTTCTTTGCTTGCCCATCTTTGTATTTTCTCTTTGTATGTGGTTTTCTTGTCCTTCAGTGAAAGGTCGGTGTTGTGTAAGTCTAGTGGAGTGTAGTTAATGTCGGCGTGTACTATTGCTAGGTGAAGTTTTCTTTTGGACTTTTTGTCATGAAAGTAATTTCTTAGGTTTGAGATTTGCGTGTCGTGTAGTTGGTGGATGTCAAGAACTCCTCTCCCACCATCTGCTCGAGGTAAAGTGATCCTTTCTATACAGGCGTTAGTGTGGTGCATATGGTGTTTTGTCAGTAGTGTTCTGGTCTGTCTGTTGATATTTTCGAGATCTGTCGGTGTCCATTTGAGAATTGCAAATGAGTAAGTGAGCGTTGGTATGGCGTAAGAGTTTATGGCTTTAGTAAGGTTTCTGGATGTGAGTTTACTTTTTAGTAATTGTGTGAGTCTCTTCGTATATTTTTGTATGAAATTGTTTTTGAGATCTGTATGGTTGAGTTTGATTGTTTGTTCGATGCCAAGATATTTGTATGTGTCGTCTTCATCCATGTGCTCTATTATGCCTCCTGTAGTCCTGATGCCCTCGGTGTTTGTCCACTTGCCACGCTCTATGCTATTGATTTTGCATTTATTTAACCCGAATTCCATTTTTATGTCGTTGGACATGGTTTCTGTTATTTTAATAAGGGAGTTCATTTGTGTTCTTGTCGAGCTGAATAGTTTGATGTCGTCCATGTAGAAAAGGTGATTGATTTTATAATTGTTGTTCTTGTTGAATTTGATGGTGAATCCTTGTTTTGTTTTAGAGAGGGCCTGAGATATAACATTGAGACACATGCAGAACCACAGGGCACTTAGTGTATCCCCTTGAAATATTCCTCGTTTAATGGGTATCTTGTCAGTTGTGAATTGAGTATTTTCTGTTTGCACATGTATGTTGGTGCACCATCTTTTCATTATGGTTTGGAGGAAATTTATGATGATAGGGTTGATATTGTAGATTCTGAGTACGTGTATTAGCCAGCTATGTGGTACGTTATCGTACGCTTTTTTGTAATCAATGTATGTGACGAAAAGATTGCGGAATTTTTTAAGTGCTTGTTGATGGATTACTGCATCTATTGTCAGCTGTTCTTTGCAACCTTGACTGTTCTTTTTGCATCCTTTCTGTTCTTCTGTGAGTATGTTGTATTTGTCTAGGTGGTCCTGCATATGTTGTGTGATGGTGGATGTGACGATCTTGTATAATGTCGGTAGGCATGTGATTGGTCTGTAGTTGGCTGGGTTCAGAGTGTTATTGTTCTTAGGTTTGATGTATGTGATGCCTTGTGTTAAGAAAATTGGGAGTTCTGAGGGATTGTGGACGATGTGTGTTATAAGTTTTGCAAGTCTGTCATGCGTCGCAGTGAATTTTTTAAGCCAGAAATTTTGTATTCCGTCAGGGCCGGGTGCCTTCCAATTGTGTGTTTTATTAATTATGTCTTTTAGTTGTCCGATGGAGATGGTGATATTGTTTTGTGTGTCCAGATGTTCATATTCTTGTTGGATTTCTGTGATCCAGCTGGCATCCGAGTTGTGTTCAACAGGGTTTGACCATATTGATTTCCAAAAATTGGTGATATCTTCTTCTGATGGTGTTGGGTAGTTTTTATTATCGTTTTCATTATTGAGTTGTGCATAAAACTTCTTTTCATTTTGTCTGAATGTATTGTTTTGTGACTTTCGGAGGTTACTTGTTTTGTAACGTTTTAGTCGCCCTGCGTAGACTGCTAGACGTTGTTTGTGGTTGTCGAGGAGTGATAAAAGTTGTTGTTGGCTGAGTTGTGCTAAATTTATGTTCGACTTTTGAAGTTTGTCAATTGTTTTAGCGGATCTGTTGCCAATTAAGTATTGGGTAAGTAGTCCTAATGTTTTTCTGATAGTGGTTACTTTTTGTTCTATTCTACGTTGCCAGTTCGGTATTTTTGGTTTTGTCTTGTTTTTTGTGTTGTTAGTTGGTATTTTTTGTTCATTTAGAGTCAATGTTACTATTGCTGCACAGTAGATTAAGGTGTGCAGTTCAGTTATGTTGGTTTTTTCGGTGATTAAGCTGTTGAGGGCTGTATTTACTTGGGCTATTATTTTGTTGGTTTTCTGGCTGTCTTTGAGTCGGGGTATTTTTGGTCTGCTGTTAGGACAGGTTCCTGTCCATTTCATATATGTTATGTGTAACTGTTCGATTATATTATCGTGGTTTCGCTGCCAGTCTTCTGTATGTGTGGTGTTTAAAGTCTGCTTTCTTGGAGTTGTTGGTGGTGCAGGGGGTGGTATTTGTGAAAGTGTTTCAGCGATGGTGGTTTTGGTACGTGGTGTGTGTGGTTCAGTCGGTATGGCAGGTAGGGTTGCCGTTTCATTAATTTCTGATGCGATTTCTTGTTTGATTAGATCTATTTCAAATTCAGTGATTCGATTGTTCCTGATTATTACTCTGTACTGGTCACTTATTCTTTGTTCGGAAAGGTGTTGTAATTCAGGGTACTTGCTAACGAATTGTTGGTGCATGCGTGTTCTGTAGTCTGTTAGGTCTTGGTGAAAATTGGTAGCTATTATTATTATTATTATTATTATTATTATTATTATTATTATTATTATTATTATGGAACTGAGGCACAGGTTTGTCCTGGTGTGTTCCGCCTATACGGGTGGAGGCCAAGTATAGGAGGAGTATCTATTGATGTAGGAGGAATGATCTATTAATGTTGCATGTTTGTAGTATTACGGCTTTCTGTGTTTGGTTGTGTATAGTTGCGGGTAGATTGAGTTCTCATAGGTGTCCGATGAAGGATGTGTGAGTGAGGCCTGTTGATGAAATGATGATTGGTATGACAGTGACCGTTTTTTGTTTCCATATTCTTTCAAGTTCTATGGCGAGCGGGATGTACTTTTGGATTTTTTTCGAATATTTAGCTGGTACGTTGTGGTCGTTTGGTATTGAGATGTCTATTAGGTATGTGTGCTTCTCCTTCTTGTCCGTGAACGTAATATCGGGTCTATTGCATGATAGGGGTTTGTCAGATTGGAGAGTTTTATCCCAATATAGTTTATAGTCTGCGTTTTCAAATATGTCAGATGGTGTGTATGTGTAGTAGGGCGTATGTTTGTTTAATAATGAATGTTCAATAGCAATGCTTTGGTGTATAATTTTTGCGGCGGCGTTGTGTCTATCTAGGTACTTGGTGGGTGCTAGTGTGCTACAGCTATTAGTTATATGTTCAATTGTTTCCCGTGCATTGTGACATCGTCGGCATTTATCGTCTGTTACTGTCGGGTCCTTAATGATGAATTTACTGTATGCGCGTGTGTTGATTATACCGTCTTGGATCGCTAACATGAATCCTTCTGTTTCGGGGAACTGGTTTCCATTGTGTAGCCATGTGTGGGAGTGTCTTTGGTCAACGCTTGTATTTTTAGAGTGGTTGTAGTGCATGTGCATGTTGTGCTTGGTGAGTTCCGTCTTGGTGTTCCTGCTAATGTTGTCTAGGTCTGTGTGTGTCCATTTTAAAACTCCAAATGAGTATGTCAGTAATGAAACTTCATATGTATTTATAGCTTTGGTGAGATTTTTTGAGTTGAGTTTGCTTTTAAGTAGTTGGGTGAGTCTTGAGGTGAATTTCTGGATGAGTCTTTCTTTGAGCTCAGTGTGGTTCAGTTTAATTGTCTGGTCGAATCCTAGATATTTGTAGTTGGCTTCATCCATGTGCTCTATTTTGCCAGTTGTTGTGACTGTTCCATCAGTGTTTGTCCATTTACCTCGTTCTATACTGTTGGTTTTGCACTTGTCAAGTCCAAATTCCATTTGTATGTCCGTCGATATTGTTTCTGTGATTTTTATAAGGGAGTTCATTTGATTTTTTGTAGATGTGTATAGTTTTATATCGTCCATGCAAAACTGATGGTTGACTTTATAGTTATTAATCTAGTTGTATTTGAGTTGGAAACAGCAGCTCATGTTAGAGAGTGCTTGTGAAATTGGGTTGAGGCATATACAGAACCAGAGGCCACTAAAGGAATCTCCTTGAAAGATGCCTCTATTGATTGGAATTGTGTCGGATGTTAGTTAAGTTGTTGCTGTTTGTATGTGGATGTTAGTGCACCAGTTTTGCATGGCGTTTTTTGGGAAGTGAATGATAGTTGGACTGATTTTATAGATTTCCAAGACATGTAGGAGCCAGCTGAGCGGTACTTTGTCGAATGCCTTTTTATAGTCTATGTATGTGATAAAGAGGTTGTGTTTATTCTGTAACGCCTGTTGGTGTATGACTGAGTCTATAATGAGCTGCTCTTTGCAGCCTTGGCTGTATGTTCTGCATCCTTTCTGTTCTTCTGTTAATATTTGGTGAGTGTCGAGGTGTTCCTGAATGAGTTGCATTATGATGGATGTTATTATTTTGTATAAGGTAGGAAGGCAGGTAATTGGTCTATAATTGGCTGGGTTTAGGGTGTCGTTATTTTTCGGTTTGATGAACGTGATGCCTCTTGTCAGGAAGGTGGGGAGTTCTGAGGGGTTTTGAATAATGTATGTGATTAGTTCAGCGAGTTTGTTATGTAGCACGGTGAATGCTTTTAGCCAGTAATTTTGTATCCCATCAGGGCCAGGAGCTTTCCAGTTATGTGATTTTTTTATTGCAGATTGAACTTTTTCGGTCGATATTATGACATTATTGTTTTGTGTTTCTATGTGGCTGTGTCTTTCTTCCAGGTCAGTGATCCAGTTGGCATTGGGGTTGTGATTTACTGGATTGGGCCAAATTGATTGCCAGAAGTTGGTAATTTGCTCTTTTGTTGGTATGTTGTAGTCTTTCATTTCGGTGTTGTCCAGCTGGGCGTAAAATTTTTTCTCGTTTTGGTTGAACATAGTATTTTGGGTTTTTCTTAGGTTGCTGTTTTTGTATCGTTTTAGGCGTCCTGCGTATACGGCTAGTCGTTGTTTAAAGTGGTCAAGTTTGGAGATCAGTTCTTGTTGGTTGAGTTGTCCTATATTGGTATCTATTTTCTTGAGTTTATTTAAAATTTTTGAAGTTCGGTTTCCAGAGAGTTGAGTTAATAATCCAAGTGTTTGTCGAATTTTTGTTATCTTTTGTTCAAGTCTGCGTTGCCAGTTGGGAGTTTCTTGTTTATTTCGTGTGTTCGTACTTTCGGTTATGGGTTCTTGGTCATGTAGCTTAAGTGTTACTATTGCTGCGCAGTATAGGAGAGTATGAAGTTCCGTCATGTTATTTACTTCGGAAATAAGGTGGGAAAGTGCGTTATTGATTTTTGCTATGATGGTGGGGGTAGTTTTGTTTGTTTTGAGGCGTGGCAGTCTGGGACGAGTGCTTGGGTTTGTGTCAGTCCATTTAATTTTGTTAGCGATGAGGTCATCTATGATGTTGTTGTCTTGGTTTTGGGGTGGGGCGACGGCTCCATTCTGGTTTGCATTTTGTGGAGGACTGGGGTTTGTTCTTATTGTTGGCTTGTGACCAGTAAGGTTGTCTGTGACTGTGGTTTCTATGGGTGTTTGTGGTTGTATTTGTGTTTGACTGGGGGTTTGGTTTAGTTCTGTAGCAACTTCATTTCTTATAATGTCAATTTCAAAATTTGGAAGCCGTTTATTTCTGATTATAGCTCGGTACTGGTCGCTTATTCTTTGTTCTGTGAGATGGTGTATTTGTGGAAATTTTTCTATAAAGTATTGGTATAAGAGTATACGGTATCCTGTGAGATCTTCATTTAATCGGGTAGCTATGAAGTAGCAGCGCATGACGTGCTTGTTCATTTACGGTGTCCATGTCATACGCTGTCGTTGTTTGCCAGCTTTGGTGGTCGTTGGTGAATCCAATGAATCACTTTCAGCTGGTTGAGTAGGTGATTGCGTTATTATTATTATTATTATTATTATTATTATTATTATTATTATTATTATTATTATTATTATTATTATTATTATTATTATTATTATTATTATTATTATTATTATCATTATTATCATTCCATCTACCTCCAAGAGGCGTGCGGTTTCAATATGCTCGAGAGGAAACAATTCAGTTTGTCTCTGCTAGTTTGAAAATTTCCTGACTATATGGCATGTTTGCAGTAAGACTGCTCTTTGTCCGATGTCCACTATGTTATGTGGCAACTCTAATTCTCCTAAATTTTTGGAAAGCTGGTCACTGACAATCCCTTCCACCGAAAACACTAAGGGGATTATTTTCACTGTATTTAGTTTCCAAGTGTTCTTGACTTCATAGGCGAAATTTTCATATTTGGTACACTTTTCTGTCTCGGCCTTCCTGATGTTGTGACTGAGAGGTACAGCAATGTCGATGATAATTCCTGTTTTTTTATCTTTATGAATCAACACGATATCTGGCCTATTATAATCCACAGTGCGATCAGTTTGCATCGGTCTATCCCAGTAAAGCACCACGTCATGATTTTATATAACTGGTAGGGTGTTGTACTTGTAGTACGGAGGAGGCATCACGTCAAAAAGTTTATGCTTAATTCCTAATTGCTGATGGGCAAGTTTAGCTACTTGATTGTGCCTTCCTAAGTAGGAAGATTCTGCATGAGCTGTACAGCCAGCGGTAATATGCTCGATGGTCTCACCAACCATCCCGCACTTTCGACATTTGTCGGTTACATCTAACTTAAGACATTGCTTTTCATCATTTCTCGTTCTTATGACTCTATCTTGAATAGCAATAATGAAGCCTTCCGTTTCTGGGTAAAGTTCTTTTCTAGTAAGCCACTTAAAAGACGATTTTTTATCCGTACCATGAGCTGTTGTAAGTTTAGGATACCTTCCGTGGATAGTTCTCCTATTCCATTCTGCTATTCTCTCTGTAGTTAATCGATCTTCCAGCACCAGGTTATGAGCACTTAAGTTTAGTGGCGTATACCCTTTATCCTGCTGTGCAACCAACTTCATCAGATCGCTTCTTTGATTCATCAGTCGATGCCTCATACTCTTTTCTTGGCACACACATAAGTTTCTAATATTAAGTAGCCCTATACCTCCTTCTCTTCTTGGAATATACAGCCTTTCAACAGATGAGTTGGGATGCAAACATCTAAATTTCTCTAGAATTCTACGGGTCGTGCGATCCAGTTCCTCCAAGTCAGTGTTGGATCATTTGACTATTCCAAATGGATAGTTTAGAGCTGGCACTGCCCATGAATTTATAGCAGCGATCAAGTTTCCCCCACTTAGTTTTGTGTTCAAGAGAGTCGTGAGTCTCTTTCTATATTTTTCTCTAAGCTGTTGTTTTAATAGCGTATGGTCTATTACTTGGTTCTGGGGGGTTCCCAAGTAGCGATACAGCTCGTCTGGTGGTAGCTGCTTAATCTCATGCATAGGTGGTTGTTGATCCTGATCCAGGATTCCCTTATTCACGTTAATGATTGCACACTTGTCAAATCCAAATGACATCCTGATATCATTGCTAAAGGTTCCCACTAAACCGAGGAGCTGGGAAAGCTTTTGCCTGGTCTCAGCGTAGAGCTTTAGGTCATTCATATACAGTAGATGCGATAGTCTTTTTGGTGACCCCATACTAAGTTTGTAGCCAGCTTCCGTGTTATTCAATAAGGTTGAAAGTGGGTTGAGGGCCAGACAAAACCACACTGGTGAGAGTGAATCACCCTGAAATATTCCCCGCTTTATATCAACCTTTCCAACCTTCTGACTGGACACGTGGATATTGGTTATTATTATTATTATTATTATCATTATTATTATTATTATTATTATTATTATTATTATTATTATTATTATTATTATTATTATTATTATTATTATTATTATTATTATTATTATTATTATTATTATGATATGGAACATAGTAAACCAGGACAGAGAGAACAATAAATGTCGTAATACAGTTTCTGCGTTAACATCTTCGGAATTAAACAGCTTTTTTGCTAACATTGCAGAAAAAATTTCTAGCTCTTTGCCGGCAGCAGTTTCTGATCCCCTTAACTTTGTCAGTGTTTTACCTAGCCCTTCTGCCTCTTTCTTCTTACCTCCTGTCGTTGAATGTGAGGTTCAAGCTGCTATACTACAGCTGAAAAACTCAACATGCACCGATTGTTATGGTCTGAATAGCCGTTTAATAAAGGCTGCTCTTGAACACGTTACTGGTCATTTAACAGTTTTATTTAATGCTTGCTTGACCGAGGGTAACTGGCCTGGTGAGTTAAAGATTGCTAAGGTTTTGCCGTTGCATAAAAAAGGCGACTTGAACTGTGGCAATAATTTTAGACCGATTTCCATTGTTCCCATTATATCCAAAAAATTTGAAATTATCATCAACCACCGGCTTCTAGAATTTCTTGAGCTTCATTCCATCATTTCTCCTCATCAATTTGGTTTTAGAAAGAATGTCTCAACAATCGATGCTCTTGCAAAGGTGATTGGGACCGTGGTCGATGGCTTTGACGAACGTCATGGTACTTCTGCTGTTCTGTGCGATCTCGCCAAGGCGTTTGACTGCGTGTACCATTCTCTTTTGCTTGCTAAAATGGAGCATTACGGCATTCGTGGTTTACCATTGGTGCTCATTGGCTCTTACCTTGCCGATAGAACCCAGTATGCCAGCTTTGATGGGCATGAATCAGTTAATATGCCAATCCGATTTGGAGTTCCACAGGGTTCAGTCTTGGGACCCTCACTGTTTCTAATATTTATTAATGACTTGCCGTCAGCCGTTAACGGATGTACTTCTATTTTATATGCTGACGACACGACACTACTTTATGATGAAGATGAGTCTGATGAATCTGAACATCTTTCATTAGCAAAAAATTGGTTTGTGGCTAATAGACTTCAATTGAATGGAAGCAAGACCGTCAAAATCACTTTCACCTCGGACAAGCTTGCTCATAAGTCACAACCAGTTAAGCTTCTTGGGTTAACACTTGACTCGAGTCTTACCTGGTCTGCTCAAATTGAAGCCTTGTGCTCTGCGGTGTCTTCGGCAGCTTCGGCATTGCTTGCAAACCAAGGCCCTTCGTACTGTGTATTTTGGCACCATTCACTCACTTCTCACTTACGGCATTAGATTTTGGGGAAACTCGAGTGGGGCTTATAAAGTTTTCGCTCTTCAGAAATCCGCCGTGAGGATTGTCGGGAATGCTCCTTATGGTTCGCACTGCCTTGCACTGTTTAGGGGGTGCAGGATTTTACCGGTTCCTTGTCTGTACATTTATGAAACATTAGTATTGATTCACAAAAATAGATCCAATTATAATTCGCACTATAATATTCATACCTACGGCACGAGGAATGCGGTGGATCTTGTGGCCCCTTTCTCTAGGCTTAGGACTACCCAGGCGAATAAACTAAATGTTGAGTATTACAATGTTTTTAATAGTTTTTATAGAGGTCTCGATCTCCAAAATAGGAGTCTTCGTGAATTTTGTAAATTCGCTAAGATGTTTTTATTGGAACATTGTTTTTATTCTATCGAAGATTTTTTAAAATTTGCGCCCAGAGACCGCCGTTGTTAATTTTATTTTTTAGTTGATGTTTTATTACCTTTAACCCAGTTTTAAATTATTGTTACTTTTCTTTTATTAATTGTCTCAAATATTGTTTTATTCCTTTCATGATGACTGACTTCAAACATAATACATATGTACATGTTGTCAATAAACGTATATCTATCTATCTATCTATCTATTATTATTATTATTATTATTATTATTATTATTTTAACTAGTTCTCTTCTTAAGGCATTTTACATAAACTCAGGCCTTTTGGTCTGAGTGTGGTTTATTCAAATATACAGATATAAATCTATCAAAGCATGTTTGACCTACCACTTTTTAGCGTTATTTTCCCAGTACTTTTGTTACAATGGTGCAAGTGTCTAGAATATCTGTTTTCTGCATCTTTACAATTGCAGATGGACTGATTTTAAGAGTATCCACACCCTTACCAAGCTGCCGTGGTACAATGCCTGTTGTGGATACGACCATGGGTAGAATAGTAACTTGGTCTACTTTCCACTGCCCTTTGATATACTGAGCGAGGTCATCATATTTTCGAAGCTTTAGGTTGATTGTGTTTTCCATGTTGTTCTCATTTATAACTGCGAAGTCGATAATCCATACTTGTTTTTCTCTCAGGCTCCACAGAACCACATCCGGCCGGTTTGCTTCATTTGTCCGATCAGTAAATATTGTTCTATCCCAGTATAATTTGTAGTGGACCTTTTCTAGGATGCTTGCTGGTGTATACTTATAAGTGAGTTTTTCTATTCCGGGTATCAAGTTATATTTGGGAGCCAGAGCATGGTGTACTATCTTTCCTGTTTGATCGTGGCGTTTTTTGTACTCAGATGCGGCGAGAGAGCTGCATCCTCCAGTTATATGTTGGATTGTTTCCACCATCCTGCCACACATTCTACAAGTGTCATCTATCACGGTTGGATCTTTAATGATATATTTGAGATAGTTCCTAGTTGGTACAACCTGATCCTGTATGGCGATCATGAACCCTTCAGTTTCAGGAAAAAGGTATCCTGTTCGTAAGTAGTGATTCGACCACTTTTTATCTGTGTCCTCTGCGGCTAGGATAGTAGGATGTCTTCCATGCAGTGCTTTCGTCTGCCATGCTTCTCGTCTTTCTTGTACAGATGTTGGGTGAATGTCACAGTTATTAGTTAGGTTCAATGGGGTGTATTTATCATCTTGAGAGCATACTATATTATGAAGCACGGAAGTCTTTGCTTTTCTATGGACATAGCTTCTCATTGATTTAATTTGACGAATGTTCATGTCATAGAGGTTTACTATGCCCAATCAACCTTCTTTGCGGTTTATATAAACTCTTTCCACAGCACTTTTCGGGTGACGGCTTCTAAACTTGGTCAGTTGAACTCTGATCCATCTGTTCATATCTTACAGGTCTGTATTGCTCCATTTCACAAATCCCATAGAATAAGTGATGACTGCTTTGGCGTATGTGTTGATAGCGATAGTAGTGTTCTTGGAATTCAAAGATGTTTTCAATACCCTTCTCACCCTTTTCTGAAACTCGCTCCTAAGTTGTTGTTTAATCAGCATATGCTCTGGTTCATCCCTAAGTATTTGTACAGCTCATCCGTATTCATTGACGTTATTGTTTCCTAGTGGGCGGTTTCATATGTTAAGTTTTGGTTGAGTTTCCCTTTGTTTATACTTTGGATTTTGCACTTATCTACCCCAAATCTCATCTTTATATCTTCGGAGAAACTTTCGGTTACTTTTAGTTAGTACTGAAGCCCTGTCTTTGTTGCTGCGTATTGTTTGAGATCGTCCATGTAGAGTTGATGGCTGATCTTGTGCTTTTGTCCGTTTTCATCCCTCATCTCCAATCCTTCCATCGTGTCATTTAGCAGGTCCGTCAGCGGGTTTAGGGCCATACAAAACCACAGTGGACTTAATGTATCTCCTTGATATATACCTTTTCTTATCTGTATATTTTCTGTGGTGTAAGCTATTTGAGGTGTTTTCAGGTTTAAGGTCGGGCGCCACTTTTTCATGATCTTTTCCAGGAAGGTGATCAGTTTCTTATCTATTTGATAAATTTCCAGGACTTTCAGAAACCAATCGTGGGGACAGGAGTCATACGCCTTGCGGTAATCTATAAGGGTTGTAAATAAGTTTCTCTGCTTCGTTATGGATTCTGACATTAAGATCTGGTCTATGATTAACTGCTCCTTACACGCCAATGACCCTTTCTTGCAACCTTTCTGTTCTCCATCTAAGATGTTGTTGGGGTCACAATGTTTTGTAATATTTTCGGCAATGCAGGCTGTTATTAGTTTGTAAAACGTATTAAGGCATGTAATTGGTCTGTAATCAGCTGATTTAGATGACATCTTTTTTTTTGGTATCAGCAGTGTATTTCCCTCACACAATAGCTCTGGTACTGAGTCTCCATCCTCCAAAAATCGGTTTATCAGCTCTAGCATATTTCCATGCAAGGCGTGAATTCTCTCTATCCAAAAGTTCTTGATGGGATCGATTCCCGGGCATTTCCAATTTTTGAGTTTATCAATCACAAGCTTCAGCGTCTCAGGTGTTATAATTGTCTCTACCATTGGTTGTATTCTATTTGCTTTATCTTAATTTTTTTTCAGCTAGAGTGCGTTTCTGTTAAAGTGTTCCTCTTTTGACCATATGTTTGCCCAGAATGTTTGCATCTCTTCTTCGTTTGGGGGTATGGTTTGGTTGTTCTCAGGCATCTGCTGTTGGATATTTTTGTGAAATATTTTCTGGTTCCTCCCAAATTGCACATTGTGGTCTCTGCGTTCCTTACTTTTCTTATATATTCGTAATCTTTGTGCGTATACACTGAGCTTTTGTTTCATTGTGTCCAGCACTATCGCAATATTGTTATTAAGAGGGTCATATTGTGTGTGTGTGTGTGTTCTATATACATTCTTAATCTTTCCAACCTTCTTCTTCATTCTTTTGCTTCTGCTTCCATTAGTAAAGGCAGTCAGGACAGCAATGTTCCTCCGGAGTTCTTCTTTTCCAATCTAGTTTGCCATGGCGGGTTTCTTTCTATGTTTGGCTTATTTGTCTCCGTACTTTGGTTCTCTCTAATCTTCCCCCCACTACATATTACTATTGCAACTGCTGTGCTGTATAAACAGTGGCACACGTCTTCATAGTTCTCTATACCTTGTACTATCTGATTGGTTAACACCTTTTCATTTGCCTTATTTAATTCTTGTATAATTTTCTTCTCCAATCTATATAGCTCCCCGTCTTGTTCATTTTCTTCATTGCTGTTGTCTAGAGGTATCTTCGGATTGACGTGGTACATCTGGGGTTACCTCAATAGCAGCATTTGTTTGTTCCCCATCATTATTATTATTATTATTCCAGTTTTTCTCCCATTTCGGGGGAGTATTTTATAGTGGGATCTCTTGATCAATCACTACAAAATCTGACTTTAAAATTGATTTTCGGGTAAGTTCAAGGTTTTTCGAACGATTCTACATGTTTCAAGTATGACTGATTTTTGCATGGTTATGAAAATGTTTTTTTTATCGATATTAATTTTTTTCAGGTACTCAGTGAAATTTTTCGACACCATTCCAGTTACTGTAATGACAAGGGGTATAATGGAGATTTTTGAAAGGTGATGTGTGGATTTGTACTTTTCGGATAATTCATAATATTTATTTATCTTCTCCCTTTCTGTTTTTTCCAAGTTGTCGTCACTAGGGTGGGCTATATCGATGAAGAATCCTACTTTTCCCAACTTGTCAACAAGGACAATGTCTGGTTCGTTATTGGTTATGTGTTTGTCAGTCTGTATAGGGGTGTCACAGTATAGTAGGTATGCATTATTTTCCAGAACGGGGAATGTGGTATACTTGAAGTATTTTTCGGATTTATCCTTAAACTTGCACGCAATTGCCAGGTGCTGGTGTACGATGTTTGCTGTTAGATTGTGTCTTTGCAAGTATTCGCTTGGTGCTAGTGTCGTGCAACCTGCCATGATGTGTTCGATGGTTTCCGATGGTTTTTGGCACATTCTGCATAAATCGCTATTTAGCCTTATTCTATGTATCGTTTTAATATGATTTCGTTTTGCTATTACACGATCTTGTATCGCTACCATGAATCCCTCTGTTTCACAAAACAAGTATACTTTTTGGAGCCATTCTGTAGACGCTTCAATGGAAGCATCGTTTAGCAGGTTAGGATACTTACCATGAAGCGGTTTACTGAGCTATTGGTTTTTTGAGTCAGAAAGTTCATGATGTGCGTCTCTTGGTTCGTGTAATCGTTTAATTGGTGAATATATGTCTAACAGCCTGACGATTCTATGTATTTCGGAGGATTCTACTCTTTAGTATTATTATTATTATTATTCTTTTCTTCTCACATAGTTGTGGTTTTATTTTGCACTGACTATTATTATTATTAATATTATTCTTTATTATGCTGCAAGAAGACAAGTAAGTATGATTTTTTTTGGTCTTAAGTGTCGTTTAGCACGAGTCTAACAATTCCACCGGTTTCTATCATTACAATTTTTTGTAGTAGGTGGTATACAAATAAACCTTTATTCTGAACTTCTTTAGATTTTCGTTAAGTTTATGTGGTATTTCTCCAGTTTCACCCATAATGATTGGTAGTACAACAACTTTTTTCTGCAGATTACTGGCAAGTGGTATGAAAAAGTCAATTGAGTAAGTATGCCTCAGTTTTTTGTCGGTGAATACCAAGTCCGACCCTTATATTTTAGCATTGTGGTACGTGATCACTTAAACGTTGCATACTCCCAAAAATGGATTGGAAGAGGAGGTCCAATTGCATGGCATCCGCGTAGTTCGGGTCTAAATCCAATGGATTCTTTGCTCTGGGGCTACCTGAAAAGTTTGTTATCTGCAACACTCATACAAACAAGGAATGAATTGTTGGATCGAATTCATTTCCATTGCCATGCTATAAGGAACGATCTAAGAATGTTGTTTCAAGTACAACGAAACATTATTCGTAGGCTCAATAAATGTGTAGAGGTAGGAGGTGCACATTCTGAACATTTTTTAGATGGAAATTTTTGTTTGTATTTTTTTATTATGTTATTCTGGATAATTCTTACTTTTAATATCCGTTTTTATGAAAATTATGAGTTAGTTTGATCTGCTATACATACATTTTCAACTAAAGGATAGTTATCTAATGCATATGACAATTAATTGACGGCAGCCTACTTGGTTGTAACCCATTTCCTAAATAATGTTAGAATCTGAATGTGCTCTGCGGTTTTTTACGAAACTCAATATATCTCGGAAACCACTGATGTTATCGATTTGGACATAGGGTAGCTTTTTTTCAGAAAAATAGTTGGAGAACAAACTGACCGTATTTTAAAGTTTGTTGCCTTGTTACTTTGAAAGTTCAGACCTTTTATCCGGTGACCCAAGTCCGACCCTGACTTTCTGCAACATCAGTATACTTACTGGTATATTCAAAATAAATAAATTGACAATCCACCAAATTATCATCAAGTTCGAAATTATAGTTTTGGAGTTATGAATAAAAATGTATTCTTAATTTCTAGCTTTAGAGCCCTATAACTGAACAAAGTGGTCCATAGAAAAAAAATTATATGAAGGACTGACATTATTTTAACACCAACTATTTATTTCCAAGTTTTGGCCTCTCACTCCGTATAATCGCGAAAATAATAGTTTTATAAAAAACTTGACAAATTTCAATAAAAAAATACGGAAACAAAAATAAGCTTCAATATTCCCGCTAAAACGCTCCATGCCATCTCGTGACGTCATCAAACTTTAAGCGAATCTCGCGTTCTGTCAAAGTTAATTGATGTTGTCAGAGTTCCAACGTATAAATTAAATAAAAGCCGTAAAAATTAATAAGTCGTCTCACAAATGCTGTGCATTGCCGATGCGCAAAAGTAAATTAAGATGTTTTTGGTTAAGTGGCAAAAGCTAAGAGTCAATTATTCATTAGTAGTGTGTTTACAGAGCTAATGCCAACTTTTATTTCGTCGATATAGATGTTAAGTAGCTCTACATATGATGAAAGAGTACATAAAATGGATAAGGTATCTCTCTCAACTAAAATTGAAAATATACATATAGGTATTTGCAAAGACATTTTCAAGTTTTTCTCTTCTTCGTAAAAATTCATGTTTCTATTAATAGCAAAGAAGCTCGCACAATCACAGAATCTATCTTCGGTAAGTTACAACTATTTCTTTTGATGGATCCAGTCTCCATTGTGATGAAAATCGTGAACTTTTATCGTTATTCTAACAAATTATCAAGAAAAATAATTCATACTTTCAACTTGATTTTGAGAAATGAGTCAAATTGTTCGTGCAGTGACGTCATCACGCTCTGATTGGTGTAGGCAGTCACATAACTTAAAAAACTAAACATAATTTCTATGGCCATCTATTGATACAGGGTGTTCTTTCGTAACTGTAAGCTTGGGAAGTTTTCAAAATTTAAGTTGTCTTAACTTTGGTATTAATAAATATATTTTTGTGAACTTTTGGTTACAGCTATTAAGAAGCAGCATAAATCTAGTAGCTTTTTCATAAACAACTGCCTATTTTCGACAACGAAAAAAGATGTTCAATTGATTGACATTTGAATAGAAATTGATTAAAATCGGTAGATAACTGTAGAATTTTATAATCATCAAGTTGTCAGATAATGCAACTTGTTTTCAGAATAAGCTCTACAAGACCATCACCTCAGGGGGCCTGGGAGGTAAGACTTTCTTCCTCAATGAGGGCACAGGCGTGATATTCCCGAGGTTTCCCAGTCACGTTTGTGTCGTCCTGCATTTGTCCTTATATTTTGGCAATCTCAAGGTGTGAGACACCGTGCCGATGGATGAATGTCTCTGCCGAGTGAGTCGTAAACAGTTCCTCCAGATACCGGGCACTCTCTGGATGAAACTTAGCCTTATCGAGGTATCCAGGCTCTGGTTCGATGGACCGAATAATTCCTAGGCTACTCGTGGGATCAATCTATGAGCTTATTTTCTGAATACCCCCACGGGTCTCAAAAGAGGCCTTGAACATATTCACCAGAAATATATGAAAACCCAATATTTTATGAAAAATACTATATAATCACAAGAAAAGAAGACATTTTTGAGAAAGTATCACCTTCCACAATCCATAAATCACTTACCTGTTTAATAGGAGAAACTCAAAATAATAAAAAACTAAGAAATGGAACACTACTGATAGAAGTTAAGAATCAAGCACAATCTGAGAAAACAAAATTAATAAACAAGTTAAACGATATGGAAGTTATAGTCGAACCCCATAGAACACTAAACGTAGTGAAAGGAGTTATCACCTGCAGAGATTTATTGAACAGAAGAAATACTGGAGAATTTGCAATCCCAAGGTGTGATGGAAGTTAGAAGACTAGATACCAAAATAGATGGGGAAATACCGCCATCAGCTACCTTACTATTAACCTTCAAAACCTTAAAACTACCTGAAAAAATCAAAGCTGGATACATAAACATAAGGGTCCGCCCTTACATACCAAACCCCCTCCGCTGTTTTAACTGTCAAAGGTTTGATCATACATCGGATAACTGAGAAATCAAGCCATTTGCCTCAGATGCGGAAAAGCATCTCATGAAGAAAATCCATGCAATCCGCCCCTTCATTGTGTTAATTGTCTAGAAGAACATTCTCCACGGTACAAAGGATGCCAAATATTCAAAATGGAACTTACTATACAAAAAATCAGAGTAACAGAAAAAATACCATACTTTTAAGCAAAAATAGATACAAACTACAGAATCCAGCTTTCAAATATACCTTTTCAGAAATCTTAAGGAAAAAAACCAGACAGTAATAAAACCGCTTTTTCTTCAACCCCATCAACCTCATCCCAGACCCCTTAACCCAACCCCCTAACATCGTCTCTAAAATCCAATAACCCTTCACGACAATCCCAACAAACCAACCCACCTCCTTTCCAACCCGTTGAAATCCCACCGAAAATTAATCACCACAAAAAACAAAATCCACCTCTTCCCAAAAATGTCTCAACTACTACATTTAGCAGCAAAATCACAAGCGAAACAAATGACAAACATATTACCTTTAACAGAGAAAAATCCTCTTCCGCTTTATGCTCGGAAAGTACCTCTTCCAGTCGCAACAGCTCTAAAGTTTGGGAACTAAATAAACCCAATAAAAATGAATAAGTTAATCCACTGGAACATAAACGGTAATAAAAATCACTCAGAAGAGCTCAAACTACTTAGCAATACACACCATCCCCAGGTACTTTCCATTCAAGAAACCAATCTTAAAACTACTGACCAACTCAAATTAGCAGGTTTCAATATAGAGAGAAGAGACCGCACTGATTTCCTCAGAGCCTCAGAAGGCGTATCTCTACTGATAAAAGAAAATTATCCCTATAAAAGGATAAACCTCAACACCAACTTAGAGGCAGTCACCATCGTCGGAAATATAGAAATTACTATTTGTACTCTCTACCTTCCTCCATCAGCTAAAAGCAACGCAAATGACATCACAAATAGAATACATCAACTACCATCCCCAATAATCCTGACCGGAGATTTGAACGCCCACAACACCATATGGGGTTCAACTCATACAGACCAACGAGGCAGAATTATATAAAATATAATCGAAAATGAAAATCTTCATATATTTAATGATGACTATCCCACCTATATAACTTCATCTACGTCCCCACTTTCATGTTCAGACATTACACTATGGTCCCAAATTCTCCTAACAAACTATCAATGGAGCACCCTAGATGATACACATGGGAGCGATCACTTCCCGGTCATTCTAGAAAAATTACTATGGGCAAACTCCCCTAATCCATGTATTAGATTAAATCACAAAAAACAGACTGGTAAAATTTTAAACCCCCAATTCCTTTCAGGAATCGATGAAGCTGCAAATATTATTACTCAATCTATCATTGAAGCATATACAAATCACCAGAATTAAAAATCATTCCAAACAAATCTCCTGTGCCATGGTGGAATGGAGACGGTAGAAAAGCAATAAAGGAAAGAAAAAGCGCATTAAACATGTTTAAGCGCCAACCAACAAGCTACAATTTCATAAATTTTAAAAAAAAGTCCAAAGCAAAAGCAAAAAGAGTTATAAAAGAGGCGAAATTGTATTCTTGGAACAAGTTCACCAATTCTATCAACTCTAACGCCAGCTTAAAAGACATATGGGACAAAATAAACAAATTAAAAGGCAGGCCTACCAGAAACTTATCAGGCCTACAATATACAAAAAATATCCTAGCCACCATATTGTCACAATAAAGTAAATACAACTGGTAAATATGTCATACAACCCGCCAATCACAATAAATGAACTAACCTATTCCTTGAAGAGCAAAAAAGACACAGCTCCTGGACCAAACAACATAGGGATATCTATGATAAAAATCTACCCGAAAATGGAATGCATAGCCTACTCCAATTATACAACAAAATATGGGAAGATGGCCAAATTCCCAGCGCATGGAAATTATCAATACTCATTCCAGTCCACAAACCAGGAAAACCTATATGCAGAAAAGAGAACTACAGACCAATAGCTCTCACTAGTCATCTATGTAAACTATTGGAAAATATCATCAACAACAGACTAACTTGGTACCTACAAAAGCATAATCTCCTCATCCCTAAACAAGCATGCTTTAGAAAAGAATATTCAACTAACGATCATATAATTGGTTTTAAAATTGATCTACAAGACGCCTTCTGACTCCAAAGACACACCAACGCACTATTCCTTGATTTTAATAAAGCCTTCGACACAATAAATAGGCAGAGTGTAGTAAATGCGCTCGAAGAAGTCAATATAGTGGGATCAGTGCTTAACTTCATACTCAACTTCCCCACAGAGAGAGTTTTTCAGGTACGAATGAAAAACAAAACATCAGGCATACTTACCTAAAACTCAGGAGTACCTCAAGGTTCTGTGTTGAGTCCAACCCTCTCCATACTTGCAGCTAACAGTATAAAAAATATCATGCCACCTAATATCAATTTTAGACTTTATGCAGATGATTTACTTATCTATCATTCAGCTTCTGACCCAGAAATTAGCATACATAATCTACAAAACTGCGTAAACCTATTGCAGGGATGGGCAAATAATAACAATCTAGAATTCTCATCAAACAGTTCAACTGGGGTTGATTTTTGTCGCAAAAGAAACTGTACAAATAATATTACCATGACTATCAACAATCAATACATTCAGAGTAATACACACCACAAATTTCTAGGCCTCACGTTCGACTCAACACTAAACTTCATGAATCACATAAAAGAACTACAACAAAAATGTACAAAAGACCTCAGAATGATACGCATGTTATCAAATATAGAATGGGGAGCAAGCAAGGAATCTTTAATAAATGTATACCAAGCAACAATAAAATCTAAAATAGATTATGATTCCATAGCATACTCATTTGCCCCAAAAAGTTACTTACAAAAACTTGCCCCATTAGAGAACTCTGGAATTCAAATGGCCATAGGAGCATTCCACACAAGCCCCTACTGTGAAGCAGAAGTAATACCACCAGAACATCGACGGATGCTACTTACTATTAAATATGCAAACTCCTTAACATTCAAAAAACATCCTCAATCATATAGGTATTAAAGGCAATGATAGGGCAGACTTTCTGGCGAAAGAACAAATGCATACCACAAATATGATAAATGTACTAAACCTAAAAGATCTGATCAATAATTCAGGTAAACTAACTAGGAACCTAATTCAGTTAGAGTGGGACCTACAAAAAGGAGACAATAAACTCTACGAAATCAAAGACACGCACTTTAACAAAAGGCAAATACGTGACCTACCAAGAAAAGATAAGATAATCCTCACAAGACTAAGAATTGGACACACAAAGTTAACTCATGAATATTTACTATCAGCGGAAGAATCACCAATATGTGAGACCTGTAAATCTACAACTACCGTTAAACATATAATTATGCATTGCAGGAAATATGATACACCATATAGAATCAAATATAATCTACCTACGAATATCTAATTACTTTTCTCAGAAAAAAACTTAGAACCACTACTAGGATACTTAAAAGATACCTACTTATACAAGTTAATATAAAATAAGAAAACACTCATATACTATCACATAGAGTAAAGACGCTAAAAGGTCATAGATACCGATGCGTTGATAATCCATATTTATCTATCTAACTACAAGACAATTACAATCCTACTGCAATATATCTACAAATTTACGTCTCCTTATAAATACAAATATTCAACTTAGTTAACTACATGTAATCTACTTAAAAAGTTACACACTATTTGTTAGTATTGTAAGAATCAACCAAAAACTCTTTAGTAAAAAATGTGTTAAAAAACTGACCACTCTCTTCACTCTGCTTCACCTGATTGATGACCTAACACGTTGGATTCTGACTCAATAGGGGAGCTGGGTGGCGTCTTTAGAGGTGCCGAATGCACTGATAATTTGCCAGGACTAGGAGGTTCGTGTTGAAAAAATCCGTCGAAGTCAAAAGCAGTTCTGTCGCGTCCCAGCGTTCGAGGACTTGAAGATTGCGATCGAAAAAACTTCAATCCAGGTGATTTTTCACGTTTTATATTTGGTCTTTCGCGCACTTCTTGTACTTTGTCACTGCGAGTGTTTATAATATCACTTCTAGGCACACGTTCTCTATTTAAAACTAAGTAATCGGAATATGATAATCTTCTATCACTATTATCACTAGTTTGTACTGTCTTCTTGTCTTTTTTACGTTCGGGTCTAACAGGAGGATCGGGAGTCTTGTCTCTCAACAGTGTAGAGGACCCAAGAAAAGACCTAAAGGAACTTCCCGTAAGTTTTTTCTTAGGCTCTACCCTCGTGTTACCTATTGAGTCCGACACAGTTCTTGGACGTGTAGCTGTAGCTGATTTTGACGAACTGGAACTATTTTTACTAGATTTACTAGATTTGTTGCTGTTACAAATTGAGCCACGCTCAAGAGTTTTAGTTCCTGTATGTTCTGCTTCTCTTGCCCTTGATATTTTACTTGTTCTAAGTTTACTAGAAGTAGTATATTCTGGAGCTTCTAGAGAAGTTTTAATCTTGATAGATCTGTTGGGTGCTCCACTTATTCTAGAATTATCGTTATCTGTTTGAATTTTGGTTTTCACAGATCGATTGAAGTTCTCATTTATATTTAAATTATTGAATTGATATTCTACTTTGGGTTTGGATTGTACAGATCTATTCAAAAAGTCAGATCTGCTCAACTTAGCCGTCTGCTGTGAAGAATGGTTTTCTATTTCCTTATTTGATTTCACAGATCTATTTGTTGCATATCGTTTTAAAAAAAAGCTAGATTCTCGATTGAGACTCAGACTCTTCTCGAAATTCTGTTGGGGGTTATTAGTATTGAAAGATTCGATAGTATCAGCTCTTTTCAATGAACGATTCTCAGATGATCCTCTGGATTCGTAATTAAGACCATCTATTCTTATTTTCTCTGTAGTCTCTTTAGTTTCTAAATCAATACTCTTACTACCTATACAAAAAACTTCGTCTTCAGGTTTTTGGTTGGATTTCACAGACTTTGAACGGTTGAGATTCTTGATTGATTCGTTACTAGTGATTGATTCTTTTTGCTCGGTACTAGTTCCGGATGTACTAGGTGAAAATAAATCACTCTCTCCGATGGATGTTCTAATTGGGGGTGATCGCAATTGATTTTCGGGTTCTGGGGTTGACGGTACGTATATGAGGTGACCATATGACAGATAGACTAATTCATCTGCCGGGAATATGACATACATGCTCTGTAAGGCACCCACATTGCGAATAGTTGCTTTTGGTTACCAGTGGGGATGTCTTTTTTTGTTACGGATTTCATGCGTATACTATTCGGTCCTGGGATAAGGGTTTTTATCAGGAGGCGTTCATTGAAATTCTCAGCACCTATAAGAAGAAATTTTTTAAATTGTATGAATAAAAATATTACAACAATTGTATTTTGTACAATTGAATCCAAAAATGAAATATAAATTTATGTTTGCTGTTAAGAATAGAGGACAACAATAGTGACGTTAAATAGGAAACAGCGGCATACAAGTTTACTACATAACAAGAAATATTAGTCCCAGGATCCCCAGACCATACTCATTTTCTGATGGACAAAATATTAGTATGTAAACTGAACGTATACATGTACGCTAGCTTTAGCCGACGGCCAATTGTCGGGTACCAGATGCTACATGTACGTAAAAATTGTACTCACTTTACTCCGAGTCTGAGGACTATTTTTTATGTATGTTGTAGGGAATATTGGAAACAATTTGAAACTAATACTGCCAGTCACCTTCTGTCGGTAATATTTATTGCCAGAAACTTTAAATATCGAAAGCAAAAAACACAACCTTACTTACAGTCTGAGACTTGATTTGTATTTATAATATGTAGGAGGTTGTTTTAATAAGTTTTGTAAGCTGCCAGATCAATCGTAGGGGCCAAACATCCCATGAGTGTGTTTAAAGTATTGCTGTGTGTAACAGCACGCTTATTTATTTATTCATTTATTTATTAATACACTTATCGAACAGGACGAACCCAACTTCAGAACAGGAACTGAATTATATTGATTACAAAGAATAATATCATCAATCAAAGAAGAGTGCTTCAATCGCAGATATGCGGCAAAGAAATATATCAAGCTAGTAACTTACATGATTACATATCGAACACATCGTGTGAAGTGGCGGAAATTTTAAAATATTTGTTCGAGGGGTATTAATGTAAAACGTATTAATAGCTCTTGAAGCTACTCTCGGAGTATTGAACTGGAGTTTGAGATGAATATTGGGATCACTGATGTTGTTATTCATAATTTTAAACAGAAATATCAATAAGTGACAGTCACGACGAGCACTTAAGTTATTCACACAATGCCTCGTTTGAAGTGTACCGGTACGAACTCCCACCGGTGGGTAAATGCCATCCATTTTATAGGAAAGAAATTTCCAAAACCTTCGTTGAATTGATTCAAGTTTCTGAATGTGTATGTCATAAAATGGACTCCAAATAACATCTGCGTATTCAATTCTAGACCTAACATAGGCGTAGTATAAAGCCTTTAAAGTGTCTTGATCATTGAAGTCACGCGAGTTTCGAACTAAGAAGCCATACATTTTGTTAGCAGCCGAGCATATAGCCTCAATATGAGGTATAAAAGAAAGTTTAGAATCAAAATGTCGCCGGGCGTTCAAGAACAATATTGTTGATTTCATAATCATATATAATGTTCTCGGGTTTTAAGGAAAACGTCATTACCTTACATTTACAGGCATTCAACGACAATTTATTACTTATACACCATCTCTCAATACGTGAAGGTTAGTTGAAAGTGAGGCACAATCGCTTCTATCACCAATCCGGCAGAATAATTTCAAGTCATCAGCATATATTAAGCAGTTGACATCTAGATCGTCAACTATATCATTGATGAAGACATTGAATAATAAGGGGCTTAGATTACTTCCCTGTGGAACACCAGATGTTGCTAAGTATTCAACTGACTTATAACCATCAAGCACGACATACTGGCGTCTGTTGCTTAGATAGGAGGTGAATAATTTGATTAGAGAGGGTGATAATCCATATCGAGATAATTTACTCACTAGAATTCCGTGGTCTAGTCTATCGAACGCTTTAGAAAAATCGGTGTACACAACGTCAGTCTGCGATCGCTCATCGATGTTTTCAGCAATACATTGGGTTATATTTGCCAAATTGGTGACAGTTGAGCGACCCTTTACAAAACCATGTTGCTTTATGGTTATTGTGTTGCATAAATGGCTATACATTCTATTGTACAATAACATTTCGAATACCTTACAGGAATTGCAAATAATTGAGATTGGCCAATAGTTGCTAATATCAACTCTATCTCAATGTTTGTAGAAAGGTCTATCCTTCGGGGATTTCCACATATTCGGCACAGTGCAAGTCTTCACGCACGTGTTGAGCAGTATTGTTAACGGCGGAGCAAGTACAGACTCACAATCCTTCAAAATGAAAGCAGGGACAGAGTCTGGTCCTGTTGTCATTTTATTTTTTACTTGTTTTAAAGCTATAAGTACTTCATCCTCAGTGGAGGACATAATATTCAGGGACTGTGAGGTTACTGAATCATCATGTGTAACGCACATTGTACTAACTGAAAAAGATTTTGCAAAATATTGAGAACAACCATTAATTATATCGGTAGGCGTATCGAGCGTTTGACCATTAAACGTCATTTCATCAGAGATATTAGTTGACCCTTTCTTGCTGTTGACAAAAGCCCAGAATTTTTTGGTGTCTGCTTCCATACTCGACTCAGCTGAATCAACATAATCCCTGTACGACTTGTCTATGTCCGATTTCACCTTTGCTCGTGAATATTTGAACTTGTTAAGATTATTTACATCATTGTTGATTTTACATTCGTTATTTAATTTAGATTTCAGCTTAATGTCTTTAATAATATCCCGGGTAAACCACGGTGGATATTTTCTTTTATATTGTTTTGTTTCTCTTGGCACACACTCATCAAATGCATTATACAACTTACCGTAAAAGTAGATGCAGGGCATCATCGGATCTATCAAATGATTGGAGGAAAGTCCAATCTATATTAGAGAGACTTTGATACAATAGTGAAAAATTTGCTTTTCGGAAGTTATATTCATTGCAAGATATTGTTGGAAAATTTCGCTTTAAGATGTGGCAAAAATTTAGTTTACAGGAAATATTTAAAACAGGATGATACCGATCTTGAGCAACTAAATTTTGAATAGATCTTTCAACAAAACAGTCATTATTATAGAGGACAAGATCGAGAATACGTTTCAAGTCGTTCGCAATAGTATTGTATTGAGTTGAATTGAAAATTGGGAGAAAATTGGTAAGAGCAGAAACAATGTCATTACCTAAATTAATATGGAAATATGTAGCATAAGAAGATATATTAAAGTCGCCCACAACGAGTAAATTATTATGATGCAAACTTTCAATATTACTAATTGATTGAAAAAGATTAAAGTATACTTCGCTACTAGCAGATGGAGGAACATAAACATTTAGCACATAAACATGACCTGAGTCAGCTGTTATTTTAACCAATACCATATCCACCGTAACTATCGTGGGGAGAATGAAACTATCTATATTCATTTCACACGACGGAAATTTATTGTTTACAGCTATAAGCACCCCTCCGCCCCTCAAGCAATTCCACGCCTCCAGATTTCTATCAGCCCGGTATACTGAGTAGTCTTCTGACTGAATCGTTAAGCCATGTTTCGGTTAGTGCTATGACCTTAAAGTCTATCATAGAGATTGCATTAAAAAAATCTACAGTTTTAGATCGCAAGCCTCTGGTATTCTGATAGTATACATTTGAAGAATTTGTGATATTACTGTTAACCTTTTTACCAGCAGTGCAAGTGGTTGACGACATGGTAGATCCTCTTGAAGCTATGGGTTGCTATATTTCAAGCAAATTCTTCTTGAGTTTAGTTAAAGCAATTTTATATGCAGTACAAACACTTCTGTCCCACACCGCATGATCAAAGGAAGTAGTAGATCCCTGAGCACCTGACAGTTTAACGCAATTAGTGCAGTTTCGTAATTGGGATCTACAGGACTTTACATTGTGGTTTCCACCGCATGAAGGACAGCTTAAAGAATTGTTGCACGATTTGGATGAATGACTAAATTCGTTACAGTTGTAACAACGCGACACTTCCAAGGCATCATATACTCTTCAGCTATCATACCCTACAAATAAGTTAACAGCTTTTAATATTATATCATACACATACATTTCTATCTATCTGAATGGTAGCCTGAAAGATTGCAGCATTTTTCTTAGTTGGAAAGATTTTCACAATTTTACAATCACTATATATAGAAAAAATTTCAGGATTATAATTCCTAATTTGGTATTGAAGCATTTCTTCAGTATATTTTTCTGACAAACCCACAATGCACAATCTGGGATTAATACCAGCAACCTCCTTTACAGCATGAGAGTCAGACATCGTTTCTTGATCCAGTTTCATTATCTTGTCATTTTCCTCCTTAGATTTGCATGCAATAAGAATACCTCTATCCTTGATTTGTTTAACTTTAGTCAAATGTATACTGTTATCAGTTGGATTGATATTATGCATTAGCTCTGATTTCGTTTGTTTTATCTCCTGTGCCTTGTTATTGGGTTGTACTATCACTGCAGGAAAAGTTTTGTTGTTGTGAACATTAGCATATCGAGTCGTTGGTGGAAGAGTCACAGGTTATTTAGCAACTTTAGAAACATCAAATTTCAGTGAAGACAATTCAGCTTTAATTGAACGAAGCGCGTCGCTAACTGTCGATTCTAACAAGTTAGTTACTTCAGTATTGTTTATAGAAATACAATTTTTCGCACATTCGTCGCATCTCCACAAGAGTCCAGGAACAGAATTTAGGACGTCCAGTATGTCAACAGTTTTGGAGACACAAACAACATGAAACTGCTTTTTGCAGAATTCGCAAAAAGTGGCCGGCCTACTTCGACTTATCGTACCAGTACAGGTCTCGCAATTGTTATTGACCATTGTTTACATTACAAATTCATTAAAAACTTACGAAAAATATCAAATTATAATCCAATATGCAGGTACACAAATCAGTCACCACTTCTAAAATGTTTTAACAGTCATAAACCACTTTAAACCACAAAAATGCAGCAAAATATCAAGAGCGACGTGCTATATATTTGGGTCTAAATCTAATCGTCAGAAGTACGCGATAATATGGTAATCAAGTGCCTTGAATACAGCTTCATAAAAATTATCTTGTGAATAATTTAATGGCAGCCTATAATATTAAATAAATAATTTCTTATTATCAAAATTATTGTAGAACGATACTGAATTTGTATAAATTTTTATGTTTTTAGTTACCTATTTACGGACAAAATTTCTGTATTAAGTATAGGTATATTAATACAGCTCGAATGTTTGTTTTATGATTTAGTTTCAGAGATTCTGCATAATTTCAAAGATTATTCGTATTTTTGGTCCATCAAAAATCGTGAAAAGTGCATAAAGAAAGAATTTTCAGAATTAATTAAAATACACTGCCAAGTAGAACTTGGTAGTAGGGGTACTAGGATTGATTTGTGGTGTTATGTGGCTTCGCGATGAAACCATTAGGTGAAAATTTGAAAGTATCCATAAAAAAACCTTTAAGGACCCAAACCAAAATTTATAAAATTCGTGCAAGCCATTTCCGAAATGCATGAGGATTTACATACAACTCACTATGTTTTATTAGTGAACATAATTGTTGAAACACCCTTAAAATCAAATGATTTACATCTTGAAACAATATTATAAAGCGAATTTCCAAAAAACTTGGGCATTTGCAGAATTTATTCACTTGGTAATGAAGCCCTTAGCTATGATGGATCAGGAGAGAAACCCAAGTTAACAAAATTTTTAAGGGCCCACTCGGGACAGGAGTAGGGCCACGGCCTAAATAAGAAAATATTTTCACAAGCTTCTGAATGGTTCATATTACAAGACATAAGACGTCACCCACGACGACTTAGGCTGTCCGACGGCAATAAATAACGATTTATACAAATAACCTATGGCACAGGACATGAATTATTTAGAGATTATGTGAGGTACAATAGATTTCTGTTTTTATTGAGTGCAATTAGGTTTGACATAAAAACAACTGAAAGTGAGAAAAAGTTACCCGATAAACTTGCTGCAGTTTTGGAGATGACGCAGTTTTATACAATATATCGCAAGCAAACCTGACATGAGACAATCGGTACACAAGTTACCAGTTCGCAGTAGCTCTTTTGAATAGTTAATACAATGAGAAAGAATAAAAGGGAGCTGACAATGGATCTTTCACCAAGCAAAACAAGACCAGCAGGTTCCCCTATATTTGGGTTCCAGAAAGATGTCACAGTCGTCTCATATGTTCCTAGCATCAATATAGTGGTTGTTTTGCTTCCTATAATGCATAATAGTTCTTCCATAGATGACATAACTAATAAACCGCACATTATTCTAGACTGCAATGCATATAAAAACGGGGTAGATCTGATGGAGAGAATGTGCAATGTATTTTCCATATCTAGGAGAACAAGAAGATGGCCCTAAGTAATTTTTTTCAATTTAATATAGCAGGCATCAATGGCCAACAATTATATAATGCTACCCATACCGATAGCCCTCAAAAGTTTTGTAGAATTTTTCTAAGAGAACTGGAAATTCCTTTGATCGATCAGAATCTTTCCCAGCGAGCAGCAATAACAACATTGCCATCTGACACATGTCTCTTTCTAAATGAATACAAGCGACCACAAGAAGCACTGGAAGAAGAGCTGCTAGCTAAGATTCAGAGGAGATGCTTTTGCTGTGGAAGACAAGAACATTACACTGAAAGAAATTTCCAATAACCGTTAGCAAAAATTATATAACAGTTATTAGAAACTTGCATGAAATAGGCATCAAGTAAGTTCATGATTATGGTTATTAAAGTCACTTTGTTGGACACCACTGAATAACTGTTAATAGATATAATTTTTAAGAATTTCGTATAACCGTTATCGAGTGCACTTAATAAGTATTATAAGATATTCTAATAGCAATCATACTGTCCTATAGTAAACGTTACTAGATGTTCAAATAAAAAACAGAATATCGTCCAACTGTTATCGAGTGAGCTTAATAGATATTAGAGGATTTTCTAATAGCAACCATATTGTCATATAGTGAAGGTTACTAGATTTTCAAATACAAAACATAATTTCATATAATTGTTATCGAGTGCCCTTAATAAATATTATCGGCTTTTCTAGTAGCAATTGTACTGTCATATAGTAAAGGTTATTAGATTTTCAAATAACAAACGGAATTTTGTACAATCGGAATCGAGGGCACTGAATTTAGATTATGGGATTTTCTAGAAAAAATTATACTGGTAAAAAGTCAACGTTATTAGATGTTTTTAAGAATATGATATGTCATATAACCGATATCGAGTGCACTTTCATAAGTATTATAAACTTTTCTAATAGCGGTTAGACTATAATACAATAAAGATTACTATATTTTCGAATAATTATCTGATATTTTTAAATAAAACTAAATTTGCTATAAAACATTTATATTAACAAAATATAACAAAATATTTAAATTAATGGAACTAACTATAGATACTACTACTATAACAAAAATACAATATGATAGATATAAAATCAAATAAACATATTTTCGAGTTAAGTTTAGATATCAAAGCCCCCAAAAATTCTTAGATTGAAGAAGCTTATAACAAAAATACAACAATTCAAATAAAAATGTTTTCTACAAAATAAACTTAAAGAAGGATGAGATACGTAATTTTTACATACTTATAAATGTTTTAGTATTTCGATTGATTGGTGTATAAGAGACGTGAACATAGTCAGATATATAGTCACTTAATCGTCACTGTATTAATAGGTTTTTGAACGCCATTTATATACTCAACCCAATTTAACACTGTTGGCGTATTCAACCTAACCTCACAGTTAATTGCAAAAACTGCAAATAATCACCTACACCGCACACAAACTTTCAACACTCAACACTCCTAAACCAAATGTGAAAGTGAAATTCGCGGCGCGCGGGTGTTCCAAGGTTCCAACCACAAATAACCAATAAGACGAGATCGACAATCACATCAGTAATGTTCGGACCAGAAAAAACTGCATTTCGATGCTAAACAGCCGTTTCTTTCAAAAAAATTATTCGATATCTTAATAACCGTTATACGAGGACTGCATAATTGTAAGTAGGTGATCTATTTTGTTGGGACTGAATAGTGTTAAGTGGATACCTAATTAGGACTAGTAGGTGCTGAATTGAAACAATTCAATGAGGTCTATAACGAAATGACTATAATAACAGCAATTAGATTTCCAGTTAACTACATCATTTTATCGAATAACTGTTATAAAAATTTTTCAACAAAGTCAACATACTTGTGATAATTATGCACATGCTAGTAATCACTTGAATTATTTTAACCACTATTTGATTTTTTGTACCAGTTATTAAGGGCATCTTAAGAAAGAAATCTAATCAGGGTATTTTGCTCAGTGTACATGTCATTTCTATTTTTTTTAGATTTCAAGGTGTAAGATTTGTGTTGATTTATTAAACTTCATAACGATTATTTATTTTTTTCATTACTTACATGATCTTTTTGTGTCAATACAACGTGTATCTAATATAAAAGAAATATTATTAAAGAAGTATTTTTACTTATTATACCCATTTAATGAATGGTGCATAAAACACATCATGCGAGTTCTTATCAGGCTAGGGGCACTGCAGACTGTGCCATCTATAGAGCCTGTCATGTAACTAAAATCGATAGACGATTCCAAAAAATTAACGAAAACTGTATCGTCGGTAGTAATCAAATGTTATTGATTGTTATTACTGCGTATGCGCGATATCATATTGCTCGTCCCTACTTGTTATATGTTATACTGTTATCATTTCTTAGTTCAAGTGTAGAGGTTATTATAAGGTTACGGTATTTTGGTGTATTTTTTAATTGCTTTAGTGTAATATTTATCTCTTGATTCGTTGCTTTATTGGTATTAATTGGAAAGACAATGTCAAAGTGTATTCTGAAGGAGCCTAATAAGCGGTGTACTCGGTATGTTTTATTAAAAGAATTTGAGCATTTTTTCTTCCACAATTAACAACCATTATCTTTATTAAACCCAGAATTTTCACTAATTTAATCGACAACTGTAGAGATCATGGTTGTGTTTTACATTAGCTAAACTGAAAATTGCTGCATTAATTAAGTAAATATTTCTTTCTACAGTTTTCTTCCTCCAACCCAGGAAGATAAAATTAATATGGCTGAAAAGCAGTGGTAATAAATCATTAAATTTGTCGACGAGGAAACGATGGAGGATATGATTCCTTCATTTTCAAAAACACTGTTTCTTTAGATTTGAGAAAGACGAAGAGAGGTTATCAAGAGAGTTTGATTTGCCTTCACATATGAGTGGAAATTAACAAATATTAATGGTAAGTTTTATTGTATTTAATTTAGCATGCTATAATTTTGGACATTTTAAAATGTAAATTGAGTGAATGAAAAGACGAGTACTGAGTGTTTAATTTTATTCAAAATCCAACTAAGCGCTTTCAGCCATTAGGCCATTTTGAAAGCTCTCGTCAAGAAAAAAACATACAGAAGGTGACAAAAAACATCAAATCCTGTAACTGCTACATACAATGAAATAAAATGTTTGATGTTACATCATTATTTAAGTAAAATTTGTTAAAATTACTCTATAAAGAGCGTGTATTGTAATTCACATAACGAAACGTCTAATTTGAAATTATCAACTAAATGATATGTGTGTACACACTCTTTATAGAGTAATTTTAACAAATTTTACTTGAATAATGATGTAACATCAAATATTCTATTTCATTGTATGTACATTGTACCCATTGTATGTTTTTCTCTTGTCGACAACTTTGAAAATGACCCAATGGCTGAAAGCGCTTAGCTGGAATTTTAATAAAATGACACACTCAGTACTCCTCTTTTCATACACTCAATTTATATCTAGTATGTACACCATACTCAGACAATTCCATTTTAAAATGTACCCATTGAAGAAATAATAATCTGGGTTTTATTTTAGGTTATAGCTATTCCCTCCGCCAGCTATGGGATGGAAGGTATTTGGTCTAGCGTTAACCAAAAATACGAAATATCCAATAAAGACAAAAAATAAAAAACCAAAAAAATCAAGAATTCCTGAAAAAATCGAAAGCTCCAAAAAAAGGAATTCAACGAAACCAAAATAATTTAAACATTCAAACATTTTTTGATATTTTTTTTGGCTTAGTACAAAAACATGTGTAAACTTATTATTTCAATAGGTAAGCGCATTTGGTTTTCTTTTGTTGACATACATTTTCAAACATATTTGTGTGTTTACTTATTTATTGTTGTTATTTTGTGTGTTCACTTGTAGAAACTCAAACAGAAACGAGAAAGGACTTCCACGAGACGGTGGGATTTTTAAGAGCCCTTAAGAAACATTTTAACAATAATAGACTGCCAGGAGCTGCAGAGTAACTTAAACTGCCTTATGCGATGGTTTCATAAGAACGGAATGCTTTTAAATGTAGAAATATGCAATATACTAGGTTTCAGCTTGTGATATAAACCTATCTAATACTTCCAGTGAAGGAATAAAGATGTATTTTAAGCGGAAATGAAATGTTAGATATAATAGTGTTTTAAATGAAACTGACGGTTCCTAGTTAATTCCACAATATAATAAAAGTTATTGAAAATTCCAAAAAATTGACAATTGTTTCGATAAATCAATATCATCGTCAGAATGAAAGAAGTTACATTTCATTTCATGCCTACCTGATGTTTAGTAGTTATTTTTGGCTAGACCAAGAAGTGACCTAACTTGTGATTGACTTAATACATGTTTATAGAAAAAAGAAGAAGATGTGATATTACAAATAATAAAGCTTAGATATTATTAGCCCTATGGTGATATCCTGGATATAATTTTTCCAATTAAGATCACTATAACTGTGCAATGATATGAGCAGATTCCACGAAGTAAGCGTCGAACAGTTAATTTCATTAGATATAATATTTTAAATGTTCTACAGTCACAAGTGCTATTTAGCACTCTTATATGTAATTACTTGGCACCTTGTATTTACAGAGCTGGGCAGAAGGTAACAACTTTTCCTTTAAAAGTATTTTAATTACTTTTGTTCTAACATTCACAATAATTATACTCAAATGTTTTCTTTCACAAAAAGTTGTCAAATATAGTAGTTAACTACTCCTTGCTAACACTTTTTTTCATTAAGTAAGTAGCAGGTATACTTCAGCAGTTTGTCCGGCTCTGTGTGTTTAAACGAGTGTAATAATAAATAAATATAAACTTATCATAAATAATTTTCTACTTTTATCTTGATTTAACATCATTTAGAGATCTAATGATACTCCAATCTTGAATGTACGTTACTAAAATTATTTTTTAATTATTGCATTGTTTTTACATTATAGTTTATTTATTGTTATTCTGTTTGTTAAGAAAAGTACTTTGTGAAAGAAATTATTTGTTGTGTATTTTTATACCAAAACAAATAAACTCTTTATATGATTACTGTTTCATTTGTTCCAATTTAATTAACCATTTATGGTCCATCATTTGATATTACATTTAATTTAACCCAACATCTAATCATTATTGAGTTAAATTGAATGAAATGTTAAATGATGGGCTATAAATGGTTATTTTGTAATAAAATAATTAAAATACAGTAGATTTGAATATAACGCCAAAACCTAAAATTACAGAAATCTTTTCAACATCACTCAATTGTTTAGTCGACAGGCTCTTTAGATGGCGCCACAATCAGTGTCTCATATATCTGTGGGTTATCTGTGGTTCTTATGTTACAACTTCAAGCGCGAGTAGTTATAGGTTGAGCTCGTAGTGATACGGTGGTACCCGTAAAACTGTGAGACCGCGTCTACGAGCCATTTTATCGACAACTTATTGAATGTAATTGACTCGTCAATTGCTACTAATTCTGTTTTCATTGCAGTATCATCGTAGCCAATCCCCTTTTCATGTAGCCATAGCTGGATTCAAGTTTTTCGACTGTTTGAAGTGGGAATACGTTCGTTCCGGCTATTATGATTGGTAACTGTAACCATTACAATAATAGGCTGATATTCGACACTTTTCAGGACAAACTAAAACCACACTGCGAAGCTATCTGCGTTTATGTTCTTGGGATAGTCGCCAATTTTCTTAGATGCAAAGATCATGCTACTTTCCTTCAATAATCCGCTGACAATTCCAATATGAGTTACTATAAATAAGCTACTGTTCATAGCCTGTAGGTGCATAAAAACCTAACGATAAACCTTCAACAACAACTTTCCGACTGTTTCTGAGAGTTGTGTCAAACCATACTATTTCAACCGTACCTATGCCCAGAAGTTACGAACGTTTCGTGTAAATAGTAAATTTTTCTTTATAGTTTGCGAAATTGAGGTAGTTTTGTCGCCAAAATATCATTTCCTGCCTTTCTATCAATGCCGATTTCCTGTTATGTTTAGCAAGGGTAGATTTAAGTTTGTGCAAAGATTCACGGCTATGTTGGGAATTACGTCGTTGTCTTTGATTGCAGAAAATATTTTGTTGACAGTCGGATTTTCTTTAATAAAATGAAAATTTTGTACTGTTTGTCTTATAGCACTGTTGTGATACTTAAGCCTCGCCGCATGTTCTTTTTAACGTACAATTCTATGAACAGTGGACGATGACGCTCCTGTCATACTTTCACAACGCCTGTGAAGATGTCGTCTCAAATATTCATAAACGTTACAAACTATATGTTTGGATTAAAGTCCTAATTGTTTGTGACCACATTTCTATGTATTTTCATCGTCACTGTTTGTACTAGCTTAGAGTTCCATCTTTATTGGATAGGACCAGCAAAAAATTTGTTTTCACCAACTATGGTAGTCACGATGTTCATATAATTATTTACCTTCTTGTTCCCAACGAATTTAGTAACAAAAAAAAATGTTGATTAACAAGTGCGTTAATAAAAAAATTTTTTTAAGAAACGAGTTTTTTTTGAAAATCATCATTTTCATCAAAAATTAAATTCCAAGAAAAAGTTTTAAAAAATCTTATAAACAATGCATTCCAAACCAAACCCTTATTTTTTTATTCTACTTTATTGTTTATAACTTTTGTATTTTTTTCAGCCCCTCTTGCAACTTTGATAGAAAGTTCTAGATGCCATTCCGAATCGAATGAGACCAAAATCATAATTTTCGGTGGTCCGGTTTAGATTCTGTGAAAAATGAGACTTGTGAAGCAGACTATCATGATAATATGATATGCTGGAAATATTTTTTTATTGTTGAGAGTAGAAAAAAATAGTGTCTGTAACTGGTGAATTAATGAATACATTACATTCTAGTCGCAAAAAATACCATTATTTTTAATTTAAACAAATTTCAACTTATTAAGAAAATGCTTCAATAACTGTGATTTTGTTGGAAGTAAAGATAATATGAAAGTTATAATAATCTTATAAGTTTTAAGTACAGTAAATATTTATCTTCTATCGAATAGAAAGTGAGCGCTTTTTGCATCAATTTTCCTTGCAAAAGTGACTCTTCAGAGCACAGAAATCTCAAATTTGACAGATAAATTGTAGTACAAAATTTTAACGAAAAACTGTTAGAAAAATGATACAAATAATTATTGACCGTATAATAAAAACGAAACGGCATATTTAAAAATTCTAAAGATATGATCTAATGCAAGTAGAAGCAATTTTGATAGAGCGAACTTCTAGCAAGTATGCGTGAGCGAAGGGGGTGCAATTCGAAACCTCCTACGTTCGTAATTAATACGGCCACATAGACTTTCTCTCTATTATAATTAATTCTCCTTGCATTAGATTAAAGTGTATAATGTACGTCAATGTTAATTTTGCAGTGTGAGCAATTTTCGATGATAATCTTCGGCGTCGTCAGGGAAATGATTGGTAACTACTTCTAAATATTGTTCCATACTACCTACTGTTATTGGAGAGTTTTCTTTGAAAAATTTGATTACATATGGCGTTTTCGTAATTTTTTCACTCATCTACATACTATTTAGCTACAGTGATAATTTCCCAACTTTCTTATCGTCTTAAGTTTAAAATGGTGGCACCAAGATCTGCAAGGAATGTGGCCAAAAATTAGTGACCAGCGAACTGGTTCAGATTTGCATTTGACACTTTTAAACACATTTATTATCATTGCGACACATAATTTGCTAACCCAAGATGACTAGCAATTTGGCTTGAAATTTTTCCTAAGGTGTTAATTCGAATGGGTTGGACTGAACACTTCTCATTACAGTAATCTACAGATAATCGTTGATGGGTAGGTTGTGGGGGACCCAGTATAACGTATCTTCTGTGATTGTCAATCACTTCATTGATATTATGGGCGTTGCCGTCAAAAAGGATCGGCCGAGATTTGTGAGTCATTGACGTGGGCATTTTTACAATCAGCACCGAATCATTATGTTAGACATCCTTGTTAATAATCTTGTGTAATTCTTCTCTCATAACAGCTCTGGCAATTTCAAAAATAGCCATGACCTACAGTTTGCAAATATCATGAAATATTGAAACAAATTAGCTTCAAATTACTAACTTTTATCATCAAAAACCAGTCGTTGGGCTCCATGTTTAAAAACTGTCTGTTACTCTTCCTTAGTAAATACACAAAACTTCATCAGTGATAGACTTTTTATTGGTTTTTCATAAATGCTGTTAGCTTAGAAAAACCTTTTTCTACATCCAATATAGAATTGACTCAGTCCGATACGCTTAGGCGTTCGAAATGCCTTCAAATTACACACGCTTAGCAGTTCATTAAATGAAATTAACAGTCTCGACCCTTACTCTGTGGAACCTGCTCATATTAGTGTTTTAAATGAAACTCACTGTTTCTAGTTAACTCCACAATATATTGAAAGAATGTTAAAAATTCTAAAAAATTGACAATTGTTACGATACTACCTAAATATCATCGTCAAAATTACAGAATATACATTTCATATGATGCCTACCTGATGTTTAATCATTTTTGGCTAGTCCAAGAAGTACCTTGTGATTGACTCAATGTATGATAATAGGAAAAAGAAGATATGATATTACAAATATTAAAGCTTAGATACTATTAGCCTAATGCAGATATCCTGGATATCATTTTTCCCAATTGAGATCAGTATAACTTCATATTGTGGGTTTCCTAAGTGTCTTCTAATTTCCAATTCTCCAATGAAATTCAGTTCTTGTTCCTTATCACAAATATGTAGTACTTTCACTCTCTCAGCTTAACAGGAACTTTCTATGTTAATACTTTTTGTTTTATGGTTTTAGATTGCGATTTGTTCGAATTTCGTTTCTGAAATGTGTTCATTTCGAAGTTATCACAACTAAAGTTAGATTGTTGATAGGTATCTTTGCTAGTGAGACGGTCATCAAAAATAATAATTTTGTACTGCAATTCTTCGCTAATATTTCCACAAAGAAGGTATTTTGTGTTGGACTGCAGCACTTCCTTCTAAAGTTTAAGAATTTTTTGCCATTAGATATTTTTTACATTGTGACTACTCTAAAACAGCGATTCCCAAACCAGGCGAATTCGCCCAGTGGTGGGCGATTTCAGCACGCCAGCGGGCGATACGGACAGAATGTGATTTCGATGGGCGATTCGAAAAAATTGGTATGCAAATCAGTTTTTTCTCACTTGAGAGTAAGAATGTAGTACAATATAATATGTGTGTATCCAGAATTTCACACCATATCCAATAAAGATAAAGGAATAAAGCCGGACCCAGAAAGAAGAGCTGATCGAGCTTGTTGGTAATGAAGAACTAAAGTTCAAGTACAAACTGGCAAACCAAGCATTTTGCCTTCAAAATTCAATTCGCCAGCTCCATTTTAGATCGCATAAACAGCTATTTTTAGTAAATGTGAGTATTCTCACGCGTCCAGAAATTGGACCGGTGAGAAAGGTTCATGTTCAGGTGTGCTAAACGGTGTGCGGAAATTTTTTCTACGACATTTGTTCGACTGAAATTTGTTCGACAGCATTTGTTCGTAAAATAATTGTACGAGCGGAAGTTTGTTTGAACGGAAATTTGTTCGACCAGCCCTTGTTCGACCTACATTTCGTCGAAAATTTGAGAATTTCATTTTAAATACCCAAACTTAGGAGAAGTTATAATAATGCATGTGACAATATGTAGAGATGTAATATTGTTATGCGGTAATTTAACTCCTAATTTCAAGGAATAATTTTACCTCTAATTTCAGGTACTTATCGATATTAAGCAGGTACATATAATAACGATTTAGTTGTCTTTAGTCCTGGTATTATCTCAGTTGTGTTTGCGTCTTTGTTCTCAGAAGAATTTAGGTCCTTTAGCTGTAGATGAATTAAAAAATACACAAGGTTTTATAATAAAATGTTTGCAAATGCAGTACTTTTTTAAAGAAATTTCAGAACTAAAGGCTAATAAATTCATTTATAATAAACATATTTTGCATTTAGCTCCTTTTATTGACAATTCTGGTCTTTTTAGAGTAAGAGGTCTTTTAGCTAATTCTGATCTTCCTTATAATCAGAAATTTCCAATTATACTACCTTCAAATAATTTGATTACAACACTTATGTTGAGATACGAGCATTTGAGATTAGGGCATGCATGTGCGCAAATCACACTGTCAAATTTTAGTTAGAATATTGACCTTTAAATGGTCTTGTAGAAATCAAAAGAATGATCAGAGAATGTATAGTTTGTGCTAGATTCAATTCAAAATCCTGTGAACAAATGATGTCAAACTTACTTTCGGATAGATTGAAACCGTACATACCTTTTTCTAAAGTTGGGGTGGATTTTGGTGGTTCATTTCTTATTAAATCGTCACATCTCCGTAAGTCACCTTCAACAAAATGTTATGGTGCTGTGTTTGTATGATTTCCATCTAGAACTGGTTTCTAGTTTATCGACTGAAGTTTTTATACTTACATTGAAAAGATTCATCTCAATAAGAGGTAATCCTTCAATCATATTCAGTGATAATGAAACAAAAAATCAGCTAGAAGCATTATATGACTTTTTCAAGGTCAAAGGTACTAGCAATTCCATTGTAGAATTTTTGGCCAGTAAAGAGTACAAAGCATCATTTATACAAAATAGCTGGAAATGGCTATTTCACATTTGGAGAGTTCAGCACTATTTCGGCACAAATAGAAGCAATCTTGAATCAAGACCTCTCCATCCTCTTTCAAATAATGCAAATGAATTATCTTGTTGAACTCCTAGACATTCCCATCCTTTCCTGAACCTGACGATTTGTCAGAGAATTCTGAAAATCGCTTAACTCGTTTTGAAAGACAAAGGAATATTTAAACCAATCACAAAATAGACCGAAATGGCTCATTCCTCATCCAAATTTAGAAGAAAATGATACTGTATTGCTCAAGGAAGAAAATTCGCGTCCGTTCGAATTGCCTCTTGCTAGAGTTGTTGAAATTATTCTTAGTAAAGATGATGAAGTACGTTGAGTAAAAATTAAAACGAAAACTGGAACTTATATTAGAAACATTACGAAACTATGTCCTTTACCAAAAGAAGATTAATTAGAAAACGAATTTGTGCGTTTTCAAATAGTACGTTTTTGTTAGTTGATTTTTTTTATTGTTCCTTTATCGAAGCGAAGAAGCTTCAAGGGGGGGAAGTATGTTTGAAATTAGTTCAAACATTCTTTAGAATTTTTGACAATTATTTCTTTCAATTTTATTTTTAGTAATCAAGCAGTAGAGAAAAAAGTGAAGTTTGTTTATCTGAGATTGTTGAAAGAGATGTCATTGTCCATTGTGTATTATATGCGCTAATTAAGAAGATTACTATTCCAATTATTGTAATAATTTGTTATTGGTGGATTAAAAACCCACTGATCCTTTGAAAAATATTTTTGAATACAGTTGTCTACAGAAATTACATTGGATTCTATTTTACGGCCTGTTTCTGGGGTATAAATAACCAAATATACCTCTCCTCCTGTTACTCTTAAAATATCGGCGACATTTCAAATCTAGTAAATAACATCCATATTCCATCAAATAATTCCTGAAACCTATCCTGCCCAACGCATATATATGTATCGGCAGCGATACATGGTTCGTCTTCTACAATTACGCTTCCATCCTAGACACTTTTTGTCAGACCATTTGCGCACACTTTTGAGCTTCGCCGTTTCAAACATCAACCCCAGATACATCCGAACATGAAAACAACCCTCCAGTTACTTTCTAGCGAAAAGCCGAACCAAATACTCTCAATTCCATACACTTTAAAAAAATCTTTCCTAGTCACTTTTGAAAAAAAAATTTCTAGACACTTTTTCAACTCCCAATTCAATTTCTCAGTCAACGCGCACTAAACCATCCAGTACACCCTCAACCCAGCCCTGAAGAAAAAACTAATCCTACACCAGGGCACCATTCGCGAAAACAACAATTCCACCCATAAACCAAGCCATCCACCAAAAAATTCATTACGAAATTCTCTCTCTCCCTCTCTATCTCTCTCTCCCTCTGCCTGTTGGAAATCAATCAGCAATATTCAAAATATATTGCAAGTTCTACAATATATAAAATAAGTAGAAGATTCGCAAACAAAAGTTATCACCTCGGAATACAGGATAGTCCAAGAATATGGTACAAAGTTCACGGACCCCTGATACCTCCCACTGGCTTATTAGAATTTGACAAAATTATTACTGTTGAAGAAACTGTAAAAGGAACGAAAACCTGTTAATCATTTAATTTGTTTCTCCATTCTCCGAAAAGTACATTTCTTTCGCATGTTTTATCGGCTTTATTACATAAATACAAAAATGTTGAAAATATTGTAAGTAGGCATTTTAAATATCTTTTAACGATTTACTATTCCTCTATTTTACATTACTTATTCGAGACAAACTGCATATAACAGAATCTACAGGATTTTACTCGGAAATTGTATGAAATTCACTGACAATTTAACTCATGTATAAAAAATCGCATATGCCACAGTGCAATTGTCACTTTGACAGCGGCAAAAGTTAGCTTTAACTTTTACAGCGACAAATACACTAGAGGTTTTTTCACTTATTCATTTGTTCATCAATTATCGCGGTGTTGGTTACCAGAATAAATAGTTTGGCATGTTTGTCAACAACTTATTGAATTTTCAAGAACTAACAATGAGTCGATTCGGTGTGTCTACGAACGCCAAAATTAGTCAAATGGTACATTAAAATGAAAATGTGTTTATTTTTAAAGTTTCATGAATAAAGTTTGCATTGATATGTTTCCAAATTTCTCATTCATTAAATTCTCCTGCCGAATTACACTCGAGGTTTGTATTGATATTGGGTAAATTTGTGTTGTTCAAATTCTAAACTGTTTCCTTTAGCAATTTGACTCGAATAACTGTCAAACTAGAAACACTCCACTTTCGGTGTCGTGTTTTTAATAGTTGACAGTTATTCTCGTCAAATTGCTAGGAAACAGTTTCTCATTAAACAACCCAAATTTACCCGATAACATATAAACCTCTTGTGCAATTTTAAGTGATAAATATATTTATATGGCTGCAGGACATTATAGGGAACAAAAAATTTTATGGAATTAAATTTAGACATATACACTTTTTACGATTCACGAAATTTATTCATATCCGGGTGGTTGCAGTTCAATAAAATTTTCGTTTGTTGTTATTCAGTAGGTATAATGCATCTCAATAAACTTTTACTGCTTTTACTCCGATGCGTAATAAATAAATTTATGAATCAGTTCTGTTCATTTTGAAAGGAAAGCATTTATTGAATGTAAATATTTAATTGATCCTACATATTGTAGGTAAAAAATATATTGATCTGATAGAGTATGAACTTCTCAAAGTAATAAAAATACTTCACAGATATATAAACATTTATTTATGTGGAACAGGTTTCCAATTTCTAATTTTAATATTCTACTTGCCAACAAATTGTACTGGTTAATAAAGACATAAATAATATCATCAACCCAGTTGGTATATTGGATATATTCCCAATAACCAGTTATGCATCTCCATCTATAGCTTAAGATTTGTGTACTATCGGTCACACTCCTCCAAACTTCAGAAAATTATAAATAAATTAATTTGGACATCGTACTCGAGCTATTTATATAATTTGTTTACCTAACGCACTAATTCGAGATACGAAACGTCTATTTTTACACACATTCAACGACGTGGATATTGTGTAGTTTATAAACTACTGTCCAGGAAGATGTCACTAAGCAGCTGCCAGCAGTATGAATGACGTGTGAAACTAACGCGATACCTCAAGTTGTAGTAGCATTTATTTGTAGTTTCCATTTCCAGTTTGTATAAATGTTTTCGGGATTCTTGTAATATATTTTTTCATTCTTTGTATTTTCAATAGTACACTGCTAGTAATTGGAAAACTATCTTTCTCCTCGCAAATTAATATAGCTTTCAATAAATTGTCACAGTGTTGTTATTTAAATATAAAGTCATTTGGTGGGTTGACGCTAATTCATGCGGATTTTAAGATCATTTTTTTGATACTTTTGTAATCTCAAGGGAAATAGAGATGCCGAAAAGCTTTGTTAGGTGTCATTAAGTTAGTTGGAAGAGAAATTCCAGAAAATTTGAGGAAAATTGAGGGTTTCGAAGTAAAGCAAGTTACAATTTCAGAGAAGTTGGGATACAATTCAATTTTTTCAACAACTAATTAGTGTTTTCATGAAGGAATTGAACTATCAGTCTAGTTCACAAGTTGAGAATGGTGAAAAATAGAGATAAATTTCCTGAAAATACGAATGATCTCAGTGTTTTTAAATGAAACTCAAGGTCTCTAGGTATTCTAGTCATTCTGACGATGATATTGATTTATCGAAACAATTGTCAATTTATTAGAATTTTCAATAACTTGTATTATATTGTGGAATTAACTAGAGACCTTGAGTTTCATTTAAAAACACTAATATGAGCATATTCCACGAAGTAAGGGGTCGAGACAGTCAATTTCACGAATGATCTCATTCGATCCTAATAGTACAGTAAATGGGGGGTTTTTGCTAAGAAAAATAAACACCAGGTCCGATTGACCTGAAATTTGGAGGGTAACTATAAAATAGCATAAAAAGCAAAGTTTATATAGTGCCGAAGTGGGCTTTTGCCCAGGGGGTGGAAACCACCCCTACTCGGGGGTGGATAATAAAATGCTGGAAATAACTTCGGAAAGCGATAGAGGGGTTAACTTTAAGCAAAAAGTACCATATAAACATTTTTCGTAAAGTCAATATTACTGAGTTATTCTTGGTTGAAAATGCTCGTTTTTTATGAAAAAAATCACCTTTTTATCAGTTTTTCTTGTATAAGTCAACAATTTGACATGCTACGAAAAAACATGTCAAAACTAAAATAAAGCTCACAAAAAAAGGAGAAGATTGAGAGGTTTATTGATGAAATAGGTGCAATTATTACAGAGATACGGCGGCTAGAAAAAAAGTTTTTTATTTCACTAAATTACATGCATTTAACGTAAAATTAATAAGTTTTCAAAGAAAGTATCCCGTTTATTTTTCAAAGTGAATCCAGTTTGAAGTCATTGGCATAAAAATTAACGAAGTTCTGATGAAAATAAAATCGAATTTTCACTTTTTCTGAAAAAAAAATCAGCATTTGAGCTTCTGAATTTTTTGATAAAAATAAACTAAAAAAAATACTGCAATTTACTTTATTTATGTGTTAACTGTGTGTTCTGCAAGTTTAAGCAATTTAGAGTACATATTTTAGATAATAGAAATGTTAAAATGAAAAAAAAATTCAAATTTTAAGAAAAATTTGATATTTTTGATAATAACTTACAAAATATTGAAGATACGAAAAATATTCAAAAAAGGAAAATGTAGCTTATTTTTTACAGAATATTTTGTTTTTTTTTATTTCTGTACGATAAAAATTGACAGATTTATGGCTAGTATAAATTTTCCCTAGAGGGAAAAAGTCTGTTAACTTATAGCTTATAGCTTTTAAAATTTCCTTTAAAATGAGACTTGGATCATTATAATAGTATGAGACATGTTCAGGTAACAGCTGCCAGAATTGTCCGCCAATCACAGACGAAGACGAGGAAGAAGAAGCTGATAGTGGCGATGAATAATCTTATACATTATGTACCATTTATAAATCTATTTTGTAAAATGAACACAAATTGCTTTTATTTTTGTTTATAATTTTTTTCCCTATTGACTATGACTTTTTTTAAAGCAAAGGTGAATCTCAAGAAATACAACAATGCAATAACTTAAGCTATCAAAAAGAATAAATAATATTTATTTGTCTTATGTGTATAAAATTATTTCAATTTCTCAAAAACTATGTTTTTCTATACATTTAATTAGGGGTGGTTATTAGGGGTAGTTTTTAAGGGTTGAATGATTTTAATTAAATATTATACTGTAAAACATTAAAAAAAATTTTATATAAAATTTATGTGCCATTCAAAAATTTTAAGATGAAAAAATCATTTTTCATTTTTTGACAATAAGGGTGTTTTTTGAGGGTTGAAAGAGTGAAACTATTGTTTAATTTTAACTCACAACATACAAATTTATTTTTTCTACATTCATGCAAAAAACAACACTTTAGTGAAACATATTTAATGGAAAAAGTGGTTCTTTTTTGCACTAGTGCAACAAAATTTTTGTTGCACTCATCTGTCATTCTTGTCAGTTTTGTGATGATTTATGACAAACATAAACATTTAAATAAAATAAAAATCCAGAGCAAGTGTCTGATCCTGTTCCAATAGAGCAATAATATATGTATATCTTACTACTTAGTCTCAACGAGTTACAATTGTTGCAAAAATCTTTGATTATTTAAAATTTAAATGGTCGAAGCGAAAACCAGCTATGATTAGGTACTGACAACGTGGAGGCCAATACAAAAAAAAGAAAAACGGTTAAAATACATTCTGAGTTCTGACATGGTTCTAATTTTCCAGTTTTTGCATGAATGTAGAAAAATATTGTATACAACTCGTGCAAAACGTGTTTTTTTGCACTTGGCGTGTTGTCCAACTCAGCCTAAAAGCGTCGTTGGACAATTTCACGTCGCGTGCAAAAAACACTCACTTTTTGCACTTGTTGCATAAATAACAATATTATAAGTATTTAAATTGATTTAGATCGATGTAATATATGTTTTTATGGTTTTTCTATTTTTTTAGCATAAGGGGTGGTTTTCACCCCCTAAAAATAAAAAGCGCACCTTAACAGCATATCAACTTTGATCTAGAGGGTGAAAATAACTTATTTCCAAATTTTCATCAAAATCGGAGAGGGTGTAAAGAATTCGGAGGTTATACCTCATTTTTCTCCCCATTCACTGTACTATAAATGATGTCTAGAAAAATGTATTGAAACTGTTTAATAGCACATCAAAACTTGCAAAAGTTATAAACCAATAAAGATTAATAAAAAGGTATTTTCCTCCAACCGCTTCAAAAGTATGACATTTTTCAACTCTCAGGAGTCTCAAAAGTTGCCGTTTATTTTACTGAACAGAAAACAAGCAGGTATCTTAGCAACAACAATATTCACTTTTAATCTTAGAAGCAAAAGTTGCACTTTTAAGTCAAAGTCATTCAGGTGTTGATTTCAATCAAAACTTGGTACCTTCAATTTGAAACAATTTACTCAAGACTATTTACAATTATTGTTTAGCCACATTGATATTAAATATACAGTTTGAACAAGTATTAAAATTAAATAAAACACTAGAGCTGCCCGCACCCTCATTCTTGGAGCAATTCTCAAAACAATCCAACACGTGTTAATTAATATTTTCAGATGTTGTGATATCAGAAACAACAACGGTCATTGGTTTATCATTATTACTATCAACTTGCAGTATTCTTTTCACAATATTTTCTTTATTTGATAGTGAGTCTACAATAAAGCCTATCGCCACAGTGCTCGATCTCCATCCACCGTGTCTTTTAAGACAAGTGAGGTCACCACCACCATCAACTAAAAGAGTAGCAGACGTTCGTCGTAATGTGTGTCCAGTGTACTCTTTCCATTTGTCCAACTTCAAAAATTGTACTATTTTTTGCGGGACGCTACTGATTGCATGAATACCAAACACCATTCGATGACACTTTCCATTAATATATCGGAGAAATAATCGATTTTCTTTCAATCCGGTTGGACGTAAAGCAACATATTTTCGATACAGATTCAAAAATAATTGTCTCCCAACACAGTAAAAGAACGTGGTTTCTTAGTTTTAGTAATAGGAATTTTTATAATTAAGGCGGTTTTCACATCATCAATATAATCAATTGTTAAATTAATTAACTAATTCATCAGAACGGCCTGTGCCTGCAATCTCAAATATTAGGACGACCTATAAAGAAACTTTTTGAAAATTTTGTTTGTTCATTTCAAAAACGTTTTCCTTCATCATCAAATATAGATTATCAGGTGCACGATTCAAAAAGCGATCAACTTCCTCCTTTGTAAATACTTGCGCTTTTTTCGGTAAATGCGCCTCACTTTGTCTCTTGAGAAAAGCACGTAACTTTTAATATTTACTGATTTCAATCCCTTTCTTTATATCCAACGTTGACCGCAACATTGAATATTGTGACCAAAGCGTCGACGACTTCATTTTATTTTCTAAATTTAAGAAATACACCATCAGTACATCTGGATATAACTCAATATTTTTTCCTTTGCAGCAATCCATAAAATGTTGGTATGCATATTGTAATGGCACAAATATGGAAGGGAACTTAGGGACACCCTATAAACGAAAAAAATTTAAATCAAATATAATTTTATTGAAAATACGATACAAAAGTCTAAAAAATCGACCTAGTTCTCTGTTATTGTAGGCAGTAAAAATTAAATAAGCAACAAATTAGCCCCAAGGTTGTCTCGCATACATGTCGAAAACCAAAACACCGTTGTTTATGAACGCCATAAAATACAGACGGATTATGCAATCAGTATAGAGAAATTTAGAACAGCAATTGAAGATAACCTTGAACAATAAAAACACAAGGACGAGTAGGTGAGTCATCGAAAAACAGCAACGTTTACTGAGATGGCAAAACCAACTCGTCCCAAAAAACTCGAAATAAATAGAATGAAAACGACGACGACAGGAGAGTTCGGCACAGCGACGGTACAGTACAGTACAGTACAGTGCGGTTTTTTTCCAGCGTTGATCGAGATACGACAGTGCGCCTTCAGTACGGAGTGCTGGAATCATAGATAAGCTATCAGAGTTCATCTCCGGTCGACCGAACGGAAAAAAAATCCAGACGCCGATTTTTTTTGTGTGCGTGTGGTGAGACGTTCGATCCAGTTTCTCCAAACCGTAAATTTTTCAATTTGAAAACCCTTTTTTCCACTATTTTTCGGAGTTGAAGGAAAACCATATTATTATTTTTTTTCAGTCCCGCCATATAGTGTTATACTAAACTTGAGCCGTATATAACTTTTACGAGATATATATGTATATCACCGTAGTGATACATTACAAAGTTTTTTTTCATTTTAGTGGTTATACAGTTTTGTACGGGGACATTTACGAGGGGGTACACCCATTAACTCCCTCGTCCGGTTACGAATTAATTTTTCTGCAGTGTAGACGAAATGGCTAATAAGTAACTTCATATCAAGGGAGCCAATACAGTAATGTAGATAATTGTATTTTTAATGTATTCAGTTATTGTTATTGTTGTGATTTTCTTTTAACGTTTTATTGAAGTTTTATTTATTTACATTTAGAACACTTGATGAGAATCATCTTATGACCTTTAGAGTTTTTGGTTGCCGGGGATTCAATAAGGGAGACGAGAGAATATTGTGACGGACAACTTCAAAAATCGACTTCGACTGTAAATTGAGGTATTTTCAGAATAAAACTGTTATATTAACCTCTGGGAATATCATTCAACCTAGACAAACGAAAACAAACCTACAGTAACGATTAGCTAGGTCACGGTCTCGTATTTATATTCTAGTAAGAAGGCCCTTTCATATGTTCGTTCAAAGTAAAACACCCGGACGCTTTCTGCTGATCCGATACTAACTGAGAGGTAAATCAAAATACTTAAAGCAGCCGCAGTTAAAGGAAACCCCCACGAATAGTTCAAATAGGAGATAAATATATGAAGAAATCCTAGCTATATCCAGTGCACGATACGATACGTTATTATTGCGCCATCATAGTAGTTAAATGCAAAATGCGTGATTGAGGTTAGAGAAAAAATAGCATGTCTCATTCGGATTAAAAATGACTTTATTTATAGACTGTTCCGTTATACTACGCCTGGTAAATGCAAAATTTGATTGTCAAAAAAAGTGTCATTTTTAATCCTAATAAAACAATCTTCTATTAGTTTCTTGCGAATAATTCAAAAACTGTGGACAATTAAGATACTCAAAAATAAAATTCTTAAAGAGAAGGAACTTTCCAGACACTCTAACTCTATTAGTAATACATTCATTTTAACACTGAAAATATACATCCACGGTTCAATTTTGGGAAGCAGACGCGACATCTAAAGCGAGTACGTGACATAACATAATTTTTTGAAAGTAACAAATATCAAGTGACCCTCGTATTAAGGACAACAAAAAAAGGTTGAATACCTGGGAAAATCATTTTTCAGATCTTAGAGTTTTTTTTGAATGCCTACTCATTACGATAACATCATAAAGTTTTTTAAGCTAATACAAATTGAAAAATCGTTGTAAAAAAGCATCATTGAGAGTGCAATATAAAGTAACGAAAAAAAGGATCTGAGCAATTTCCTTTTTTTTGTTTCATCTCAATTCCTTCCTTAAACTTACTAAATTTACAAAAATAACCAAATGTTTCAAATTTTCGAGAAACAAATGGCACGGAATTTATTAAAGTACAATAGTAAAGAGAACAATTGTTTTTCGACAATTCGGAACATGTGGTGGTTTTTGGAATATTCATGTGGTGATTAGTAGTAAGCATTTCACATGCTAAACCATTTATCTTCCATACCATTAATTTAGGATAACACTTACCTCCAATCGATGGGAAACGAAATAATACAATATGTTTTAAAACTCACTGCGTTCATATTTAAACAACTAATATCAATAACCATGACCATTGTCAACAAAGGCGATGACACAGTATACATACGACTAAGACATATAACTAACAAAGAATTAATGACTAACGATTATTTACAATACTACAATACGGAATTATACTATTCATACATGCTAAATCAATACACTCCAGTTCGTTGGCTTTGTTTACACTTATCGACAATTGTCTTGTCGAGTCAGTTGTTTTGCACTTTTAGTCGCGTTCTAATCTGAACGTGTTTTCATTATTTCCTAAATAAACGTATTTCCTAAAGAGTCGTGGTATATTTTTACTAACTAATCTTCCTACGTTTATTAGTGACCTCCTGGTTCAATAACCGTCACATCATCCCCTCTTGGAAGAGGGAAATTATCTCTGATAATTTTTCGATACTAAATTTAACTGTTTTTGTTATTAATCACTCAATTGTTCGTTTGTCTTACATTGTTCGTTTGCTTTTATTCACTGTATTGTCTGTTTATTGTAATTGTCAGTCTATTTTCAATTCCGCCTACACTTTGTTTACAAATATTAGGCTGATAATTTTTTACTAAATATAGTAACCAATCAATTTACTTAATTTTAAGTCATGTGTCAAATTTTGTCCAATTGCCTCTGGATTACAGCGATAATACCCTACAAGTGGTGTATTCAGTTTGGTGTTTTTTTGATTAAAAATTAATTAAATGTCAAACTGACAACTGGTTTCAAAATGTCGCGAAGAGTTGATATTGCATCTAAAGACTCAACTAATGATATTATATCTAATAATAAACAAAAAAATAAAATAGCATTAAAAAAATATGTATGGTAAATATTTCTCGAGTTTTGTGCAACCAGTGAATACGAACAGATGAGTTTGCATAATCTGGCTAATAGATTGAAATATTATGCGGTAAATATGAGAAAAGCTGACCGAACTGAATATAAAGAAGCAACTGCAGAAACAATTTGGAATACTACGAGTGAGCTACTCCAGGAAAAATACTCCAATGACTTCAAATGACCCGTTTACCAGGGTGATATTCAAAAATGCGAGAGATGCAAGAAATGCAAAACGTAAAAGATTACAGCAGTATCCAAATAAACGAAAATGCAGTTCATCAAATTTGAGTTCAAGTGATTTGTCTAGAATCATTGAATTAAGGGATGAATGTACACCAGAAGGTTTACAAAAAAATGTTTACCATATTGTAGCTGCTGCGTTAGCTTAGCGAGGTGGTAAACCAGCTGATTGCCCTATAGATTATTTCACGATTGAGAAGAATAAATGATGGAACGCCAACCAACAGAATTGAATACAATCCAATATTCAGTAAAATATGCCAAGGAGTATCGAAAAGAAGTACAAATAGTAATTGGCTTGTTCCAAATATTGCAAACGAAAGTGCATGCCCTGTTCGGTTATTCCATAAATTATTGTCCAAAAACGGGAGAAATATCACTTCCAGTCGCCTATTCATGAGACCAAATCGTTTCTGGAAATTCGAAAGTGACACATGGTTTGACAATATACCGGTAGGCAAGAATGAAGTTAGTATATGGACCAAATCATCCCCGCAAGCTATTGGTTTGAACACTAAATGTAAAAAGCTTTCCATTCATTCGAACAGATCAACTTCAGTTAGCCATTTGGCAATTGAAGAAATTCCTGAACAGCAATTAATCAAAATAAATGGATATAGCAGCTCTATTACAATTGAACCGTACATGAATATTTACCAAGAACGCCATGGTGAAATAATCAACTCCATGCGAGGAATTTCTTCAACAGTGGAAATTAACAATCCATCAACTTTAGCAAACTCTTCTTCCAATTTAACATTCACCAATTGTACTATTAACAACTGTAGTTTTAAATTAAAATGAATAATATTTTTTTTATTGTAACTAATAAATTTTATATTGGAAATTATTAAACGTCAGATTGACAATCAATTTTTTGATATCCACAAAGTGAAAAAATATCTTATCGAATACTCCTCGGGCCTTGATAAATACTCAGAATTTTGTCATAGCGAATCCTTCAAGCGTGTTTCTCAAGGATAATAGCCCTCGGCCTGCGGCCTTGAGCTATTATCAAGCAACACGCTTTCAGCATTCTCTATGACAAAATTCTCTCGGTATTATCAAGACCTTAAGGGTATTACTAGGTACTGATTATACAAATACAGTCGATTTCTATGAACGGTCTGTTTTTTGTCACTTTGAGATAAAATCTCACAGTTTACACCTATTATTTTTGTCATTTCAAATGGGACTAAGTAATGGGAGTCAAACATAGTTATTTCCTTTTCCTTTAATATTACTGAATCTTCTATCTTAAAATTTACGGGTGAAGATTCTTTGACACTTCCATCTACACTGATTGACTTATTTTCTAACAAAAACTCTCAAGCTCTCTCGTGTGCGTTCTGTAATTTATATCGTAATTCTTTATCGTACCTTTCAAAAAAATATCACGGTTCGATTTCTGTATTGAAGTATTCCGGTATATTGGGTTTTCTACAAGACAGTAATTCAAATGGAGTGTATCTGTGATACGTGTAAGGTGTTGTATTATAGCAATATGCAAACATTCTCATAAATCCACACCAATTATCTCTAGATTCATTTATAAAAAAATTCAAATAATCGTTAAATGTTCGAATAATTTTTCACAGTCAAAAAATAGTGTTTTATTTTTGAAAGTTCTGTAAAATTACTCATTACTTCGTTCCTCACTGCATATTTTATCAGTTCACACAGTATTGTAATACAATAACGATTTCCATTGTTACTTTCTACAAAAGGGCCTATCGTGTCTATATATATATATATATATATATATATATATATATATATATATATATATATATATATAAAGAAGATGTAGGAATATCGCGTGATATGTTAACAACAACAACACAACAACAAAGAGATTCATGGGTAATTCACGCAAAATAAAGGGCTACTGAAATACTCTGTGCTAAATTTCAATCTGTTTCTGATCCGTACGCTCATGCTTAGCGAGATACGGTTATTTTAAAAATGTAGAATTGATCATTTAGTCACCTCCAAGTTATTTAAAACTTTTATCACTAAAGGTTTTATTAACAGTTTTCCGATTAGTTTCGTTATTTTCCTTAATTGTTGATTTACTCTATCCTGTATGTATCTCTAACTAATTTTTCTTTTATTCTAGTTCTCTTAGACTGTATACGTTGTCATTTATCAGCATTGTATTATCAACTAACTTAGCTTTGGCTCCAATTTCTCTCACCTGTTTCTTCATATATCTTATTAGCTGTTTCCTTCGTTCCAGTATGTCTTTTGGGTGGTCTTCATTAATATATATATATATATATATATATATATATATATTTGTATACATATATATATATATATATATTTGTATACATATATACATATATTTATATATATATATATATATACATATATATATAATAAATAAATTCCTTCCATTGTTCTTGGGCATCAGGTTAATCATAAATTATGTATCGAATTATATTTTTATTTAACGTTTCGCTCCCGAGTTCGGAGCATTTTCAAAAATGTTTACATTGATGTTAAAATTATAAATTGAAAACGATTGAACTATTAAAATTAAATGTACACACTCAGACGACAAAAACTGGTAACTAATAAAACAATTTCAAAAATAATAAAATCGAAAGTACCTGCCTTAGAAACAACGGTTTACAATATACCAGGGACATTCAATAAGTTGATGTTATTATTATAATAAATTATAATATATCTGGCTTAGATTTTTGATATCTTGTTTATCGTTTACTGCATTGTTCTCCTTTTTTATATGTATCATTTCATTTATTGTTATTTTTTTGTAATTAGAATCTTGGTTTTATATTTTGGTATTGTTAGAGTCAAATTTATGTTTTTCATTTTTCACATGTTTATGAAGCGCAGTGGAGGCGTTTTTTGTATATTTATGGCTATTAAGTCTAGTTTCAAGATGTTGGGTTGTCATACCTATATATTTTTTGGGACAGTCTAAACATGGTATAGAATATATGACGTTAGATTTTTTTGAATCATTTATTTGACTTTTCAATTTGTAGAACAATGGTGATAGAGTACTTTGTGCCCTATGACAAACTTTTATGTTATGTTTAGATGATATATAGATTATTTTTTTTGAGAGTTGATTTGTGTATGGCATTGCGATGTATGTTAGAGGGGCTAGTGTATTGGTTTGTGTTGATTGGATTTGACTATTGTAAAATTTATGTGTGCGTTGTTTAATAATTCTGTCAATGTGTTTGGAAGGATAGTCATTGTTTTGTAATATTGTTTTTGTTCGATATAAAATTTCTGGACAATTTCAGGTGATGTGAGTGTAATGGCTCTATCTACTAATCCTATGATTTACGCTGTTTGTTTTGGAATTAGGATGGTGGGAGTGGAAAAATGAAAAACATAAATATGACTTTAATAATACTAAAATAATAAACCAAGATTCTAATGACAAAAAACTAACAATAGAAGAAGTGATACACATAAAAAAGGAGAACAATGCAGTAAACTATATACAAGATATTAAAAATCTAAGCCAGATATATTATAATTTATTATAATTATAACATCAACTTCTTGAATGTCCCTGGTATATTGTAAACCGTTATTTCTAAGGCAGGTACTTTCGATTTTATTATTTTTGGAATTGTTTTATTAGTTACTAGTTTTTGTCGTCTCTGTGTGTACATTTAATTTTAATAGTTCAATCGTTTTCAATTTATTATTTTAACATCAATGTAAACATTTTTGAAAATGCTCCGAACTCGGAAGCGAAACGTTAAATAAAAATATAATTCGATACATAATTTATGATTAACTTGATGCCCAAGAACAATAAAAGGAATTTATATACAAGGTTAAAGAAAAACAAATAATTTACATATATATATATATATATATATATATATATATAATATATATATATATATATATATATATATATATATATATATATATATATATATATATATATAACAACAAATATATTCATGGGTAATTCACGCAAAATAAAGGGCTACTGAAATAGAGTGGTAACATCAACCAACATCGACACGTGTCGATGTTGGTTGATGTCCTGAAAACTCGGGATCTTCCAATTGAAGACACAAATGAGCGTTTGGTTTCCCTGCTGAAATCCGTTATTTTGTGTTTTCCCATGTTTCGATTAACATCTTTGCTCCCAAATTTCACATCCTTATTTGGTTATGCCGTGCTGATGAGGCAAAATGAGCCAGAAACATGCATGTCCACGGTTACCACTCTATTTCAGTAGCCCTTTATTTTGCGTGAATTACCCATGAATATATTTGTTTTTGTTGTTAACATATCACGCGATATTCCTACATCTTCTTTTTTATATATATACATATATATATATATATATATATATATATGTATATATATATATATATATATATATATATATATATATATATATATATATATATATATTTATATTTATATATATTAATACAGTTCCTCTATTTAAAATGTGAAAGAAACATTGAAATAAGGAAAACTATTTATATTTGTATGCAATACTTTCAATACACACTGTATTATAGGTATGATCAATAATTTTGAAAGATTCGGTATACTAATCAAATGTGACATTTCAATTTTCGGATGACGTTTATGTAGAATATATTTAATGATAGACATAATTATATTACATTTTGGAGAATATATTTGAAATTTTAAAATACAGATGTCTCTGCTATCAGAACTACCATGATAATAAAATAATTCAAATCTCTTTAAAAAAAGGAATTTTTCGTAACCAAAGGAAAGGAGATTTATTTATTTGAAGAAAGTTTAGTTAGTTGTGTTTGAAATCCCGAAGAGGCAACATCGTAATTAGAGTTGTCTCAATTTTTGGTAGATAGTAGAAGTTGTATATTTATACAACCAGATTCAAAAGCCATTTCAATATAAACCAGTGCGTGCATAATTCGAATAAGAATTGCATCGTGTGTAGTGAATGTGTTCCAGATTTCTAAATAAAATCTAGAAAGTTTCCTGAATTCTAAGATCAATTAGAATTGTACGAGTTGTCCAGTTATTAGTTGGTGAGTCCGATCCAGTTTCTTTACAATAATTTCTCGAGAAATAATAAGGCCTATTTTTAAATTAAATTTGATATAGATGCATCTATTAGATTTTTGATTGCAAACGTAATTTATAAATCATATAAGGAAATTCACATAAGAGAAGAAAAGTTTTGAACTAGAAAAATTTGAGTGAAGCTTGTTTTTGACATTTATCCATATCAAGATTTAGATCGACACTTGGAACTTTTATTTAGCGTTTTTCATTAGAATAATTTATAGCATATAGGTTGTAGTAATTTCAATCGTAGAAATTACGACTGTTATTTCGTTTATAATAAGTTTGGGGAATATTAATTTGTTAATATGTATTTGAATCTAGTAGTATAATATAGAATTTTACATTCCTACTCACTATAGTCTTTTTATACCATTATTTCAGAAAATTAAACATTTTTCATTAAATGAAACTGTCGATCAAATCAGTGACAGTTGGTAATTTTCTGTGACAGAAATATTGGAAACGTCATCAGAGATTTAATGTGCCTTTTATAATATTAAACATACAGTTACTACAGGTTCTGACCAATAGTGAAACGGATAATTTGGATATACGTAAAAATTTCAACAAATTTTGAATAATTAATTTTTTTAACAGTTTCATCTCACCCTGAGAGAAGAGTAATAGGTCGATTATACATATAAATTCATTTTTAGAAATACTAAATTAATATTTATTAGAGCCGGGCATATTTTTGACCACTACTGTCAAAGTATCAATTTCTTACATAAAGTTTTAAGTTGTATGTACAAGAATTGTCGCTGCGGCAATATACATCAACGTGAGGTGAATTGAAATTTATCTTTACAGGAAGGTTTACATTAAAATTGAATAACTAAAATTCATCATATAGAGAATTAGATAAAAATATATATATATATATATATATATATATAATTTTTATATTAACTATTCTTGGAATAAAAGGTCTCCATTACTTTAATTATAATTTTATTTACGTTTCGACATCATATGTGTCATCTGAACAATGTTACTAAAATTACACAATTATTTACAATCTTTACATTATTTATCAGGTGTTAAAATACTTACATAAAATCTACGACTTTATACAACTCAAAACATTTTAAAAATCATTTTAAAATTTGTATCTAAAATAAATGATCTAGTATTAACTTAATGGATGTTATGGTTTTTTAAAGTTTTTTTTTAATTTAACAAGTTTTAATGGTTTATACTGTATGAAGATATATTAATTCATTTTAGGAATTATACAGACTGGACACATTTACCAAGATGCAACAGTTATTTCGATGTCTATTTTTTCAAATACTATTTGATATTTTTATTCACATATTTCCTTGGCTGTATTGTCTAAATGTCCTTCCTTCAGGGTCACCGCTGTAAACTCTGGCAGTGTTCCCTCTTCTCTGATTATTCCTGTAGTTGAACCCTGGTTTTCTAAAGAAATTTATTTTTAACTTGAAGTGTAATACTTGTTGCTGGCTTAATATACCTTTAACAGACACCAATTTAGATAGCACTTCTTGCGTAGCTCCGAAATTTCCAGCTGCTATAATTGTTGTAGTCGATTCCGTCGAGGCATTCATCGTTACTGCCTCCACTGTCGCTTCTCTGGTGTACTTTTCCGCTAGGTTCTCTGGCATACCTTCCGACACATATGCTGTTCGTAATTTCTCCGCCAATTTTCTATTACCGTTACGTAGCTTGTCACTTCTTTGCCATTGTGACGTACTCTGTCCAGCTTTCCAAAAAAAAGGACTTTGCTCATCTCCTCAAATTCCGGACTTACGTTGGTTCCTAATTTCCGTAATTGAATTTTCCGTCGCTATCAAACCTCTTGCCTTCTCGGTTTATCTAGTTTTAATTAATAAAACTGCATTCTCTTCATCTCCTGTTGCTTTTGATTGCAATAAATCTAATGAATCCAAGAATAATTGTAGCTTACCCACTTCACCATTAAATTCAGTGGGTAGCACCTTACTCGCGAAATTAAAGAAATCTTTCATACTTAGAGCCATTTTTACCTGTTCGCTTATTGTCTCTGATACAGATGTGTCAATCTCCTCTATTATTAACGCTCGAAATAATCTACAAGTTTTATCTCCTATTTTCCCAGAATAATTTTTGCAACTATCTTGCTTAGTCAAACATACCGACGACCAGACTAAGTGTGAAGATGATATTTTTATTTACTAAGTAAATTGTCTCCTTGCAATCGCTGCCAACCTTATATCACAACAGTGCTCATATTTTATAAATCTACTCTAGTTATTATTATTACCTATTCTATTTTTAAATTTCAGTTTTAAATAAAATTGGTTGTAGAAAAAATATTGATATTTTGACTCGTTTATGGCTCGTCAAAATACATTCAATCTCGTGAACGAAATTTTGTTTCGCAGCCTTGTTATATAAATAACTATTAATGACTACAAACGTTCTATTGATCCCTTTAAGTGGAACATTTACGAAAATTCGAGACTTGACAAAAGCTATGAGCTCTAAGATCTCCAACGTTTGCTGGAGAAGAGGAAAGTTAGTTTTGCAGCTTTGACTGTGAACGAAATTGAGACCATTGCTATGAATTACGATGAAAACACTTCAAAGGGATTTAAAAATGGTTCAATCAAATAGCGGCCACTGAATTAGCTTGGCGGGGAAATGAAGCATCCTCCTGTCTGCTAGATTATTTTCATGATGAAACGACGGCTCATATACCGGGCGCATATAATACAAGTCGGTGTTCTCTAAACGACCCAAGTAAGAGACAGAACTTTGGCAAAAAGCAAATGTCTCATTTCAATCCAAGAAAATAAAGAATTGTGTCCCGTCAGATTGTTTAAAAATATATTGTCTAAAAGAACCGAAAACATAATAACCAAAAGATTTTTTTTAGTTCAAATAAGAATTGGGTAAATTCTGTATTGTATAGAAACACACCCGTTGGAATAAATGGAATTAGTCAATGGACTCGTCCGGGGGGAGTTAAAATTGGGCTCGATACAAATGAAAGGTAATCGTACGAATTGTACGAATTGAACATCAACCGTTAATAATTTGTCTACGGCTGGTGCAAATTTAGAAGATATTATCAGAATAAGTTCTCTGGAGCCGTAAATGAAATTTTATGAAAACATCATGCAAATATAATTTCTTCCTTAGGAATAACACTGCTACCGCTGTCATCAACATCCATCTCACTGAGTACCTCTTCGAGAAATATGGCTATTATAAGTAAAAAAAATGTACCGCTGTTTATAATAATAATATTTAATTTTTAGAATAAAATGTTTGTTCTTTCAATAATATATTATTCGTCGTATAATCGAACGAATACAACTTTTGGAATCCTGACTATTGATAATTGCATTAGTTGGTGCACTCAACATGTCAAATAATTCCAATCGTTTTTCAGACTCGTGGAATTAATTTTTTATAACATTTTCGTGACCCAACTCAAGCGATCAACAATAGTCATGATTCCACTCGTTGTATTATATCTATATGATAACCACATATGATCTTATGTAAATCCACGTGCCACAAGTGTAACCGTTTCATTCAATTTTTAAATATAACCCTTCCTCTTCGAGATTTGCAGGAAAAAATAAAATGAAACAAATGCAAGGAAACAACTCAGAACTATATTGTAAACATATAGCTATTTGTAGAACAAGGGAGGAAAGTGCTACTGTTCCTCCCAAGGATGAAGTTCACTGCCCGACGCGTAGCGGAGGGTAGTAATCATTCGAGGGAGGGAAAGGCACTTTACACCCATGTTATACATATGATTTTTCCGCATGCCTCAAATAACAAGATACTTCCAATAATTTATTTATGAAACTAACTAACACAATTAATAAATACTACTTATTCGACGAAACATGGCTGGGCATCGAGGATGGACTTCTAAAATACTTGGCTGGACATCGAGGATGGACTTTCATGAATCTTGGCTGGGCATCGAGGATGAACTTTTAAAATGCTAGGCTAAGCATCGGAGGTGTACGTTTTTATTTGTATTTCAAATCCCTTAGGGTTTTAACTGTTCCTTTATATCCCTTGGGTCTATCATAGTTTCTAACATGTGAGACTAAAGTGACCACTTTAGTCTCGTTATTGCAAAAATTATTTCATTGATAACGTACTATCACGTCACTTTTACTTTTGCTCCCTAGGGAGGAAAAGTACGACTTCGCTCTCTACAATGAGGCCAAGAAATGAATACTTTGGAGAGAGGTAGGCGGAAATTTTTTTTTTTAAATTTCTAGCTTTGCCCATAATGCCCACATGGGCATTGGTCAAATATATCCCAGTGTAAGAATTTTATGGGACATATATGAACCATTGGTTTTTGGCTTAGGTATGGAACGTTGTGAAACACAATTAACACAGTGGGATTTGCAGCGGTGGATTTAGGCGTACTGCAGCTCTATTCCCCGTTTTACGCGCCGCCCTTTTTGATAAAATTCATTTTCTTTTCATATGCACTTTAACGCCGATAAATTGTACACTCAAGGTATCGAAAATAGGGCAATAAACATTTGTGCGAAAATTTTCTGGTTTTTCTACAACGAGTATCATAACGATAATAATCTTGAACTCCAGATAGTGTTTTGTATTTTTCTTCATATTCAGAAAATTGTCTGTCTCTCATGTCTAGAAGAAATTAATAGAGCTAGAGAACTATTAATTAGCATACCGGATCATATTAAGCTTGAAAATCTTGAAACTTCTTACTAGAATCATTTAAACGATCTGTAATCAAATTCAAAATAATAACTAGATTTACTGTTTCTAAATGCTGTAATTTTCGCTGCAATCCCGTAGTCTCTTAGTCGGTTTCTCATCTCTGGTTTCAGCAATAAATTCTGGCGAGTTTGAGGAAGACTCCTAACTCTTAAATTTGTATGCTGCACCAAGGCCTCTCAACGATGTGTAGATATAGTGAAAAAATCCTTATCCAGTTGCAAAGTAGAGAAAAGTTGACTGCTTCTGCTACGGATTCAACTGTAAATGACCCTACTAAATTTAAAGAATGGGCTGCACCAAGCACAAGGAATGTAATTTGCAAAGGCTTAATTGTTTTGATTTGATCACAAAATTGACCACGACAGTTCATTTAGTCCAAACCATTATTTTCTAGGAATTTATATAAAGCTCTTTCAATATCTTTACCTTTATGGCCCATATTGGTAGAAATTCTAGAAACCTTTCACCAATTTCACCGATATCGCGTACATATCAAATTATAGTATTCTGATCGACATGTAGGGGAGTAAGGGGTAGAGTGCGCCTAATATAGGATCTCCTATCCAAATGTCAACCTCACCTTCGAGTGGTTCTCCTTGTTAGTTGACTAACGAGGCTCCGACGGCCGAATGATTGCCGGTATAAGTAATCCCCCACTTACTGGCCAACATCCTCGGGCGGAGGAGCCAGTGAATGGAAGGGCACTCTTTTGTCCTAGGGTTGGGAAACAGGCTCCAAAGGCGGATGAACCAAGAAATTGGTCAACGGCATAAGAATACGAAAGGCAACTGTAAACCACAGTAATAAGGATCTGTAAGATAGGTATCCCAAAAGAACCAAAATGACCTCATTTAACTCGAAATTTTCCGGAGGTAAAAATAGTTCCCCATTCGGATCTCCGGGGGGAACAGTGTTAAATGACAAAAAAATAGTCAGAGTAAGTCTACGAAGAAAAATCAAAATCGGTACATGGAACATACAAAGTCTATATGAAGCTGGGAAGTTGGCTAATGTAATACAAGAAATGGACAGGTTGAAAATAGATGTCCTTGGAGTAGCAGATACATGGTGGCCAAACGTAGGAAAATGTGTAACACAAGGAAAAGTATTTTTCTATTCAGGAAACCAAGACAAAAATCATCGGAAAGTAGTTGGAATAATAATTCCTGGAAAACTATCCCCGAGTTTAATTAACTGTCTCCCACACTAAGATCGCATGGCATTACTCAGATTGAAAGCAAATCCGGTTATTATTAACATAATACAAGTATACGCCCTCACCGCAGAGGCATCAGAAGACGAAGTTGAAGAAATCTATGAAGAACTGAGACAACTAATCCATAAAACCTTAAAAAATAAGAAATAAACCTCATACTAGGCGACTTTAACGCTAAAGTTGGAAATGACATACCAGATGAACTAGTAGGCCCTTATGGACTGGAAGAGCGAACCGAACGAGGTGAGCGGCTACACCAGTTTTGTCAAGAGGAGCACATGAAAATAACTATCACTTGGTTTAGACTACCACCCAGACGTCTCTACACATGGAGAGCCCCAGCAGACTGTTCCGAACATATAACTAGAAACCAAATAGACTTCATATTGATCAACAAACGATTTGGAATATCAGTAACCAGAACATGTACATACCCTGGAGCCGAGTTCCCAACAGACCATGTCCTTCTCATAACAGAAATGAAAATAAAAATAGCTAATAATGAAAAACAAAAACAAGAACTAAGGATACATTATAATAGAATTAAAGACGACACCATCAAACGCAAAGTAGGCAATAAATGAAATGAAACCTTAACTTTAGCCCTGTCATGATCAGATGAGGAGATGAACCTTGAAAACACATGGAAGGACATAGAGGAAATAATTATGAATATGACAAAAGAAGAAATAGGATACAAACAAAAGGTCAAAGAGAAAGAATGGATGACAGACGAAAAATTTGCAATGTTAATAGGGAGAAGAAAATACAAAACCACAAACAGTGGAGACAAATACAGAATGATGCAGAATGCTATAAGAGGAGCGATGAGAACGGCAAAAAATAGATGGCTGAAGGAACAGTGCGAAGAAATGGAACACTTACAAGAGCAACATGATGAGTATAACCTGCACAAGAAGATAGAAGAAACAGCTGGACTATACAGGAAACAGACTTTCTCCAACATTCAAAATTATCAAGGGCAAATGGCACAAGATAACGCACAGAGAAAATCTATATGGGAACAATATATTGGCAACTTTTTGCAGATGAAGTACCACGGTTAGAAGATGATTTGTCTGGATTGCTAATCACAATAGAAGAGATTACTAGAGCAATAGAAAGCTCGAAGGATAAGAAAACGGTTGGGCCAGATCTAGTTCCTGTTGAACTGCTTAAATTTTAAGACAGCGGAAGTATTAAGATACTTCAAAGGCTTTTCAACCAAATATACAACAAAGGAAAACTCCCAACTGAATGGCTTACGTCTCCTTTCATCCCACTTCCGAAAAAGAACGACGCAACAAGATGTGAAGACCACAGATTGATCAGCGTGATGAGTCACACTCTTAAAATATTTCTGAAGGTCATTCACTACAGTATTTCCAGGAAATGCGGAAGCGTTATTGGATTCTCTCAATTCGGTTTCAGAAGGGGTCGCGCTACAGGAGAGGCACTAGTCGCAACCCATTTATTAATTCAGAACTGCTACGGCCTTTTGTAGACTATGATAATGCGTTTGACAGTGCAACATTACAAGAGGTGTAAGGGAGGGTTGTGTCCTCTCCCCACTCCTGTTTAACGTATACTCTGAAAATATCTTTCCAAAAGCTCTCGAAGGATAAAAATTGGGCATCAAAGTAAATGGCATATGGATCAACAATATAGATAGATAGATAGTTTATTGTGCATGAGATAAATCTTTTCACAAGGGTTCGGTACAAAATTTCAAGAGAGGAATTAACATAATTCGGAATAAATTATGCCATAGAACTAATTTGTAAACTAATAAAAAAGTTAAGATAAAAACCAAAATATGTGTGTACTTCATGATAAAGCCAATCATTCACTATGTACAAATGCTCGCAGCTTTAATATACTGATAATGCTATGAGCGAATTTAATAAGTTCAGAGAATCCGTTTCGTGTATTATTAATATTAAGTTAGTGTACCAGATCATCAATATTATGAACATTCTGAAAAAAACTAATTTTTCTGAGAGGGCTGTGAATAGGACATTCAAATAGCATATGATGTTATGACTCCGGGGAATCCATATTATAGACAGTGCAATTCTATAAAAACTTCCTTTAAAAGACAATTTTAAAAATGTTTTATTACAGGTTCTAAGTTGCGCTATTATGCTAGTTATATAAATGTGTGCGGATGTTTGCAAATAACTGCTATTTTCACCAACTAGTAAGTGTGAGTATAGTAAAGAGTAACTAGAAGCAACCTTTCTGTTTATGTCACTATCAAGCAGTCATTTTCGAAATTTGTCTAAAATAAGTCTATCTAAACTGCGTACATTGGTACTTAAATAATCTTCCCATAGACACTCACATTGCACATAAATAAACCATTCTTCAAGTTGTGTTCATTCCTTTGTGTTTGTTTAACCAAAGTAAGGCATGTTTGAAAACAACCGTTGACAAATGATCAGAACTTGTTTCCAAGCGTACAATGTAATCTGGGGTAGTCTTTGACAGACTTAGGAGTTTTTTGAAAAAGTTTACCTGTACACGCTCTATAATATCAGTGTAACGGAGACCCCATACACCAAATTCAGAAGAATGAGATGATAAAATAATTGAATTATATAGATTGATCCGCGATTCCCAAGTATTCATTTTTGACCGACACATTATATCCATTACTGCTCCAATGGCCCGATTGGCTTTGATTTTAGAATTATTAGCCATGGTGCAAAACAAGGCTGTGTAGGAGAAATCAACACCCAAGTAAGTAAACTGCTTTACTGTTTCCAAACAATCTCCACTATAATGAAATTTTTCATTGTTATTATGTACATGGCCACTTTTTGAGAATATCATTACTTTTGTTTTATCGGTATTGACTACAAGTTTGTTATCAAAGCAATGAGACCCGAGCTTTAGTTTTCGCTCTATATCAATTGGAAAGTCGCCAAGGATAACTATATCATCTGTGTATTGAAGCATTAATACGTCGTTGTTGCCGTCAGTAGTAAGTCCATTTAGATTTTTTGAGCGGAAATAATCTCTAATGTCAGATATGAAAATAAAAATTAGGGGGCTAAGTGCTTCTGCCTGCAAGACACTTTCCGAGATGTTGTATTTTTCACTGTATAAGTTTTGTTGCTTGATTGAGAATTTTGCTTTATCATATATCTGTTTTAGTATCCGAATGTGTTTAGAACTAATCCCAAATTTATGAAGTTTCAACCAAAGAAGTTTATGATCTATACTGTCAAAGGCTCTTTTGAGGTCTACAAAGAGAGCAAACACTTTTCTGCGCTGAAGTCTAAGATAGATTTGCAAGATCGAGGTTAAAATGAGAATATTATCTAAACAGCCTCTGTCTTTTCGGAAGCCATATTGTGTTTCTGGAAGGATGGAATTATCTTCACACCAGCTGGACAGACGATTTAGTAAAATAAGTATGAATATTTTAACGCAGCAATTGATTAGCGATATACCGCGATAGTTGTTTGGAGCATCTAAGGGTCATTTCTTGTGAAGCATTGTTAGAATTGTGTAACACCAGCCAAGTGAAATTTTTTCTGATTCTAATATTTTATTATATAAGTGACACATGTACAAGCGCCAATTTTGTGGTAAGTGTTTCAGAAACTCATAGGTTATGCCATCCCTTCCAGGAGCCTTACCATCTTTACACACCAACAGAAATTGATCAAGTTCTGAGAGTGTTATAGGTGAATCCAGAAACTCATTTCCAACGCCAAAAAACGTATATCAAATTTAACCTTAATTGTAGTCAAGTGGTCGTAAAATGACTCCCATTCCGCAATTGATAACGGACAGAATTTAGTTCTGCGCCTGAATAAGTTTAATGATTTCCAAAACTCTGACTGATTTCTAGTATTGGAAAGAGCAACCATAACATTATTTTCACACACTTGTTTCTTTTTTAAAATTAGCTACTTGTATTTTTTTTTATGGTAATGTAATTCGTTTTATATGGTTCTGAAAACCCATACTTTTTGCAATCTTTTAATTTAATTTTTATTTGAGTCTTTAGCTCTTCACATTCAACATCGTACCAAGAGTTACGAGTATATTTTTTTGTATTACTAATTTTTTTCGTTGAAAACAGACCTAAATTTTTTGCTACGTGCCAAATACTTGAACAAAGATTATTATATAAAATATCTACATCTCCACACATACCTACATTCGGTAAGTGCTGGATTGACACGATGAAATCTATGGTTTTAGTATTGTCCCATTTCAGGCTAGTGAATGAGGATGAAAATGCAATGTTAGGCTCACTCCATATTAAAGGGCCGAAAGTTAAGAGTACTGGGAAGTGGTCTGACAAATATTGATCATCTAGTACACCAAATTTGTCAACAAATTCTAGTTTCTCATTACAACAGGAACATAGATCAATAACACTTTGCCCCAAGGCATTACAAAAAGTAAAATTTGCAGGTCTGTCAGTATTAACATGACCATTTACTAATGAAAAGTTTCTAATAGACATTAATTCAAGAAGATAGCGACCTTGAGCATTACTTATCTTGTGGTGACTTAACATGTCAGGAAAAAACTGAGTATTTGTTACAGTCTCTTCAGGGATCTCACTAAGTTCTGCGATTCGACCATAAATATCTCCAATTAGTGAAGTTATACAGCCAGAATATTTTTCCAGTATCACATCAAGTGGAACTCCAACAGTTTCTAATAATTCACTGTAGTTACTTTCCGGTGGAATGTACACAAGGCAAACAATGAACTGAAGAGGAGACATTGTAAACTGATATGTAAGCCACCAAGGAAAAGTCTCCAGGAGTCTTGGGCTGTAACTGTTTTTGTAGAACATGGCTAGGCCTCCCTTTGCACGTCCTACCGACCTCTCCATAATTGCTTTGGAGTAAACAACACTGTAATCATTACGTATAAGATTTGGTACCTCAATATCAGTAGCCTGCCACGTTTCACATAAACATATGAATCCCTGCACATTCCAGAGTACTACTCTAACACTGCGTTGGTTGCCCAAGAGCACATCCCGAGTTGAAGTGCTTGTTGCCTTTTCTCCACCATTTGAATTTATTTTCTCCTTCCTACCATTTGTATTTAGTGTTTAGGCTTCATTTAGTTAAATTCTGTTTTCGTTATTAGTGTGTGATTCCTTTTCAATTGAGGTTATATTCAAATTATTTTCTTTTATAAAAGTTTCAGGTTTTTTGAAGAATGCTCTTCTTGTGTTGGTGATCTATCACTTACTGATCTTCCCCCCGCTTTTCTGAATTCTGTTGGTGTTTGCGTACTTATCTGCTGCTTCCAACCTCCCATATCCTTAAGTTCATATTCTTCTCCATTCACTACAAGTTTATTGTATTTAACAAAAGCTTTGCAGCCTTGACTCCTAGCTATTTTCATTTGCTCCAAAAGTTGTGTTCTCTGATATCAAATTCTTTTGGAAAATCCTCGCTAAGGCTCCACTTCGAATTTTTCAAATGCCGTGCCAATTTTAACATTTCAAATTTCTTACTTTTATTTGCTATTTCTAACAATATTTGTCTAGTTGAATTTTCCCCTTTCTTTCCTAATCTCTTGATATCCATTATATCTTGTTCGAATTTCAGCTGAACCCCTAGTTGGTTAATTACCTCCTGTACTTCCATCTTTTGGGTTTCGGCTTTCATCCGGTACTTCACTGATTCCATAGATAATTAAATGTTTACTCCTCAGTTCTCTTTCTAAGACTTATATGGATCAACAATATACGGTATGCAGATGACACAGTACTAATAGCAGATAACTTGAACATCCTCCAAATACTTCTTGACATGGTAGGAATACATAGCCGGTTGATGAGCATTAACCTCAATATAAAAAAGACGAAATTTCTAATAATAACCCGCAAATTAAATGATTTCCAGAATGCAAAGCTATCATACAATAGTGAAGACATAGAATGGGTAAAAAAGTTTATATACCTGGGAACCTGGCTATGTGAAGACTGGTCTTCTGATGTGGAAATCAAGCGCCGGATAGAAAAAGCGAGAAGCTCATTCATGAGATTCAAAAACGTCTTCACGAACTCTGAGTTCGACCTCAATCTTAGAATAAGATTCACATAATGCTCCGTATGGTCCGTTCTATTGTATGGCATGGAAGGCTGGACTCTGAAGGTGAATTCCATGAATAGACTGGAAGCATTTGAAATGTGGATCTATCGAAGAATCTTGAAAGTTCCATGGACGGCAAAAAAAACCAAAGAAGAAATTCTTAGGAGGGCAGAAGGAGAACGTGAATTGCTGAACGCGATAGAACGAAGGAAAACAGCGTACCTGGGACATGTGATTCGCAACGAGAGATACCAGTTGCTCCAACTATTGATAGAAGGAAAGATAGAGGGAAAAAGGGGAGTGGGTAGAAAGTGGATGTCGTGGCTCCGAAATATCAAACGGGGGACAGAGATGAGAACCACAGGAGAATTAATCCACACTATCAGAGACATAGTGAAATGGTCAAAAGTAGAGGCAAACATCAATTATTGGATAGCAGAAGAAGAAGAAGATCGACATGTGCAATATCAGGCGCAGAATCTGAATTTTTGTTTCGATCGTAGATGAAAATTTAAATGTCAATTAATTTTAATTATTTCGATGATTCAAAAAATTGAATATGGAAAAAGATGGGATTTATTTTGAATGAAAAATTATCTTTATACACAGAAAAAAATTGCCTAGGCATAAATCCATAACTGGTTATTTGACACATTCGGCAAATAGTTGTGGTAGTTCTTTCTTTTTTCTTTGCGCACACCTGGCACATTTTATTCTGGAACCTCCTTCCACTGGCAGATAATCTCCGACATTCAACATTAGTTTAGATTTTTTGAATGGTCTTCCTAACTTACTTCTCCTGATACGGGATTGGGTTGATCGTTAACCACATGCAGTTCATTCTTCAGCTAGGGAAGAAAGGTGGACAATAAATGGCTTCTTGTATCTGTTTACTTCATTATAAATTATCTAACTGTTGACGGTTGATGTCATTAGTAATTTAAAAATTACTTTTTTCTACCATTCACATGATTCTTTATTTAAATCATAAAGGTATGACATTTGATTTGTAAGATCCACCCCACCGATATAATTATAGTAAAAGCTTCTGGACAAAAAACCTCATTTTTGGTACCATCTTTTTGTTTGCGAGAGACTTTCTTTGTGTTTTGCTCTTTACAAAATATTATATAATAATTTTCCATCATTTTTCGGTGAATCTGTTCGGTTTTCCATACAATTGCCAACTGACGAAAATTTAGAGCATCTGTTAGATAAATTAAATCTTTTCTGTTTATGTTCAACACAAAGTTATTGCTTCCAATAAAATAATGCCCTGAACACCTCGTACCACATTAACTACAAGACTTACTATACACGTTCATAAGTGCTGCTCTGCTTAAAATTGAATGACGAATCATCATCAATCATATTCCAAATTATTGTACAAAAATTATAAATATAAAACAAAAAAATATTGAATCTCAGTTTTGCATCCACATCAAAAATTTGCTCGCAAAAATTTGGTCGTTAATATTTCCTCATATACTGAAAAGTTAAAAAAGATTGGCTTCAATTAGCAATTGTTTACGTTTACTTCTTAGAACGTGAAGGATATTCTGTAACGAACTCTTGTATATATAAGCACACCAGTTCCGTGTCTTTTTTTGGCCCACATTACTATAAATATTCTTATAGTAAGTTTGATATAAACAGTTCGTGGATTAAACTTATAAGTATATTTAACACCTCTGATAAACACATTTTAGAGAATATATATTTTATCCAGAAAACAGACGATTTTTTCACTAATATGAATCGTTATAGATCAATCAATCTAACTAAAAAATTATTAAATTTCCAGTAATTGATGTCTTCCGAACAATATACCTAAGTTACAATTTGCTGCACTAGTTCATTACCTGTAACTAAACCCTCACTAATTTGTAGTTTCCTAGTGTCTGAAGGAACATGGTATTGACATTACTCCAACTTTTTCCTTTTTCATATCTTATAGTTCATACTTTCTGCCTGAAGCTGAGTTACGTTCCTTTTTTTGTCCTCAACACGATGAACCCTATCCAAAATGGTTAATATTTCCTATTCTCTATATTTCAAGAAATATAAATTAATTTTTTTTGAAAAAAACTGCAGTGTAAAAAAGCATGTTTGTGTTTGCGGTCCATAGGCCCGGGGGATTCATAGACGATCAGGAGTGTTGGTGAAGTCAAATCATCTATAGATCTTTCAGTAAAAAGGTGAGTTACAACACTTGTTCACGACGAAAAGCCACCAGTAATATTTTGTTATACCTTATTGTTGGCACAGAAGCCTTATAGCCCAGGATTATTAGGAGTCTAGACAAAAGATTTTTCATATTACTCACCCGAAACCATTCGGTGACTACACAAGAGTTATGCACTGCACAGTTATCTTATTGGAAGATAAAATAATTGTTAGGGAAAATAATCTGAATAGACGGAAGCATAACATTTTCTAAAATTCTGATAAATATGCTTCACTATTAAATCTTTCGCAAATATGCCATAGAACTCCAGGTCCCTGCTTAGATATCCACGTCCACATATATACAGAAAAATTCTCGTCAAACCGTGTATTCGGTGGGCGATAGACATGAATATTGCCGTTATTTGACGATTGGAAAACCTTTTCATCCGTAAAAATAACGCGATTCCAAAATTGTTCGTCACAAGCAATATGTTCTAAGGCGAACCCCATCCTTGCTTCTTTGTGGCTATTTTTTAATAATAGTTTCCTTGCTGTTGCGTAGCATTTCAAATTAGATTGTCCTACTCTACGACTGCCCGTACGACAGGATTCTGGAAAATTAGTTGCTGGAACAGCTTGAACTACTGTTCCAAATGAATTTGCTCTTGAATAGTTAATCAAAGCAACATCCTGTTCAGCAGTTAACTTCCTCGGACGTCCTGAGCCTGGAGTTCTATCAATTGTTCCATCATATCGCCTTCTTTTTACAATACTTGAAACTGAGTTCTTGCTTACATTGTAACATGCCGCATAAGGTGATTGCATGTTCACATTACCTTGACAACCATTGACGTTATGTGTTTAATTGTAATGTCACAGTTTTCCTAAGTAAAGCCTTTATCTTTCGATATCTAAGGGTTATTATTTCACAACAATTTATTCAGCAAAAATTGTATTCGATACAACCTCTTCGTGATGGATAGCCGAATTTTGGAATCAGAAAAATTCAACGGATCGCCTGATTCGCCTACTTCCGCTAAGGAATTGAGATTCTTTCTCCAAACACTGACAAGTTTCATAGAGGAATCCAAGGTACCCCGAAGAGAAGAAGCTCAAGGTATTGGTTAATTTTTTAACATTCGAAGATTACGAATTCATTTCTGAGAGTAAGACTTATACTGAGGCCATTGACGTTCTTAAAGGACTATTTTCGCCCCAACCCAATGAATTCTTTGCTAAGCATCTATTAGCGAATCCAATACAGCAGAATGGAGGGTCGGTTGACCAATACTTACAGGCCCTCCGAGCAATAGGCAAAGATTGCAACTTCAAATCTGTAGATGCGCTGACGTACTGTAATGAGTATCTACGTGATGCATTCATAAGCGGCCTTAACTCTCCTCTAATCCGACAACGCATTTTGGAAAATGTTACGCTGAATCTTGGGCAAGTGGAAAAGATAGCGCCTTCCCTAGAGTCCTCCCAAACACTCGCAGTATCTTACAAAACAGCAACCTATATTTCTGATTCTAGCTGTAATAGTTTGGAAACTCCTACATCTCTTCCAGCCTCTGACAGATTAGATAATTGTAAATCTACACTAAATTCAGCCTCTACTTTCCAGCAATCTCGACATGGAAAATGTTACTTTTGTGGTGGACCCAGACATCGTTCTAGATATGAATGTCCTGCTGTAAAAGCGAATTGCAATTCTTGTGATAAAAGCGGCCACTTCCAGAAGGTATGCCAATCCAGTTCAAAGGGTGAGTCGACATCCGCTTCTACGTTGCTAGCTACTATCATATAAGCCGCTTCTCCAGAAGGGCTCTCCAGAGCAGTTGTTTTTGGACGAGTAATTTATATCACATCCCACCGGTAGTTCTGACAGCTTTGTTGACTACTCCTATGCCAATTCAAAATTCATCCTGAGAACCGATGGCTTCCACTTCCCTCCAATCTAAAATAATGGGTACATTTTGGCAAACCTTCATCTTCAAAGTGAATCATACCCCAAAACTAAGCTTTTAGTAATACACAGTCTATATTATGACGTTCTTATAGGACATGACATTATGAAACGCCACTCTTCAGTTCAACTCCAATTCGGTGGTTCCAAACCTCCTCTTTCTCCTTGTAACGTTGATTGCTTCCCAGGATGTGATGCACCTTTTCAGATTTTTACGAATAAGTATAGACACTCCTTGTTGGGCTCTTTTGTATTTGGATACCCCTGAGCAAAAGTGGTCATATTGTCCTAGATTTTCTGAGCATACTCCTTTTTTCTTTGTTTCGGTCAGCACCACTATATCCATCTTTGCGTTCTTTACTTCGGATATTACTTCGTCTAATTTTTGGGAGAGGCCTTGAACGTTCCAAGTACCAATATTCATTGTCCGTTTTCTAAGCTTGGGTCGTCTTCTTTTGTTACGAGGCCAATTTTTACTGGAATTTTTAACCTTTCAGCTTTTTGACGAATATCGAGGGGTTGGCCCGATGCCTCAACCCCTATCCCGGAGGACCAGAGCTTTGATTTTGCGAGGTCTTACTCCTCGATCCCTCCACACTTCCTTATCTCTTGCGTGGTGAGGCGGCCCCAGACTTGGGACTGGTATAGCGGAGTTATAATAATCTATTATAATTAATTTTATAATTATCGTTAATGTAATATTTCTCATACATGCAAGTATATAAATTTGAGCATGTTATGTATATTTCTTGTACTGATACAGAAATATATGATAGGATAGAAATAAATGTAGATCGATAATGATAAATCAGTTCTCCTTTTTGAGAGTTTACTCTCCTTCTATTGAACGCATATCCTAAGAGTTTCCTTATAGAACTTTTTTGGAAGATATGCTGATAAATATTCATTTAATCTGAAGTCGAGAAACTAGTTCGTGAAGGGATAGAGAAGAGTTCATCAGCTTGGAGAGATTAGGTTTTTATAACGAAAAAAGAAAATCACAAGAAACAAAACAAATATTGGAAAATTAGTCTCAACTATAGCGAATTACAATGTATTCAGCACGATTGAATTGAAGAATGCATACCATCAGATACCGATAGTAGACTCGGAAAAACAGTATCCAGCTTTGGAAGCCAATAGAAGTCTTTACCAATTTCGTCGCATTCCTTCCAGGGTAACAAATGGAGTAGCCTGTTTTCAGAAGACCATTGACAATATTATAAGGAACGAATGTCTTTATGGAGTATATAAATATCTTGATGACGTTACAATCTGTGGAAGGGGGCCAGATGATCACGATAGGTACCTTCAACGATTTCTAAGTGCAGCAAAGAAACATAATTTAACGTTGAACTTAGATAAATGAGATTCTCTCAAAATACAATAACTCTCCTTGGGTATCAAATTACTAACAAGTCTTTGCGTCCAGACCAAGATAGATTCAAACCATTGCATGAGCTGCCTCTTCCTTCCGAAACTTCGGCTATGAAACGCGCAGTAGGGATGTTCTCTCATTACTCAAAATGGGTCTCAAGATATTCCGTCAAGATAAGGAGTTTGGTTGACTGCAAATCTTCCCCCATTCTACCGGACTCGCCTGTAGCTGTGAATTTTCGGCTAATTGAAGAAAACATAGCCAAGTCATTACTCACGACAATTCAAGATGATCTATCACTGACGCATCGGGCATTGCTGTAGCGGCTACTCTTAGTCAGAATGGGCACCCCGTTGCGTTTTTTCAAAAACCTTATCCGATAACGAAAAACGGCAATCTGATATAGAGAGAGAGAGGCCTTAGCGATTGTCCTATAGTTGAGGAAGTGGCGTCATTTCTTACTAGGTAGACATTTTCAGCTGCTCACGGATCAAGAAGCTCTGTCGTATATCTTCAATTCCCGACTTACAAGCAAAATAAAGAATGACAAGATCCACCGCTGGCATCTTGATTATCTTCCTACTCCTTCGACATTCAGTATAGGCCTCGTGTTGAAAATCATTCAGCCGACGCTCTTTCACGCGTCTGCGGTTCTTTACACACTAAGGACAAACTTTACGAGCTCCATAAAGTACTGTGCCACTCTGGTAATACAAGGATGTACCACTGGGTTAAAAGCAAAAATTTACCTTACGGAATACATGAAATTAAAAAGATCTGCGCTGCCTGCCCTACTTGCGCTGCTGTCAAACCAAGGTTCTACAGAAATAACAACCAGCATCTGATTAAAGCAACATCGCCGTTTCAAAGGCTTAATATTGACTTCAAGGGCCCTTTACCTTCTAGCAGCCACAATCGGCATTTACTCAATATTGTCAACGAATACTCTCGTTTCCCTTTCTCGTACCCTTGCTAAGACATGACTTCTGGAACTGAAATACGATGCCTGAATAACCTATTTTCGATGTTTGGAATGCCTAGCTACATACATTCAGATCGGGGAACTTCATCTATTTCAAAGGAAATGATTTCATTCATCCATAAACGTGGCGCTGCCCCCAGCATGACCACACCATATAACCCAGCCGGAAATGGGCTGGTTGAACGATACAACGGGATCATTTGGAAATCGATCAATCTTGCTCTGAAAACCAAAAACTTCCAGATTTGCCATTGGGAAAGCGTTCTACCGAAATCCTTGCACTCAATGAGATCGTTGCTGAACACTAGTACAAACTGTACTCCACACAAGAGGTTCTTCATTCATCCGAGATGATCCCCTTATGGCACGACTCTTCCAGCATTGTTACTTCAACCTGGACCTGTCCTTGTCCGGCAAAACAACAGAACCCCATATGACCCCATTGTGGATGTATCCGAGTTGATCGAGGCCAATCCTCAATATGTCCATATCCGATTCGATGACGGACGTGGAATCTACAGTCTCTCTCAAACAACTGGCCCCTAGTGGAGACTTGAATTTGGAACGCCCGGATCCAATAGACCTACCACCTTCTCCGCCTCTTGCATAGGCCTTTCAGCCGCCTGCCTCTTTCTGTGGGCCTTCCAGGTCAGATATTCCAGATCCTCCAACCCCAGGTCAAGAAGGAAGGCATGAAGATCGACCTAGAAGAAACAGAAGACATCCAAAGCATTTTGAAGACTACATATCCAATGGACTCTTCTCCTGCGAGGGAGAATGAGGTGATTGCATGTTCACATTGCCTTGAAAACCATCGACGTTATGTGTTTAATTGTAATGTCACAGTTTTTCTAAATAAAGCCTTCATCTTTCGATATATAAGGGTTATTATTTTACGACACCGCAGTTTGCCTCACTGACCATCCATCGTCTATTTTTGCGATTATTCCACCATTTGTCACTAAATTTATATGCGCCATCATTACTTTCGAATTTGGAATTGTCTGACAGATGTCAAATATTTGATGTTGACATATAACATATTCATATGACAAATTCAAGCAGCTAGAAGTAGGTAAAAATCTGCTATAAGAGTTGTTCCATTTTTTATTGGCCACAACTGTACCATAAAACAAAAAAGTAACCTTTTTTTGTTTTTTTTGTTTTACTATGTGATAGAAAGTCATAAAAAAGAAGAATCTAACGGCTCAAGTACAAGGTAATGTTTGAAGGACCCAGGACGGTACAAGTCAACTATAAAACGCGTTCAAACGCGATCCCTTGGGCTGTGGAGATTTAAAATAAACTTTGTCCTGCGATCCATCGGTCCTCTCTAGGCTATGAGGAAAGCTCAGTTGCGGGCCCATGGGCTGCACTGAGGCTCAACATGTCAATAAACTAGATTGTTCTTTCTTGTTTTTTCGTTGATCTTGATTTGTTATAATCCACCTTTCATTTCCATCATATTGTATTTATCTATGTTAATATCATTTTCTCACTTTACCGATACCTCTGCAAGTTTACAAGTTTTTACAAATAATTCAAGTTTTCATACGCTCTTATCATTTGATATTCCTATAATTCAATTTTTATTTTAGATTATGTCTTCCTGTTTCATTTATTGTACCTTCTCCATTATTCTCTACTTCACGTATTCTATAGCTTGGTAATAAATTATACAGTGTGTTAGAAAAGCAACGTAATGGCTTGATAAGGCAATTCTTGATAATTGCACAAGCTTGAATCCAAAATATCATTCCAATTCGTTTTTTAGGATCGACTGGTTTCTTCATCGCAACTCCAACAATATATATATATATATATATATATATATATATATATATATATATATATATATATATATATATATCTACTATAACAAATTAAACTTGTCTTTATAAAAATTATTATTTATAAACTTTTATTTATTGACTCTTAAGATCTTGTCTCCTGATGAAGCTATTAAACAATGGCGAAATATTGAGAAAGGGAATATAGAGTTTTAATTCTTATACTGACCGCATACCTGATAATCATCACCTTTTGCTTAGATTAATAGTACGGTCGATAGTTACCACAGAAACATCTGTTTTGATTTTCTGATTTAAATATATGTATATATATATATATATATATATATATATATATATATATTAAAATTATTAATTTTTTCTTTATTATATTTATATAAGAGTTTTGATATACAATATAGTCGTACTCTTGATTTTGTTTGTATGTTTGACTCACCTTCGGCTAGCTCCTAAAGAAGTTTTATTACTTTTGCTTTATTTCAAATTTATGTTATAGTCGGTGGCATGGATACTCCTCCCTTTGAGTTCTGGACGCATAGACAAACTGTGATTTACACTTGAATTATTATAATTACCTCAAATATTTCATTCCTCGATCAAGATATTTACCTCTGTTTTTATATATTCAAATGTTATTGAAGAAAATGCATGAATTAAGTATATTTTCATATATGTATTAAGAATGTTAAAATAAATAAAAAAAATACCAACACTTTGTTACATAAAAAAAAAGAATAAATAAGGTAAAGTTAGGTAAGAGGGTGCGACTTTAATTGCCTAAATTTTTCTCTCAGGGTAAGGGTACGGATCGCTTATTTAAGGTTACAAATGAAACTCCGTAATAGTTTGGTTACATTTTAATTTCTCCCTTTGTAATTATTAATTATTAGCACCACTCACGCGCAATACAAGAAAGAGCGCTTAACTTTGTTTTAGGCCACTAGTGGCTGAATAGCGTGTTCTGGAACAGGCAGTACAGTTTAATCAAACCGCTAAGAAGAGGCGTCGTGATAGATCTATGAGGTTACAAATTCGAATTGTTTTTAGTTTTTAGAACAGTATTTTTTTATATAGAATGAAGAACAGGTATGCAGGTGTAAGACTATAACAAAGTGGCGTGGCAGAATTGCCCCAATTACTATTCTATATGCAGAATATCTACCGCAGAGTATACTTTGCGTTTACAACCACAGTTTACCATGCAACAATGAATAATCGTTTTCAGGGTGAGGTACGAAGTCCCTGTAATAAGAAGCCTATATACCAAAGAGTTCTTCAAAGTAAAAAAAATTAATATAAACTGTGAGTTCAGAGTTTAATTTTAAATGTTGTGATTGTTTCTCCCTATGTGTCTGTTAACCTATGTGTTGAAAGTGTGGTTTAGTTCACACACAAAAACAATAAGACAAACACAACTTAAAACTAAGGCTTAGCTGTTAAGTCACAGTGGATGATTCCTTCAGCACTGCTGCAAGCTATTACTGTATCTTCCGGAACTTCTATGAAGATGGAAAAGTCGTTTTCCGACAATCCAAAGCAAGCCCCTGAGGTATGCCAGTATCTTTGAATCTTGGGTCTAAGGTACTTCCAGAAATAAATAAGAACAGAAGTTCTAATTATGACCGGTATGAGAAAGAGGTCTAAAAAGAATAATTCGGTATTATTCGTCGCTGACATGATTTAGGTAATAACAAAAATATATATTTTCAACTCAAATAAGTAAGTCAATTAATCAATGTCTCAAGATATCTTCTATTGATTTATAAACTTTTATCTAGATAAATTCTAAATATCTAAGTATACATTATGATTTCATCGTGAAACTCTGACACAAACATTTTGATGGCATACTAAGCACATTCTAATACCTAATTGACCTGAATTACATACAATAGTCTAAAGATTGTTCACAAATTAATAAAGTTAACTTATTGAAATCTGCTGGAAAGTATGACTTTTGCTTTGTAGAATTATTTAATAGGTTGAATCGTTCTTTAAATTTCTTTACTCTAATGGGATGATCAAGTGTTACTTCAGGATCTGATTTTATTGAATATATTGTTGAGAAGCTAAACGGATTATATTTGCAAAATCCGCAATTGCAGATCAGATGTTTGATATGAATGTTAGAATTGTTTGAATCTTTGGTTTATAGAGTATAAGCCAAGTTAACATACTTAATTTTATGTCTAGGTGCAGATATTGTATTACTTTGGGTACATACCTTCGGTGTCGGGTGACCTCAAAGTGGATTGAATTTCAAGTTTTAGTTGAATTTCCGCAAGAAATTAAGTTATTATCCCCTTAAGGGCACTTAAAAGTGTTTCTATCACCAAATACTCCTTGAATTTACTTGGGAAAATTCTTAAAAAATCCGTAAAATACGGTAATCTTCTCACTCCATACACATGGATAGCAAAAAAGAAAGGTAATTTTTTGTAAACCGAAAATTTCCACCTAAATCTATTAGATTTTTAGAATTGTTGGTCAAACTGATTTCGAATATTGGTTTAGCAGTCACTTATGTTTATGGGATTTAGGGACATTTGTAAACTACTGATTTTTGAAGTTTGATAGTGACAATATTGACAATTGATAGATACATGATTAATTATAACTTGCTATCAAAATAAACATTGAATTTTATATGTTTGGTAGTGGTATTTTAGTTTTAGTAAGTTATAGATACTTCTGGTTGAAGCCATATACCTGGTAAGATTGTATCTTGTTTTGTTTCTTAAAAGGTTCTTGAAATGATTTTAGTATATTTAACAAACAATTTACTGTAAATAATACTGGTGTTCTGGGTATAGTAACCTAATTCCTAACCTTTGGAGGATACATAACGAGCTTGTAACAACTTTAGATAAATTATTTAATGAATTGTTGAGACCAAATTTCAAATGGTTTTTACATTAAAAAAATTTCTCACATCGCTCCTGCTATTCTCTCCAGTCATGCGCACTGAGACTTTTAAACTATTGAGTCGGCGCATAGGAGAAGCGGATGTTTACTTATAATTCCACGTGACATCATATATGCAATACAACACAGTCAATGCTAGTTGTGTTGTTTGTGATAATTTCAACGTTTATCACTTCATCAAAAATCATCAATACATAATTCAAAATTGAACAATACAATTACACATATTTATATGATATATGGGTGAAGTGAATCATTAATAGTGAGAGGTAGATATAGTTATACATGCAAACAGGAAGAAGAAATGGTGATTAATATACAACATGAACAGTGATGATATGAAATAAATTTTAACACGTAAGTACTGTTGATAACTATAACTATAAATGCATAAATATCCATGTATCTTATCAGATATACATGATATTGTAATGTTTATTGGCCTTTTTGATGAAATTTCCAATCTAAACGTTCAAATATCAATTCATTGTTCACTACTTTTATTTGGAATTCCAAATTAAAACTTGAAATTCACAGACCTTAGTTTCCAATCATCTTCGGTCCCAGGTAATGCGGCTAAGCGTCTCTTTGTTCTTGGAGGTTTTTCATTGAAAAATTCTTCCTTCTGGACTTTCCACGTTTCCCGACAGTAAAAGTGATATCAACTGTCCTATTCCATAACTTTTTTACTTTGAAATATACTTTTATATTATTTTGTTAGAGAAGATCTATATTGCCGCCTACCATTCTCCCAAAACCAAGCTTCACTGTCTTTTATTTTAAAAATCAACAACTTTCTCACTTCCCAGAAGCAAAGCCTGCTTTTATTGTTTTTTATTCAATAATTGTCATTTGGAATGTTTTTTATGGAAAATGTAAGATTCTTTAATTAAACTGTCCTGGAGGATAATAACACTTATTTACATAGGTTTATATGGTCTTAGGGATTATATAAAATGTCTTTTACATGTATCACAATATCGCACTTTTTTATAATTCTCCTTTTATGGTGTTTTTTTTACAATTAATTACACAATTTCTACAACCTAAAATGATTATGTATACATATGTAATTGTTCAGTTTTCAATTTTCGAATTTTTACTAATGTTATCTGATATAAACTGTTATTTGTTTTCAAATTTGCTTTTTTTATCTTATATTCAATTAAGAACCAAAGATTTTGAGTTAGAAAGAAAATCACTATATTTTATTACTTCCTGTTTCTAAATTTTTATTGATTCGTCAGATTTCTTTGCCATATAACATTGCTCTGTTCCGTGTGTCATTTATCATAGAGGTTCTTTCTTATTTTTTTTTTAAGTTTTTAAATTTTAAACCTTTACTACCATCGTCTGTGAATATAACTAAACAATTAGTAAGTTGAATAATTATTTCTGTTATTTCAGGTTTCAAATAAAACTTCATTCTACTCATCCAGACATTCACATCGTCGTGTTCAGAGTATTCTGAAACGTATTGACATTAACTTGACCTTGAATTTATTTTGAAGGTAAAATTTTATACTTATCTATAATGTTATCGTTAAGATTTTTATTCATTATTCTTTAAAGTCTTTTTATAATTGGTTTTGTCAATATTTGTTAATATATTTACTCATTTCATTCATTCCTTTATTTTAAATCTTAGTTTTTAACTAGGTAGTGTCTGGTCGTCCACCCTACCTATTGATAAAGAAACTTTTAATATCCATTCACATATGTTAATTATTTTTATATATTAGAGGACTATATATATATATATATATATATATATATATATATATATATATATATATATATATATATATATATATATATATATAGAAGAAGGATAGTCTTTGCTGACTAGTTAGGAATAAAACAAGTGAATATTGGGGAATTGCAGCAAAAAATGGAAAAGATATACTCCTAGCGGAAAATGTGCAAGCTTTCAAGGATGTTTGTCCTCATCATCAGGGAGACTAAAATGAAAAACAACTGTTAAATACTGTGGTCAATAAAGAATAATTAGAAATGAAGTTCACAACCACGTGTGTACTTACCTCCGAAGTGAGGTTAGACTCCATAAAGTTGTAAATTCGTAAACTACAGATCGTGAATTGTGAAATGTTAAACAGGAATTGAGTTAACGGACGGGCAAACCAACCGCATCACAGCACCAATTGGATATGTCGCAACATTTTTAAAATAAAATAAATAATGTCATCCTCATTAGTAAACATGTTGAACGCCGGCAAGGAAATGATATAGTTTGCCTCCAAATGGGATGTAACAAGAGACAACCAGTGCTACCAACAGTCAAAACAGTGAACTGTGGGACAATGCCACCATTTTAGTAATTGACTCTGCTGTAGGGCAAACAATTGGTTTGATAAGAAGATGTAATATTTTCGAAAAGAGGAAGAGGGAGAAAGAGTGTGAGACAGAGAGAGGGGAACGCTCTCATTTTTTTAATTTGAGCGTGTGGAGAACATCACCTCAATATGACTGACAGGAAGGAAAAAAAGAGAAAGAAAACAGTACAATAACTGTATCAATATGTAGTAATAATAATATAAAATAGTAATTAAGTAAATTTTTAACCATTATCTAATTTGAATGTATCTACCAACACCAATACACTCAAAATTAAGGTTTTATTATTATTATTATTCATATAATTTTCATTTATCTACCAACCCCAATACATTCAAAATTAAGTTTTTTATTATTATTATTAAGTCAAAGTAATAAGGGTGGTGCTGTTAGGAGCAACATGGTTGTTTCATACCACTTGATGAGCAAAATCAGTATCTAAGGACAACAAAAATGAGTAGATCTCACTTACGTGATCAATATCAGTTTTCTTGTTTATTACATCATTGTTTTGTGAAATGAGAGCCATTTCCAAGAATGATCTTTTCGTTCTGTTAGACTCAGTCGCCAACACCTTCACAGCCTCATAATTCATCTGATGATCAAGAGAATTTACATGAAAAGCTAACGCGCACCTCTCTGGGTGTAATCTAGAATCACTCTTATGTGAAACTATACGGTTAGATGGAGATCTTAAAGTCTGTCCGATATATTGTTTATCACAATCTCTACAGGGAATACTATACACCACGTTAGTAAGTGAGGTCAAAGGGTTCTTATCTTTTACTCTAGTGTAAATCGATCTGATTAAAAGAACAGTGCAATCCCCCAATATTCACTAGTTTTATATATATATATATATATATATATATATATATATATATATATATATATATATATATATATATATATATATATTATACTGATATGTATAAATGGTATAAGAGAATAGGTGAGAGAAATTTTAATGTTCAAATATGCATAAATATATTCATTCTAATTTTCCCTACGTTGGGCTGAAAAGTTATTGTGATATGCTATTGTGGATAGAATGGGGGAGAGAGAGAATGTTTAAAAAGTTTAAATACTATGAATTATTATTTTTAGTTTAGTTGAGTTGATATTTAATTTTTATTTGCCAGGTATATTTTAAAATTTAAGATTTATTTGTAAAATAATTATTTCTTTGCATGAGAAACTCTCTAATCTCAGAGTAGGGTTCAGATGTAGAAAAAAAAAATTCCAATTTCTAATATGAGCGCCGAAATTCAAATAATATTCCTATCTTTCAATAAAAATTTTGTTTATCAAAATATACTTGCTTTATTATTGTTTCCAAAGAAATTCTAAAGACGGTCCTGTGTTTAATGCTGAACCTCTCCACGGTTCATAGATGTCAGTTTAAAGCTACCAATTCCACAATGTTCTTCAAATAGAAAAACGTTATTTTAATGCTATAGGAACAAATACATTATTCTTTTACAAGGACATAAATGAATGAAAACCTATTTTCTATTATGATCATTCATTCAAATAAAGTCCACTCAATGAAGTACAATTTCTATATCTAATTCAAAATAGGCAACTTTTAACACAAATCTTATAATACGAAATCCGTTATATAGACGTCTATGATAGGAAAATGGCGGAAGATGAAACTCATAAGCGTCTGTTTAACATCAAAGTTCAATTCTTTGCACTAAATGAGTAAGTTTACTCTAACTTCTTTTTATATAATTAAATAGTTTTAAATACCTTTTTTCACTGTATAGTTCAATTAATGCACATCAATAAATGTTTCTTATTTTGTTTTAGGTTACCTCTTGGAAAATTCCATACCATCTGTCCAGCTTGCATAATATCAAGAAACAGTGCTATACTTCGTCCACATCAATACATTTTAATCAAATCATATAATCCAAAGCTTTCTAAAAGGTATGGTGGAGACACCGTTCCACCATACAATATTTTACTTAATTACATCTATAAATTTTATGGTTAGTATTCAAATATAATTACCAATCTCCTATAATGTGTACTTCTGCTTGCTTAAATATATTATTCTAGCTTTTAAGTATAATGTATTTCTTTCTTTGATTTAGAATGCCAAATTATTGTTTTTTTTTTAAATTTCAAATTTTTTCTCCAATTGATGTTGCTTCTTCAAATTTTCTACCCAAAAAAGGAAAGTACTTAGTCAATAGACTGTATAATCAACAAACTGTTCCCATTCAATTTTTTTATTATTATTAGCAACCTACTTGTTGCTGATAAATATATCTTAAAAGCATTCTACCAATCAAAATTGGTTATCAAAATTCTCATTTGAAAGATTTCATTCCAAATGGTGGATTGTCCATCCATCATTTTAAAACATTCTGTTTTGAGCCTCTTAAACGATTATAACTTATATATTTCTCCCTTAATTTGTATTTCAATAAATTTACTAAATGACAGTTCTTGTTTTCTAAATTATTTATTCAAAATGTCAAATCGTTCAACAAATGTCATATTCCATAGAGTTAATGTTTTTCATTTTACTTCTTACATTCACATATTTTAAATACTTATATAATCTCTTTTAAAACTTCCTTCAAACCCTAATATTCACTTCTTTAAAACAAATCACAATATTAATTTACTTTGACAATAAGAATAATGGGTTATTATTATTTCATTCATATGCAACAAACGTTTTAAAATTCTCTCTTTTAAATATGGAAACTATTTTTATGTCACCTATATTCTTATAAAGCTTATTTCAATTCTTCTCTATCATCATACAGTTAGATCCTTTATATGCTTTCTCTATTGAATAGTAAATAGTACAGATTGTCTCCTTTTTAGATCATTTTAAAAAAAATTCAAATTCCAAAAATTTTAATTGCTTGAAATATATAGTCTATTATTATTAATTCTGTATACAGGGTGTTGCAGGTTTCACTCTATGTTTACATCCCCTAAATTTTGCGTTTATCAAATTTTTATGTAAGGAAAAATTCTATGAATGCAAATTTTACTTCAAATATTTACAAAATTCCTTTTTTATTTTTCTTAACTTCTTCATTAATTATTGTATTTATATAAATCTTTTATATTAAAAACACCTCTTATTTCATTACTTTCTATGTATCTTAGAACATAACTATTTACTCCATTTTCATTTTCTACCACATATGGTCCCTCGAAAGGTGGTTTCAATTTTGCACATACATGTTTACTTCTATCTGATACCCTTAGACCACGGACGATTACTAAGTCTCCTTTATTAAATGTAGTTTTAAATTCTCCTTTTCTTTCCATTCTTCTTAGATATTTGTTTGCATTGTTTTGCAGATCTTTATTTACTCTTTCCAATACCTTTTCAAATTCTTCTGTAGTATTTATTTCCCATTTCCTTTGAGGTCTCAATTGTTTCATCAAATAAATTGGACATTCCATTGTTACTGTGTTTGGTAAATCGTTTAGATAATTTTGAATTTCCTCTATGTGATTTTCCCAATTATTATGATTTTGATTCCACAAAGTTAATCTCAGAAACTTTATCACTCCTCTTATGTATCTTTCAGATAGATTTGAAGATGGATGTCGAATACTAATCGTTCTTAAATTTATTTGATTTTTACTGCAGAATTTTTCAAATCTTTCATTTGTGAAATAGCATTATCTATCATACAATTTTCAGGTTTTATGATTTCCTTCATATACTCTGATAGTTTTTCCATTATGACTTTGCTTTTTGTTGTTTTTGTAGAGTATAATTTTACAAATTTTTAAAACAAATCAACCACTATTAAAATATGACAATTTCCTTGTTTACTGGGTATCAAATTGCTCAGAAAATCTATAGCAATTATTTCCCCACATCTCGTTGTTAATATGGATTCTGCTATATTCTCATTTCTCCTGTGTTTACTTTTTCCTAATTGGCAAATATGGCATGTACTGGAGATCAATTTTGCAATACTTTGGTCCCCTTTACTAATGTAATTTTCTCTGAATAGTAACCATAATTTCCTAGCTCCTATATGTCCATTCCTTCTGTGTAAATTTTCCAAAATTTCCCTAGCTAGATTTTCTGTTATTATAAATAAATCTGTTTCCCCATTTTTCTTTATCCATATATCTTCTTTCAATTGTCCTCTTCATTTCTGTTTTTCAGTTAATCCCATTTGGTCCTCAATGATGCTATTTAAAGAAAATATTCCATCTAAATATTTCAGGACATTTACCCCAAATTTTACAATTCTTTTATTTTTATTATTATCCCCCTTACTTTCTCTGCTTAACGCATCTGCCACTACATTTGTCTTTCCTGGAATGAATTTAATTTCAAAATCATATTCCTGTAATATTAAACCCCATCTATGAACTCTACTGTTGCCAAATCTGTTTTTTAAAATAGTTGTAAGTGAAGAATGATCGGTTTCTATCGTAAATTTTGCTCCTAATAAATAAAATCTAAATTTAGTCACACAGAAAATTATACTTGCCAATTCTAGTTCTGACACTCCATAATTCCTCTCATAATTTTTCGTTACCCTTGATACAAAGCATATGGGTACTTCCATGACATTCTGTATCTGTAATAGCACTCCTGCAAACCTTTCTTTGGATGCGTCCGTTCGTAGTATGAATGGTAGATCATAATTAGGATGATAAACCTTCAATTGTTTAGTAAATGCTTCCTTCAAGTCATTAAAAGCCATTTCTGTTTCCTCAGTCCACTTCCATTTATTTTCCTTCTTTAAAAGCTTTATTAAAGGTATTTGTTTCATGCTCAAATCAGGTATCAGACGTTTGAAATAGTTCATCATTCCTAGAAATCCTCTAAGAGATTTTAGGTTTGATGGTCTCTTATACTCTATTATTGCCTGTATCCTATCTTCATCCATGGACATCCCATTTTGGTCTATTTTATAACCTAGGAAGCATATCTATATTAATAATTCTGTATACAGGGTGTTGCAGGTTTCACTCTATGTTAACATATATATATATATATATATATATATATATATATATATATATATATATATATACAAACTGGAAAAATATCTTATTGGGGATTGCAGCATAAGAGGAAAAAATACACTCTATTCAATTCTCCAAGCTTTCGTAAATCTTTATTTACATCATCAGGGAACTACAATAAGGAAAGAAAAACATAAATTATAAAAAGTGTTCATAAAAACATTTCTACAACTTACATTGATCGAGATTGCATCATTGATCTTGAACACAGGAAAAGTGCACAACAGAAAATCATTAAAGAAATAGGTCTAGTCGGCAATACAATTGCCTATTACTGGTAAACATTTTTATTAAAACATTGTTAAAAAGTAAAAAGTTTAAAAAACATTTAAAATCGAGAATCCACACACCCACGCGGACTTGTGAGAATAATGGCGGAAACTAAAAATGTCAGGTTAAGTAGAACAATCATCATTACTAAATGAATGAAAAGAATCGATCTTTGCAATGACGCGAGACACTGCAACAATCGAATTGAAACTTTAAAGAGAATACAAGGGTGGTACCAAAATTATGGAAATGTATTTGAGTAATCATTCCAATGAAAAAATTATTTTAATCACGAGAATTAATATGTGATTATTCATGTTATTAATTATTATTATAAATATTATTGTGGAGCTAATAATAATGGGGGAACACCTACAAAAAGGGGAACACCTACAAAAAGGGGGGGGAACACCTACCATGATGCCACAAATAGGAAATTAGTGAGAATTATTCATATTCTCATTATTATTATTATTGTTATTAATATGGAGACAATTGTGCTTATCAAGCGTTAGGAGGAGGGAGTAGAGATTACTCAAATTTTGAGTGTCAGTCTTCCTATTCATACAACCTTCTTCCTGGAAGATGGAAGCCATTTCCAAAAACAGTCTTTTTTTATAACTTCTCTCACGAGAAAGGATTTTAACTCCCTCAAAATCAATGACATGATCCAAAGAGGAGACATGATTAGCCAGAGAACATCTTTCAGGATGTAACCTTATATCACTCTTATGGAGGGATACACGGCTTGAAATTTTTTGGGAAGTTTGACCAATATATGATAGACCACAACTGTTACAACAAAGCTTATAAACAACATTACTACAATCCACAACAGGTATCTTGTCTTTCAAAGGACTATAAATTGACTTAACAATCAAGGAACTCCTGGAGGCAAACCTAACATTCTGTAAGTATTGTGAAAAAATTCTAGCAAGTCTAGGCGTAATTTCCTTTATATAAGGCAGAGAAACCGTTAAATCGGAAGGAATCGTTCTGGAGGATGAGAGAGGATCCAACTCAGTTGCACCTGCTGCGTCAATTGATTGTATTGAGGTTTGTGACCAAACAGAAGACGTATTGAAGATGATCTTTCTCAGTAACTGTTTTGGATAGGAATTGTCAAGGAACAAATTAAAGAGAATATTACGATTCTTATTTCTAAATACAGGGTCAGAGAGGTTCATAACTCTAGCTGTCATTTGTTTAACCAAGTTAACCTTTATGCTAAATTTATGGTAAGAATTGTAGTTGAGATATCTCCCAGAGCTACTTTGTTTTCTATACCAATCAATTATAATCACATTATCAGGAGACCTAGTCCATAAAGTATCTAAAAAAGGGACAGCCATGTTAGAGTTTTCTGTTTCGATAGTAAACTGAATGTAAGGATCATAGCTATTAAAGGTGAAAAGGAGATCTTCAGTGGAGTCCACAGGGCAAGCTAGGATTATATCATCTACATATTTCTTGATGAAAGGTACATTGAAAGGAAGTACCGGAAGGACCACGTCCAACAGATCATACATTACATAGCACGCTAATATCGGAGAAATACTAGCACCCATAGGAGTACCAAAAGTCTGTTTGTAAAATTTAGTATTAAAAGAAAAGCAGGTAGAACTGAACAGGAATTCAATCAACTCAGTGAACATGTCGATATCAATATTACACACTGTACTAATGGATGGCCAGTGTTTGTGAACTGAACGTATAACTGCTTGTAAATAAACATTGCTAAAAAGTGAAACCACATCCAGACTGACTAAAACATAGTTTTGTGGAAGAGTTCTTCTGTTAAATAATTCAAAAACCTGGAAGGAGTCCTTAATGAAATACTCATTGTCATTATTGTATGCCTTGGTCAAGATATCTGTGAGGAAAGAAGCAATAAACTCAGTAGGAGAGTTAATAGAAGCGACAATAGGTCTCATTGTCAAGGTAGGTTTATGAATTTTTGGAATAGTGTAAAATTTTGCTATGACAGAGTTATAAGAAGTTAATTTTTTCCTAGTGATCTCATCAATCTGTCTCTTATTATACAGTCTCTTAACAAGAGTGTAAGATTTGGATTGAATCGTCCTACTGGGATCTCTCGAGAGGGGAACATAGGAAGAATCATTGTCGATTATATCCTGAGATAACTTGAGGTAATCCTCCTTTAACATAACAACAGTCACATTACCCTTATCAGATTTGGTAACAATTAACTCAGGGTGCATTTTCAGGAAACATCTTGCCTCAACCAACAAATTTCGGAAAAGAGAAGGATGGCAATCATCTTTATGAGCATGATTAGTGATAACATTAATGGACCTAGCAATAGCAAGACTTCTATTGTCAACATCAGGAATTAGAGAAGAAATATAATCGATATCAGAGAGAATGGATTTAATTGGTATATCTATACCTAATTGAGGTTCCACACTGAATTTAGGGCCCAACGAAAGAAACTTCTCAACATTTGGGGGGATATTCACATTGGAAAGGTTTTTAATCCAAGAGGGCTTTGTCTTAAGAAAAGTACCATACCACTCGTCTCTTAAATTATTAAATTTATTTATGTTTTTTCTTTTAATATCATGAAAAGATCTATTATAATGTCTCAACTGTTTATGAATGAAATTATTGCAAATGAATTCATTTGTGTTATTAATTATATCAATTTTCAAACTCGAGAGATTGTTTTCAAGAGTAACAATCAACTTTTGATTAATATTAATTTCAATATTTAACAATTTGTATCCTAACCTGGTAAGTAAACTCCTAGTCACGTGTGTGTGTGTATCCTGTCTATAAATTAAATTTTCAATAGGAATGGTTGAATGTATGATATGACCAGGTAAAACGCCTGCTTTTCTACATTTTAGCAGGAAAATCCTTCTATTACGTTCCTTTGCCAACTTCATCTTAGTTTTAGACCATTTCTTCAACAAACCAACTGCATATATCCCATAGGTGGACTGAATATCATTGAAAAACCCCATCTTGCATAAAGCTGAAAAGCGAAAAACGCCGTGATCGTTGCTGATCAAATAGAATACAAACTGGAAAAATATCTTATTGGGGATTGCAGCATAAGAGGAAAAAATACACTCTATTCAATTCTCCAAGCTTTCGTAAATCTTTATTTACATCATCAGGGAACTACAACAAGGAAAGAAAAACATGAATTATAAAAAGTGTTCATAAAAACATTTCTACAACTTACATTGATCGAGATTGCATCATTGATCTTGAACACAGGAAAAGTGCACAACAGAAAATCATTAAAGAAATAGGTCTAGTCGGCAATACAATTGCCTATTACTGGTAAACATTTTTATTAAAACATTGTTAAAAAGTAAAAAGTTTAAAAAACATTTAAAATCGAGAATCCACACACCCACGCGGACTTGTGAGAATAATGGCGGAAACTAAAAATGTCAGGTTAAGTAGAACAATCATCATTACTAAATGAATGAAAAGAATCGATCTTTGCAATGACGCGAGACACTGCAACAATCGAATTGAAACTTTAAAGAGAATACAAGGGTGGTACCAAAATTATGGAAATGTATTTGAGTAATCATTCCAATTAAAAAATTATTTTAATCACGAGAATTAATATGTGATTATTCATGTTATTAATTATTATTATAAATATTATTGTGGAGCTAATAATAATGGGGGAACACCTACAAAAAGGGGAACACCTACAAAAAGGGGGGGGAACACCTACCATGATGCCACAAATAGGGAATTAGTGAGAATTATTCATATTCTCATTATTATTATTATTGTTATCAATATGGAGACAATTGTGCTTATCAAGCGTTAGGAGGAGGGAGTAGAGATTACTCAAATTTTGAGTGTCAGTCTTCCTATTCATACAACCTTCTTCCTGGAAGATGGAAGCCATTTCCAAAAACAGTCTTTTTTTATAACTTCTCTCACGAGAAAGGATTTTAACTCCCTCAAAATCAATGACATGATCCAAAGAGGAGACATGATTAGCCAGAGAACATCTTTCAGGATGTAACCTTATATCACTCTTATGGAGGGATACACGGCTTGAAATTTTTTGGGAAGTTTGACCAATATATGATAGACCACAACTGTTACAACAAAGCTTATAAACAACATTACTACAATCCACAACAGGTATCTTGTCTTTCAAAGGACTATAAATTGACTTAACAATCAAGGAACTCCTGAGGCAAACCTAACATTCTGTAAGTATTGTGAAAAAATTCTAGCAAGTCTAGGCGTAATTTCCTTTATATAAGGCAGAGAAACCGTTAAATCGGAAGGAATCGTTCTGGAGGATGAGAGAGGATCCAACTCAGTTGCACCTGCTGCGTCAATTGAATGTATTGAGGTTTGTGACAAAACAGAAGACGTATTGAAGATGATCTTTCTCAGTAACTGTTTTGGATAGGAATTGTCAAGGAACAAATTAAAGAGAATATTACGATTCTTATTTCTAAATACAGGGTCAGAGAGGTTCATAACTCTAGCTGTCATTTGTTTAACCAAGTTAACCTTTATGCTAAATTTATGGTAAGAATTGTAGTTGAGATATCTCCCAGAGCTACTTTGTTTTCTATACCAATCAATTATAATCACATTATCAGGAGACCTAGTCCATAAAGTATCTAAAAAAGGGACAGCCATGTTAGAGTTTTCTGTTTCGATAGTAAACTGAATGTAAGGATCATAGCTATTAAAGGTGAAAAGGAGATCTTCAGTGGAGTCCACAGGGCAAGCTAGGATTATATCATCTACATATTTCTTGATGAAAGGTACATTGAAAGGAAGTACCGGAAGGACCACGTCCAACAGATCATCCATTACATAGCACGCTAATATCGGAGAAATACTAGCACCCATAGGAGTACCAAAAGTCTGTTTGTAAAATTTATTATTAAAAGAAAAGCAGGTAGAACTGAACAGGAATTCAATCAACTCAGTGAACATGTCGATATCAATATTACACACTGTACTAATGGATGGCCAGTGTTTGTGAACTGAACGTATAACTGCTTGTAAATAAACATTGCTAAAAAGTGAAACCACATCCAGACTGACTAAAACATAGTTTTGTGGAAGAGTTCTTCTGTTAAATAATTCAAAAACCTGGAAGGAGTCCTTAATGAAATACTCATTGTCATTATTGTATGCCTTGGTCAAGATATCTGTGAGGAAAGAAGCAATAAACTCAGTAGGAGAGTTAATAGAAGCGACAATAGGTCTCATTGTCAAGGTAGGTTTATGAATTTTTGGAAGAGTGTAAAATTTTGCTATGACAGAGTTATAAGAAGTTAATTTTTTCCTAGTGATCTCATCAATCTGTCTCTTATTATACAGTCTCTTAACAAGAGTGTTAGATTTGGATTGAATCGTCCTACTGGGATCTCTCGAGAGGGGAACATAGGAAGAATCATTGTCGATTATATCCTGAGATAACTTGAGGTAATCCTCCTTTAACATAACAACAGTCACATTACCCTTATCAGATTTGGTAACAATTAACTCAGGGTGCATTTTCAGGAAACATCTTGCCTCAACCAACAAATTTCGAAAAAGAGAAGGATGGCAATCATCTTTATGAGCATGATTAGTGATAACATTAATGGACCTAGCAATAGCAAGACTTCTATTGTCAACATCAGGAATTAGAGAAGAAATATAATCGATATCAGAGAGAATGGATTTAATTGGTATATCTATACCTAATTGAGGTTCCACACTGAATTTAGGGCCCAACGAAAGAAACTTCTCAACATTTGGGGGGATATTCACATTGGAAAGGTTTTTAATCCAAGAGGGCTTTGTCTTAAGAAAAGTACCATACCACTCGTCTCTTAAATTATTAAATTTATTTATGTTTTTTCTTTTAATATCATGAAAAGATCTATTATAATGTCTCAACTGTTTATGAATGAAATTATTGCAAATGAATTCATTTGTGTTATTAATTATATCAATTTTCAAACTCGAGAGATTGTTTTCAAGAGTAACAATCAACTTTTGATTAATATTAATTTCAATATTTAACAATTTGTATCCTAACCTGGTAAGTAAACTCCTAGTCACGTGTGTGTGTGTATCCTGTCTATAAATTAAATTTTCAATAGGAATGGTTGAATGTATGATATGACCAGGTAAAACGCCTGCTTTTCTACATTTTAGCAGGAAAATCCTTCTATTACGTTCCTTTGCCAACTTCATCTTAGTTTTAGACCATTTCTTCAACAAACCAACTGCATATATCCCATAGGTGGACTGAATATCATTGAAAAACCCCATCTTGCATAAAGCTGAAAAGCGAAAAACGCCGTGATCGTTGCTGATCAAATAGAATACAAACTGGAAAAATATCTTATTGGGGATTGCAGCATAAGAGGAAAAAATACACTCTATTCAATTCTCCAAGCTTTCGTAAATCTTTATTTACATCATCAGGGAACTACAATAAGGAAAGAAAAACATAAATTATAAAAAGTGTTCATAAAAACATTTCTACAACTTACATTGATCGAGATTGCATCATTGATCTTGAACACAGGAAAAGTGCACAACAGAAAATCATTAAAGAAATAGGTCTAGTCGGCAATACAATTGCCTATTACTGGTAAACATTTTTATTAAAACATTGTTAAAAAGTAAAAAGTTTAAAAAACATTTAAAATCGAGAATCCACACACCCACGCGGACTTGTGAGAATAATGGCGGAAACTAAAAATGTCAGGTTAAGTAGAACAATCATCATTACTAAATGAATGAAAAGAATCGATCTTTGCAATGACGCGAGACACTGCAACAATCGAATTGAAACTTTAAAGAGAATACAAGGGTGGTACCAAAATTATGGAAATGTATTTGAGTAATCATTCCAATGAAAAAATTATTTTAATCACGAGAATTAATATGTGATTATTCATGTTATTAATTATTATTATAAATATTATTGTGGAGCTAATAATAATGGGGGAACACCTACAAAAAGGGGAACACCTACAAAAAGGGGGGGGAACACCTACCATGATGCCACAAATAGGAAATTAGTGAGAATTATTCATATTCTCATTATTATTATTATTGTTATTAATATGGAGACAATTGTGCTTATCAAGCGTTAGGAGGAGGGAGTAGAGATTACTCAAATTTTGAGTGTCAGTCTTCCTATTCATACAACCTTCTTCCTGGAAGATGGAAGCCATTTCCAAAAACAGTCTTTTTTTATAACTTCTCTCACGAGAAAGGATTTTAACTCCCTCAAAATCAATGACATGATCCAAAGAGGAGACATGATTAGCCAGAGAACATCTTTCAGGATGTAACCTTATATCACTCTTATGGAGGGATACACGGCTTGAAATTTTTTGGGAAGTTTGACCAATATATGATAGACCACAACTGTTACAACAAAGCTTATAAACAACATTACTACAATCCACAACAGGTATCTTGTCTTTCAAAGGACTATAAATTGACTTAACAATCAAGGAACTCCTGGAGGCAAACCTAACATTCTGTAAGTATTGTGAAAAAATTCTAGCAAGTCTAGGCGTAATTTCCTTTATATAAGGCAGAGAAACCGTTAAATCGGAAGGAATCGTTCTGGAGGATGAGAGAGGATCCAACTCAGTTGCACCTGCTGCGTCAATTGAATGTATTGAGGTTTGTGACAAAACAGAAGACGTATTGAAGATGATCTTTCTCAGTAACTGTTTTGGATGGGAATTGTCAAGGAACAAATTAAAGAGAATATTACGATTCTTATTTCTAAATACAGGGTCAGAGAGGTTCATAACTCTAGCTGTCATTTGTTTAACCAAGTTAACCTTTATGCTAAATTTATGGTAAGAATTGTAGTTGAGATATCTCCCAGAGCTACTTTAGATACTTTAGATACTTTATGGACTAGGTCTCCTGATAATGTGATTATAATTGATTGGTATAGAAAACAAAGTAGCTCTGGGAGATATCTCAACTACAATTCTTACCATAAATTTAGCATAAAGGTTAACTTGGTTAAACAAATGACAGCTAGAGTTATGAACCTCTCTGACCCTGTATTTAGAAATAAGAATCGTAATATTCTCTTTAATTTGTTCCTTGACAATTCCTATCCAAAACAGTTACTGAGAAAGATCATCTTCAATACGTCTTCTGTTTTGTCACAAACCTCAATACATTCAATTGACGCAGCAGGTGCAACTGAGTTGGATCCTCTCTCATCCTCCAGAACGATTCCTTCCGATTTAACGGTTTCTCTGCCTTATATAAAGGAAATTACGCCTAGACTTGCTAGAATTTTTTCACAATACTTACAGAATGTTAGGTTTGCCTCCAGGAGTTCCTTGATTGTTAAGTCAATTTATAGTCCTTTGAAAGACAAGATACCTGTTGTGGATTGTAGTAATGTTGTTTATAAGCTTTGTTGTAACAGTTGTGGTCTATCATATATTGGTCAAACTTCCCAAAAAATTTCAAGCCGTGTATCCCTCCATAAGAGTGATATAAGGTTACATCCTGAAAGATGTTCTCTGGCTAATCATGTCTCCTCTTTGGATCATGTCATTGATTTTGAGGGAGTTAAAATCCTTTCTCGTGAGAGAAGTTATAAAAAAAGACTGTTTTTGGAAATGGCTTCCATCTTCCAGGAAGAAGGTTGTATGAATAGGAAGACTGACACTCAAAATTTGAGTAATCTCTACTCCCTCCTCCTAACGCTTGATAAGCACAATTGTCTCCATATTAATAACAATAATAATAATAATGAGAATATGAATAATTCTCACTAATTTCCTATTTGTGGCATCATGGTAGGTGTTCCCCCCCCCTTTTTGTAGGTGTTCCCCTTTTTGTAGGTGTTCCCCCATTATTATTAGCTCCACAATAATATTTATAATAATAATTAATAACATGAATAATCACATATTAATTCTCGTGATTAAAATAATTTTTTCATTGGAATGATTACTCAAGTACATTTCCATAATTTTGGTACCACCCTTGTATTCTCTTTAAAGTTTCAATTCGATTGTTGCAGTGTCTCGCGTCATTGCAAAGATCGATTCTTTTCATTCATTTAGTAATGATGATTGTTCTACTTAACCTGACATTTTTAGTTTCCGCCATTATTCTCACAAGTCCGCGTGGGTGTGTGGATTCTCGATTTTAAATGTTTTTTAAACTTTTTACTTTTTAACAATGTTTTAATAAAAATGTTTACCAGTAATAGGCAATTGTATTGCCGACTAGACCTATTTCTTTAATGATTTTCTGTTGTGCACTTTTCCTGTGTTCAAGATCAATGATGCAATCTCGATCAATGTAAGTTGTAGAAATGTTTTTATGAACACTTTTCATAATTTATGTTTTTCTTTCCTTATTGTAGTTCCCTGATGATGTAAATAAAGATTTACGAAAGCTTGGAGAATTGAATAGAGTGTATTTTTTCCTCTTATGCTGCAATCCCCAATAAGATATTTTTCCAGTTTGTATTCTATTTGATCAGCAACGATCACGGCGTTTTTCGCTTTTCAGCTTCATGCAAGATGGGGTTTTTCAATGATATTCAGTCCACCTATGGGATATATGCAGTTGGTTTGTTGAAGAAATGGTCTAAAACTAAGATGAAGTTGGCAAAGGAACGTAATAGAAGGATTTTCCTGCTAAAATGTAGAAAAGCAGGCGTTTTACCTGGTCATATCATACATTCAACCATTCCTATTGAAAATTTAATTTATAGACAGGATACACACACACACGTGACTAGGAGTTTACTTACCAGGTTAGGATACAAATTGTTAAATATTGAAATTAATATTAATCAAAAGTTGATTGTTACTCTTGAAAACAATCTCTCGAGTTTGAAAATTGATATAATTAATAACACACATGAATTCATTTGCAATAATTTCATTCATAAACAGTTGAGACATTATAATAGATCTTTTCATGATATTAAAAGAAAAAACATAAATAAATTTAATAATTTAAGAGACGAGTGGTATGGTACTTTTCTTAAGACAAAGCCCTCTTGGATTAAAAACCTTTCCAATGTGAATATCCCCCCAAATGTTGAGAAGTTTCTTTCGTTGGGCCCTAAATTCAGTGTGGAACCTCAATTAGGTATAGATATACCAATTAAATCCATTCTCTCTGATATCGATTATATTTCTTCTCTAATTCCTGATGTTGACAATAGAAGTCTTGCTATTGCTAGGTCCATTAATGTTATCACTAATCATGCTCATAAAGATGATTGCCATCCTTCTCTTTTTCGAAATTTGTTGGTTGAGGCAAGATGTTTCCTGAAAATGCACCCTGAGTTAATTGTTACCAAATCTGATAAGGGTAATGTGACTGTTGTTATGTTAAAGGAGGATTACCTCAAGTTATCTCAGGATATAATCGACAATGATTCTTCCTATGTTCCCCTCTCGAGAGATCCCAGTAGGACGATTCAATCCAAATCTAACACTCTTGTTAAGAGACTGTATAATAAGAGACAGATTGATGAGATCACTAGGAAAAAATTAACTTCTTATAACTCTGTCATAGCAAAATTTTACACTCTTCCAAAAATTCATAAACCTACCTTGACAATGAGACCTATTGTCGCTTCTATTAACTCTCCTACTGAGTTTATTGCTTCTTTCCTCACAGATATCTTGACCAAGGCATACAATAATGACAATGAGTATTTCATTAAGGACTCCTTCCAGGTTTTTGAATTATTTAACAGAAGAACTCTTCCACAAAACTATGTTTTAGTCAGTCTGGATGTGGTTTCACTTTTTAGCAATGTTTATTTACAAGCAGTTATACGTTCAGTTCACAAACACTGGCCATCCATTAGTACAGTGTGTAATATTGATATCGACATGTTCACTGAGTTGATTGAATTCCTGTTCAGTTCTACCTGCTTTTCTTTTAATAATAAATTTTACAAACAGACTTTTGGTACTCCTATGGGTGCTAGTATTTCTCCGATATTAGCGTGCTATGTAATGGATGATCTGTTGGACGTGGTCCTTCCGGTACTTCCTTTCAATGTACCTTTCATCAAGAAATATGTAGATGATATAATCCTAGCTTGCCCTGTGGACTCCACTGAAGATCTCCTTTTCACCTTTAATAGCTATGATCCTTACATTCAGTTTACTATCGAAACAGAAAACTCTAACATGGCTGTCCCTTTTTTAGATACTTTATGGACTAGGTCTCCTGATAATGTGATTATAATTGATTGGTATAGAAAACAAAGTAGCTCTGGGAGATATCTCAACTACAATTCTTACCATAAATTTAGCATAAAGGTTAACTTGGTTAAACAAATGACAGCTAGAGTTATGAACCTCTCTGACCCTGTATTTAGAAATAAGAATCGTAATATTCTCTTTAATTTGTTCCTTGACAATTCCTATCCAAAACAGTTACTGAGAAAGATCATCTTCAATACGTCTTCTGTTTTGTCACAAACCTCAATACATTCAATTGACGCAGCAGGTGCAACTGAGTTGGATCCTCTCTCATCCTCCAGAACGATTCCTTCCGATTTAACGGTTTCTCTGCCTTATATAAAGGAAATTACGCCTAGACTTGCTAGAATTTTTTCACAATACTTACAGAATGTTAGGTTTGCCTCCAGGAGTTCCTTGATTGTTAAGTCAATTTATAGTCCTTTGAAAGACAAGATACCTGTTGTGGATTGTAGTAATGTTGTTTATAAGCTTTGTTGTAACAGTTGTGGTCTATCATATATTGGTCAAACTTCCCAAAAAATTTCAAGCCGTGTATCCCTCCATAAGAGTGATATAAGGTTACATCCTGAAAGATGTTCTCTGGCTAATCATGTCTCCTCTTTGGATCATGTCATTGATTTTGAGGGAGTTAAAATCCTTTCTCGTGAGAGAAGTTATAAAAAAAGACTGTTTTTGGAAATGGCTTCCATCTTCCAGGAAGAAGGTTGTATGAATAGGAAGACTGACACTCAAAATTTGAGTAATCTCTACTCCCTCCTCCTAACGCTTGATAAGCACAATTGTCTCCATATTAATAACAATAATAATAATAATGAGAATATGAATAATTCTCACTAATTTCCTATTTGTGGCATCATGGTAGGTGTTCCCCCCCCCCCTTTTTGTAGGTGTTCCCCTTTTTGTAGGTGTTCCCCCATTATTATTAGCTCCACAATAATATTTATAATAATAATTAATAACATGAATAATCACATATTAATTCTCGTGATTAAAATAATTTTTTCATTGGAATGATTACTCAAATACATTTCCATAATTTTGGTACCACCCTTGTATTCTCTTTAAAGTTTCAATTCGATTGTTGCAGTGTCTCGCGTCATTGCAAAGATCGATTCTTTTCATTCATTTAGTAATGATGATTGTTCTACTTAACCTGACATTTTTAGTTTCCGCCATTATTCTCACAAGTCCGCGTGGGTGTGTGGATTCTCGATTTTAAATGTTTTTTAAACTTTTTACTTTTTAACAATGTTTTAATAAAAATGTTTACCAGTAATAGGCAATTGTATTGCCGACTAGACCTATTTCTTTAATGATTTTCTGTTGTGCACTTTTCCTGTGTTCAAGATCAATGATGCAATCTCGATCAATGTAAGTTGTAGAAATGTTTTTATGAACACTTTTTATAATTTATGTTTTTCTTTCCTTATTGTAGTTCCCTGATGATGTAAATAAAGATTTACGAAAGCTTGGAGAATTGAATAGAGTGTATTTTTTCCTCTTATGCTGCAATCCCCAATAAGATATTTTTCCAGTTTGTATTCTATTTGATCAGCAACGATCACGGCGTTTTTCGCTTTTCAGCTTTATGCAAGATGGGGTTTTTCAATGATATTCAGTCCACCTATGGGATATATGCAGTTGGTTTGTTGAAGAAATGGTCTAAAACTAAGATGAAGTTGGCAAAGGAACGTAATAGAAGGATTTTCCTGCTAAAATGTAGAAAAGCAGGCGTTTTACCTGGTCATATCATACATTCAACCATTCCTATTGAAAATTTAATTTATAGACAGGATACACACACACACGTGACTAGGAGTTTACTTACCAGGTTAGGATACAAATTGTTAAATATTGAAATTAATATTAATCAAAAGTTGATTGTTACTCTTGAAAACAATCTCTCGAGTTTGAAAATTGATATAATTAATAACACAAATGAATTCATTTGCAATAATTTCATTCATAAACAGTTGAGACATTATAATAGATCTTTTCATGATATTAAAAGAAAAAACATAAATAAATTTAATAATTTAAGAGACGAGTGGTATGGTACTTTTCTTAAGACAAAGCCCTCTTGGATTAAAAACCTTTCCAATGTGAATATCCCCCCAAATGTTGAGAAGTTTCTTTTGTTGGGCCCTAAATTCAGTGTGGAACCTCAATTAGGTATAGATATACCAATTAAATCCATTCTCTCTGATATCGATTATATTTCTTCTCTAATTCCTGATGTTGACAATAGAAGTCTTGCTATTGCTAGGTCCATTAATGTTATCACTAATCATGCTCATAAAGATGATTGCCATCCTTCTCTTTTTCGAAATTTGTTGGTTGAGGCAAGATGTTTCCTGAAAATGCACCCTGAGTTAATTGTTACCAAATCTGATAAGGGTAATGTGACTGTTGGTATGTTAAAGGAGGATTACCTCAAGTTATCTCAGGATATAATCGACAATGATTCTTCCTATGTTCCCCTCTCGAGAGATCCCAGTAGGACGATTCAATCCAAATCTAACACTCTTGTTAAGAGACTGTATAATAAGAGACAGATTGATGAGATCACTAGGAAAAAATTAACTTCTTATAACTCTGTCATAGCAAAATTTTACACTCTTCCAAAAATTCATAAACCTACCTTGACAATGAGACCTATTGTCGCTTCTATTAACTCTCCTACTGAGTTTATTGCTTCTTTCCTCACAGATATCTTGACCAGGGCATACAATAATGACAATGAGTATTTCATTAAGGACTCCTTCCAGGTTTTTGAATTATTTAACAGAAGAACTCTTCCACAAAACTATGTTTTAGTCAGTCTGGATGTGGTTTCACTTCTTAGCAATGTTTATTTACAAGCAGTTATACGTTCAGTTCACAAACACTGGCCATCCATTAGTACAGTGTGTAATATTGATATCGACATGTTCACTGAGTTGATTGAATTCCTGTTCAGTTCTACCTGCTTTTCTTTTAATAATAAATTTTACAAACAGACTTTTGGTACTCCTATGGGTGCTAGTATTTCTCCGATATTAGCGTGCTATGTAATGGATGATCTGTTGGACGTGGTCCTTCCGGTACTTCCTTTCAATGTACCTTTCATCAAGAAATATGTAGATGATATAATCCTAGCTTGCCCTGTGGACTCCACTGAAGATCTCCTTTTCACCTTTAATAGCTATGATCCTTACATTCAGTTTACTATCGAAACAGAAAACTCTAACATGGCTGTCCCTTTTTTAGATACTTTATGGACTAGGTCTCCTGATAATGTGATTATAATTGATTGGTATAGAAAACAAAGTAGCTCTGGGAGATATCTCAACTACAATTCTTACCATAAATTTAGCATAAAGGTTAACTTGGTTAAACAAATGACAGCTAGAGTTATGAACCTCTCTGACCCTGTATTTAGAAATAAGAATCGTAATATTCTCTTTAATTTGTTCCTTGACAATTCCTATCCAAAACAGTTACTGAGAAAGATCATCTTCAATACGTCTTCTGTTTTGTCACAAACCTCAATACATTCAATTGACGCAGCAGGTGCAACTGAGTTGGATCCTCTCTCATCCTCCAGAACGATTCCTTCCGATTTAACGGTTTCTCTGCCTTATATAAAGGAAATTACGCCTAGACTTGCTAGAATTTTTTCACAATACTTACAGAATGTTAGGTTTGCCTCCAGGAGTTCCTTGATTGTTAAGTCAATTTATAGTCCTTTGAAAGACAAGATACCTGTTGTGGATTGTAGTAATGTTGTTTATAAGCTTTGTTGTAACAGTTGTGGTCTATCATATATTGGTCAAACTTCCCAAAAAATTTCAAGCCGTGTATCCCTCCATAAGAGTGATATAAGGTTACATCCTGAAAGATGTTCTCTGGCTAATCATGTCTCCTCTTTGGATCATGTCATTGATTTTGAGGGAGTTAAAATCCTTTCTCGTGAGAGAAGTTATAAAAAAAGACTGTTTTTGGAAATGGCTTCCATCTTCCAGGAAGAAGGTTGTATGAATAGGAAGACTGACACTCAAAATTTGAGTAATCTCTACTCCCTCCTCCTAACGCTTGATAAGTACAATTGTCTCCATATTAATAACAATAATAATAATAATGAGAATATGAATAATTCTCACTAATTTCCTATTTGTGGCATCATGGTAGGTGTTCCCCCCCCCCTTTTTGTAGGTGTTCCCCTTTTTGTAGGTGTTCCCCCATTATTATTAGCTCCACAATAATATTTATAATAATAATTAATAACATGAATAATCACATATTAATTCTCGTGATTAAAATAATTTTTTCATTGGAATGATTACTCAAATACATTTCCATAATTTTGGTACCACCCTTGTATTCTCTTTAAAGTTTCAATTCGATTGTTGCAGTGTCTCGCGTCATTGCAAAGATCGATTCTTTTCATTCATTTAGTAATGATGATTGTTCTACTTAACCTGACATTTTTAGTTTCCGCCATTATTCTCACAAGTCCGCGTGGGTGTGTGGATTCTCGATTTTAAATGTTTTTTAAACTTTTTACTTTTTAACAATGTTTTAATAAAAATGTTTACCAGTAATAGGCAATTGTATTGCCGACTAGACCTATTTCTTTAATGATTTTCTGTTGTGCACTTTTCCTGTGTTCAAGATCAATGATGCAATCTCGATCAATGTAAGTTGTAGAAATGTTTTTATGAACACTTTTTATAATTTATGTTTTTCTTTCCTTATTGTAGTTCCCTGATGATGTAAATAAAGATTTACGAAAGCTTGGAGAATTGAATAGAGTGTATTTTTTCCTCTTATGCTGCAATCCCCAATAAGATATTTTTCCAGTTTGTATTCTATTTGATCAGCAACGATCACGGCGTTTTTCGCTTTTCAGCTATATATATATATATATATATATATATATATTTTGGAAAAATTTTTCTTGGGATTGTAGGTTCCTAGTTAAACAAATCGAATGGTTTTTTTGGCTTTAATTAACATGTTTGTTTTTGTTAACGTTTCGGACATATCGTGTCCTTCATCAGAACATAATTCTACAAATAGATGACAAAAAATTAACAATTGATACATTACATATGTCTATCCTAAAAATAACTTACCATAAAACATATATATATATATATATATATATATATATATATATATATATATATATATATATATATATATATGTGTGTGGGATACTTTCTTTGACCTTTTTAGTATATTTACATATATCTGAAGTTTTTCTTGGTTTCAGGTCATTTTTCAAATAAAAAATACAAAAAGACGGTTTATGTTGTTGAGATTACCATCATTTATTCACGTTTCGGCTTATTCAGCCTTTTTCAAAATAATACTACATCTAAAATAAAATGATTTTCTCACTAAGAGATACAATACTACAAAAAATCCTTTTTACTTACCCCAAACGTATCATAATAGTAGTCAATATACATTAAAATGTTCAGTCAAGAACTTCGTCGAAACATAAAATATTCTTATCACTCTTACTAAAAACAATATTTACAACAAAGAATCCAAAACGTTTGTACACATTAAAATTATTTACAGTACTGCTAGATATATTTTACTGAGGTTGTTTAAATCTTTCTTATTGTTAATGGCCTGCTGGTTTTTTTGGATAGCTATTGATTCCAAAATTTCCCTCTTTTTTGAATTGTGTTCCGAACTTATAATTTTTGTGTTTTCAAAATTAAATGTATGTTTTTTTGTGTTTTCGTGAAAAGTTAGAGCCGTTGTATTTTTTTTGTCGTATTTATGACCTTTTATTCGATTTTCCAAATACTGGCTAGTTTGTCCAATCTAAACACCACTGCAGTCGTTACACGGAATTTGATAAATTATATTACTCTTTTTATTTTTCAGAGTTTCTGATTTTAATTTTGAAAAATTGTTGGAGAGCGTTTGATTTGCTTTATGGTATATGGTAATATTGTGTTTACCAAAAATTTGTTGTGATAATCCGTTTATGAATGGCATGGAGATATATTTGTTATTACTATTATTATTTTGTTTTATATTTTCCATTGAATTATAGAATTTATTTATACGTTTTTTAAATAATTTGTTAACTAATTCTGAAGGATAGCTATTGAGGTTTAAGGTTTCTTTGGCTTTGATGATAGTATTACCTCTGTATTCCGGGTCTAATAGTTGAATTGCACGGTCAGCCAGTCCAATAACAACAGATTTTTTTTGATTGATTGAATGATGAGAATTAAAATTAAGATACCTAGATGACCAAGTGTCCTTGGTATACCATTCAGTCCTAATATTATTATTAATGTTGTATAGAGTGACATCAAGGAAGTTTATTTTACGATCTTGTTCATTTTCGATCGTAAATTGAAGTTTTTCATGATACGAATTGAATTTTTTAATAATATTATGAACTTGTTGGTCTGGGACAGCAGTGATACAATCATCCACATATCTAAAGAAAAATGGTGTTTCAAAATCAATTTTTGAGAGGACAGTTGTTTCGAGATCCTCCATTACTATCTGCGCAATGACACTAGAAATAGATCATCACATTGCGCAACCCTCCAATTGCTTATATAAATTATTTCCATACATGAAATATGTAGAAGTTGATGTAAGTTCGGTGGCTTTTATAAATTCGTCCAAGGGAACGTCAGTATATTTTTTCATTTCCTTCCATTTTTTTCTTATGATTTCCAAAGCTAATCCAATTGGAACATTGGTATACGACATCCAACGAAATTATTACATAGTTATTTGGAAGTTTAATATTTTTTAATTTGTTTTTGATTTGAAATGAATCTTTAATATAATAATCATTTTTGCACGTTATGTTACTTAAGATATTTTTTAGAAATTTTGAAAGCAAACTAAAAGGAGATTGGTTACATGACACAATAGGGCGCAATGGTGTATTTTCCTTATGGAGTTTTGGGAGGCCATATATTTTTGGTGGTACTGCATTTCGAATTTTTAAAGTTTTTGCAATATTTGGCGAGATATATTGTTCATTTTCCCAAAGGTCAATTAAATCATTGTTCTGTTTTTGATATTTATTTGTGGGGTCTTGTTTAATCTGTTTATATGTTTTTTATCTTGTAATAAATGGTTTATTTCATCGTGTATTCAGATAATGACATTATGACAGTTTTGTTGGTCTTATCAGCTTTAGGAATTTTAATCTGAGGATTATCTTTAAGGAAATTCTTGGTTTTGTTTACCTTTGCTAAAAATGGTGTATTATTTTGTTCAATTTTGAATTTGTTTTAAAAATTTGTTAGAATGTTGCTTGTTTTACTTCTGATTTCATCTTTTTCTTTGTATGATAAACGGTTTATACCTACCTCTATATTGCAAATAATATTATCAGTTGGAAATTGTGTAATATTGTGTAATATTGAGTTTAGAACCAAATTTTGCAACGGAAATCATTGAAGAAACACAATTACCAACTGATAATATTATTTGCAATGTAGAGGTAGCTATAAACCATTTATCATACAAAGAAAAAGATGAAATCAGAAGTAGAACAAGCAACATTCTAACAAATTTTAAAAACAAATTCAAAATTAAACAAAATAATACACCATTTTTAGCAAAGGTAAACAAAAGCAAGAATTTCCTTAAATATTATCCTCAGATTAAAATTCTTAAAGCTGATAAGACCAACAAAACTGTCATAATGTCATCATCTGAATACAACGATAAAATAAACCATTTATTACAAGATGAAAAAACATATAAACAGATTAAACAAGACCCCACAAATAAATATCAAAAACAGATCAATGATTTAATTGACCTTTGGGAAAGTAAACAATATATCTCGCCAAATATTGCAAAAACTTTAAAAATTCGAAATGTAGTATCACCAAAAATATATGGTCTCCCAAAACTCCATAAGGAAAATACACCATTGCGCCCTATTGTGTCATGTATCCAATCTGCTTTTAGTTTCCTTTCAAAATTTCTAAAAAATATCTTAAGTAACATAACGTGCAAAAATGATTATTATATTAAAGATTCATTTAAATTCAAAAACAAATTAAAAAATATTAAACTTCCAAATAACTATGTATTAATTTCGTTTGATGTCGTATCCCTGTATAGCAATGTTCCAATTGGATTAGCTTTGGAAATCATAAGAAAAAAATGGAAGGAAATGGAAAAATATACTGACGTTCCCTTGGACGAATTTATAAAAGCCACCGAACTTACATTAACTTCTACATATTTCATGTATGGAAATAATTTATATAAGCAATTGGAGGGTTGCGCAATGATCTATTTCTGGTGTCATTGCGCAGATAGTAATGGAGGATCTCGAAACAACTGTCCTCTCAAAAATTGATTTTGAAATACCATTTTTCTTTAGATATGTGGATGATTGTATCACTGCTGTCCCAGGCCAACAAGTTGATAATATTATTAAAAAATTCAATTCGTATCATGAAAAACTTCAATTTACGATCGAAAAAGAACAAGATCGTAAAATAAACTTCCTTGATGTCACTCTATACCACATTAATAATAATATTAGGACTGAATGGTATACCAAGGACACTTGGTCATCTAGGTATCTTAATTTTAATTCTCATCATTCAATCAATCAAAAAAAATCTGTTGTTATTGGACTGGCTGACCGTGCAATTCAACTATTAGACGCGGAATACAGAGGTAATACTATCATCAAAGCCAAAGAAACCTTAAACCTCAATAGCTATCCTTCAGAATTTGTTAACAAATTATTTAAAAAACGTATACATAAATTCTATAATTCAATGGAAAATATAAAACAAAATAATAATAGTAATAACAAATATATCTCCATGCCATTCATAAACGGATTATCACAACAAATTTTTGGTAAACACAATATTACCATATACCATAAAGCAAATCAAACGCTCTCCAACAATTTTTCAAAATTAAAATCAGAAACTCCGAAAAATAAAAAGAGTAATATAATTTATCAAATTCCGTGTAACGTTTGCAATGGTGTTTACATTGGACAAACTAGCCAGTATTTGGAAAATCGAATAAAAGGTCATAAATACGACAAAAAAAATACAACAGCTCTAACTTTTCACGAAAACACAAAAAAACATACATTTAATTTTGAAAACACAAAAATTATAAGGTCGGAACACAATTCAAAGAAGAGGGAAATTTTGGAATCAATAGCTATCCAAAAAAACCAGCAGGCCATTAACAATAAGAAAGATTTAAACAACCTTAGTAAAATATATCTAGCTGTACTGTAAATAATTTTAATGTGTACAAACGTTTTGGATTCTTTGTTGTGAATATTGTTTTTAGTAAGAGTGATAAGAATATTTTATGTTTCGACGAAGTTCTTGACTGAACATTTTAATGTATATTGACAACTATTATGCTACGTTTGGGGTAAGTAAAAAGGATTTTTTGTAGTATTGTATCTCTTAGTGAGAAAATCATTTTATTTTAGATGTAGTATTATTTTGAAAAAGGCTGAATAAGCCGAAACGTAAATAAATGATGGTAATCTCAACAACATAAACCGTCTTTTTGTATTTTTTATTTGAAAAATGACCTAAAACCAAGAAAAACTTGATATATATATATATATATATATATATATATATATATATATATATATTAATAATTTTAGATACACAAAGAAATAATCATATACAGGGTGATTCTTAAATAGAAAGTATAATTTGATTTTATAATATTTAAAAAGGTTATTCAAAAAAAAGTATAATAATTAATTGGCGATAGAATAAATAGATCAATTGTTAAAAGAGAAGCATTTATCAATATTTCAATATATGTATTGAAATTTAAAACAACCTAACTCCTTCGTTTTTATAAAAACTGAAAAGAAGATATAGATTATTACTACAATTATTTCAAGAATCAACTCCCTGTAGACGAGTCATACTGTACAGAGCCGAAGCAAATTCGTTTATATTTATTTCAACAAATTCTGAATAATATTATTCAATTTTACTTACCTTTTAAATGCTAGATTGGCACCCTAAAATTAGTTCAAAAGTTATAGGGATAGAAGGCAAGTTGAAATTAGCTAGGAGTCTTCAATTCGATTCTTGAAAAATCGTTCTAGAATGTACGATACATGATTTATTGTTTGACGTGAGTAAAAGAAGGGTCAACTCTCAATTTGTATGAATAAAACATACCTAATGTTTCATTGAGCTGTTTCTCTAATTTTTTTTTACTAGTAGTAAGGGAGAGTTGGGTAATGGTGCGCGGCGGGTAATCGTGCGCTACAACTTATTTTGAATTTCGCGGCATATAGAGGTCAGTTGAGCGATGCCGCAGGGTACACGTCACGCGACTTCCGAATGCAATCGGACGTGATGCCAGTACGCACACGACCGAGGTGAAAGCACATAGTCGGTTTGATTACTTTTTTTTTGTAATTTTTGGGTGCTCCAAAATAAGGCAGTGAGTCCACAATCTTTATCCATTAATTCCGCATGAGGTATCTCTCTGGAATAATTAAATCTGAATTAATTTTTTCTATGAAAATTTTGGCAATTATCCAAAACAAACACGATTACCCCTGACGTAGTTGAACAGTAGCAAATATTTATTTTGAATTTTGATCTCAGATGCCTCAGAAGTACACTCGTGAGAAAACGATCCTCTTCTACACAGCCAAACATCTGCAAAAGGCCCTGGATGCAATATGAAATGATGGCAGAAAAATCAGAGAAGTGGGAAGTTGTTTTAAAATACCCGGATCGACGCTGAGAAAAAAACTCTCAGAAGATGATCTCGAGCTACCTCGTCTAGGCCGTAAGACTGTATTCACCCCCGATACTGAAGTCGAGTTGAAGGAATATATTCTGTAGCTTTCTAAATTATTCTACTGATTGACTCCTGTTGGGCTCAGAAGGCTAGCATTTAGGTATGCAGAGCATCACTCAACCAATCACAATTTTAATTGACAAAAGGGACTTGCTGGAAAAGCATGGCTTAATGGTTTTCTGAAAAGATTTCCTGAGATAAAACTTAGGTAGCCGGAGGGAACCAGTTTGAATCGGATCGCATCCTTCAATAAAGAAGCTGTGGAACTATTTTACTCCAATATTCAGATTCTGATGCAAAAATTCAAGTTTGAACCAAGCAGAATATTTAACATGGACGAGACTGGAATAACAACGGTCCAAGCCAAATGTCCAAAGGTTCACGGAGTCAAAGGAGCAAAAAAAGTTGGTTTGGCTATTTTCGCTTAACGAGGAAGAACTATAACTGGTGTCTTTTATGCCAGTGCAGCAGGAAATTACATTCCACCTATGCTTATTTATCCTCGGAAAAGAATGCCAGCAACTCTTAAAAAACGGCCCCGTGGGGTCCCTCTATCGATGTTCGAAGAATGGATGGACCAATTCTGAGCTATTTCTGGACTGGTTATCTCACATGGTAAAGCACTCAAAACCTACAGCTACCGACCCCATACTTTTGGTTTTAGACAACCACTGAAGCCACATTCCGATTTTGGCTTATAATTTCGGTACAGAGAGCAATATTCATATGGTGTCTCTTCCACTCCACACTTCGGATCACCTTCAGCCGCTGAACTTGACATTTTTCAGTGCATTGAAGAACGCTCTTTACCGAGAATATGATCTGTAGCTCCCTACAACTGGCCACCAAAAAATAACAGAGTCCGATATAGCTGAACTATTGAACAAGGCGATCAGGAAAGTCGCGACGATGGAGAAGTGTGTTTCAGGATTTCGCACTGCGGGAATCTGCCCATTGTATCCGGACAAGTTCAAAGAGGACGATTTTGGTCCTTCCAAGCATGTAAGAGAATACGCAATAGGAGGCTGTTCTGCTGATGCTGATGACTCTGCTGTATCTGGAGCTGATAATCCATTGCCCGATATTGGTACAAATGCTTTAATCTCAGCCTAGTACATCCAAAAATAATTCTTTTCTGGCTCTAGCTCATATACCGAAGAAACAGGTCAACAAAGAAATGAAAAGAAAACCACCCAAAAAGCAGAACTCAAAAATCCTCACAAGCACCCCTGTCGGGAAAGGATTAGAAGCGGCTGAAGAAAAAAAGAGATTGGGGGAAGAAAGTCTGAAAAGAAAAAAATGATGACAAAACGAACAAAAAGAAATTAGTCCGCAGATGCTTCAGCAGTGAAACCACAAGCAACAATGAACTCGAAGGAAAAAAGAGACTGAAGAAAGATGCAGAATCTGACTCATCAGACGACTCCGTGGATGAAGATTTGTCTGACATATGTGACGACGACGAATTGGACGATGTTGAACTGAGTTTCATACCTCCTCCGCTGCCAAAGCCTTCGAGCACCAACCTTATTTGTGGCATATGTGAGGAATTTGGCAAAAACGAAGTATGGTACCGCTGTGTGTTGTGTGCTTCATGGGACCATGCGGCGTGCACAGGTGCAGACACGGCAGAAAACTATAAGTGTGACGATTGCTCATAAAACAATTTTGATTACATGTTAAGTTTCAGAGAAAAAACTTGATTTGTGAAATGTATTGTAATTCTTTCAATCAAAGCTTAGTGCGCAACATTCCCTAACCCATGCGCATCATTAACCGCCGGGTCGGGTAAATGTGCGCAAATGCATTTCCACATATTTCAAATTTATACTCCTCACGTCAATACTTTATGCAAACATTGTTTTACTTACAATAAAGTAGAAGAATCAGTGACTCTGAATTTATCCTCAAAGTTAGAAAACCTTCGTTCTTATTGAGACAAACACATTTTCTGCTCAACTGCGCACCATTTCCCAACCCTCCCTTACTCGTGTGAGAAGGAATTCATTATTTCTCTAGGCATCTAGCAGAGTAATTTTTGCTCTCCGTTGTAATTTCAGTATAATTTGAAATGTACTTCTTACCATAAATCAATTACCAAAATTTTTCGAAAACAGATCATTTTATTAAGTTCTCCTTTTGATTCACTTAATTCCATTTATATTGAATTAATTAAAACGTTTGCCAAGGTTGTATCGAAAACAATAGTTTTAAAAATTATCCTATGAACTTTCCTGCAATTTACATTTTCCAGTTCTACATTTCCAATCGTAACTTTTAGAAATACTTCAAGACATACAAGTTTTTAATAAATTTCTTATGAATTTTAGATTTAAATGCAGCTTAAAAGCATAAATGTTCGGCTATACATCAAATTCTCCTTTTCTACAGAAGACCGGAGTGTGAAGTATATCGGCCATCTTGTTAGGGCGGGTTAGAGGTTACTTTACATACCAACTTTTGATAGCGTTTATTGTGCCGTAAGAAAATTATTCACATTAGTGTTTGGAAGCTATTTTGTTATTTTTAGAACCGTAAGTACTTTTTGCATATTGCTTATATTTAGAAGACATCCGCACAACACGTTTTGTTTTCATATTCTAAAATTAGGAGAAATATAACCTCACTTTTTAAAATATACTGTATATGAATCTTATTGACGTTCACATAAATGATATTCAACAGCACTTGTTTCAAAATATACTTACATAAATAAAACTCTTGGTAAACATAATATTTTCTATAACCTGTTACAAATCAACAACTTCCGCCACGTTTTACTTCAAACGATAACGTCATTTTCCAACTCCAGTGATAGAATATCCCCTAACGTTAACTTTCATCACTAGTGACGAAAGTAAGTGGTAGCAATTTCAGATATTAAATCGCTGGCAGCCCAATCCTTCTAAATAATTGTTCTAATATAATTATGAATCAATAGGTGAATCAAAATAGTTATTTGTAAAATAAGGGTCACAATGACTCGTTTTGTAGTACGAGTGCAGTTTGGGCAACGAACCGCGAAACTGTGAGCTTCGCAAAGTACAAGGACTACAAAAAGTCATTGTGACACACGTTTTACACAATATTTTTTATAATTCGCATTTATTGAATTTTTTAAATAAAATATAACTACATTATCCCTGTTTCTAAACTAAAAAGAGGAGAGATTTGAATTCAAGTTGGGAATCCTGTAGGTTTCTGATTGGTCAGATCACGGAAGGTTTTACTCAGCACTTTTGAATTTTGACATATATCATGATGTTAACAAACTTTTAGCAAATAGAGTGTGATGCTTACGTTCTATCTATATTATATTATGAACAGAATTATTTCTGTAGTATATCTTCACATAGATATCTCCTAATTTATCCCAAAACTCGAACGTTATGTATAGTATAGTATATTAAAAACACCAACAATTGACAAATCTTTGATGATTGAACGTTAGCGTACGATATTTATTGAAATTTTGAATACAGAATTTGTTCCCATTTTCCTTTGAGACCATTCAATATATCAGTCGCCTAGATGCAAAAGCGGACAAGTCACACTTTTTTAAATATAGAGTTTATTGTACCAAAACATTTAAAATTCAAAGGACTACATGTCCATTGAAAACATTCCCCGCAAAACTCGAGAAATTCATGTATAAATCGCCACCAAAGTCCCTGTGCGCCTAAGCTGCAAAACCAGACACATCCAATGGGCCAATAGCAGCTTAGTATACGTACCACAACACAATGACATGTAGAATATCAGGTGATTTAATTTTCTAGTTTGAACTTGTAGTGATAAACAAGGTGTAACTCAAAATTGGAATTACAAAAATGAATCAGTTAGATAAATTCGAGAATCCGGATAATCTCCGTCAAGTGAAAGCATGTGTAAATAACATGGCAGCTACGTAGCTAGTGTTTTTAAACTTTTACTTTATTATTATGAACTCTTTAATTCTCTATTGTGGGTCTTTAGCATGTGGTATTTTTGTTTTAGGTATACTTGTAAACATTCGCCATTATATCCCCGTTGCGGTCATAAGGGTAAACTGTGTCAACCATATCAATGCATATCTAAACTTTTCATGAAAGACGTTAAAGTGTTTAATGACGCTTCCTATAAAAACAAAGAAAAATCTAAATAAGACATGTTTATATTACGACACTGTGACTCAAGAATTCCAAAAAGACGTCGGCACAGGAAAGATAGCGGAAACAAAGAAAAACTTTTAGTGATACAATACAAGGTTAAAAGGTCTGATGGCTTAGTAGTTTCCGTATGCAGAGATGCGTTCCTAAATATTTTAGGTATATGCCTAAATATTTTATTATTATTTTATGAATATTTTTTTCATGATTATAGGTGTTTAAAAGGATAGAATATTGAGCGTGGTAAAACGATTCTTCCAAAAATCCCTTTTGCCAATGGAAAGTAGAGAAGATGACCGAATTGGTAATAAGAACGACAACAAAAAACAAGTTATTTAAGAAATTATGGGATCCCTAAAATGCACCGAATCTCACTATTGTCGGTCGAAAACATTTAGCAGAATTTATTTACCAGCCGAATTAAGCATCGTTAGACTTTGGAACATTTATAACGAAACTGTAGTGAACAACGAGGCATAAAAGGTTATAGAAAGTTTTTTTAAAGCATACGTGAACAAAACTTTTAATATTGGTTTTGGTACCCCAAAAACCAAACTATGCTCTACTTATTTACAATATCAAACCAACATAAAGGAAACACAGGATGACACAAATAAAAAAATTTTATCGCTTAACAGCGAGTACACAAAATCAGGGGTAATTGTTTTTATCAACTGCTTCAAGAAACACGCGAGGACTTAGCTATATTCTCCTTTGACTATTAAAGTAACTTAGCTCTTCCAAAGCTAATAGACCAGAAGGCCTATTTTAGCATGCAAATTAATTTTTATCATCTGGCGATTGTTTGTGGATCATCCAAAGCCAAGCTTAACCAAGAGAATGTGAGCTTCTATGTTTGAACTGAAATTGACCTTCAGAGAAGTTCCAACGAAATTTCATCGGCTCTCCACCATACACTTTCACAATTTAATTTCACTGAGAACATTAAAGTAGTTAGTCTTATCTGAGATGGATGTGGCGCCCAGAATAAAAATTCCACTGTCATTACCAAGTTAGTCAATTGGCTGCAATGTGAAGCAACTTTGCAAATAAAAAGCTTGGAGCTGATCTTGGCCATTCTTACATTCCGCTTGACAGGGTATTTGGACAAATTGAGCGGATCTATAAAAAACAATGTCACTAAAAAAGAATAATATTTTCCATCATACACTTTCACAATTTAATTTCACTGAGAACATTAAAGTAGTTAGTCTTTTCTGCGATGGATGTGGCGCCCAGAATAAAAATTCCACTGTCATTACCAAGTTAGTCAATTGGCTGCAATGTGAAGCAACTTTGCAAATAAAAAGCTTGGAGCTGATCTTGGCCATTCTTACATTCCGCTTGACAGGGTATTTGGAGACAAATTGAGCGGATCTACAAAAAACAATGTCACTAAAAAAGAATAATATTTTCCATCATACACTTTCACAATTTAATTTCACTGAGAACATTAAAGTAGTTAGTCTTTTCTGCGATGGATGTGGCGCCCAGAATAAAAATTCCACTGTCATTACCAAGTTAGTCAATTGGCTGCAATGTGAAGCAACTTTGCAAATAAAAAGCTTGGAGCTGATCTTGGCCATTCTTACATTCCGCTTGACAGGGTATTTGGACAAATTGAGCGGATCTATAAAAAACAATGTCACTAAAAAAGAATAATATTTTCCATCATACACTTTCACAATTTAATTTCACTGAGAACATTAAAGTAGTTAGTCTTTTCTGCGATGGATGTGGCGCCCAGAATAAAAATTCCACTGTCATTACCAAGTTAGTCAATTGGCTGCAATGTGAAGCAACTTTGCAAATAAAAAGCTTGGAGCTGATCTTGGCCATTCTTACATTCCGCTTGACAGGGTATTTGGACAAATTGAGCGGATCTATAAAAAACAATGTCACTAAAAAAGAATAATATTTTCCATCATACACTTTCACAATTTAATTTCACTGAGAACATTAAAGTAGTTAGTCTTTTCTGCGATGGATGTGGCGCCCAGAATAAAAATTCCACTGTCATTACCAAGTTAGTCAATTGGCTGCAATGTGAAGCAACTTTGCAAATAAAAAGCTTGGAGCTGATCTTGGCCATTCTTACATTCCGCTTGACAGGGTATTTGGACAAATTGAGCGGATCTATAAAAAACAATGTCACTAAAAAAGAATAATATTTTCCATCATACACTTTCACAATTTAATTTCACTGAGAACATTAAAGTAGTTAGTCTTTTCTGCGATGGATGTGGCGCCCAGAATAAAAATTCCACTGTCATTACCAAGTTAGTCAATTGGCTGCAATGTGAAGCAACTTTGCAAATAAAAAGCTTGGAGCTGATCTTGGCCATTCTTACATTCCGCTTGACAGGGTATTTGGAGACAAATTGAGCGGATCTACAAAAAACAATGTCACTAAAAAAGAATAATATTTTCCAAAAACGGAACCAATGTTCTAGTAAACGGAGAAGCACTTTATAAAAATTCTTTCTGTGAACCCAAGAGCCAAGAGGATAAAAAATCTAACATAAAAAAGCTTTCAGAATCGCATTATGAGAAAGAGTGAGAAAAAGAAGAAAAGCTTGTGTTTTTCAAAACAGTTTTCCAAAACCAATTGGAAGAAGAAAAAATTAATGGCAGGGAGGACAATCAGTGTGAAGAAGGAAACATGGACTTTGCAATATAAAAATATTTTATCATCAAAATATAGGTTCTCTTTGCCAATAAAACCAGTTTGTGCATTATCCTTGTTTTTTATTACTAAATGATCCTAGTTTTTGGTGCAAAAGCCGACATTGAATTTCCTATCAGTTCTAGCATTCATAGAATTCTGAAAATTAGTACATACTTTTTTGTTATTTTTCAATACCCCATCCTAGAAAAAAGTTTTGTTTAAATGAAAGATGAAGATTTCACAAGTTTTTTTGCTTTTTCTCACTTTCGGTTTATGTGGACTTTTGTATGTAGGCGACTGATATTAATTTGCTAGCTACAACCACGCCAGACCATTTTAGAATTATTTTCAAAGTTAAAGTCAAATAAACATACATACCATAACCATGACACTAAAAATTACTAAAAAAGTGTTGAAAAAGATTTCATCGTGACACTGTCAACAATGTTATGATAAAGTCTCTTTTATACGCAAATTATAAAAATAAATTTTAAAATACACAATATCTACATTTTTTAAGTAGGCAAGGTTTGTAAATTAATAATTGAATGAAATTATTAGTCTTAGACTCCATTTCTAGGATTTTATACAGTATGTATATGGCAAAAGTTTAGAAATGTTCTATTATAATATAAAGGTAGATGCCAAAACAAGCATGATAAATAGCAGATTTCGTCGAGATCACTTTAAAGATAATTCAACGTTTTCAAACTTCTTGTGCATCCTATGTAGTAAGCCATGGTTATGGAAAAAAAGATGGTGTTTTACTCGTCGAAAAGAATTTTCTTCAACTTTAAAACATCATCTCTCGTTGCAGAAAATGCTATTTTCGTCACTCGTTAAACAATATACTATTGAAAAGTCACAAGATACGCAAGTCACGCAATCAACAAAATTTGTTTGGAAAGTAGACACTGACCAGCCCTAACAGGATGATCGACCTACGTCATCACTCCGGTCGTCTATTATTCAAGACATGGTATGAGTATTATGAAAAAGGAAATGAATTCGTGATGTAGGCGTCAGGCCAAGAGTATGAACTGATTCATTTTACTCCCGCATTGGCACAACCGCAATAAATTCTAAAGTTAATGAGTATTGTCGAGTCGCATTTTATAATTATGAATTAACATTTACCATGAATGTGAAAAATGTAATTCCATTTACGACTGACTTAAAACAATAGAAGAAAATGTACTTTTCATTTCCCTATAAATTTACATAATTCACTCCTACGATTTCTCATAAACATATCGCTTAACCTAGAAAAATCTTTGTGAAAACATTTCTCCCGAAGGAAATTTATTTTAAATTTTTCGTTATGAAAACGCGATGCTCATTTGCCAGCAACGACCCAAGTTGTGGCATCTCTGGGCTCTAAAATTGTCACAGGCGCTATTTTCGTACACCTGTTTGAAGGTCTTACATCAAGCTAAAAGATCATGTTATATTTTTGTCGAGTGTATTCGTACATTTGTTTTCTCATAGTATTTAGTATGTGGCAGTGGCGAGGTTTTCCGGTATTTTGAATCCAAATAAAAGAACTAATTGATGGTATTTTTGTTTTCAAATTTCAAGACAAAAACCGATGATCGATTTATATATATTTTTTCATATATATTTAACTGCGGGTGTGGGTTGTTAGAGAAATATGGACGCAGATGATTGGAACGTTTTTAAAAATTAAATTTCATGCTCATTAGCTAACACATTCAACTGATTAATGGGAAAAAATGAGGTTAAGTTTAATGAATACCATGAAATTCGAGCTTCAAATAAAAAAGCATGGCAGATAATTAGATTTGATGAAGAATTTATTAAAAAAAGAAAATATGACGTTGGATTAATATCTAGTACAGATACTCCTTTGGAATATGAAACTTCACAACAGATGACAAGAAAAACTATGTATTTTGATCAAATTGGATTAGGCACTTTCTTGACATACCTGATCATTTTGTATTGATTTTCTTCACAAGGTGAGTAAAATTTGAATGTCCTCAACCTTTTCAGCAACACCAATGATGTGTCCAACGAAAGTAGTTGAGAAATACACAACAAATATTACAAAAATCTGTCAAACAAGGTGTAGAGAACAGTGGCATCACTAGGATGAACTTCTGGGGCGGGGGGAGAGGGGTATTGGACTACCGGGGAATCTAGGTATCGGAAAAAATTTCAAATTTTAAGCCCCTAACACTGCATTTCAGCTTTGTTTTTCTTATAAAATTGTAGACTACAGTTTCTAGCTTTTAGTACATTTCAATCAAGTTCAATCAAGTAGGCTTGCTGTGATTATGTTTTAGAATTTTTTTTTATTTTTAGGGTTCTGGGGGGGTTCTATCCTCCTTAACTACGGGGGGAGTTACGCCTCTGGTAGAGAAGGTACTAAATGTGAATGGAGACTTTACTTTGGTTGAACCACTGCAAGTGTAAGGGGGGAAGATCATTCCTAGATTCTCCCAGAGAATCTCAATAGTGTTTGAAACCAGTTAGCTCCAAAAACTTAGCACCTACGGGGAAAGCACGTTTAGTTGCTCAAAGCGATAGGGAGAAAAATAATAAGGGGAAAATCTTTCAATCTTCTAGCAGTGAGGGATTACGAGTTTTTTGTAGTAAGCACACGAAATTGAGAGAAGACCAATTCCAGGACATCGTGAACTTGCATTCCGAAGATACATACAACAATTTGGGAATGCCTCAGAACCAACGAATCGACCACACGCACCTTAAGAATATGTTCTCCGAGAAGTACAAGAAAAGGGTATTCAAAGTCCTTAATACCAAGCTTTCTGATAAGAACCAGATCACCGCTCTGACCTCGCGGGCAATTCCTGCCTTAACCTATACCTTTGGGATCCTGAAACCTTAATGAACTCGATAGGCTAACCAGGCGATTGATGACCAAATTCCTATGCCTGCACACCAATATATCGATTAAGAGACTCTATTAGCCTCGAGCAAGCGGTGGATGGGTAATGGTGAACATCTGCAAGCTATGCAGAACTCAAGAGAAGAACATGCGGCTACAATTATTTATATCCGAAGACACTCTGATGAAAATATCAGCACAAGAGGACCGAGGGTATACACCGTTGAACCTAGAGCACCGCGATCTCGAATTCGAAATAAGCTCAAGGCAGGAAGATCCAGCCTCCTGGATGAAACAAACCTTACATGGCAAATTTCATTACCAGAAGTTGAATTGAATTGATTGATGGATTGGTCTGGAGGACAACGACGAAAGTCATAATAATTCGTAGCTCGAAAATGTTCGCTAGTTGGCCGAGATGAAATTTTCAGTTTACTGTAAACAACACAAATAAATCTCACACGTAAAAATGTTCCAAATTCGTATAGTGTTAAAACTGTCAAACTAAGAAATGGCAACGACAATCCCCTGGTAACACTAGTTTTGATAGTTCTCAGTACTTGTATAACAACCCTCGTAGTTTAATATTCATATCATGATTGGAAAGTGGTATAAGTAAAAAAATTCTTTGATCAGATATAGTAAAAGGTTACGGACATGGATTAGCTGATAAATAAATGTAAATGCACCGTAATCCAACAAACTAGACTCGTAAATTGCTTTATGTTCGTAATCACACTAAATGTTGGAGTCACTCCCTATTTATTTCAATCTATTTTGTGCCAAAAATAACTACTCTACATTTCATATTGTTAGCAGACTTATTATTCACGTATTTTCAATTTGATAATGTGTTCCAGTTTAATTATTCACGATATCAATGAAATTATATATGTTTGCGTAAAAACAGATTAAAATAAAATTGGGATGATCAAAACAATGTGTGCTGTAAATTTGTATGCTATTATGAATATAATTAACAACAAATATTGTTGAATATTGAAAATGTATTCATGACAGAAGGTAAGGAATTATTTTTAGAGCTTGGTGGAAAGCTTTGGAGATAATGGAATGGAAGTTTTTCAGTTGGTTTCAAAGAAGCCTAATACGGAATCAAAACTTTTTTACTATTCAGTATTTGGTAGCTCTCAACATCACCCTGTATCAGTATTTCTGATAACCATGTGGAACAAACAGATTTTTATTAATCAATTTGCAAAACCTCCGAATAAGAATTTCCAATTATAGGAAATCTACAAGTAAACTCGTATATATGGAATAAGGTCTTATGAGTAAATTGAATGAAATCTTAACATGCTACTTTTCAAAAGACTGTATCTTTGGCCAGTTCTGACCATGTTGGCTCTGCGCAACTTTTTATGTTATTGGGTTTTACCACGTTCTCTCTTCTGTTTCCAAAGCTTCTATAGCGAAAACTCGCAAAATGTTTTCGACATAGGAAGACTCTGACTAAAGAGGTAACTATTACTTTTTAAAGTAAACAAAATTCCTGACAATTTGTGCTCTAATCCTATTTTCTATGTCTATGGCAAGATACTAAATGTGCTGAGCGAACCTGTCGCTATTGATCATTGTCAGGGAGTATACTACTCTAGAGGCACACCATAATTAAAGAACCACAGGAGTAATTCCTGTCCAATGGAAGCAACAAGGAACGCCTCATAAGAATGTTGATGGATTATTTCCATAGGCATGGAGTGGAAGCCAAGCAAGCAGAAGAGGATGCCGATGTATTGATTGTGAGACTACAATTTCAAAATGTCAAGCGTTTACCAATGTCATCATTTTTGAGGAGTATATTGACTAACTCTGCTACCTAGGCTCCTCATCTGCTAATATACATCTCCATAAAAGTTTCAGAGGAGGGTCCGATCTCACCCAGTTTTCCTCCAACTGATTCAATAGGGGTTTGTTAGCTTCCGCCAGGCATGGTGCTTTTCCTACATGCTTTCAGTATGCCCTTTTGAGAAGAGAAAATTGAAATTCATCAATGTCCTCAAACATAACGCCGACCTCGTTCACCAGCTGGAGGAGTTCTTGCACCAAGACTCCCTTCCAGAAGAGATCAAGAGTGTAGGTGAGGCATATTTGATTGCTCTTTATGGCAGAGATGGCCAAGAGCTCTTAATACTTCGCGGAATATTCTATTTGTTAGGGTCTCGGAGAGCAACAAAATAAATTTAGTTTGCCCTCCACTTACTAAAAAAGCAGCCAAGTTTCACTCATTCAGGACCTACGATCGGGTTCGGAGGTGGTAGGTAGTGCACAAGTCCCCAACTGATTGAGGATGGCATCAAACAGACTGGGCTCTGACGCCAACCACGAGATCCATACCCACAGCCAAGCTATTACTTCAGAAAAGCCTCTCCTGCAAGTGCAGGAAAAGTTGTACGGTATCTTGCACTTGCAGGAAGACTGAGATGAAGTGCTCTACATTCTGCAAATTTTGTAAGGAGACTGAGTGTACGAATGTACCACCAACCGAGGATGTAGAAGAAGATGTTGACGACCCCGATGATGCTATTGAAGGAGTGTTTGACGACCCCGATGATGCTATTGGAGAAGTGCTTGATGTCTCTCCTGCTCTTTAGATGGGCATCAACCTCCCCGTCGACATCAACGAAGGGGAAGACCCTCTCAACGAAGTTGCTATTAATACTCCTGAGCCCTCACAGAAGACGCGTAGGTTAACTTAAGTGCAACATTGGTGGTGAGCCTAGTTACTGTCAGACAACATGGGGCTTCTTAATTGATAGTTTTTATGAATATTTTCTCTTTTCTCACTTAAATTAAATTCGGAGTAGCATAAAACGTATATCTAGATACATATAGAAGAATTCTAGTGATTTTATTGTATCTTAACAAACTATCACGCCGGACGCATCTCTAGTCTCAAAGTGAAAATAATTAAATTGGCTACAACTACAATTCCCGTTAATTTCCCTTATATACCTCATTATACCTTTTTTGTCGAAAATTTGCTATTGCCATTTTTTAACTTCTTGGGAAAAAATAGAGAATATTGGGAGGGCTCAAACTGTCTGGATTTTGTTTGCTTCAAAAAAGTAGTATCTTTGTCTAAAGAGCTTTCCTAGTGCACAACAACTGAAAAATTTTGAAAACATAACGGGTTTTTCACAATAACTCAGTGCGCTTTCATTTTATAATGCTGCAAATGTGGATAAATACTATTTAACTGCTATATAAGCAAGTTTACCGCAATTATAGAAATTTCAGTGTTTGTTTTTGTACGATATGACTGACCTATGATACTTATCTGCTATGTAATACAATTGCGTTGCTTATAGACCACTTGATAAACGGAGCAACCTTTTTATGTCTGTTTGTGAAATCAATTCGTGCAAAAGTCGTGTAGCCTGGCTATTGAGTGGCCACATTTACAGAGTATCATTTGTTTTAGTATGTGCTTCTGACTAGTATTTAGTAGCAAGTACCAGATCCTGATCTAATATTATCAGACAGTTTCTTTTCTGAGGCTAGAGCTTTTAACTAAGCTATAGTTTCCTCCTTATTAACTGTTGAATAATTATGATAGGCTTTTGTTGCAGTATCTGGATCTTTTGCCTTTCAATTACATCTCTTATTGAATTCCTTACAGCCTTATCTCGTATAAAATTACTTTGCTTATTCCAATCGTGTCTTTCAATTGCTTCACAGAACTTATTGTGTTCCTTATTTTTGTAGTCGCCTAGGTCTATAATAGCTCATAGACTGCTTGCAGCTCGATTATACCTCGTCCGTCGTTTTGCATTTGATCTGGTAACTATACGTTCATTATTTGCATCTTAACTACCTTTTTAAGAGTCGATATTGGGATATTGCTATATTTCCTATTTTTTTTTAAGTAATGGTTGAGTTTCACGAAGTCGTCTCATCCCATATAACACAAAAACTGACCAACAAACGATATAGCACCAAATAATAGACATATTTAACATCACCAATATAGGCAGTGATTAATCAAACAGCGTTGAGGAATGGAGTACCATCTGAGGACTAATTACCAGAATTATAAGTCTCAAGGTTGAGATTATTATTCCCATGTAGTTTCATGATTCGCTTAATGTTATGAAAGGTTTGTGTTTGAGATAGGATCGATAAGTAACATAACATATTCTAGATAAACATTTTTACGTGTCCGCCCAACATATCTAATATGCGAGAAAAGTATTGGTTTACACCAAAAAAAGTTGGAATTCTACAAAAAAATGTTATTAGTTATTTTTACGTTTTTTAACAAGAACAACACGAAAAAACGGTTTTTAAGAAAAAATCCTGTGTATGTGCCGCCGTCGTCGTCGTCGTCGTTGTCGTCGGACAATTTTCGTTACATGTCTTGTTAGCTCGGCACATTCTCGGGAGTGCAACATGTTACCAACTTTATTATTGAATATTATTCAGGACATCTCACAGATGAACCCTATTGATTTTCAGCTCACCAGAGCCAGTACAACAAGAGTAATAGTACTTTAAGTACGACATTTCTCTCATTTTTAGAGAAATTTCAGTTTGTTAGCACGATACAGCCTCCGGAGTATATAGAAGTGACCAATTTTATAATTGGATATTATTCAAGGCACCTTAAAGATGGACCCTATTGATATTCACCTCACTAAAGCTAGTACAACGAGTGTTATGGTACTTGAAGTACCAAATTTTTGTCATTTTGGGAGAATTTTCAGTTTGTTAGCACGATACAGCCTCCAGAGTGTACACAAGTGACCAATTTCATGATTGAATATCATTCAAGGCATGTTATAGATGAACCTTTTTGATTTTTAGCTCACCGGAGCTAGTTCAACGGGTTGTTAGCACGATACAGCCTCCGGAGTGTATACAAGTGGCCAATTTTATAACTGGATTTTGTTCAAGGTGTCTAACATATGTACCTTGTTGATTTTCAGCTGACCAGAGCGAGTAAGCGGATCCTATAAATCCAGATATACTACATTTTTGGAGAAATTTCGGTTTGTTAGCACGATACATCGTCCGAAGTGTATATAAGTGACAATTTTCAGATAGTATATTGATCAAGGCACCTCACAGATGCGAGAGAGTTAGTTTTGATTTTTAAAACCGTTTATTTGAACTGATTCCCATGCAAATCATCACCCCTATATTTAAAATTGATTTCACAAATAGTAAAAACTTGAGAAAGGATTTCCCGATTCATTTATTTACATCTTCCGACTGAAATATGGAAATAACAAATACTTTTCTTTATTCTAGAATTTTCATAAGCCACAATGAAATAATAATGTACCTCTAAAATATTCAAGTCAACGTTTTCCTACGATATCGGAGAGATAATCAAAAACCATGTTAAGTAAAAGTCGTCTTCTCACAAGGCTGTCCTCGAGCGTTCGATTGAGTTTAGAAAATTGTCTACCAATAACTTTCCAGCAGAATGGATTCATTTAAGGTATTATTGGAAAATTTGATATGAGCAATCCATTTTTCGAATTACTGTTTATCGTTGTGTGTGTCCCATTTTAGCAAAAACTAACGATGTTTTGTGTTACCCGTTTGTAATCGTATTAATAAGTTAGAATCTGCGTGAAAGTTTTTGAATTAGAGAAGGAGTAGAAACTTTGTCGAGTTCTTTCTAGAATTGTAAAAGTTTCCTTGAAGTTTATGTGCAGCTCCAAACTTCATTTAAAATCATTAACTGTGCCCCAACTAATACGTATATGAAAAGAATATATTAAATTAGACTTGAAATTTGTTTCTAAGATTGAGGAGAGAACTCATGATGGTTTCTAAATTACCTACATTTCCCATCTGAGAAACATATTTATTGTATAACTTTTTGCTGGCATCTATCATCTACAATCTACAGTTCATTTGCGAATTAACGTTAATATAAACTCAAAATTATAGAGATAAAGTCAAATGGAAAATATTCAAATCTTATTCAATTTTTAGTTAATTTTTTCACAGTATCATTAGTAGTTATTAATCAAACGAATCATTTGGGCTGTAGGACAAAAATATCAAGTTTTGAGTCTTCGAATCTTCGAGTTAACCTGAAAAAAATGATGTACCTGGTGTCTGATTAAAAGAGGTAACCCGCTGTATCTCAGAAACTATTAATCATACAACACAGAGAAAAAAATCTGTGTTACGAACTCGTATACGAGAAACTGCTGGAAATTATTTTGTAATAAGTGCGAATATCGGGAAAAGAAAAGAAGATAAAAATAAAATAGAAGAAAAATAATCTTCTGTAGTAATGAATCCAGAACTCCCTGTAAATACATAGTGCAAACAAAATTATGCGAGAACTCGAACTAAATTTTGTTTATTAGACCGCGTATTAGCCAAAACATTAGTAAAATTCTTTTTAATATCACACAACTTTTGTAAACATATGAATTGCAGAGGGCCACAACAAATTTTAATATTAAAAAAAAATGTTGAAAAAAATATATTCAAAGTACAAACAACGGGACCTTTGAAACACAAGTTTTCGCTTACACAGCAAAGTAACCCAAAAACGTAGGAGGAAAATTGATAGTGAACAAAGGGACGCAATTTGTCCAGAGGACAGACGTTGTTCGTTTGCGAAGGTGTCGGGTAGCTCGGCACTGATTAGAGGTGAGATAGCGCTCCCCTATCGCACGACGCGAATACGTTTATCAGTTCTTTTTCACCGATTTTTTGTTTGTGTTGTTCTGAAACTACTTTCCATGCGTCGCGTTCTAAGTGTTCTAGGTGATATTTAGATATCATCGGCAGTAAGAAATGCCCTTCAGACAAGACCTCAAGAAATAGTTCAGAAGTGAATCATCGTAACTGCGGCGCAAGTTCTGGAAACTCTCGATTCGCCGTTTCTTCGCGTCCTTCGGGTACTCAACTACCGGTAACCAAGTCACCAGGCGCCAGATCAGGAGTTAAAGGGGAAAACGAACCACTCTGTAAGATGTTTAACCAATTTGTTTATTAGTGGGAAATATTTTTTTGCTGTATCAACTTGGAAATTCACAATCATATTCGTACTTCCACACGCGGAAGCCTAATCCCAAATATGTGGAAGGGACAAAAGAAATTATATTAGTGACATATTGGTCGTATTAGGATACAGGGTATACTCTCCCTGGAAGTGGAAAACCTCACCCCCGACTTTTTAAAGTCTTTTGTGGTTTGTGGGTGAGGTAAAATTTGTATTTTATAAATAACTAGTAAATTTTTGTTTGCCTATAGGAACACAGTTCCCCCAGATTCCCGTAATTGTTGTTTTATTAGAATGAAATTGTACGCTCAACGTCTTGTTATTTTTGTTTTGTTGTAATTTTAATTTTATCCGCTTTTTTGTTTTAACCCTCAACCACAGTCATGAATTTGATTGACATAATCACAGACAGGAGTCAACTTGACTCTTTGTTTTTAAATAATATGTTTGACTGTTTTTTTTTCTAATGAATATAAAGAACTTGTAGGTTTCTGATAATGAAAATAATTTTCAAGATCAAAAACATTTATTATACGATTATTGAATATATGAAATAATAAAAAATAATTATTTTTCCATTCAAAAACGTTTAACACAAAATTCATAAATGTTAGAAACAAGTACAAACATATTCACTCTTAAAAACGGATAAAATTGCTTTAAACACATGTTGAACATATAGCAGATGAACATTGTAGGCATACTGGACGCCTGCATCTACAGCATAATGTAGACGTCTTCCATTTTAGTTTCTTGGGACAAATTGAACAGTATTTTCGAATAGCTAGTTTACCTACTAGTTCTATTGGTTGCTCTCCTTTTTTTCTCAAAATATTTCCAATATCTACTTTTATCTCCTGCTTTACAAGTAAATTATTCTGTCTTCTCTCCAATTCTTCAGTGATAAGCTGTTTTCCAAGATTTTTCATGAACTCCAGTCTTGTATATTTCCTTTTAATTTTGGTACTGTATTTACTGCACATATATCTAATATTCTAAAGAAAACTGCCATATGCCATCTTTGCGTTCTACGGCCAGTAGAATATATAGCAAATGCATTAATGATGATTAACACAGCCTTCTGTTTCTTTGGTACATATGACAACAAAGTAACATTTTCCGAAAAACCATAAAGGGAACTTCCAATTTGCCTCGACTTATTAGCCTAAAACTCAGGAGGTATTCCCGCTTTGTTTTTTTTTCAAAGTATCGACATATGTCAACTTCTTGGTCATAAAACATTAACTAATTCGATGGATGAAAACCAGTTATCAGCCGTTATGTTTCTATTACTTCCATGAATAGGTTTTGATAAACGCAGTACTGCTTGCGATGGAATCAGTAATTTTTTTTCAGCTTCAGAAAGCGTGATACCATCATTTTTTTCCGACAATACAGATATCCGTTGTAAATACAGCTATTTCTTGCATCGGTAAGTGCCATTAGTTTTAGGCCATATGTGCATGGTTTCTGAGGTATAAACATTTTAAATTTGGATCTATCTCAAAAACTCATGAGCATTTCATCTACACAAGCCAAATGTCCAATAGTGTAAGCAGGTTGACAATTTTCAACAAATTCCTCAAATATTGCTGAAATAGGTGCTAACGGATCATTCTCCATTCGTTGTTGTATAGTTTCTGAATTATCAAATCTAAGGCACTGTAATAAAATCGCAAATCGGTTTCTGTTCATAACACAGCGAAAAATATATCTGCCTGTCCCATCCGTTCGGAGCAGTGAGATGATATTCTCGTGATTTGATCTGAAAGCAGCAAATCATGTCCAAATAACGTAAATCCGATCTTGTAGGATCCTTATATAAATCTCTCATTTTTGATAGCTTTTGATTAGAATACTTACCAATTCCTTCTAAAATATTTACGTCTAGAAGGCACGCCCACGATTCTTTTTCGGATATTTTTCTTGTTGGCGCAGAGGATGGCACAATCCAGGACATGTTTTTATTATATTATATTTTGGTGTTCTCACATATGGACCTACTAATGATGTCTTAAACCTACGTAATTTGGGTTCCTCTTTTTTTCTTTGCAATAAAAATATTTATTTGTTTCTTCCGTTTCTAAGTTTTCATAACCTTGCTCATCTTTCTCCATATGTTCACTTTCGTCTCCATCAGTATCACTGATATGATCACTTAAAATGTATTCCGAATCACTGATATCACTGCCATTATTGTGATCAGTTTCAACTTCATCAAACCACCTTGTTAGAGTTTTTTCAAAATCTGTATCAGTTATTCGGACCTTTTTTCTGGATAGTCCTGGAATAGAATCCATATTTCTATAAAAATTGGTAAAATATAGAATATCTATGCAATAAATTCTTCAAAAACATTTAAAATATTTTCTTTGTGAACTCACCTGTTCTTAGTATTAATTATTTGTCACGTAATAGACGGGAGTCAATTAGACACCAAAGATGCACGTGATACTATAAAACCAAATATTGTTATGAAAACGACGATGTTTATCGCTACAAAATTCTAGGCGTACTGGTGAATATTAGATTCGATGGTACTTCGGCGCTTGCGTGCCGATCATTGCGCAAACAAAAAAATATTTTTATTTCAATTTCCACGCAGAGTCGATCTGACTCTTGACTGTGGTTAAGGGTGAACGGTGGTTGTTGAAGTAATATTTTTTTTTATACATAATTTCCGTCCCCAAATGGTAATTAAAAATAGGCAGGATATTGACACACAAACATCTTCAATAAATAAACTAACTAATCCCATGGTCGCAAGTCAGCAGATTGTATTTCACGAATTACTTTAATTTTTTTCTTATGACACTTAGGAAATAGTGGATTCTTTTTATGTAACGGTTACGTATGAGTAAGCGACTAATCAAATATATTGGTACTGTAATGTTTTTCTTATTCATTTAGACAATAAACGGGTGGGATGAATTTTAAACACTCGGTATGGCTACTTACTAATTTATCGAAACACTAACTCACTAACACTTAATTTATATATACTTAACCAACTTTTAAATATTATGGGGTACAGCCAAAATGTATGGGTGGTTAAGAAAATTCGATTTTCACTATACCAAGCTTTCGATAGTTTTATTATTATCTTTTTCAAGGCTAAAATACAATTTTGTTAAACTAAAAAAACTTACTAGTAAATTGAATAAATTCTTGAAGGATATCAAAATTGATAACATTATTATGATTTCAGTTTCATATAATTAAAAGAAATCACTGATATCAATTGCTGAGAACGTTGTCTGTAGTATCAAGGAATAAACATTTTTTGAAATGATTGATCAGTCATAGTTTTTTTGACTTTTTTTGATAACAGTGACAACTGACAACGTTAAGGTTTAAGGTTAAATACCTTAACTTACACTAACTTTTTTATCTAGTGTGAAATTACATCTTGTCATTCATATATTAATGACAAATGTAAATATAAAGGTTAAAGGTTAAAGGTTGAATATCCTGATTAACACTAACATGTAGATTTAGTATAAATTTTCATTATATGATTTGAAATTCATTTAATTTCATTTAAATTTGAAAATTACCAATAAAAACTTTTGTAATGACAAGTTAAATTTATTTAAAAAAAAAAAAATGGATATGAAAGAAATTGAAACTTTATAATAACTATGTTAGTTATCATAAAATCATGCATTTTATTTAATGTTCATCATCTGATGTTATGTGTAGGAAATCCGTGTCATTGTTAAAGGTTGTTGGTTTATTTTGTAAGTAAATAAGTTGAGTATATATTGCACTGACATTGTTGATATCTGACCTCTTATTCATCGATGGTTGATTTAATTTTATGTTTACTAATTCTATGAATTCTCTTTTAGTTTTATTAGATTCTATACTCAAAATTTTAGTTTCTTTATAATTCATTCTATGTTTAGCTTCTAAAACATGTTCTGTGAGTGCACAAGTTTTTTTATTTAGATTGCAATCACTTTGATGTTGGGTTATACGTTGCTTTAGGGTACGTGAGGTCTGGCCAGTGTAAGTTAAGTTACAATGTATACATGGAATGTTATATATTACGTTAGTTTTCATTACTTTTTCATCTTTCTGTTTAACTTTTGAAAAAACGTCTCCTACTTTTAAAATATTCCTGTTAGCAATTTTAATGTTTTCATTTTTAAATATTATATTGATTTTGTCTGAAAGGTTCTTAACATAAGGTAATGACCCATTTTTAGTATTCACTGTTTCATTATTATCTAAGGGTACATTTTCGTTGCTTGTATGTGTATGATTGAGGTTTGTATCAATATTTGTATTAAAAATCAATTTTTTTAATAAGGTTCTAGGATAACTATTGTTAATGAAAATATCGAAAAGAACTTTTAAATTTTTGTTCAAAAGGGTGGGATGACAAATTCGTGCTATTCTATTTTTCATGGATAGAACTAGATTTATTTTTATTTTTTCGGAATGGTAAGAGTTGTAATTCAAGTATCTTCCTGAATTTGTGGGTTTCCTATACCAATCTAATATAACTATATTTTTTGGATTACGTATCAATAAACTGTCTAGGAAAGGTATACTATTGTTGGTTTCTGTTTCAATTGTAAATTGTATGTTGGTATTATAGCTATTAAAAACTTGTAGAATCGTGTCTATACCATTACTAGGAATTGAACAAATTAAATCATCAACATATTTTTTTAAAAAAGGTATTTCAAATGGTAATTTTGGAATACAACTATTAAGTAAGTCATCCATAACATATTGTGCATATATTGGTGAGACAGAGCTTCCCATTGGTGTTCCAAAAATTTGTTTATATAATTTGTCGTTATATGCAAAAAAGGTACCCTTTTCAATAAGATCAACGAATTCAATAAATTTGTTATAAGATAGTTTACAATGTATACTTATATTGGGCCAGTGTTTTTTTATACTTTGTTTAACTAATGAAATTGGAATATTACTAAAGAGTGAGACAACATCTAAGCTGATTATAACATGATTTGGAGGTAGTTGTTTATTTTGTATGAATTCAGCGAAACAGAAAGAATCCTGAATATAATATTCATTGTTTTTACAATATGCATTTGTTAAGGTGTCAGTCACAAATTTTGCAATTCCTGCTGTGGGTGATTCAATTGATGAAATGATTGGTCTTAAGCTTAAAGTATCTTTATGTATTTTAGGTAGTCCGTAGTATTTAGGTGTTGAGGCCGATGTTGATCTTAATTTTTTTAATTCTGAAGTTGAGAATTTACTACTATATTTTTTAGTTAAGGTGTAATTTTTTTGAATTAGTGTTGATATAAGGTTTGTTTTGATTTCAGAGTAATATTTATTGTTATCAATGATATTGTTAGAGAGTCTTATGTAATCAGTTTTATACATAAGTACACTGACATTACCTTTATCTGCTCTAGTTATAATAAGATTGGGATTATCATTCAAAAAAATTTTAGTTTTATTGAATAAAAATCTCAAATAACTATTTTGTTGTTTCTGTTTGTGAAAATGATTTGTAATTAAATTGGTAATTTTTGCTCTGAAAAGATTTTTCTTTTCGTTTTCAAAGTCGTTAATTAAGTATTCAATATCAGCAAGTAGCCTATGTACCGAAATATCATTATTAGAAGGTTCAATTGCGAATTTGTGACCTAGTGCCAAAAAAGTTTTAATATCTTTAGGAATGTCAACATCAGTTAAGTTTTTTAACCAGTTATCTTGAGTTATTATTGATTTTAATTTATAGTTCTTCAAAGATTCAAGTTTTTTAATGTTAGTTTTTTTTATATTTATAAATTTTCGTTCTAAAGATTGTTTGAATTGTTGAAAAACAAGTTCAGATAGAGTTTTAGTGATTTTGGTTTCTAAATTGGGTATTATTTTTTCTAAATTATTGACAGTCCTATGAGTATTATTGATTTCAAAATTTTAAAGTTTATTCCTTAACCTGTTAATTAGTTGGTGTCCATATTGTCCTTGTCTACCATTATCTGTGCCAGTTAGGTATTCCATGTTTTTTGTGTTGTTTATAACATGTGATGGCATGATTCCACTTTTTCTACAGTTCAGCAAAAAAAATTTTCTGTTTATCATTTTGATCTCCTTGTTCTTCAGTTTAACCCAATGTTTAAGTTCCTTTACAACCGGTAGTCCGTATTGTATTGAAACATCTTCATAGAATCCCATCTTAATAAAATAAAGTAGAAGGGTAGTCACGGCTGAATAGTTGGAAAACTAGCTTTTAAATATTATGGGGTACAGCCAAAATGTATGGGTGGTTAAGAAAATTCGATTTTCACTATACCCAGCTTTCGATAATTTTATTATTATCTTTTTCAAGGCTAAAATACAATTTTGTTAAACTGAAAAACAAGGTTTATGTTTTATATATGTAAAACTTACTAGTAAATTGAATAAATTCTTGAAGGATATCAAAATTGATAACATTATTATGATTTCAGTTTCATATAATTAAAAAAAATCACTGATATCAATTGCTGAGAACGTTGTCTGTAGTATCAAGGAATAAAAATTTTTTGAAATGATTGATCAGTCATAGTTTTTTTGACTTTTTTTGATAACAGTGACAACTGACAACGTTAAGGTTTAAGGTTAAATACCTTAACTTACACTAACTTTTTTATCTAGTGTGAAATTACATCTTGTCATTCATATATTAATGATAAATGTAAATATAAAGGTTAAAGGTTAAAGGTTGAATATCCTGATTAACACTAACATGTAGATTTAGTATAAATTTTCATTATATGATTTGGAATTCATTTAATTTCATTTAAATTTGAAAATTACCAATAAAAACTTTTGTAATGACAAGTTAAATTTATTTAAAAAAAAAAAAAAAGAAATGGATATGAAAGAAATTGAAACTTTATAATAACTATGTTAGTTATCATAAAATCATGCATTTTATTTAATGTTCATCATCTGATGTTATGTGTAGGAAATCCGTGTCATTGTTAAAGGTTGTTGGTTTATTTTGTAGGTAAATAAGTTGAGTATATATTGCACTGACATTGTTGATATCTGACCTCTTATTCATCGATGGTTGATTTAATTTTATATTTACTAATTCTATGAATTCTCTTTTAGTTTTATTAGATTCTATACTCAAAATTTTAGTTTCTTTATAATTCATTCTATGTTTAGTTTCTAAAACATGTTCTGTGAGTGCACAAGTTTTTTTATTTAGATTGCAATCACTTTGATGTTGGGTTATACGTTGCTTTAGGGTACGTGAGGTCTGGCCAGTGTAAGTTAAGTTACAATGTATACATGGAATGTTATATATTACGTTAGTTTTCATTACTTTTTCATCTTTCTGTTTAACTTTTGAAAAAACGTCTCCTACTTTTAAAATATTCCTGTTAGCAATTTTAATGTTTTCATTTTTAAATATTATATTGATTTTGTCTGAAAGGTTCTTAACATAAGGTAATGACCCATATTTAGTATTCACTGTTTCATTATTATCTAAGGGTACATTTTCGTTGCTTGTATGTGTATGATTGAGGTTTGTATCAATAGTTGTATTAAAAATCAATTTTTTTAATAAGGTTCTAGGATAACTATTGTTAATGAAAATATCGAAAAGAACTTTTAAATTTTTGTTCAAAAGGGTGGGATGACAAATTCGTGCTATTCTATTTTTCATGGATAGAACTAGATTTATTTTTATTTTTTCGGAATGGTAAGAGTTGTAATTCAAGTATCTTCCTGAATTTGTGGGTTTCCTATACCAATCTAATATAACTATATTTTTTGGATTACGTATCAATAAACTGTCTAGGAAAGGTATACTATTGTTGGTTTCTGTTTCAATTGTAAATTGTATGTTGGTATTATAGCTATTAAAAACTTGTAGAATCGTGTCTATACCATTACTAGGAATTGCACAAATTAAATCATCAACATATTTTTTTAAAAAAGGTATTTCAAATGGTAATTTTGGAATACAACTATTAAGTAAGTCATCCATAACATATTGTGCATATATTGGTGAGACAGAGCTTCCCATTGGTGTTCCAAAAATTTGTTTATATAATTTGTCGTTATATGCAAAAAGGTACCCTTTTCAATAAGATCAACGAATTCAATAAAATTGTTATAAGATAGTTTACAATGTATACTTATATTGGGCCAGTGTTTTTTTATACTTTGTTTAACTAATGAAATTGGAATATTACTAAAGAGTGAGACAACATCTAAGCTGATTATAACATGGTTTGGAGGTAGTTGTTTATTTTGTATGAATTCAGCGAAACAGAAAGAATCCTGAATATAATATTCATTGTTTTTACAATATGCATTTGTTAAGGTGTCAGTCACAAATTGTGCAATTCCTGCTGTGGGTGATTCAATTGATGAAATCATTGGTCTTAAGCTTAAAGTATCTTTATGTATTTTAGGTAGTCCGTAGTATTTAGGTGTTGAGGCCGATGTTGATCTTAATTTTTTTAATTCTGAAGTTGAGAATTTACTACTATATTTTTTAGTTAAGGTGTAATTTTTTTGAATTAGTGTTGATATAGGGTTTGTTTTGATTTCAGAGTAATATTTATTGTTATCAATGATATTGTTAGAGAGTCTTATGTAATCAGTTTTATACATAAGTACACTGACATTACCTTTATCTGCTCTAGTTATAATAAGATTGGGATTATCATTCAAAAAAATTTTAGTTTTATTGAATAAAAATCTCAAATAACTATTTTGTTGTTTCTGTTTGTGAAAATGATTTGTAATTAAATTGGTAATTTTTGCTCTGAAAAGTTTTTTCTTTTCGTTTTCAAAGTCGTTAATTAAGTATTCAATATCAGCAAGTAGCCTATGTACCGAAATATCATTATTAGAAGGTTCAATTGCGAATTTGTGACCTAGTGCCAAAAAAGTTTTAATATCTTTAGGAATGTCAACATCAGTTAAGTTTTTTAACCAGTTATCTTGAGTTATTATTGATTTTAATTTATAGTTCTTTAAAGATTCAAGTTTTTTAATGTTAGTTTTTTTATATTTATAAATTTTCGTTCTAAAGATTGTTTGTTAAATTGTTTGAATTGTTGAAAAACAAGATCAGATAGAGTTTTAGTGATTTTGGTTTCTAAATTGGGTATTTTTTTTTTTTTTTTTTTAAATTATTGACAGTCCTATGAGTATTATTGATTTCAAAATTTAAAAGTTTATTCCTTAACCTGTTAATTAGTTGGTGTCCATATTGTCCTTGTCTACCATTATCTGTGCCAGTTAGGTATTCCATGTTTTTTGTGTTGTTTATAACATGTGATGGCATGATTCCACTTTTTCTACAGTTCAGCAAAAAAATTTTCCTGTTTATCATTTTGATCTCCTTGTTCTTCAGTTTAACCCAATGTTTAAGTTCCTTTACAACCGGTAGTCCGTATTGTATTGAAACATCTTCATAGAATCCCATCTTAATAAAATAAAGTAGAAGGGTAGTCACGGCTGAATAGTTGAAAAACTAACTTTTAAATATTATGGGGTACAGCCAAAATGTATGGGTGGTTAAGAAAATTCGATTTTCACTATACCAAGCTTTCGATAATTTTATTATTATCTTTTTCAAGGCTAAAATACAATTTTGTTAAACTAAAAAACAAAGTTTATGTTTTATATAAGTAAAACTTACTAGTAAATTGAATAAATTCTTGAAGGATATCAAAATTGATAACATTATTATGATTTCAGTTTCATATAATTAAAAAAAATCACTGATATCAATTGCTGAGAACGTTGTCTGTAGTATAAAGGAATAAAAAAATTTTGAAATGATTGGTCAGTCATAGTTTTTTTGACTTTTTTAGATAACAGTGACAACTGACAACGTTAAGGTTTAAGGTTAAATACCTTAACTTACACTAACTTTTTTATCTAGTGTGAAATTACATCTTGTCATTCATATATTAATGACAAATGTAAATATAAAGGTTAAAGGTTAAAGGTTGAATATCCTGATTAACACTAACATGTAGATTTAGTATAAATTTTCATTATATGATTTGAAATTCATTTAATTTCATTTAAATTTGAAAATTACCAATAAAAACTTTTGTAATGACAAGTTAAATTTATTTAAAAAAAAAAAAAAGAAATGGATATGAAAGAAATTGAAACTTTATAATAACTATGTTAGTTATCATAAAATCATGCATTTTATTTAATGTTCATCATCTGATGTTATGTGTAGGAAATCCCTGTCATTGTTAAAGGTTGTTGGTTTATTTCGTAGGTGAATAAGTTGAGTATATATTGCACTGACATTGTTGATATCTGACCTCTTATTCATCGATGGTTGATTTAATTTTATGTTTACTAATTCTATGAATTCTCTTTTAGTTTTATTAGATTCTATACTCAAAATTTTAGTTTCTTTATAATTCATTCTATGTTTAGTTTCTAAAACATGTTCTGTGAGTGTACAAGTTTTTTTATTTAGATTGCAATCACTTTGATGTTGGGTTATACGTTGCTTTAGGGTACGTGAGGTCTGGCCAGTGTAAGTTAAGTTACAATGTATACATGGAATGTTATATATTACGTTAGTTTTCATTACTTTTTCATCTCTCTGTTTAACTTTTAAAAAAACGTCTCCTACTTTTAAAATATTCCTGTTAGCAATTTTAATGTTTTCATTTTTAAATATTATATTGATTTTGTCTGAAAGGTTCTTAACATAAGGTAATGACCCATATTTAGTATTCACTGTTTCATTATTATCTAAGGGTACATTTTCGTTGCTTGTATGTGTATGATTGAGGTTTGTATCAATAGTTGTATTAAAAATCAATTTTTTTAATAAGGTTCTAGGATAACTATTGTTAATGAAAATATCGAAAAGAACTTTTAAATTTTTGTTCAAAAGGGTGGGATGACAAATTCGTGCTATTCTATTTTTCATGGATAGAACTAGATTTATTTTTATTTTTTCGGAATGGTAAGAGTTGTAATTCAAGTATCTTCCTGAATTTGTGGGTTTCCTATACCAATCTAATATAACTATATTTTTTGGATTACGTATCAATAAACTGTCTAGGAAAGGTATACTATTGTTGGTTTCTGTTTCAATTGTAAATTGTATGTTGGTATTATAGCTATTAAAAACTTGTAGAATCGTGTCTATACCATTACTAGGAATTGCACAAATTAAATCATCAACATATTTTTTTAAAAAAGGTATTTCAAATGGTAATTTTGGAATACAACTATTAAGTAAGTCATCCATAACATATTGTACATATATTGGTGAGACAGAGCTTCCCATTGGTGTTCCAAAAATTTGTTTATATAATTTGTCGTTATATGCAAAAAAGGTACCCTTTTCAATAAGATCAACGAATTCAATAAAATTTTTATAAGATAGTTTACAATGTATACTTATATTGGGCCAGTGTTTTTTTATACTTTGTTTAACTAATGAAATTGGAATATTACTAAAGAGTGAGACAACATCTAAGCTGATTATAACATGATTTGGAGGTAGTTGTTTATTTTGTATGAATTCAGCGAAACAGAAAGAATCCTGAATATAATATTCATTGTTTTTACAATATGCATTTGTTAAGGTGTCAGTCACAAATTGTGCAATTCCTGCTGTGGGTGATTCAATTGATGAAATGATTGGTCTTAAGCTTAAAGTATCTTTATGTATTTTAGGTAGTCCGTAGTATTTAGGTGTTAAGGCCGATGTTGATCTTAATTTTTTTAATTCTGAAGTTGAGAATTTACTACTATATTTTCTAGATAAGGTGTAAGTTTTTTGAATTAGTGTTGATATAGGGTTTGTTTTGATTTCAGAGTTATATTTATTGTTATCAATGATATTGTTAGAGAGTCTTATGTTATCAGTTTTATACATAAGTACACTGACATTACCTTTATCTGCTCTAGTTATAATAAGATTGGGATTACCATTCAAAAAAATTTTAGTTTTATTGAATAAAAATCTCAAATAACTATTTTGTTGTTTCTGTTTGTGAAAATGATTTGTAATTAAATTGGTAATTTTTGCTCTGAAAAGATTTTTTTTTTCGTTTTCAAAGTCGTTAATTAAGTATTCAATATCAGCAAGTAGCCTATGTACCGAAATATCATTATTAGAAGGTTCAATTGCGAATTTGTGACCTAGTGCCAAAAAAGTTTTAATATCTTTAGGAATGTCAACATCAGTTAAGTTTTTTAACCAGTTATCTTGAGTTATTATTGATTTTAATTTATAGTTCTTTAAAGATTCAAGTTTTTTAATGTTAGTTTTTTTTATATTTATAAATTTTCGTTCTAAAGATTGTTTGTTAAATTGTTTGAATTGTTGAAAAACAAGTTCAGATAGAGTTTTAGTGATTTTGGTTTCTAAATTGGGTATTATTTTTTCTAAATTATCGACAGTCCTATGAGTATTATTGATTTCAAAATTTAAAAGTTTATTCCTTAACCTGTTAATTAGTTGGTGTCCATATTGTCCTTGTCTACCATTATCTGTGCCAGTTAGGTATTCCATGTTTTTTGTGTTGTTTATAACATGTGATGGCATGATTCCACTTTTTCTACAGTTCAGCAAAAAAAATTTTCTGTTTATCATTTTGATCTCCTTGTTCTTCAGTTTAACCTAATGTTTAAGTTCCTTTACAACCGGTAGTCCGTATTGTATTGAAACATCTTCATAGAATCCCATCTTAATAAAATAAAGTAGAAGGGTAGTCACGGCTGAATAGTTGAAAAACTAACTTTTAAATATTATGGGGTACAGCCAAAATGTATGGGTGGTTAAGAAAATTCGATTTTCACTATACCAAGCTTTCGATAATTTTATTATTATCTCTTTCAAGGCTAAAATACAATTTTGTTAAACTGAAAAACAAGGTTTATGTTTCATATAAGTAAAACTTACTAGTAAATTGAATAAATTCTTGAAGGATATCAAAATTGATAACATTATTATGATTTCAGTTTCATATAATTAAAAAAAATCACTGATATCAATTGCTGAGAACGTTGTCTGTAGTATCAAGGAATAAAAATTTTTTGAAATGATTGATCAGTCATAGTTTTTTTGACTTTTTTTGATAACAGTGACAACTGACAACGTTAAGGTTTAAGGTTAAATACCTTAACTTACACTAACTTTTTTATCTAGTGTGAAATTACATCTTGTCATTCATATATTAATGACAAATGTAAATATAGTATACCTTTCCTAGACAGTTTATTGATACGTAATCCAAAAAATATAGTTATATTAGATTGGTATAGGAAACCCACAAATTCAGGAAGATACTTGAATTACAACTCTTACCATTCCGAAAAAATAAAAATAAATCTAGTTCTATCCATGAAAAATAGAATAGCACGAATTTGTCATCCCACCCTTTTGAACAAAAATTTGAAAATTCTTTTCGATATTTTCATTAACAATAGTTATCCTAGAACCCTATTAAAAAAATTGATTTTTAATACAACTATTGATACAAACCTCAATCATACGCATACAAGCAACGAAAATGTACCCTTAGATAATAATGAAACAGTGAATACTAAATATGGGTCATTACCTTATGTTAAGAACCTTTCAGACAAAATCAATATAATATTTAAAAATGAAAACATTAAAATTGCTAACAGGAATATTTTAAAAGTAGGAGACGTTTTTTCAAAAGTTAAACAGAAAGATGAAAAAGTAATGAAAACTAACGTAATATATAACATTCCATGTATACATTGTAACTTAACTTACACTGGCCAGACCTCACGTACCCTAAAGCAACGTATAACCCAACATCAAAGTGATTGCAATCTAAATAAAAAAACTTGTGCACTCACAGAACATGTTTTAGAAACTAAACATAGAATGAATTATAAAGAAACTAAAATTTTGAGTATAGAATCTAATAAAACTAAAAGAGAATTCATAGAATTAGTAAACATAAAATTAAATCAACCATCGATGAATAAGAGGTCAGATATCAACAATGTCAGTGCAATATATACTCAACTTATTTACCTACAAAATAAACCAACAACCTTTAACAATGACACGGATTTCCTACATATAACATCAGATGATGAACATTAAATAAAATGCATGATTTTATGATAACTAACATAGTTATTATAAAGTTTCAATTTCTTTCATATCCATTTCTTTTTTTTTTTTTAAATAAATTTAACTTGTCATTACAAAAGTTTTTATTGGTAATTTTCAAATTTAAATGAAATTAAATGAATTTCAAATCATATAATGAAAATTTATACTAAATCTACATGTTAGTGTTAATCAGGATATTCAACCTTTAACCTTTAAGCTTTATATTTACATTTGTCATTAATATATGAATGACAAGATGTAATTTCACACTAGATAAAAAAGTTAGTGTAAGTTAAGGTATTTAACCTTAAACCTTAACGTTGTCAGTTGTCACTGTTATCAAAAAAAGTCAAAAAAACTATGACTGATCAATCATTTCAAAAAATTTTTATTCCTTGATACTACAGACAACGTTCTCAGCAATTGATATCAGTGATTTTTTTTAATTATATGAAACTGAAATCATAATAATGTTATCAATTTTGATATCCTTCAAGAATTTATTCAATTTACTAGTAAGTTTTACTTATATAAAACATAAACCTTGTTTTTTAGTTTAACAAAATTGTATTTTAGCCTTGAAAAAGATAATAATAAAATTATCGAAAGCTTGGTATAGTGAAAATCGAATTTTCTTAACCACCCATACATTTTGGCTGTACCCCATAATATTTAAAAGTTAGTTTTTCAACTATTCAGCCGTGACTACCCTTCTACTTTATTTTATTAAGATGGGATTCTATGAAGATGTTTCAATACAATACGGACTACCGGTTGTAAAGGAACTTAAACATTGGGTTAAACTGAAGAACAAGGAGATCAAAATGATAAACAGAAAATTTTTTTTGCTGAACTGTAGAAAAAGTGGAATCATGCCATCACATGTTATAAACAACACAAAAAACATGGAATACCTAACTGGCACAGATAATGGTAGACAAGGACAATATGGACACCAACTAATTAACAGGTTAAGGAATAAACTTTTAAATTTTGAAATCAATAATACTCATAGGACTGTCAATAATTTAGAAAAAATAATACCCAATTTAGAAACCAAAATCACTAAAACTCTATCTGAACTTGTTTTTCAACAATTCAAACAATTTAACAAACAATCTTTAGAACGAAAATTTATAAATATAAAAAAAACTAACATTAAAAAACTTGAATCTTTAAAGAACTATAAATTAAAATCAATAATAACTCAAGATAACTGGTTAAAAAACTTAACTGATGTTGACATTCCTAAAGATATTAAAACTTTTTTGGCACTAGGTCACAAATTCGCAATTGAACCTTCTAATAATGATATTTCGGTACATAGGCTACTTGCTGATATTGAATACTTAATTAACGACTTTGAAAACGAAAAGAAAAATCTTTTCAGAGCAAAAATTACCAATTTAATTACAAATCATTTTCACAAACAGAAACAACAAAACAGTTATTTGAGATTTTTATTCAATAAAACTAAAATTTTTTTGAATGATAATCCCAATCTTATTATAACTAGAGCAGATAATGGTAATGTCAGTGTACTTATGTATAAAACTGATTACATAAGACTCTCTAACAATATCATTGATAACAATAAATATTACTCTGAAATCAAAACAAACCCTATATCAACACTAATTCAAAAAACTTACACCTTAACTAAAAAATATAGTAGTAAATTCTCAACTTCAGAATTAAAAAAATTAAGATCAACATCGGCCTCAACACCTAAATACTACGGACTACCTAAAATACATAAAGATACTTTAAGCTTAAGACCAATCATTCCATCAATTGAATCACCCACAGCAGGAATTGCACAATTTGTGACTGACACCTTAACAAATGCATATTGTAAAAACAATGAATATTATATTCAGGATTCTTTCTGTTTCGCTGAATTCATACAAAATTAACAACTACCTCCAAATCATGTTATAATCAGCTTAGATGTTGTCTCACTCTTTAGTAATATTCCAATTTCATTAGTTAAACAAAGTATAAAAAAACACTGGCCCAATATAAGTATACATTGTAAACTATCTTATAACAATTTTATTGAATTCGTTGATCTTATTGAAAAGGGTACCTTTTTTGCATATAACGACAAATTATATAAACAAATTTTTGGAACACCAATGGGAAGCTCTGTCTCACCAATATATGCACAATATGTTATGGATGACTTACTTAATAGTTGTATTCCAAAATTACCATTTGAAATACCTTTTTTAAAAAAATATGTTGATGATTTAATTTGTGCAATTCCTAGTAATGGTATAGACACGATTCTACAAGTTTTTAATAGCTATAATACCAACATACAATTTACAATTGAAACAGAAACCAACAATAGTATACCTTTCCTAGACAGTTTATTGATACGTAATCCAAAAAATATAGTTATATTAGATTGGTATAGGAAACCCACAAATTCAGGAAGATACTTGAATTACAACTCTTACCATTCCGAAAAAATAAATCTAGTTCTATCCATGAAAAATAGAATAGCACGAATTTGTCATCCCACCCTTTTGAACAAAAATTTAAAAGTTCTTTTCGATATTTTCATTAACAATAGTTATCCTAGAACCTTATTAAAAAAATTGATTTTTAATACAACTATTGATACAAACCTCAATCATACACATACAAGCAACGAAAATGTACCCTTAGATAATAATGAAACAGTGAATACTAAATATGGGTCATTACCTTATGTTAAGAACCTTTCAGACAAAATCAATATAATATTTAAAAATGAAAACATTAAAATTGCTAACAGGAATATTTTAAAAGTAGGAGACGTTTTTTCAAAAGTTAAACAGAAAGATGAAAAAGTAATGAAAACTAACGTAATATATAACATTCCATGTATACATTGTAACTTAACTTACACTGGCCAGACCTCACGTACCCTAAAGCAACGTATAACCCAACATCAAAGTGATTGCAATCTAAATAAAAAAACTTGTGCACTCACAGAACATGTTTTAGAAACTAAACATAGAATGAATTATGAAGAAACTAAAATTTTGAGTATAGAATCTAATAAAACTAAAAGAGAATTCATAGAATTAGTAAACATAAAATTAAATCAACCATCGATGAATAAGAGGTCAGATATCAACAATGTCAGTGCAATATATACTCAACTTATTTACCTACAAAATAAACCAACAACCTTTAACAATGACACGGATTTCCTACACATAACATCAGATGATGAACATTAAATAAAATGCATGATTTTATGATAACTAACATAGTTATTATAAAGTTTCAATTTCTTTCATATCCATTTCTTTTTTTTTTTTTTTTAAATAAATTTAACTTGTCATTACAAAAGTTTTTATTGGTAATTTTCAAATTTAAATGAAATTAAATGAGTTTCAAATCATATAATGAAAATTTATACTAAATCTACATGTTAGTGTTAATCAGGATATTCAACCTTTAACCTTTATATTTACATTTGTCATTAATATATGAATGACAAGATGTAATTTCACACTAGATAAAAAAGTTAGTGTAAGTTAAGGTATTTAACCTTAAACCTTAACGTTGTCAGTTGTCACTGTTATCAAAAAAAGTCAAAAAAACTATGACTGATCAATCATTTCAAAAAATTTTTATTCCTTGATACTACAGACAACGTTCTCAGCAATTGATATCAGTGATTTTTTTTAATTATATGAAACTGAAATCATAATAATGTTATCAATTTTGATATCCTTCAAGAATTTATTCAATTTACTAGTAAGTTTTACTTATATAAAAAATAAACCTTGTTTTTTAGTTTAACAAAATTGTATTTTAGCCTTGAAAAAGATAATAATAAAATTATCGAAAGCTTGGTATAGTGAAAATCGAATTTTCTTAACCACCCATACATTTTGGCTGTACCCCATAATATTTAAAAGTTAGTTAGTTTTTCAACTATTCAGCCGTGACTACCCTTCTACTTTATTTTATTATGATGGGATTCTATGAAGATGTTTCAATACAATACGGACTACCGGTTGTAAAGGAACTTAAACATTGGGTTAAACTGAAGAACAAGGAGATCAAAATGATAAACAGAAAAAAATTTTTGCTGAACTGTAGAAAAAGTGGAATCATGCCATCACATGTTATAAACAACACAAAAAACATGGAATACCTAACTGGCACAGATAATGGTAGACAAGGACAATATGGACACCAACTAATTAACAGGTTAAGGATTAAACTTTTAAATTTTGAAATCAATAATACTCATAGGACTGTCAATAATTTAAAAAAAAAAAAATAATACCCAATTTAGAAACCAAAATCACTAAAACTCTATCTGAACTTGTTTTTCAACAATTTAACAAACAATCTTTAGAACGAAAATTTATAAATATAAAAAAAACTAACATTAAAAAACTTGAATCTTTAAAGAACTATAAATTAAAATCAATAATAACTCAAGATAACTGGTTAAAAAACTTAACTGATGTTGACATTCCTAAAGATATTAAAACATTTTTGGCACTAGGTCACAAATTCGCAATTGAACCTTCTAATAATAATATTTCGGTACATAGGCTACTTGCTGATATTGAATACTTAATTAACGACTTTGAAAACGAAAAGAAAAATCTTTTCAGAGCAAAAATTACCAATTTAATTACAAATCATTTTCACAAACAGAAACAACAAAATAGTTATTTCAGATTTTTATTCAAGAAAACTAAAATTTTTTTGAATGATAATCCCAATCTTATTATAACTAGAGCAGATAAAGGTAATGTCAGTGTACTTATGTATAAAACTGATTACATAAGACTCTCTAACAATATCATTGATAACAATAAATATTACTCTGAAATCAAAACAAACCCTATATCAACACTAATTCAAAAAACTTACACCTTAACTAAAAAATATAGTAGTAAATTCTCAACTTCAGAATTAAAAAAATTAAGATCAACATCGGCCTTAACACCTAAATACTACGGACTACCTAAAATACATAAAGATACTTTAAGCTTAAGACCAATCATTTCATCAATTGAATCACCCACAGCAGGAATTGCACAATTTGTGACTGACACCTTAACAAATGCATATTGTAAAAACAATGAATATTATATTCAGGATTCTTTCTGTTTCGCTGAATTCATACAAAATAAACAACTACCTCCAAATCATGTTATAATCAGCTTAGATGTTTTCTCACTCTTTAGTAATATTCCAATTTCATTAGTTAAACAAAGTATAAAAAAACACTGGCCCAATATAAGTATACATTGTAAACTATCTTATAACAATTTTATTGAATTCGTTGATCTTATTGAAAAGGGTACCTTTTTTGCATATAACGACAAATTATATAAACAAATTTTTGGAACACCAATGGGAAGCTCTGTCTCACCAATATATGCACAATATGTTATGGATGACTTACTTAATAGTTGTATTCCAAAATTACCATTTGAAATACCTTTTTTAAAAAAATATGTTGATGATTTAATTTGTGCAATTCCTAGTAATGGTATAGACACGATTCTACAAGTTTTTAATAGCTATAATACCAACATACAATTTACAATTGAAACAGAAACCAACAATAGTATACCTTTCCTAGACAGTTTATTGATACGTAATCCAAAAAATATAGTTATATTAGATTGGTATAGGAAACCCACAAATTCAGGAAGATACTTGAATTACAACTCTTACCATTCCGAAAAAATAAAAATAAATCTAGTTCTATCCATGAAAAATAGAATAGCACGAATTTGTCATCCCACCCTTTTGAACAAAAATTTAAAAGTTCTTTTCGATATTTTCATTAACAATAGTTATCCTAGAACCTTATTAAAAAAATTGATTTTTAATACAACTATTGATACAAACCTCAATCATACACATACAAGCAACGAAAATGTACCCTTAGATAATAATGAAACAGTGAATACTAAATATGGGTCATTACCTTATGTTAAGAACCTTTCAGACAAAATCAATATAATATTTAAAAATGAAAATATTAAAATTGCTAACAGGAATATTTTAAAAGTAGGAGACGTTTTTTCAAAAGTTAAACAGAAAGATGAAAAAGTAATGAAAACTAACGTAATATATAACATTCCATGTATACATTGTAACTTAACTTACACTGGCCAGACCTCACGTACCCTAAAGCAACGTATAACCCAACATCAAAGTGATTGCAATCTAAATAAAAAAACTTGTGCACTCACAGAACATGTTTTAGAAACTAAACATAGAATGAATTATAAAGAAACTAAAATTTTGAGTATAGAATCTAATAAAACTAAAAGAGAATTCATAGAATTAGTAAACATAAAATTAAATCAACCATCGATGAATAAGAGGTCAGATATCAACAATGTCAGTGCAATATATACTCAACTTATTTACCTACAAAATAAACCAACAACCTTTAACAATGACACGGATTTCCTACACATAACATCAGATGATGAACATTAAATAAAATGCATGATTTTATGATAACTAACATAGTTATTATAAAGTTTCAATTTCTTTCATATCCATTTCTTTTTTTTTTTTTAAATAAATTTAACTTGTCATTACAAAAGTTTTTATTGGTAATTTTCAAATTTAAATGAAATTAAATGAATTTCAAATCATATAATGAAAATTTATACTAAATCTACATGTTAGTGTTAATCAGGATATTCAACTTTTAACCTTTAACCTTTATATTTACATTTGTCATTAATATATGAATGACAAGATGTAATTTCACACTAGATAAAAAAGTTAGTGTAAGTTAAGGTATTTAACCTTAAACCTTAACTTTGTCAGTTGTCACTGTTATCAAAAAAAGTCAAAAAAACTATGACTGATCAATCATTTCAAAAAATTTTTATTCCTTGATACTACAGACAACGTTCTCAGCAATTGATATCAGTGATTTTTTTTAATTATATGAAACTTAAATCATAATAATGTTATCAATTTTGATATCCTTCAAGAATTTATTCAATTTACTAGTAAGTTTTACTTATATTAAACATAAACCTTGTTTTTTAGTTTAACAAAATTGTATTTTAGCCTTGAAAAAGATAATAATAGAATTATCGAAAGCTTGGTATAGTGAAAATCGAATTTTCTTAACCACCCATACGTTTTGGCTGTACCCCATAATATTTAAAAGTTAGTTTTTCAACTATTCAGCCGTGACTACCCTTCTACTTTATTATATATATATATATATATATATATATATATATTAATGCCTTTTTTTACTAGAGAATTCTACTCAAAACAATTGCATTTCTGGCATTTTCGAGATAAGACTGGTCACTAAAACCAGTTCTAGATAAGATAGTCACAAACAGTTTTTTATAACTGGGTATCCGCCATAATTTTAACTCTTATACCTGGCTTAGACAGAGACGGTTTTAGGGACTATACCAATGTGCTGTTTCGTAACAGTACATATATATTATACGGAGTGTTCCGAACGAATTCCTTCGACCTGACATTTGACCTTTCAGCGTTTCCCTTGGGGTTCATCAGAGAAATATCTTTGCTCCATAGAAAATAACATAGGACATCGATATTGTTAGCTTATCTTTCTTAAGGATAATACTGTAATTATTGAAATTGACTGTCTCGACCCTTACTTCGTGGAATATGCTCATATTAGTATTTTTAAATGAAACTCAAGGTCTCTAGTTAATGCCACAATATAATACAAGTTATTGAAAATTCTAAAAAAATGACAATTGTTTCGATAAATCAATATCATCGTCAGAATGACAGAAGTTACATTTCATTTTATGCCTACCTGATGTTTAGTAGGTAGCCATAAAATGAAATGTAACTTCTGTCATTCTGACGATGATATTGATTTATCGAAACAATTGTCAATTTTTTAGAATTTTCAATAACTTGTATTATATTGTGGAATTAACTAGAGACCTTGAGTTTCATTTAAAAACACTGTAATTATTGTTGGCAATATAGATGTAACTGTTTGTTAAGTTGAGTCTGGCTTATTCACTCCCTACCAAGATCATTCCTACAGTTTTTTCTGTTTTGTGCACGTAGCTGGCCGAACAAACCTGGTCCTGGCGAACTTTTAAGCCCAGGCGATTCCCTCGGAAGCCCTCACTGCTTGATCCCGAAAGCCCTCTCTCTCAAGTAGGGGAGAATTTCTCGTTCTCGTTCTTCTTTGTGCCGACGGCACTGATGACAGCGCTGCCTATACTTAGAGAGAAAACGAGGCACAATTAATGAATCAGAAAACATAAATATTTACGAAATATTACAATGCTCAAGTTTAGAGAGCGTAGTTCGCAATAATAACATAAAAATATAATTTTTCTATAATAAAAGTACCGTTATAGTACCCATAATTTGAATATTCGTAAACATTGAATCATTATACGTAAGTTTGCTCCAGTACTTTTTCCTCCATATTGTTAAATAAATAGTAGGGGTGAGTGGGAAAGTTGACTCAGTAAAACTGCTTTATGGATTTTGAAAAACTAGTAACTAGTAAAGTATCATTTGGAAGCGAATTCAATTCCTAATGTAATATTATTTCATGGTTTCATTCCAGTTGTTTGAACGGTAGTTAGGTGGCGGTGATTGCACAATGGTATTGTTTTCATTTTTTTTGGTAATCTTCAAATGTGATGCTTAATTTTTTATTCATTCACTTGATAGAGGATGAAATTTGAAATAAAAGTATGAACGCCGCAGCCCAATATCTATTTTCTAAGCCAAGATACGAGAAAAATAGGTATACATAATAATAGGGTTTTGACAGTATCATAGTAACAATAACCAATAATTAATTACATAACAGAAACAGCAGAAATTAACTACTTTGACCTAGTAATCTGACCTGAAGGTACTGCTCGAAATGCTTTCCATCTTTTTCGATGCAGATATATCTCTGCGTGGTTGAAAAGACTTCAGCTTCCATTTCAGTCCTGGGAATATTGTTAATTGCGTTTAATATTTGTTGAATGAGATCTGCTTTATTTGCAGGTTTTGACTGATATGATATTATTTCTTCAGTTCGAACCTACAGATAAAAATCTAACACAGTAAGGTCGGTAGATCTTGGCGGCCACGGGAATATGATACCTCTTTCTATCGAACTATACTTATATTAATGGTATAAAAAATGCATCACTGTATTTGTAAAGTGGACTGGGTAGTTATCTTGTTGTATCCATATATTTTGCCGTATTGCTAAAAGAACATCTTCTAATAATATAAACAATTGATCCCTCAAGAATCTTAAGGAACGCTAGCCATTTAAATGTTTATCAAAAATAAAAGGGCCTATAATTTCACTATCCAAAACATTCAAAATACACTTTTAACAGATCAGAAGCTTCGCAATTTGTTTAAAACATAACGTATTTTTAAATTAATAACCGTTAAATATTCATAAATTAAATTTACATCAATTTTATATTTAAGTTGTCAACAATGTATGACATTTGGGCGCCTACTAGATTAGGTAAAATTTTCAATTTAGTTAAATATGAAACTCGGTCTCCTAGTATACATATTTTTTATCGTATCTACGGTTAGAATAGTGATATTGAGATGTGTATTTTACCATTTTTTCAAAATTCCACCCTCCATCCAGTAAATTATTTAAAAATATAGCATCGCATTCGAAGATTCCCACAGAAAGTTGGAAACAAAGCAAGTGTTCAATCATCGCCACCTTGCGACTGTTAACACCACTGGAATGTAACGATATGATATTTTATTAGGCATTGAATTCCATTTCAAATGATATAAGTTTGTCAAAATCCATGAAGCCGAATAAAAGTTTTATTGGGTCCACTTTCCTACTCACCCTATCAATTATTTTAGTACTGGACTTATGTAAAATGATCTAATGATTACGAATATTGAAATTTTGTGGTACCATAACGGTACATATATTATAGAAAAATCATGATTTTTTGTTATTATTGCGGTGGAGTAGAAAACTTCCTTCAGTTTCTTGTATGCGAGTTTGAAATACAGATTTTTTCTCTAAGCTTTACGGTAAATATTGTCAGAGATAAAGCGGATATCAGAAGCCACAAGGTTTACTAGTTAAGTTTCAGAAGGTAAAATCAACTGCATGTCATCATATTCTGTGAATGATACGAAGAATAGTCAATTGTATTCTAGCACCTTTAAAGTGGGAAGTGACACACGTCTTGAAAGAGCTGATAGAAGAAGACTTTCAGTACTGTTACGTACAAAAGGATATTCGCATGAAGCGTTGTAGAGATAGAGCTGAAGTAATTATTGAGGGTGATAATAAATAAATATAAGTGAAATCATTTCAACACCTTTTACAACATTGTTTTTTAATGGCCACATCTCGTGCAAACATAATTTAACACTGACCTCAATAAATTTCCCTTAGGATATGACTAGAAATTCCCGCTTGATAATGAAGGAAACTTAATAAAGTATACTTTTCCATATAGCAGCATTTCAAGTATTCTTTGAAAATCAACTGTTATGTTTTGATAATAGTTTTTAATACTCTTCTGTCGTTAGTTTGAAAATTATTATTAAAATAAACACATTTCGTGAAATCTCTCGACAAAACTAATAAAACTCTCTGAACTTATATATCAAATAGTTCCTCCGACTGTATTTCTGTTGGCTTCAAAATCTCTGGATGAGATGCCAGTCGCGGTATATGACATGTTGACACTATTTTTTTTTATTAACTGAGAAAATATTTGATATAGCATGACCGATTCCAAGTTTGATTAAATATAACTTTTGAGATGAGTATCGTGTTTGTGATAAAGTTTGGAAATGATTTCCTTGATAATGTCAAAAATGATGAATTGAGGGTTGGAATATGATCTTACGATATCTGAGAAATATTTAGGTTAGAATTCGGAAAATTATTCTGAACTGTATCGTTGGAAGTATATTGTGAAGAATCTCCAAATATGAATTCTAAAGATTCTGAAATAACTAAGACTGTGGTAATATATGATAATTTGTAATCATTTAAACGATTTTTTTTTCCAAACTACTATTCTTCCAAAACCCAGTTTTGTTGGTTTGAAAAATATGGAATAAAAAGATGATTAGAAGAATAAAACTCAGAGAGATTTGTGCTGTCGTGGTAAGAATAAAAGAATGTTGGAGTGTTTTGATGAAATGTGAGGTGGAGAATAAGTAGAGAGAAGGCAATCATGACTTGTTGAAGGCGATCAAAGAAATGATGGAAGGTGAAAACGGATAAATGAGCGTAAGCAGGATACTTGTGTACAATAATGAATCAACGCAGATATCTTAACTTTAAAGTGCATCTGTTCAAGAGCAAACTCATCATACATAACACAATCAACCCATATCTAATTTCTGCAAAACACAATTAATTGTATCCACCATTACCCGAAATGATAACAAACAGCTGAAAGTTAACAACCGAAAGATATAACGTATACAAATATGAATATTTGGTAGCATTGATTAGCAGCCATAATAATTATTCTAGCGAACTGAACGCAGAGCCTTCATAAACATGAAAAAGTTTTTATGTTACATAGATTCAAGTAACAGTCTCAATATAAGTACGTTGAGATGTTACATATTCACCATCTTACTACAAGGCATAGAAGCCCTCACATTGATAAAGTCATGACTATAAAGGTAGAATCTTTTGAGATTTACATATATGGAAGAATGCTATATATATCTCATATCGATAGAATCACAAACACTGTTTTTGATTATATTTCTAGTTGAACTTCGTCAACTGGCGTGGACATTCAACTAAATAAATAATCTTAATTTGACAAAGGTAATGTCGAAATTAATAATTTATTATGTACAAATTTACAAAATGTTACAAAGCTGAGTTGTGAACGCTGAATTTCTGTGGTTTCAGATCGGAAGACACTTTATGTTTCGATTTGATGAATTTTAAACTAACTTTGATATTGAGCGTTGAGCTCGATTCGATGAGTGTGTAAAACTCGCGTCTAGAAGTGTAGTACTGACGAGTGAAAAACTAACTTTTGTTGTTGAGCCTTGCGCTCGTTTCAAGGAGTTAAAAATTAACTTCGTTGCTGAGCATTGCGCTCGATTCGATGAATATGAAAAAACTTTGCTGTTGAGCGTTGCGCTCGACTCGATGAGTGTGTAACTTTGCTGTTGAGCGTTGCGCTCGTTTCGATGAGTGTGAAAAACTGATTTCTTCACGTTGTGAGACGTGTTAAGTAGAAATCTGCGAGGGGCGTGTTTACACGTGGATTGGGTTGACCAACCGAAAATAAATATTTCCTATTGGCCAGCATCACTTGACTTGTTGGGTTCCCAGACAAAAATCAACTATGGGTGCCGCCAATAGTAAGTTAAGTTTCTATGGAATACTACAATAACAATTGTAACCTTCTTACTCAGAAAGGTAATTCAAAAATGTCTTTCATGTCTTCCGAACCTCTACCATGAAATTCATACAGAATTGACACTAAATTTGGGGTTTTTACAATCCAATATACAAATAGGGTGAAACGTGCTTTTTTCTCACTTCTTAACTATAGGACAATGTTGACTTTCAAAAAGGTGTCATTCATCTGCCCATACAAAAGAATTTACAATCATTGTTGGAAAACGTGATATTTACAAAGCATTCTGAAAATAAAATTAAAATATCCTTTGAATTTACTACAATAGAAAGATCTTATCAATTCTGCAACATATTTCTACAAAGCTATTAACTAAAATGAATTTACGCCTTGAATATATACAATAAAAAAAGGGAGGCATACAAATGTCTCACATATTTTGAATGTATCTTAACAAATAAATTTCAAGATTTTACAATCTCTTCTTCTCTTAGCGAAGCTTGGTAAAGTAAGGCAAAATGGAAAGGATGTGACACAGTATGCAACAGAAATAGAGAAACTGGCGGAAAGATTACAGGCAGCATACATATCGGAAGGGATGCCTGAACGGCTAGCTGAAAAATAGACGAAGGAAGCAACAATTAAGGCAGTAACTATGAATGCCGCAACGGATGCAAGCAAAACAATAATTGCAGCGGGAAGTTTTGAAACTACACAAGAGGTACTATCAAAATAGGTTTCAGTAGAAGGTATAGTAGGACAACAACAAGTCTTACATATGAAAGATAACAGGAATTTCTTCAGGAGATCAAACTTTGACTTTGGGAATAATCACCGGAGAGGAAACAACAGAGGATTTTATAACGGTAATCATTCAAGAGGAACATTTCGACAGTATAATCAAGGAAACAACTACGGCAGATACGAATATTTTAATAACGATAGGAAATACAATAATAATAGACATTAAAATAATCGAGTCAACAATAACGTTAGAATATGCAAGATAGAAGATAAAATTGAGGAAATGAATAGACAAATAGTACAATTAAAGGAGGAAAACTACGATTTAAGGATGGAAAATAAGGAACTACAGGAAAAAACAGAATTTTTGCAAGGAACATGACAGATACTCAGAAAAATTTTAGAGAAAAGAATTTAATAATACATGGTATAGAAGAAGAAAACGAAGAAGATGAGGAACAACTAGAAAACAAATTAGAAGATGTAATGAACAAGGTTAATAACACAGTAGATGTTAAAACAGATATTTTGAAATGTAAAAGACTAGGAAACAAAACCAGTAACAAAAATAGGCCAGTATTAATAGTGATGAAAGATGTGGATAAGAAAGTAGAGACTTTGAACGGAACGAATGAACTAAAACGACCAAAAATATATATTGATGAAGATTATCCAAAAGATATATTGGAACAGAGAAAACAACTAATTAGATACATGAAACAGGCGAGAGAAAGTGGAGCTAAAGCTAAGATAATTGAAAATACATTAATGATTAATGACAACGTGTACAGTTTAAAAGAACTAGAAGAAAGGAAGAATAAATTAGAAATACATACAGGATGGAACAAGTCAACGTTTAAGGAAAATAACGAAATTGATCCGAAAATTTTGGATAAAATTTTCAGCGATAAAAGTTTTAATCAACTAAGAGGTAAACAAATTGTCTAGGAAAAACGTGAAATTTGATCAATTTGGCAGAATATGATTTAGAAATACAGTATGTTAAAGGTATAGCGAACTACGCGGATAGCATATCGAGAATAGCCATAGAAGAACTCAAGGATTTATACATAAATAATTCACATGTCTTGGCAATCACAAAAGCACAAACGCAAAAATAAAACGTACAAACATGGAAGGATCAAAGGAATAAAGAAGAAACAAAAGAAGTAAGAATACAAAAACCTACAGTAGTAAAAGTTTTAAATAACCTTGAGGCACATAAATTACCAATTTTACACTTTGAAAATAACCGTATATCACTTAGGATGAGCATTCGGATCAAAAATAAATTGAATTTTAGTGAAGCCTTAAATACCGGTTTACACAACTTCGACCTAGGACGAACGTTGGAAAAGCTTGAAGAGCTATCGGTTAGAAATGAAGTAAAAAGAATGAAAATATATACAAATGATGATATATTTAAAAAGTGCACAGTAGATGAATTTATAAAAGTAGGAAATCAAAGGTTAAAAAGTATTCAAGTATGTATATGCGAAGTACCAAAAACGGTACAGCAGAAAGAAGAGATCCAAAAGATATTAGAAAGATACCACAATGATCCAATGTTTGGGGGACATGTAGGAAACAATAGATTATTAAAGAAACTAAGAGCGAATTTCAAGTGGAAAAACATGGACAAAAACGTAAGAAAGTGTGTAAAGAATTGTCATGAATGTCAAGTGAATAAAGCAAAGCCTAATCACAAAGAAAAATTTGTCGTAACAGATACATCCATAAAACCGTTTGATATTATTTATATAGACACAATAGGTCCGTTTGTAGAAAGTCACAACGGAAATCGTTATTGCATTACAATATTATGCGAATTAACTAAATACGCAGTTATGATACCATTTCAGAATAAAGAAGCACGCACAATAGCAAAAGCAATATTTGACAATTTTATACCAAATTACGGATTGATGAAGGAAATAAGAACAGATCAAGGGACAGAATATAAGAACGAAATAATGAAGAATTTATTAAATATAAAACATAATTTTTCAATAGCGTACCATCATGAAGCAATAGGCAGTTGTGAAAGATTACATAGGATATTTAACGAATATATGAGGAACTTTATCAAAGATTCTAGGGAAAACTGGTGTGAGTTTGTGAGAATGTTCGCATATTGTTATAATACAACGCCAAACACGTATCACGGATACACTCCTTTTGAGTTATTATATGGGAGAAAACCCAATTTGCCAGAATTTTTAGACGTAAAAATTGGAGCGTGTTATAATTTTGAGAGATATGATAAAGAACTGAAGTACAAATTACAATACGCTAATGCAAGGGCCAGACAGTTTTTAATAAATAATGAATTAAGTAGAGTTAATAATAGTGAAAATGATTCTTCACCCGTAGATTTTGAAATAGGGGAGTTGATTATTTTAAAAAATGGAGGGAGAAATAAATTCGATCCACATTATATAGATCCGTTTAAAATAACGGGAATTAAGGGGGTAAATTGCGAGATTACATCTCCAGACAATAAACAACAAATAGTTCATAAGAATCGTATGTTTATATACAAAGAACGGAAACATTTGTAAATAAGTGAAGTGTGTTGATAAACGAACAAGTAGTGTTTAGTAAACAAAGACAAGACAAAACTTTCATTAAAATCAGTTATAGGTATAAGTGATATCGAAAAATTAAAATGATAATTTTTCTCTTCCAAGAGGGGATGATGTAGTGATTCCTAAAAAGACATTGAAGACAGAAGGACATTAACTTAGAAATAATATTTAAATTTAGGTTAATAATAATTATAGTATTTAGGGAGCATTGGTCGGCCACGGTCAATGTCAGTTATTGATGGAAGCACGTTCGTGTTTATATACAAGCATGTACAACTTATAGACGGAAGGTCAGGCATGTAGAAAATCATATCTATTTTGTATTATATTTTCTATAAATTTAGAGTTAACGAACCAGGATAAAAGAGTTGTTGTTAATACTTTGAATAAAACGAGTGGTTTTATATTTATGTATTTTTTATGTATTAAACGTCATCCCAGTGATATTTACAGAAGTGATGTTGTTTATTTTATTGCCGCATACAGGATGCTAGGTAAGTGGTTTCCTCCAAGATATAATGCCTTTATGGTAAGCGTCGAGTATACGAAGGACCCTCACTAAGTAACCACCACAAGTTGTCTGGACCGTGTATTTATTTTTTATTATTTTCTTTATTTTATTTCATTTATTTATTTATTTTATTGTTATGTCCTTTTACGGTAAAATTCCAAGGAGTCGGCAGCTTGAGGCCTTGGACTTAGCCGAAGGGGGCGATTCATTGCGAAGAGTAGGCAGATTGAGACTACGGAATCGGATCACTTCCTAGATTAATGAACGAATAACCTAACACCCCCCTCTTGATAATGGCTTCAAAGTGGAAGCCGAAACGTCGAGAAATTTCAATTTTGCAACGAGAGTCATATGGAGACATCCTGTTAAACTCATATAATATTATTGGTTGATTGCTGACAGGACGTTTTCCACATTATTGGATTTATAATTGTAACCTTAATCAGCAAACACGTGGATACATCCTGTTTACACAATTGTTATAATTTTCTTATCATATATTTTTTCTTCTGTATTCAGCATTATACTACATTTTCCTTATTTTTGTAAACTAAAAAAGGAGTCAGTCATAATTGTAACATCAACTGTAACTAATCATAGAGTTTAATCAAATCTTTTTAAAAACGTATATTTTTTACTTATTAAATTTAACTCGCGGTTCAACACGTGAACCTAGTTCATTTGTTCAGAATTCTAACCGCGGAAAGCTTTCCGAAAATTTCAGGTATCATCAGAACAAGTTGTTCGGCCTGGTATTTTGGAATCAGATGTTCACTACTGACTATAGACCTCCCCTGTATCCAGTCTCAGCTTCCCCTGCGGAAACCACCGTTGAGCAATACTTCACAGGGGTAGGATCTATCTGTTGCTCTTATTTCTGGTAGTTGAAGTCTTTGCTCCTTTCCTCCTGGCCCTGATTGTCTTTTACCATCTTCCTCCTGAGAAAAGATGATCTTTAAGTACTATAGCCGCGTTCTGGGCTGATGGAGATGCCAGTGTCCGCCATGATTCTTGAGATGGGCGTCACTCTCAATTGAGATTTCAGAATTTAACATCGACGTGATTACTAACAACATTAATGACCTACTGATCTGTTTGGGGCCTTCAATATTGGGCATTGTGTGCACGTGGGTGTTTTGCCTTCATTTTAATAGTATTTTGCCAGCCCAGGTTACTAAAAGATAGAGTTGAATTGTTTAACCGGGCGTTATTAATATGTGGTAAATTAAAACACATACACTCTATTTAACATCTCTTTCTGTCAACCGTGACAAGCAGATCAATATTTGTTAATATTTGTCATTTAAGCAGAGAAGTATGTTGTTTTGGTGATTGATTAACACGCTGAACAGTAAAAACAGAGAACTATACAATCGAAAGTATTTTTACTACTTATAACTTCTTAACTCGACCTGCTTTTGACTAGTGCAGTACTATCTACTTACAAACTCATTGTTGTCTGTCATTGTGGTATTGTTTTATTGTGTTTCATTATCTCCTTTGTGCTTTGCAGTTGGATATATTACAGAAACAGTTTTTCTTAAAGCTAAATGTCTCTTGGTATTTTTAGTTTCAAAGTAAATACAATACATCTTTGTTTTATTTACTCTTTATTATTGGAAATTCCCAACCTCACATTTGAAATGGTGATTGCCTCTGCCTACGATTCTGTATAACCGGAGTATTAACACAGCAGTAATTAGTGTGTGAAAACCCTACGTAATAGGAGAAACAATGGTGAAATAAAATAATTACACAATGTAAACTAAATCCAAAGCCGAAAAAGATGTTTTTTAATAAGTTTGTACTCCTTCTCAGATTATGCCTGTAAAGACCCTCAAGTCACAAGCACAACAGTTCGTTGTGCGAGTATTTTGAAAGGGAGAGAATACATGGGGACCTCTGAAAACTTTGTCATCTGTGCAAGAGGTAAAACGTAAAACAAAAACGGAAGTTCCATTACATTTCTTAATTGTAGTTTAGAGATAAGATGCTGCACTTAAAATATCAAGATGAACGGTGTATACTATTAAAAAACGGAACGAGAATGAACCCATTCCCGGGCAAAAGTAGACCTCGTCTTAAAACAAAAACAAATGGTTTACCTGAATGACAGAAAATGGCAGTACGAAATACATTGTACGATATGTATAACGAAAGTGACACCTCTCAGATTAACAAATAAAATAGATATGTTTGTTTTGATATTTGCTTGTCCCAAACATCAAGTCACATTCTAAGCTCACTTGCGGACACTTACATTGCTTTGCCATATCTACAAAGTGTCTCTAGTTGCAGGAAAAATTAAATTAGAACTTTAATTGAAAATGTGGTATACAGTTATGCAAGTAAAAAGAAAGTCATAAGTACTAATTTATGCATTTGAGTCGCTGCTGTTAAAATTAATTAATAATACTTGAATTTTATTTTATAAATGTATATTCATATATAAATTTCAAACAAGTAATTTTGTTATACTTAGAAACCTCTATGGGTATAACTAAAACTGGCAACATTGCTCCAAACTCCAGTACCTGTTTAATGTGTCAATGGTAATCTAGTTAGATGTTTGTTTCCTTGTTTAATTACCATATGAAGAGATATGCAAATATCGCCAGAGTGCGATCGAGGATGATTTCGAACACATTGTAGTACTGTAGTAAATTATTTCAAACGTGGTTTGTTTATACGAGCGCCATTACTGCTAGTGAGTAAACATTTAGTTCTTTCATTTCTTTTTCAGGACTTTTAGTGACAAATTGAAATTTTTGAGTTAATCAATTGAATGTTTTTGGATTATCATGGTTCCTCAGTGCCAAGTTATTCAGAAATCAGCTGAAATTACCAAAGCCATGTAAACACAATTACATCCCAACTTTGGGTAATTCATTCATTATTTTACTACTGGCGTTTAGGATTGTTGACCGCAAAAATTAACGTGTTTATTGTATATTATTACTCTAAGGTACACCAAATTCTATAAATATTTGCAAGGTATGGGTGATAAAGACAATAGGTCTACTTCTCCTAATGTGCATACGGGTCTTCAATAAAGATAAAATAAAAGTAATAAACTGGGATGGTAAAGCTAAAGGATATGTCTGGATATAATTGGGAAACATAGTGATATACTCATGCTATATATCACCAAATATTACTATAGAAATATTTGAAGAATACATCAGACAGCTAAGTAATGCTCTAAGAGGCCATCGAAAACCATTACTTATAGCTGGGGAATTTAACGCAAAAAGCCCAGCATGGGGGGGGTAATACAATAGACAACAGAGGACAAATTCTGATTGAGCTAATCGATGAACATGCCCTCGTTGTCCAAAATAAAGGCGAGGCGCCTACATTTGTCAGAGGAGAATGTAGATCTTATCTAGACATATCTTTGATCTCAGAGAAAATATCCGAGGATATAATCAGCTGGGAGGTAGCAGATGAAGAAAACCTCAGCCTGCACCAGAACATCCTATATACAATAAACAACGGGTGTAATGATAAAGTCTCAAGAATGACAGGAAAGAAAGATTGGATCTTCTGTAAACAACAAATACCGCATTTTCTCAAAGAATTCGAGGTAGAACTCAACAAACTGGACCAAAATATTGAAGCTGAACAAGTAATGGTTGCAATTAAGAAAGCAGCTAACTGTACTTTTAGAAAGTACGGAAGGAAGCTCAAGAGAACTTAGTGTACTGATGGAATGACAACATAAAGGATATCCGAAAAAGTACTCACATTGCGAAGAGGAAACTAACAAGAGCCAACAAAAATCGACACATGAGTGAAACAGATAAAAATCTATCAACAGAGGACTATAGGAAAAAACGTACCATACTAAAGGAAGCCATAAACAACGCCAAGCAGCAAGCATGGAAAAAATTGTGTGACGAGATTAATGAAAATACCTGGGAAGAAGGATATGAAATACTAATGAAGAGAATGGCTTTGCAACCTAAAATTAATCTAACCAATGATAGTAAATTTGGAATTGCACGCGAGCTCTTCCCAGAAGATACAATTCAGAGCTGAGAGGTAATAGAATCTACACAAGACGACATTCAACTTTTCACGGAACACGAATTGATAGGCGCTGTAAATAAACTCAAGCTACGGAAGGCTCCAGGTCCAGACAAAATCACAAATGAGATGATCCAAGTCATAGTGAAGGAATACCCTAAGCACTTTTTAAAAGTAATGAATAGACTTTATAAGAGATGGAAGCTTTCTTGAGATATGGAAAAGGGCAACATTAGCACTAATAGAGAAACCAAAGAAAAATGAGCAAACGGAAACGAAATATAGACCAATATGTTTACTGGACGGCATGGGAAAGGTAATGGAGTATATGATCGCATCACGAATAAATCACGAACTAGAAGCAGGTGATGAGTTGTCCCAAAACCAATATGGCTTCAGAAAGTTCTGCTCTACAGTTGACGCCATGGTAAATATAAAAAAGGAAATAGAGTCTATTAAGAAAAGTTCCTCTCCGAATCGTAGCCTGTGCATTCTTATTACCTTAGATGTTGCAAATGCGTTTAATACTGCGAGGTGGAGCATCATTATGAGGGAACTAGAGTTTAGAAAAATAAGCCCATATATAAGAAAAATTATTGGAAGCTACCTAAAAAACAGAGTCTTACTGGTAGGATAAAAAAGTTTAGATATCACGATAGGAGTCCGTCGTAGGCCCACTGCTTTGGAATATTTTCTACGACCACATAATGAAGCTGAAACTTCCAGAAGGAGTAGAAATAATAGGATATGCCGACGACACTGCAGTCTTAGTTGAAGCAAAAAATGAAACTGCTCTCATCTCCATAGCAACCGTTGCAGTTGCAAAAATTGCTGGGGTGATTGAAGAAATAGGCCTGAAGCTAGCTATTGATAAAACGGAGGCTGTAATACTAGAAGGAAGACGTAAGTTCACAAATGTGATAATTGGAATAGATAACTAGGAAATTCGTAGTAGTGAAAATGTAAAATATCTAGGTGTAATTTTTAGTCGCAACAATAGCATGAGGAATCACATTTCTAAAATAACCGAAAAGGCTGAAAAAACCCTTGCCTTCTTAAATAGATTTATGCCACAGATATGTGAACCCACTCCAAGTAGACGAAGGATCCTTGTATCCGTAGTCCACTCCATAATATTGTATGCTGTACCAATATGGGGAAATCCAGTAAAAAAGTCACACATCAAGTGTTTGGAATGATTGCAAAGACATATATCAATGAGAGTCTGCGGAGCATATCGTACGATTTCAACTGATGCGGTCCTGGTAATAGCAGGCATTATGCCGATAGATCTTATGATAGATGAGAGGTCAAAATCTTTTTGGATCCAGAAAATAGGAGTATTATAGAATATGACACCCAACAAAAGTGGGTGAATAAATGGAATATCCAACATGTGAAATCGACATGGACTAAACACCTCATTAAAGATTTAAAAAAATGGCTAAATAGAAAACACGGAGAGGTCGATTTCTATCTAACGCAATTTTTGAGCGGTCATGGATGTTTTGGAGAATAATTGATACGATTTGAAATAAAGGAAACTGCTGAATGCTTCTTATGCATGTGTGAAGTAGATTCGGTAGAACATACCATTTCCTTTTGCCCAAGATGGGAACAACAGCGACAGACCACAACGTCATTGCTTGCACAACACCTCTGCACAGAAAATATCATAGACGTAATGCTGGAAATATAAGATAATTGGGATATAGTTGCACATCTTGTCAGAAATATATTAAGTCAAAAAGAAAAAGAGCAAAGGAATGGAGAGGAAACCACCTAAACCCTCCCTGAAGGGAATGGGTGGATGTACCTAAATTTTTTATATACCATCAAATAGATCTTCGCCCCTTGATGTAATGCATATAGCGGTTCCAAGGGCTGTACCATATGATCAGAAGGGCCACTTGTTTGATTAGCTTAGGCGCCAACAATGTCCTTTTATAAAAAAACAAAAAAAAATGTGCAGTCGTGATCGAAAAAATTTGGGCACTTTTTTGACACGTTGTATTTTATTCAATGGACATGACACTGTGACTAGTGAGAAACGTATTACTGACCTAATGTAACTGCCCTAGTTTTGTCGACCACAACTGTACCAGAAGTGTTATTGGGTTCATATTTATTAATTCAAACTTTATCCAATAGATGTCGCATCTATATTCCCTTTACTTGAATAGCTTCACAATTAGTGCATCTTGCAGCACTTGTATCCTGTTTTTGAAATGCAGTTATATCATTTCACCTCGCCTTTTGATTATAAAATGTTGTATCAATATTTATTAAGATTATTTTCAGAAAAACATGTTACCCTCCAAACCTTAAACGAATAATAGAAAAATGAGGAAATTATTTTTGTCTGCAAATCCTCTTTAAACGTATTATTGAATGAACTGGGAGTTTTATTTAAAAAGGATGATAATCGAAGAGCTTTAATTGAAAGAAGTCATATTGTTTCACACAGAGAATGGTTTTTACGTACATATCTAGAAAACCGTAAAAGTACCGATCCACGAGAAGTAGTTTTTTAGATAGAAACGTGGATTTATTCTCCAGGAAATGAAACAATGTCTTGGCAGGATGATAATGTTAAGAGTGTACGCAAACCAGATGGCTATGATGGTAAACGGTTTATTGTTTTTCATGCTGGTTCTTCGAAAGGGTCTGTTCCAGAAGCCGGTTTACTGTTCTGTTCAAAATCCTTGACACTAGATTATCATGGAAAAATTAATGGTACAATATTCACTTAGTGGACCACTAAACTGTTAATTTCCGGATTGGAGGAGCCATCTTTGATAATAATGGACAATGCACCATACCACAGTGAAATTTCAAATAAACAGCCTACCACTTCATCAAAAAAATCGGAGCACATCCCTAGTTGAAGTGCTTGTTCCTTTTTCTCCATCACTTGAATTTATTTTCTTCTTTCTACCATTTGTATAGAGTGTTTTGGCTTCATTTAGTTCAATTTTGTTCTCGTTCTTAGTGTGTGATTCCTTTTCAATTGTGGTTATTTTCAAATTATTTTCTTTTATAAAAGTTTCAGATTTTTTGAAGAATGCTCTTCTTGTGTTGGTGATCTATCACTTACTGTTCTTCCCCCCGCTTTTCTAAATTCTGTTGGTGTTTGCGTACGTATCTGCTGCTTCCAACCTCCCATATCCTTAAGTTCATATTCTTTTCCATTCACTACAAGTTTATTGTATTTGACAAAAGCTTTGCAGCCTTGACTCCTAGCTATTTTCATTTGCTCCAAAAGTTGTGTTCTCTGATATCAAATCCTTTTGGAAAATCTTCGCTAAGACTCCACTTCGGATTTTTCAAATACCGTGCCAATTTTAACATTCCAAATTTCTTACTTTTATGTGCCATTTCTAACAATATTTGTCTAGTTGAATTTTCCCTTTTCTTTCCTAATCTCCTGATATGCATTATATCTTGTTCGAATTTCAGCTGAACCCCTAGTTGGTTATAGTCCGTTTTTAAAAGGCATGTAGTAATAAAAGCTCATAAGGTATGCAAAACCGATACAAGGTGTATAATAAAATATCTCCGAAGTTTATCTAATTTTGTACTAAAACTTCTCATTTGTTACGAATTTCAGGTAGACACCCCGTAACTCTGTATTCGGTTGGGTCGCCCATTGTATTGAAAGGGTCGCTCTATTGTATTTGAATGAACAAATAAACAATTTAATCCTCAGAGGCGTGCAATCAGGACAAAACAAACTCGGTATATGAATATGAAGGCACTATGAAATTATAATTATGAAAACCATTCAAAAGAGTTCACAATATCGTTTCAGTTAAAACACATTTTTTTGTGTTCCAATGATTAAAATATAAACATAAAATATTATATAAAAAATAGCAAACTTTTTTGCAGTAGGTATCAACTTCACTACTAATATACCGTTTACAATAGGAGAGGAAAAAAGAAAAATGCAGGAATAAAGTACGAATTAATGTAATATTTATAAAAAAAAGTCTAACAAATAATAGTAATAACTAACACAAAAACTAGTCTATATATCAGAATCAGACGATTATGTTGAGCTTCCATTATTAACATTGATTATAAATGGTTCAGTCATGTGTTCACTTATATGATCCATTTCCCACATATTTAGTTCTTCTTGTATCACGTGTTTAACACATTTCTTCCAGTTTTCCTTGGTTACGTTACCTGACGCGTCTTCGAATAAAACTTTTACGTCATTCATTTTGAATGTCGTATTCTTTCTTGAAACTTCCCCTTTCACTTGGGCCCATATTAATTCTATGGGATTGAGTTGACAGTGATAAGGAGGAACCCTCAGCACCGTTATACCACGTGCTGATGCCATTTGATATACAACGTATCTACTATATTTGTGTTTATGTGAATTGGCCAGTTGCAAGAGCTCATTTTTCAGCGGCTTATCTGGGCATTCAATATTTTTCGAGGTTAGCCAATCGTGGATATCTTGTTTACGCCATGCAGTTGAAGGTAATTTCTCCACTAACCTATAGTGATAACTTGCGTTATCCATAACAATGACTGAGCCCGTTGGAATACAATCTAACATTTGTGAGAAATATTTTTCGAAAACGTCTCCATCCATATCTTTATGATAATCTCCGGTTTGCTTCGACACAAAGCACAACAATCCACCTTTAACAAAACCTTCGGCACTTCCGATATGAGTAATGATGAGTCGACGTCCTTTTCCTGCTGGTGGATTGAGGCCTGTTGACCACCCTTCAAGAGCTGCCTGCCTCCGACTTTTGACATTCGTGTCTTGCCGAAACATTGGAACAGTATGACCTTAATTTAACTAAGTCTTATCCAAATAATAAATTCGTTTTTGATCTAGTCTTGCTTTCCGAATATTGCGCAAATAACTCCTCCTCCAAATGACAATGTCGTTTCTATCAATCAACATTGCGTTCCGATAATTTTTTTTATATTCAAATCCAAGTTCCTTCAAAATTTTCCATAATGTACTTCGAGACATTTTCGGAAAATCTGAATCTTCTTGAACCGAAGCCATTCTTCAAGTCGTCATCCATTTCAAGTTTGGGTCGGCCTGGGGACTTTGTTGGGGCTGTGATGTTTCCATTTTTCTTTTCCTTCATTAAATTATAAATTGTTGTTTTTGAAACAACCATCATTATTGCAGTAATTTCCACAGTTTCATCAACACTGTCAAATTCATGATTTTTCTTCTAATTTCTTCGTTCTTCAACGAGGAATATCAATTTATTATCAGATTTTTTTCGTTCAGCGACAATGAGCCAACTTTAGGTCGCTTAGATGGTGATAAATTCTCCATATCTGGTCGGATTTGGTTGGAACGCTATATAGTTGGAAGGTGTAGTTAGGTGTTTGTCTCGTATGGTGAGAAGAGAACTTGTATAGATGAACAAAAATAAACACCAGTTAACAATATCGGTAAAAAATAATAACAAATAACAGTAATAATGGGGAAATCAATCAACACAGCAGTTTCTCCAGAACAGATGAACTGTAAATTGAAAATATTCAACTTTTCCGCTACTTTTATAGTTGAAAAGTTCTAGTAAGTACATTGTATTATGGGGGCATTTTCTTAGAACTGAAAAGACTATATTTCACAATAATAAAACCATTTTTGAGCTACCTGTTTGTCAAGTTCCTTCAATTACCTGCTAATTGGGTGAAATAATCGGCAAATGGGGTTGGTTTGGATATATATATATATATATATATATATATATATATATATATATATATATATATATATATATATAGAAGAAAGTTAGTATTTGCTGACTAGTTAGGAATAAAACTAGTAAATATTGGGGATTGCAGCAAAAAATTGGAAAAGATATACTCTTAGCGGAAAATGTCCAAGCTTTCGAGGATGTTTGTCCTCATCATCAGGGAAACTAGAATGAAAAAACAACAGTTAAATACTGTGGTCAAAGAGAATAATTAAAAATGAAATTCACAACCACGTGTGTACTTACCTCCGAAGTGAGGTTAGATTCCATAAAGATGTAAAATCGTGAACTACAAGTCGTAAATTGTGGAATATTCAAGTAGGAATTGAACCAACGGCCTAATCAATCGTGTCATAGCAACAATTGTAATTGTCGCAGCATTTTATAAAATAAAACCATTGATTTCATCTTCATGTGTCACCATACTAAACGCCGGCGAGGAAATGATATATTTTGCCTCCAAAAGGGATGTGACAAGAGACAAACAGTGTTACCAACGTCAATCATGAGCTGTGGGACAATGCCACTATTTTCGTAATGGAAGCTGTAGGGCTAACAATTGGTGTAATGAGAAGATGTAATATTGTTGAAAAGAGGAAGAGAGAAAGAAAATGTGAGACAGAGCTAGGAGAACGCTCTCATTTTTATTATGTTTAGAGTGCGTAGAGAACATCACTTCGTTTTGACTAACACAAAGGAAGGAAAGAGAAGACAACAGAACAGAAATATTAATATGTAATAATAAATATAGTAATTAAGTAATTCAATAGTTCTCCAATCTGAATGTATCTACCACTCAAAATTAGGTTTAATTAATTATTTGTTTACTTGAATGTATCTACCAACACCAATACATTCAAAGTAAGTTTATTATTATTATTATTGAATTAAAGTAATAAGGGTGGTGTTGTCAGGAGCAACATAGTTATTTCCCACCACTTGATGTGCAAAATTAGTATCTAAGGACAACAAAAATGAGTAGATCTCACTTAAGTGATCAATATCAGTTTTCCTGTTAATTACATTATTGTTTTGTGAAATGAAAGCCATTTCCAAGAATGATCTTTTCGTTTTGTTAGACTCAGTCGCTAACACCTTCACAGCCTCATAATTCATCTGATGATCAAGAGAATTTACATGAAAAGCTAACGCGCACCTCTCTGGGTGTAATCTAGCATCACTCTTATGTGAAACTATACGGTTAGATAGAGATCTTAAAGTCTCTCCGATATATTGTTTATCACAATCTCTGCAAGGAATACTGTACACCACGTTAGTAAGTGAAGTCAAGGGGTCTTTACCTTTAACTCTAGAGTAAATCGATCTGATTGAAAGAACAGTTTTATTAGCAATTTTAAAATCACCACATGAACGGAGCAATTTGGCAAGTCTCGGAGTTATGTCCTTCATATATGGCAAAGTAGCGAAAACCGGTCGAGAAGGGGACACATCAGTTCCAACATCCGTCTGGGCTAAATTAGGATGGCTATCTTCATGCAACAAATCCACAGCATTAGATGTGCTGAATAATATCTTATTCAATAAAGGTCTTGGATAAGAGTTATCCAAGAAAAGGTTAAGTAAAATATTAAGATTTTTATTATGAAAAACATTATTTGAAATTCTTTCTTAGATACAAAATTTATTAGTAACAACAATATAATTAGTATAGATTGGTACAGGAAGCCATGCAGCTCTGGTAGATATCTTAATTATCACTCCTACCACAAACATTCCATGAAAGTGAATTTGTTAAACAAATGAAGCAGAGAGTACTCAGAATTTCAAATAATGTTTTTCATAATAAAAATCTTAATATTTTACTTAACCTTTTCTTGGATAACTCTTATCCAAGACCTTTATTGAATAAGATATTATTCAGCACATCTAATGCTGTGGATTTGTTGCATGAAGATAGCCATCCTAATTTAGCCCAGACGGATGTTGGAACTGATGTGTCCCCTTCTCGACCGGTTTTCGCTACTTTGCCATATATGAAGGACATAACTCCGAGACTTGCCAGATTGCTCCGTTCATGTGGTGATTTCAAAATTGCTAATAAAACTGTTCTTTCAATCAGATCGATTTACTCTAGAGTTAAAGATAAAGACCCCTTGACTTCACTTACTAACGTGGTGTACAGTCTTCCTTGCAGAGATTGTGATAAACAATATATCGGACAGACTTTAAGATCTCTATCTAACCGTATAGTTTCACATAAGAGTGATGCTAGATTACACCCAGAGAGGTGCGCGTTAGCTTTTCATGTGAATTCTCTTGATCATCAGATGAATTATGAGGCTGTGAAGGTGTTAGCGACTGAGTCTAACAAAACGAAAAGATCATTCTTGGAAATGGCTTTCATTTCACAAAATAATAATGTAATTAACAGGAAAACTGATATTGATCACTTAAGTGAGATCTACTCATTTTTGTTGTCCTTAGATACTAATTTTGCACATCAAGTGGTGGGAAATAACTATGTTGCTCCTGACAACACCACCCTTATTACTTTAATTCAATAATAATAATAATAAACTTACTTTGAATGTATTGGTGTTGGTAGATACATTCAGATTGGAGAACTATTAAATTACTCAATTACTATATTTATTATTACATATTAATATTTCTGTTCTGTTGTCTTCTCTTTCCTTCCTTTGTGTTAGTCAAAACGAAGTGATGTTCTCTACGCACTCTAAACATAATAAAAATGAGAGCGTTCTCCTAGCTCTGTCTCACATTTTCTTTCTCTCTTCCTCTTTTCAACAATATTACATCTTCTCATTACACCAATTGTTAGCCCTACAGCTGCCATTACGAAAATATCGGCATTGTCCCACAGCTCATGATTGACGTTGGTAACACTGTTTGTCTCTTGTCACATCCCTTTTGGAGGCAAAATATATCATTTCCTCGCCGGCGTTTAGTATGGTGACACATGAAGATGAAATCAATGGTTTTATTTTATAAAATGCTGCGACAATTACAATTGTTGCTATGACACGATTGATTAGGCCGTTGGTTCAATTCCTACTTGAATATTCCACAATTTACGACTTGTAGTTTACGATTTTACATCTTTATGGAATCTAACCTCACTTCGGAGGTAAGTACACACGTGGTTGTGAATTTCATTTTTAATTATTCTCTTTGACCACAGTATTTAACTGTTGTTTTTTCATTCTAGTTTCCCTGATGATGAGGACAAACATCCTCGAAAGCTTGGACATTTTCCGCTAAGAGTATATCTTTTCCAATTTTTTGCTGCAATCCCCAATATTCACTAGTTATATATATATATATATATATATATATATATATATATATATATAATTTTTTTTTTTTTTTTTTTTTTTTTTTTTTTTTTTTTTTTTTTTTTTTTTTTTTTTTTATATAACGACTGAAAAATGCTATATAGGTGGGGATAACGGGGATTTCAGTCCAAGGAATCAACGCGAAGATCTTTTATTTACAAAATGCCGCCAAGCTTTCGTGTCCTTTTGACACTTCTTCAGGGCACTATAATACATATACAAATATAAATATGATTTAAAAATAGAGAAATAAATATAAGTACTTACATGTAAAATATTTTAAGTAAATTTGGCGGCATTTTGTAAATAAAAGATCTTCGCGTTGATTCCTTGGACTGAAATCCCCGTTATCCCCACCTATATATATATATATATATATATATATATATATATGTATTTGTATAAAATTGTTATTAACATTTATTTTATTATTTATTGTATGTAGGATTATAACTACCTGGAGCTTAGTGGAGGGACTCGTCTACGCCCTTTTATACATAATAATAAATTTTCTGGAAAATTTATGTCAGTGATATAATCCACAGTTTATTATATTATTGATAATTTGAAATTTCATTTTAAATAATATTACAAAACGGTTATTTTCGGAAATTAGATAATTTTAGAAGCCTTAACTTTTTTTAAATAACTAAATGTGGTACGCCTATGGTTCCGCCCAAAATGAGTGATTTATTACTCCATGCCTTTTAAAAACGGAGTATAATTACCTCCTGTTCTTCCACCTTTTGGGTTTCGGTATTTTCATCCGGTACTTCACTGATTCCATAGATAATTAAATGTTTACTCCTCAGTTCTCTTTCTAAGACTTCTATCCTTCTATCTTGTTTGTCTAGCTGTTTTTTAAGATCTTCATTTCCTTGTTTTCTTCCGGAACTTTCTCTTATTAGGGCGGTTAGTTCTTTTTCTAATCCATCTATTTTCTCCTCCATTCTAATGTTCCTTTCATCCATGGTGTTTAGTTTCTCCAAAATTTTATCCATTTTAATAATTATTTATGTTTCTAAATACAGACCTGTTATATTAAGTTCTAAATGCCTGTTATCAGTTGATGAATACAAGTTTTTGAGGAAATTTAATGACTAAAGTTTGTTCTTTAATATCTTGGAGGACAATTATTTGACTATTTCATTAAAAACTAGGTAATTTTTGTGTTTTCAAAGAGATCTTATTTTACATACCTCTTCTTGCTGTTATGCTATAATAACTTTTCACTATATTATTCGGTGGATAAAGAATGAAAATCAATAATTTACATACAGACGAGAATAATACGTGTCTTTTACTATCTTGCCAGGACCGAACTATTAAAGTTACCACCTTATCACCTAGACTTGAATGCTATTGAGTTAAGTTGGGCAGATTGTGAAACATACTATAATGAATATATTGGCAGAGATGTATACAGTAATGGAAATGTATCAAGTATGTGGAGTGAAGCATTACAGAATTGTAACGCTGAAGCATGGGCAAAATGTGTAAAACACACTGATCGACTTATAGAAAAATAGTATGAGCGAGAACACTGTATATGTGATATAGATATTTATTGAACCAATAATCATCAACGTCGGTGACAGTTCTCAGTCTGAAAGTGATCAAATAAAATTTTCACCGTTTCATGTATCGATCTGGAAACACACTAAATACCGTACGCTGAATCGTTCTGATAACATAGGCAAATGCTATGTATTTATATACATGCGCAATAAGGGTCAGAATGAGCTATGATAGAAATGAATGGTGACGCGCCACTCTAATGGGATTTCGATTATGCTATTCTGAACCTTATTGCTTGTTTACATAGATACATAGCATTTCCCTGTCATGAAAACCATTCACCATACGGTATACGGGCTACCTCATTTTAGAACAGTACTTGAAATCGCACATTAAAACGATCTTGATTACGTCTTACAGACTTGTCAAAATCATAAAAACAAATAAATGTTTTTCTACGGATGTAATGAATTACCGCAATCATTAAACATTCATTGGTTAGTAGATGTAGTACGTTTTCATTGTTTACTAGTTGTATTACAACGAGTGAATTATGATATATTGTGCATATATGCAAGGTAACATTTCATTTTTCAAAGTAATTCAGCCGTGGAAAAAGTATAATGTAAAACTCGCACAAAATTACCATTTCGTGCTCGTTGTACAATATACTATTTTTGGGATAAATAAATATTTTTGATATTATAGTTAGTACTAGTTTTACTGAATAAATTGCTATTTCCAAATATGTTAGTCGATTTATTATGTTCCGACAAATCTGAGTTAAATCCCTTTACCACACTCTACACCTAGATGAGAATTTCAATAACCAAGTTATCTGATGATGATACCTTGTTATCAAAATGCTCATCCATCTAGGTGTAGAGTCTGGTAAAGGAGTTAATATATAGTTTTTCATTGTGTGACATCACAGTCGTCTAACAAGAATTACAAACACCCGTAATCAAAAATATCAAATAACGGTACCGTTTCGTTAACGGTCCCGTCACGGTAACATCTCCGCTTCTTACCAGTTGGTATTCACAACTTGACCGGGCAATACATAACAGCTCCCTTACAAAACGGATGGAAACACTATGGCAACGTTGTGTCGGTAACTCAATCTGTAACGTGAGTGTCAATCATACTTCAACTTAGGTTATCTATGCTATTAACGACGTTTGTTATCGTTCAATTTCTTATTTGTTTGTTTAAAGTTTTTGGGGATTATAATATAATATAAACGTGTGATCCCAGTAAGTCAGATTGAATATTTATGTTGTTGTTTTACATCAAGATATTTTATAGATATGGCTAGTAATCGAAGTAAAACGAAAAATTATACTCATCAAGAAAAACATTTGTTTTTAATAAACGTTGAATCGTAAGTATTCAAGGTGTTAAGGAAATGGGAGATTAGAATATTGAGAAAATTCTGTGTAACATTGAGATACGGAATTATTAGTTAATCATACAGCATTTGAAATTTTTGATTTGAACCCTATTGTCAACACATAACCTATAACTAAATAATTAGGGTTAAAGAATACGAGCACTTCATCAATTTATTAAACTTTTCAGTATTCATATTTTGAATTGCTACTCAGACAAATTATTCTTAAGTGTAAATATTACGAACCTATGATAATATAGGTACCTACGTTAAGGCAAACATGCCAAATGTTGATAAATATACCAAAAAATATGAATGTCACTGCAAGGAATTTTTTTCCATGACCTAATCCTTCTCACTAAATTCCTCAACTATACAGAAAAAAAGATATTGTGGAAAGCAAAATTACAAATGCTACCACATTAAAAAGAAGCGAGAACCTTGGGAGAGCATTACAAAGCAGTTCAACTCTTCTGCTGAAGCGCCCAGAGAAGAAAAACAGCTGAAAACATTATATGAAAATTGTAAAAGAAGAGCTAGGAAGGATGTTGCAGAAGAAAACGTAAGTCCTACTTGATAATTATTTATTATTTCCATACAAGTATGTTTAAAATGAAAATATTCGAGATTAAAAATTGGTTTTCTTCAATTTTAATGAATAATTGGATAGTTTTCTTCACATCTACATTATGTATCTGTGGATTTCATTGATTTTGTTAGAAACTAAGGTGTGAATATTTGTAAAGACAGAATTAAATGAATATGTATGCCGTTGATTATTGTTAAAATTAATAAATTTCAAGGCTAATAAATTTGATTAAAATATATGTCAATTTTTGCTTTTGCAAGAAAATTATTTGTGCCAGTTGCCAGTAGGGCAAATTTTATAATTTGTTCATGTATTACTACTTTTTTCACTGTCAGCAATTTTGATAATCAGCATATAAATGAATACTATAAACTGTTTACATAAACTCCTTTACAATACATAAATATATTTGAGATTTTTTGCAGAGAGCACAATATGAACAAATTCTCATGGAGAGCGATGTCGGGGAGGATGCTACACAAGGCATACAGCTTGCAAAAGAAGAAGCTAAGCTTGAAAAGGTAAAAAATAATATGTGGCCAACACATTTCAAAAACTAATATTGTTCAGAATGACAGCAAAACAATCTGCTCAATTTCTATGTAGCACAATTTTCATGTAAAATAGTAATATGGTTATTTTTTAAATGTAACAATTTCAAAGTATTGTATAAAGTCCAACGACAAAGCCTCATGTGAAATATGAAAATGAAAAAGAAAAAATAAGAGTTATTACTAAAAAATGATAATTAAATAAAAAGCGTTTTACTTCGTTTATGCATAAAGTTTTTCAGTTAAAAATGCTCATATAAAAAAATTAATTTGCTAATTCAGTTTCAAATAAAACACAGTATAAAAATGATCTTAGCTTATTTTCAGGTGAAATAACCTTCGATAATGGCATTTCTTACTGTTGTGTTCACATTGCATTGGCAAATTGGTGCAACATCATTATTTTAAATAATTTGCAGATGTTCATCAGGATCGTCTTCGCAAAAATCCCCGAGATCAATGGCAATATTGTGTAATACAGCACAAGCAACTATAACTGCTGCTGTGGTATGCAAGTTCGTCCTTAAACCTACAGACAAACAGGCAAATCCTCGTTTACGAACTCCGAAACACCTCTTCACAGTATTTTTTGTAGCAATTTAGGCTCTGTTGTACTCTTCTTCAGCTGGAGTTCTTGGGTTTTAGCACCGGTGTTAATAAATACGTCCTACATGGATATCCACTATCACCTAGGAGAAAATTGTTTCTGCCATATCTTTCGCGAGTCAAATTAACAACTAAAGGGCTATCCTTCAATATAGTTGAATCGTGTACTGAGCCGGGCCAACGTGATATTATCTGCATTTTTTTTAAATGTGCGTCATACACTACTTGAGCGTTCAAAGAAAAGTATCCTTTTCGGTTGCGATACAGTTCTGCATCTCTTCCTCTAGGAGACAATATTTTCATATGCATACAATCCACAGCACCAATGACTCTGGTGAAATTTCTTATGGCGTAAAATTGAGTACACACTTCAAGAATTTCTTCCTGGGTCGATGGCATTTTAATTTTCTTTTTGTCCTAACAGTGCAATATAGTGCGTAATTCTTTTAATTATTCGTGACACTGAGGGCTGCGAAATATTGACATTGTTCCCAATACAATTTTGAAATGCACCAGTTGCATAAAATCGCAATGTTAGAAGTAGTTGGGACATTGATTCTATAGAACGGTTACCATGAACTTTTGGCTCCAGATGATTACCAATTCTATCTAAAAATTTTACTACAATGTCTTTACGAAAACGAAATCTGGCCTTAAAATCGACATCATCATATTTCTCAAAGACATTAATTCGAGTTCTTATGAATCGAATTCTCCGATATCTTGGTTGCTCCTCTCTATCACTTTCCTCCGATAAAGAAGATAGGTCTGTATCCATTATTAAAAAAGATGCGAGGAATCGAATAACTCTGATTAAGCTGAAATAGAAGTTTTACTTCATCAATTGTATTTTATTTGATAATTTATTTCAATGTCGTTCTGAAGCACATTTGTAATTTGAAATGGAATTTCAAATTTTAATAAAAATGTATGAAAAATATTGGTCTTATTTTATTAAAAAAAGATAGAAGTTATTAAAAATGTCTGTTCACCTACAGCAATTTTAAACAATATTGTAAAGCTTTTATTAGCAAGAACTTTCAACAAATTGACAATAATGACAGTTTAACTAGTTGTTGAGCACTGATTATATTTTAGCTTGATTATGTCAAGTATAACGGAAGCGTCTAGCAAAAATTTGGCTTCTGATTACCATTCAGTGTCAAACGGGTCCGTTTTATGATATAACGGCTTGTTATATTAACGGATCCGTTATAAACATTTAACAGAGAACTGTCAAAATTAACGCCTCCGTTAAGGTATAACGGTGCCGTTATATCTTAATCGAGTGTTCTGAATACGGGTGGAACTGTTCCATAGAATACTTAACAGCTGAATAATGAGAGTTGTTAAAAAAGTATTGGGTTTTATTTTCACAAATTTCAGTGAAATTATAATTGTTTTATTTTTATAGACTTCTAAACAAAATATTTAAAGACCGAATAATGGAAGTTGTTAAAAAATAGTGGGTTTTATTTTCACGAATTTCATTAAAACGATCATTGTTTTATGGACTTTCAATATTCCCATATTTGAAAATGTAGAATCAGTAATCTTCCACTATTTATACTCTTATCGGGATATTAGCCCCGCCGTTTTGATCGGAATATTAGCCACGTCGTTTTTAATTCAATAATTCAGACTTTGCTTTGACTAATATATAAATTTATCAAATAATAGTAAAATCAGACATGTCATTATATAGAGTTTCTGACGGCGACTTGACATCCGCAATTAATATCTTATCTTTAGATGACAGTTTTGCTGATGTTAGTGCAGCCACTTTAACAGGATTAAAATCGAAACATCCTACTTTGAGGTCGGAACCTGTTCCTATTTTTATTACAGAAGAATTTGTCAGTAACGCAGTAAACTCTTTCAAAATAAGTTATACTGGTGGTTAAGTCTATTTAAGACCTTCACATTTACAAGATTTAATAAGTTAAAGTTTCCGGCCCATCAGGAAAAAATCTCTTATCACCTTTGTGTAAATTATGTTATTTTATTTTGAATGACACAGTCAAAATCCTATTTTATTCGGAACGTGACTATACGCTTTAACTAAAAAAGCAGGAGGTATCAGACCAATTGCTATTGGTACAGTTTACCGTCGTTAAGTAGCGGAAATAATGTGTTCAAACATCAAAGACAAATTAGGATATTTACTTGGTCCATTACAATTCGGTTTCGGCTCGAAAGGTGGTTGTGAAGCAGTTGCACATGCAGCAAGACGTTTCCTCTCTAATCATCCAGACGTTAGTAATAAAGTTCTTATGAAAATTGATTTTAAAAATGGTTCCTATGCAATTCATCGCTATCATTTATTAAAACTTGTAGCATATATTCTCCCTGAAATTTGTTTCATATGAAATTTAGTTATGACGTACGGGTAAAGATCCAATAATTCAACTGTACCTTCAATTGGCAGTTGCTTTACCCAAATTTTTGAATCAAATTCTGTTCATAAATTATTTGGAACGTGACAATATTTTCATTCGAAACTGTTATACTTAACTTCAAAATACAATATGAATATTACCATTAAAATAGATTAAATGAATAAATCTCGAGCTTTCAATATTACAGTAAAATTTGCCTGTCCCTTGTTATGCAATGAACTTTTCAAATTCATCTGTATTCTATTTTCGTCAAACTCGCCTCAAATAAGTTTAAAATAATTATAGGAAAAATGTGATTGTAACACTTCTGAAGTAGTTTTACTTTTCCGCCCAACCTATCTAATATGCGAGAAAAGTATTGGTTTACCCCAAAAAAAGTTGGTATTTTGAAAATTTCTTCGAGTTATTTTTACGCTTTCTATCCACAACAACACGAAAAAACGGTTTTTAGAAAAAAAATCCTGTGTGTATGTCGTCGTCGTCGTCGTTGTCGTCGTCGGCCACTTTTCCTTACATGTCTTGTTAGCACGATACAGCCTCCGGAGTGCAATAAGTCACCAATTTTATGACTGAATATCATTCAGGACATCTCACAGATGAACCCTATTTATTTTCAGCTCACTAGAGCCAATACAACAGGTGCTACAGTACTTTAAGCACGATATCTTTGTCATTTTTGGAGAAGTTTCAGTTTGTTATCACGATACAGCCTCCGTAGTATATACACGTGACCAATTTTATGATTTTATATTATTCAGAGCGTCTCAAAGATGAACCCTTCAAATATTCAGCTCAGTGATGCCAGTACAATAGGTGCTATGGTACTTGAAGTACTAAATTTTTGTCATTTTTGGAGAATTTTCAGTTTATTAGTACGATACAGCCTCCAGGGAGTATAAGATTAATCAATTCCATGATGGAATGTTGTTAAAGATGTATCACAGATGTACCCCATTGATTTTCAGTTGATTAGAGCGAGTACAGCGGGTCCTATAAATCCAGATATACTAGATTTTTGGTAACTTCTGTCATTCTGACGATGATATTGATTTATCGAAACAATTGTCAATATTTTAGAATTTTCAATAACTTTCATTATATTGTGGAATTAACTAGAAACCGTGAGTTTCATTTAAAACACTAATATTTTTGGAGAAATTTCGGTTTGTTAGCACGATACATCCCCCGAAGTGGATACAAGTAACAATTTTATGATAGAATATTGTTCAGGCCCACAGATGCGGAAAAGTTAGTTTCATTTTTTACAACCGTTTATTTCTAAATAATATTGTTCATAATTACAGTTTATCAAATGTAGGAATAACATTGTCTCTTTTGGAAACTCATGAATAACCCAAATTCTTTTAACGGATTATTTAATAAAAAAGGTTGAGTTATTATTGCTTTAAGAGTCATTAGTCAAAAATACTGTCAAGTTCAACAGACCCTGGAATTTTAAATAAATCCAAGATACAATAAAGATTTGTATCAATCGTTATTATTCAAAGCTACCAGATACAAATATATTTCTCGTGTCTTTACGTTTTTCTCCTACCAGAGATTATCAAAAAATGCATTCAAATTTTGAACGACATAATAATAAAACAGCTTTGATCTAACCGGCAGTACATCTGAAAAAATAATATAAATAGAATATAGGTCTAGAGATCGAACACAATTTCTAGTCCAACGAAACTATGTTACAATAATTTTTTCGGACGTTGTCGTTATGAAATATCCAATTAAACTTGAACGTCTTGGCAGCCACTCGCAAGTCCTTGTTTAATTTGTTAAGTTGATTCCATTCCAACAGTTATTTCATATTGTATTTAACTATGTATATCTCTTTCTGCACAATGTATCAAATGATAGATAGCCCTTTTTGTTTTAATTCAATTTTTTTTTCATAAATATCATTTTAATTGTCGTCACTCTATATTTGGGTGTATCTCCAAATATTTTTTCGGTTGAACGAGTGTTTGAAATTATACTTATCTCTGAGACTATTTTCCATCGAATGGCATATCAGTCCAAAAACCTCTTGACGAGGTAAAAATAGGTGACGAAAGGACACCCCTTATAAAAGATGTGATACCAAATCATACCATGTATAGGGTGACACAAGTACTATTTCTACTTATAATATTTTTAACATAAAGGTAAGCCACGGCTACATATTCACACTTTATTCCTTATAAATTTAAAAGCTGCAAATAGTTGATGTACTTGCGTTTAGCCCTGTGTAAATATTGTCAGTATTTTTTTGTGTTCTTCACAGTTTCATTTTAATGCATTTTGTTCTACAACCGGTCTTACTGTAGTACAGATAAAAAAGATTTTTGTTCATTTTGTAGTTCTGACAACTCAGTTGTGGTCTTTTCATTGTGATGCTTTTCAATAATATGATTCAGATGGGGCCACTTCTTAGTTATGTGTTTTGATATTGAATTCCGGATGAAGTCCTTGCTTTGTAATGTGTTTCGATAGTACCTATAAATCGGACGGAGCCTTTCTTTATATTGTACTTTGGAAGTATTGATTGAATGAAACATTTTCTATACATTGTAATCATATATATTTTTGGTAGTATGAACTGAATGGATCCTAATTTACACATCCATCTAAAATATATACTAAGTTTAAGGGATGAAAAAAGTGAACAAACACTAACAATATTTGAACAAGGCTGAACGGAAGTACATCAACTATTTGAAACTTCCAAACCAATAAGAAATAAAGTGTGAATATGTAGCCATAGCTTACCCCTTTATTTGAAAAAGATTATAAATAGATTTAGTACTATATGTGTCACCATATGCGTCGCATGATTTGATATCACATCTTTTGGAAGGGGTGTTCATGCGTCACAGTATTTACTGATATCAGTACTTTTTGTACAGTTTTTCAATTCTATACTCATATACTTAAGAGAAGTAATATAGATTTTTTCAACATTTTGTCAGAGGTATGCAGTATTTAAGGAAACATTTTTGGACAACTTATTTAAGCTATAACTCCACAATGGTATACCAAATATCTATTATTATATACCATTGAAAAGGTCTTGAATAAACCTACAAAAAACATTTAGAGTGTTTGTACCTCTATCTCAGGCCAAAAACCGTAAAAATGGGAGAAAACTTAAAATACTCATATTTTAGAAATTTTAGGTGGCCATTAGGAACCCGTAAAGATTTTTTCAGAGATCGTGGTATAATGTAATTTGAATAACTTTTTGAGCTCTATCATCCTGCAAAGTTTCGTCGGAATCATGAGCCATTATAAAGTTGCCACAAATTTACATACCGACAAACTACCTAAAACGAGGGTACCTGTCTGTATCCCAGCCTTGAGCACAGCTATGAGGCTGAACATTTTACTGTAGCATCGTGATATGTGAACACGTTTCTATCTTTTCGGTCTATTGAAAATTGACATTTTGTATGAAAAAAAATTACTGTACGTATAAAGTGACTTTTCACGGTTTGATAAGTTTGTATTGAGATTTTTCGGTATGGCGGCTTTTGTGGGGGTGTACTTGCGTCACTCGGCAACCGCCGTTGCCTATGGTGTACTTATCATACTTCGTTCAATTTATTGATAGTAATTGATAATCAAAACAATATACCTAAGTTTATACATTGGTAATCAAGTAATTGGTTAGTTATGTCATATTAAATAGTTATTGTGACTGAATAGTAATTAGTGAGTAATGTCCACAATCAAAAATAGTAAATTTAAAATTAAAGCACAGAAGAGATTACCTACTAAACTTCATACATTATTTGAATAAGCTTTAATAATAACAAACAGTTACCAATGTTATTAATCGGTAAGAAAGTACAATAATTTAACGAATAATAAGTTTACTCTCTAAACATGAATAGGTAAATGTTCACTTAAATTAGTAGGTATTAATCATATCTAAGTATTATTGATACAACTTTTTGAATGAAGTGGTACAACTGTCAGTTAAGTAAATGGATATTCACGTTCAGAGAGTTAAATGTAACCGAAAAGTGACCGATAATTTCTTATATTTTTATGGGTTTCGGTCAGAAATAAAATCACTTGCTTATAGTGGTGACGTTTCGGTCTATTTTATCAAACCATTTTCAAACCTTTCTAAAAATGTTTTGAAAACAAAATACATTTATTAAAATACATATACGCCTTGCTTTGCGAGGCGGTTGATTTGTGTTTGAATTCCACATATTCTCAATATGGCGACTGTTTCTATAAACAAATTTTTGGAACAGCAATGGGATCTCCAATTTCTGCTCGGATTGCAAACTTGGTACTTGAATATTTACAATCCAATGTTTTAGCAGAGTTACCAGAAAAAACAATTTTTTTTAATTAAAAGATATGTCGACGACTGTATCCTTTGTGTACCAATTGACCAGACTGAAATTATTCTAATACGTCAACTTCAATAAAAAGTAATAATTCACCATAGAAATGGACAAAAATCGTTCTATTAATTTTTTAGATATGAATATAGAATATGACAACAACGGTCGAATATCTAGATATTGGTTCACAAAAAAGGTATGTTCTCAACAATATTTAAAGTATAATTCATACGTTTCTATAAAATACAAGGAGAGTGTTGTCACTGACCTCACTGATAGAGCGGTACAATTATCACATCCAAAACACAGGCCTAATAATATTAAAATATCAAAAATAGCTTAGATTTAAATAATTATCGTTAACATTTTTATGAGCCCATTATGCAACAGAGAATCAACAACTATTATAACAAATTAAAATTCAATAGCTAAAGTAATCCATCAAAATATATTTCACTTCCGTACATTCCCGATATAAATAAACCATTACAAAAATGCCTAACACCATTTAATATTAAAATTGCTGATAAACCAAATAACATTACACGAAATAAAATTTTTCTAGACTCAAACCAGATAGTAAGAACACAATAAACGCAATATATAGAATAAATTGTTCGGATTGCAATGGTACGTACATTGTTCAAACTAGCCAATATTTACATAAGAGAATTCAACAACACCAGCAATCAGTTCGAAATAACAATGAATGTACTGCACTATCAAAACATTCAATTACTGAAAATCACTCTTTTAATATCAACAACGTAGAAATAATAACTACAGAAAAAAATAATGGTAAAAGATTAATGAAAGAAATGATAAATATTAAGAAGAATCCTGACTCAGTCAATTTCAGAACTGACATAGACAACTTAAGTTGTATATATAGGAACTTACTAATATAAACTTATATCTACACTTTACCTGGTTATTAGAGATCAAACAATATGTCTCTAATTCTAATTTTTATTTAATAAGGACACTCTGTAAATACATTCTAATCATTTTTAACGTAGTTCATTGTTTGTATCATTTGTTTTTATGTACAGGGTGTCCCAAATTGGTGTGTTTTGCAGGGTATCTCGTAAACTACAAGAGATAGAAGAAAATCAGTTAAGATGTTATGACTTATTTTTTTATCAAAGTAACGATACCCTAATTAAATCTTTAGTAACTCCCTGCAGTTGGAAGATACAGGGCGATTATTGAAAACTGTCGAAAACTACAAGGTACTATAACTTCTTAATTAAGAAAAATATAAAAAAACGTTATATAAACTTTTGATAGATATAATATTAAAGAGTTCAGTGGCTCACAGAATTTTTTTGTTACGGGCTCACTAAGGAAATATAATGCAAACTTATGTTGTTTTAAATTGGACACCCTGTATATTTTGACGTATTTCTTTTCCTTTTTTAATTTTCATCCACCTGATATGACATATTATATATCCATTTTCAATGGTTGGAGCTACAGTGCAAATAAACCATTTATGCATGTTATCAGGTGAAACACCCTTAAAAGATTTAATACTCAGTAACAAAATTTAACATTTTATTATAAGGATACTGATGAGTGACAATTTTATTTATCAAAATTATAATTAATGAAAAATAGAACCAGATTGAAAAAATAAAAACAATAAACTTATGAAACAACAAGAAATATTGTAACAACTAATCTACCTATAACTTATTTTATTAAAATGTAAAAATTTCATTAAATGTTCAAAATGTGCTCCGTTTTCATGTATTAAAAAGTTTTCCGTTCAAATAATCTTCAACCAATTTAGCATTACCAAAAATAAAATCAGTGAACTAAAAACAAAGTTGGTAAATATAGCTGATTATTGATTTTAAGTACCTATATTATTATTATCTTGAAATTATTGAATCCGTTTTTCGGTAAATAAGACATCTGTATTTTCTTACCGATTTCACTTTTATTTCTAATTATGTTTAACCCGATATGTTGTTATATTTTAGTTTGTTCACCTCAATTATCATGATTGTTATATCTTATAAGAATGTTCATTTCATCAAGTGGGCTTTGGTCTTCTTACCATGGAAAATAAAACAAAACCTATGTTACCTGTCAGAAATAATTTTACGACTTGCGGTCTTGTCAACAACATGAATTTTGAAAATTATGAAAAATATGATATGCATGTGGCATATATTGAATGTCAAAAGAATGTTAGTGATGCGTCTGAATTATATTTTCAACCATATCCAGAAAGAAGGCAACCTGACAAGAGAATTTTTAAAAAACTCGATTCAATTTTAATCGAGTATGGATGTTTTGTGAAACCACGGCGTGAGTACGAAAAGAATCATGAAGAAAGAGACGTAAATACGTTGGGATACATCCAAGCACATCATGAATCTTCTCTGCGTCAAATTGAAAATGAAACAGGTGTTCCAAAAACTACCGCAGGAAGGATTTTAAAGAAATATAAATTTAGGCATTATCGAACATCCTTTCGTCAAAAATTATACGATTTTTTGAGAAAAACACAATTTGCACAGTGGTATATGGGAGAATGTAATTTTTATTCCAAGTTAATATTTAGCGATGAAGTTCACATAAGCAGTGCTGGAATATTTAACAGACATAATGAACTAAATTGGAATGACTCAAATCCACACTTAGTTCAGGGGATCAGGAGACAAGGCAGATTCGGTTTTAACATTAGTTGTTTTGTCAAACATAATGAATTAGTTTATCATATATTTGATGATGAACTAATTGCTGCTGGATATATAGATATCTTGGAGATATACTCACACCAACTTTTGGAGAAAGAAGTATTGGCTGCTAGAGACACATTTTGGTTCCAACAAGATGGAGCACCTGCCCATAATGCTCTATTCACTGGAGATTATTTAAACGAAAAATTTCCTAATCGGTGGATTGGTACTTATGGACCGGTTAAGGGGCCCCATCGTTTTCCGGAAGTAAATCCTCCTGATTTTTTTTTGGGTTTTTAAAAAATAATATTTTCAAGACTAACTTCGAGAGTAGAGAAGAATTATTACAAAATATTCATGCCGCATTTAGAAAAATAAAGCCAGTGCACATTTTCAATTGTGTAAGATCAGTAAGAAAAATGTATCAATTATTATTACAACAAAACGGAGGACATTTTGAACATTTAATGTAATTTTTACATTCTAATAAAATTAGTTATATGTTGATTAGTTGATACAATATATCTTGTTGTTTCATAAGTTTATTGTTTTTATTTTTTTAATCTGGTTTTATTTTTTATTAATTATAATTTTGATCAATAAAATCGTCACCCATCAGTATCCTTATAATAAAATGTTAAGTTTCGTTACTGAGTGTTCAATTTTTTAAGGGTGTTTAACCTGATAACATCCATAAATGGTTTATTTGCACTGTAGCTCCAACCATTGAAAATGGATATATAATATGTCATATCATGTGAATGAGAATTAAAAATGGAAAAGAAAAACGTTCAAATATACAGGGTGTACCATTTAAAACAACATAAGTTTGCATTATATTTCCTTAGTGAGCCTCTTAACAAAAACATTCTGTGCGCCAATGAACTCTTTAATATTATATTTATAAAAAGTTTTTATAACGTTTTTTTTATATTTTCATTAATTGAGAAGTTATAGTACCTTGTAGTTTTTGACAGTTTTCAATAATCGCCCTGTATTTTCCAACTGCAGGGAGTTACTAAAGATTCAATTAGGCTATCGTTACTTTGACAAAAAAATAAGTCATAACATCTTAACTGATTTTCTTCTATCTCTTCTAGAGCACGAGATACCCTGCAAAATACACCAATTTGGGACACCCTGTACATTAATTGTTCGTTTATTAATTTAAGAAATACTACTGTACAGTAGTAGACAAGCCTCTACGGAGGCATAATCAAATAGTAAGTTCTAAAGAAACATCTTTTAACTATTTGTATTTAAATAAATGTATTGTGTTTTCAAAACATTTTTAGAAAGGTTTGAAAATGGTTTAAATAAAATAAACCGAAACGTTACCACTATAAGCAAGTGATTTTAGTTCTGACCGAAACCCATGATAAAATAAGAAATTGAGAATTTACGGTCATTAAAAATATATGTGTGTGACCGATAATGTTATACTGAACTTAACTAAACTGTTTTCGAATATCTCATATATCAATATCCTTTCGCTTACAGGAAAACAATAACAATCCGTCGTTAAGTTGGCTTCATTATTCATCGTGTAGTATATTAGCGATGCTAGGTCCATATTTTTTATTCGTCCTAAGACTATGTAGTGTGTATGCGAATGTGTATGTGAGTTCGCCGCGTATTGTAATGTAAACCGTTTAATAGGCTCCACATATCCAAGTTCTGTATCAGCTACGTTCATATACTCCTGAATAGAAATTTATTTTGCTTTTTAGCGATGCTACTTCTATTAGGAATTAGTAGTATTCAAATTTCAAATACAACTTTTCATTACTGTCATCACAAAATACTTTGACAAGAAGGTGGCCGATTAAAGACTGACTGACTTTTTTTATGCATCGCATATTTCCATTAATTTTGTTTTATAACGTATTTATTCGTTTTTAGTGGAAATGATAAACGGAGATTTATTTTCAATATTGATTATCAAAGCTCCATATGTTTTTAATTTGAAATAAGTTTAGTACAGTTATGCTATTTTTTGAAAAAACTGAATTTTTGATGGTACTCTGAAGTCGCTCAAAAGTTGATGATAGACAATTTCCGACCACTAATTTCCATTTAAAATAGCTAAAAAATGCATAGAAATACATTAAGAATAAAAAGAACCGAAATTTTTTTTATTAACGATCTATTCCACTGAGATGACCGCCACATCTGTAATGTACACCAGAAACCCGGAATATTCTATCTATGCCGTAGGACAAACGGAAAGATCTTGAATATAGCTAAATATGGGTTGCTTCCTCTCTACCTGTAGTTGAAAACCATATAATTTGGAATAACTTGAAAACCTATGAAAAAATCTAAGGGTGGACCACCTTAACTATAAGACTACAGCAACAATCTCATATATTACACACTATTCGAAAGTTCTTGAAAGTTCTTGAATAAAGTCACAAAAAATATGATGGGTGCTTCTTCTCTATCTGGGGTCAAAAACCGTATAAATAGGAAAATACTTGAGAAAACGAAAAAAATCAAAGGGATGACCTTTTGTTTAGGCTATAACTCAATAATTTTTTGGTTATGGATAATTATTCTATTCTTGGTCTTGCCTTAGATCAATTTTTTTTTCAAATTTAACAATGGTTGTTTTAGGCAGTGCACTGGTTTGGCTATGAGTAGTTGTTTATTCCGTTTTTTTGGTGGACGTTTTTACGAAGGACCTGGAGAGAATTTTCCTGAATATCCCAAGTTTCCAGGATTCGATAGTGTTTTATTACAGATATGTGGACGATTGTGTTGACCTGTTTCTAGATAGTCATTCGGATGCTTGTTCCTTTCTTGATTTTTTTAATACTGTTCACCCACGAATTGGTTTCACTATTGAGTTGATAATTGCATAACTCGCTTGGATTTACTCATTATGCGCAACATTTCATACCTTTATTTAGTTTCGAATTTGATATATATATATATATATATATATATATATATATATATATATATATATATATATATAGATAACCTACCACAACTGATTCAATTATTAACAATCATTCAAACCATCCCTCTTCCCATAAATATGCAGCTTCATATTCCTTTATAAATAGATCCTTCAGAATACCTCTTTCAGATTCTCCTTCCAATAAGGAAATAAGTATTAGCAAATAAATAGCATTAAACAACAATTTTCCTTTACCGACCAACCTATCTATATGCGGGAAAAGTATTGGTCTACCCCAAAAAAAGTTGGAATTTTGAATTTTTTTTTCGAGTTATTTTCACGTTTTCCATCAACAATAACACCAAAGAACGGTTTTCAGAAAAAATATCCTGTGTGTATGTCGTTGTCGTCGTCGTTGTCGTCGGCCATTTTTCCTTACATGTCTTGTTAGCACTATACAGCCTCCGGGGTACAATAAGTCACAAATCTAATGATTGAATATTGTGAAGGACATGTCACAGATAAACCCTATTGATTTTCTGCTCACCAGAGCCAGTATAACGGGTGCTATGGTACTTGAAGTACGACATTTTGTAATTTTTTGAGAAATTTCAGTTTGTTAGCACGATACAGCATCCGGAGTTCAACAAGTCACCAATTTTATGATAGAATATTATTCAGGACATCTCACTGATGAACCCTACTGATTTTCAACTCACCAGAGCTAATACAACAGGTGCTACAGTACTTTAAATACGATACTTTTGTCATTTTTGGAGAAGTTTCAGTTTGTTAGCTCGACAAAGCTCCGAAGTATGTACAAGTGACCAATTTTGAGACTGGATATTATACAGAGCGTCTCAAAGATGAACCCTATTGATATTCACCTCACTAAAGCCAGTACCACTGGTGCTATGGTATTTGAAGTACCAAATTTTTGTCATTTTTGAAGAATTTTCAGTTTGATAGCACGATACAGCCTCCAGAGAGTATACGAATAATCAATTTCATGATTGAATATCGTTCAGGGTGTCTCACAGATGTACCCTATTGATTTTCAGTTGACTAGAGCGAGTACAGCAGGTCCTATAAATCCAGATATACTAAATTTCTTACTATTTTTGGAGAAATTTCGGTTTGTTAGCACGATACATTCCCCGGAGTATATACAAGTAACAATTTCATGATAGAATATTATTCAGGGCCACAGAAGCGGAAAAGTTAGTTTCAATCTTTACAACCGTTTATTTCTAATACGATTTTTAACAAACTTTACTCTGAGTTTTTACACTACAATATTACCATCTCAGACCCATTCTTTTTCTGGTACCATAAATTTCGTAGTTCCATTATCATACAAAATTTTTACATTTTTAGAAAACACAATGATGAAGTTGCTTTTAAAACCAATTCTAACTTGATTCAATTTTTTATCAACACCAAGGATGTGGTATCTTTATTCCACAGGTCAGGTGTTTATCATCTACCTTGTGGTTCTTGTAATACAGTATATGTGGGTTAATCTGGACGCAGGTTAGAGTGTCGTTTGAAGGAACATCAATATTATATCAATAGATATAGGAATACAGACATATTTGATACTCCTTATTTTATAACCATATTTTATCGGTACTACATGGGTCTTGGCCGCCTCAACAATTCTCCTCCATTCATGTCGATCCTGAGTACTTTCTTCCCAATTAAGGACTCCCAAAGTTTGCAGGTCCTTGTGTATATTATCACGCCATCGAAGTTTTGGGCGCCCAAGTGGTATTTTGTTGTTATGGGCTTCTTCCCAGACCATTTTAATTAGCCTTGAGTCATTACTCCTCTGGACATGTCCCAGCCATTTTAATCTGTTGGATTTAATTTCTTGTACTATACTTGGGCTATTATATAGTTCATATACCTCATTGTTCGTGCGCCTCCTATACCGCACTGTTTGTTGATCCCAGCCTCCTCCGTATATTTTCCTAAGGATCTTTCTTTCGAAACGATTGAGTAGTAGCGTGTCTTGTACCGTCATGGTCCATGTTTCGCTACCGTATGTTACAACTGGTCTTATAATAGTTTTATATATGTTTATTTTTGTTTGCCTTGTCAGAGTCCTTGATCTTAATAATTGTTGGGTTGCATAATAGCATTTATTTCCTTGGAGTATACGCTGTTTAATTTCTACTTTAACTTTATTATCTGATGTTATTAGAGCTCCTAGATATTGAAAAGTCTGTACCTGTTCGAAGTTGTATTCGTCAATAGTAACATTTTGACGTATTCGATCTCATCCTACGTTTCGTGTCATATGCATATAATTAGTTTTTTCCTCATTGACTTTCAGTCCCATTTTCTTTGCCTCTTTTTCTAGTTTTATAAAGGCTTCCTTCACGTTAACTGTACTTCTTCCTACAACATCTAGATCATCTGCATAAGCTAGAATCAGGCAGGGTCCATTATGGCCGAATATGTTCGTTAGTTAGTTCGGTTCGTCTTACTACCTTCTCCAAGGCTATGTTAAATAGAGCCGGCGACAGTGCATCCCCTTGTTTAAGTCCAGTTGTTATTTCAAAGGTTTCGCTGTAGTGACCTTCTATTTTAATTGAACTGTATGATCCTTCAACACATACTTTTATCATACTAATAAGTTTGCCGGGTATTCCAAGTTTTTCTAGTGCTGTCCATAAGCTTGCTCTGATGATGCTATCATACGCTTGTTTAAAGTCTACGAATAAATTGTGTAGGTCTCTATTAAATTCCCAGCATTTTTCTAACAGTTGTCTTAACGTAAAAAGTTGGTCTGTTGTTGACCGTTTCCTTCTGAATCCACTTTGGTATTCTCCAACTATTTCTTCTGAGTACGGTGTTATTCGCTTTTTAATTATATTAGACAACACTTTATATGATGTGTTAGGGATTGTGATACCTCGGTAGTTGTTGCATGCCAATCTATTTCCCTTCTTATGTATTGGTATAATAACTCGTTCCTTCCATTCTTCTGGCATTGATTCCTGTTCCCATATTTTTTGTATTAACTGATGTATAGTCTCCACTATTCTATGTCCACCTTCCTTTAGGCATTCCGCGGGAATGCCATATCTCTTCCTGCTGCTTTATCATTTTTTAGTTGTTTTATTGCTTGAGTTGTTTCTTCAATGGATGGTGGATCAACCCAAACTTCAGCCATATGTCGCTTATCCTCTTCTTGGTATGTCGGGTCTTCTATATTAAGTAATTTGTTCTTTTACATCGGTATGTGGAAGGTGTTCGACTCAACCTTTCAAATATGTCTGAAATACGTCGCATACATAACGATTCTTCGATCTTATGTTTGAACGAACAATTACCACCTTCAGAAAACTGTTATTTCCTCAATTTTTAGAGTTCTTAGTTTTGATAACACATACTTGGTTTCTTTCCAACCAACTTAATTTACGTTCTTTGTTTTTTTGCAATTGCTGTCATTTTACTGATTCTTCTTTTATATTGATAATTACCTACTTCATATTTCAGACAGTCACAAATGTTTTGCAGGTATTTGTTATAGATTTTTATATTGGCATGCTTGAATTGTTATTTCTGTCAAAGTTTTCATTTAATAAATTTTTAAATTTTATCACGACTTATTTGAATACTGTTGCCTTTAATGTTGATACATCTTTTTGTTAATTGTCATGGCTTAATTTCTAGTGTTAACGATTACTTAATGGATATTGTTTTAAAAACTTTTCGAATTTAGATATTATCACCATATTATTTGCATACAGCAACCTGCTTATATTTATTAGTTCTAAGAGTCTGTGCCCTATTTAGTTGTTCACACGGTATTTTAATTCATTTGAGAATCTTATCCGTAAACAGAAAATAATAATAGGCTCATACTGTCTCTATTTGTCATTTACATTGAAATCATTACACTGCCGAGCAAAAATGTAGGTCACTTTAAATAACTTGAAAAATTGCAAAGAATTTAAAACATCAAATGCATCAGCTTATATCTGCAATTTGTAAATTTACCTACTGCATTTTCGTAACTTTTAAATATGGAATCAGACAACATCATTTTAAATGTATTTGTACCGAAGATAACCTAATGCCAAAGTACTTCTACGCATCTATGAAACAACAGAACCTTTATACTCTATAATACAACGAGAAACTCGATATATATGCTCCATAATGAGAGGGGGAGAGAATGAAATACTAAGGATTGTGTTAACCAGAAAATTGATGGTGAAAGATCAGTGGGGCGGAAACAGAATTCTTGGCTAAAATACCTAAGATATTTGATCTTTAGAGCAACAGTTCCAGGACTTTGGCCAATCAAATCACCAACCTTCGATTTTGGGAGACGGTGGATTAACCCGGAATCGGTGTGGTGGGATATGGCATACCCCTCCGTATCTGTTTAGACGCGTAAGTATTAAATTTAACCTGTGGTGTCATCTAATATCTAATAGCTTGAGCTAATACATTGTCCGACATGATGTGCTATTGCGAACGGCTGGGATATGCGGTAGTCGTGAACTAACCATCGTCAAGTCGCTTGGGGTATGCCATACCCCACCACACATTACGTAACTATTTTCGACGTGCTATTTTTACGTAAAGTAGTAGTAGTAAGTCACAGAAAATGTAGTGTATTTTCCATTTTGATTTTGTTTTTTAAAGTGATCATTAATGACATACGAAGCAGAGCAAGCTTATTTACACAGATTATCAAATGAGAGAGATGAAGATCCAGTTATCAGTTCTGAATCGGAGGCAGAAAACGACGAAATTGCTATTAACTGTCGGTTTTGTATTTTACGGACAGAATACTTGAATTTATTGTTCGATTTCAAAATATAAATATATATCTGAAATAAAGCCAGCAATGGTGTATCCAAAGGAGTAAGAAAAACCAACCCACGCCTATTGCGAGATTTGAGACAAGAACTGGTATGTCAAGCCAAGGAAGTCCACCATAATCAAAATAAACGGCATGGGGTATCCTCTAGATGTATGACATGCCCTAGAAGCAGTGATGAAAAAAAAAATTAATTTGTCAGAAGTGTTGCGTTGCCATATGTATGTGTAAAAAATTATTGTGAATCTATTTCTAAATTTTTTTGTGCATAAAGATTATTTTTTCATCTATAAGAAAGTTTATTTTTCTTTTAAGAATTTTAAGAGAATATTTTTTAATTAATGTATTCTGTATGAGTGTTTTCTTGTTGTTGAAAATGTTTTCTTTTTGTTGAAAATGCATAAATATTTCGTTTAATACATTTTAGTTAGTAAATGTCATTCATATTCACATTTTGTGTGTTTATTTCATGAGCAATATTATTAATTAACGATATCAAATGCAATTAAAGCTTGAAGTTTATCAAACTTTGAAAATAATGTAACAATATTTGGTGTTTGGCATCTCATCACATCTAATTTGTAAATTTTTCCACCACATCAACGCCGGGTTAAGAAGAACATTTAATTTTTTACCTCAAAATGTGTGGTTTAATTTTGGAACACGCTTTTCGTTACATCTTGTAATATAATTGGCCACACATCGGAGTAAGGATTATTTTTATAGTAAAAGATTTATTTGAATTCGTCCAAAATATTATATTACAACTAATTTATGATAATGAATTTGTTCTTCGACGATAACTATAAACTTGAGCTATTAAAGTTTATTATTACAGTACTTAAAATTTAAGCGTCGAAATTAAATCGTACATTTCATCAGTTGTATTATATTTATATTTCACAGATGAAGTAACATTTCATTCACATTTCAGTCTTAGCTGGATAACGTTTCCAAGTTTATATAATCGTTTGGAATGATGTTAAAAGAAAATATCCAATATTATTTTCAGTATAAATATGAAACTCTTGAGTAAATAAATGGCTAATGATTTTCGTCACGCAATTTTATTTCTATTCCTACAACATATTCTCAAGGTTTCATATGATATTTTTTAGAATTTCAAATAGGTAACATTGAATAAATCATCATTCGCTAGTTGTTGTTCTTAATGTTCTTAAAATCAATACTATGTTATATTTTTGTCTTATACATAATATGTAGTTACTCCCCATCAAACTCCATGTTAAATGTTTGGACACGCAAATGCATATATTTCACTCTGAAGTCACAACTCCGAATAGCAGACGAATAATCTTTGCAATAGCTCCAATGTTTCCATTTTGCACTATGACCGTTATGCTTCGGTATACCTATGAGTTTGTGAAATATATTTACGGATCCACTTTGAAAATTATTGACTTAATAATAGAATTTCCATTTTTTCCAAATACAAAACTTGTGAGAAATCTTCTACATACTGCACCTCGATTTCAGTCAAAATTCAAATAATTTCGACATATTGGCCTGGCCGTTGTTCGAAGAGAAAAACAACTACTTTTCTGACCAAAACCATGCAGAATATTTAATTACATCCCCTTCGTAGAACGTGACGTCGATCGATCCTTTTGTGGATATTGACATCTATGGGGATTCGTAACCGTAAGATTCGACCTTCTTGAGTCTCTTCAAGAGTGCCGTAATGCCTTTTAGTTGAGTATCTCTAATCTGAACTGAAGATTCCGTCTTCCGACAATCTTTATTTGGCTCGTTTGGTTACATTCTTGCGAGAAGTAGTCAGCTGGCGCAATCTTCACATTCAATTGCGAACCACCACCTCAGATAATAATTCGACCGCATAAGTCGTATGAAATAAAATGAAATAAAATCTCATAAAATACGAGGTGTGTCTATACGAAAACTAAATTTCGGTTTTCTACTGCACCTACGTTTTAGTCAAAATTTCAATAATTTCGACATATTAGCCTTACCGGTATCCGAAGAGAAAAACAACTACTTTCCTGGCTAATACCACACACTTTTGTCGACACAGATATCTGGTAAAATACTTCAAAAAATAATATAATATTGGTACAAGAACATTCCTCCAATATATATATATATATATAAATATATATATATATATATATATATATATATATATATATATATATATATATATTGATTAGCAAGGATCACGGCGTTTTTCGCTTTTCAGCTATATATATATATATATATATATATATATATTGATTAGCCAGGATCACGGCGTTTTTCGCTTTTCAGCTATATATATATATATATATATATATATATATATATATATATATATATATATATATATATATATATATATATATATATATATATATATATATAAATTGGCAAAATATTGGGGTAGCAGCAAATGAAAGTACACTCTTTATAATATCTCCAAGCTTTCGGAAACGTTTATTTCCATCATCAGGGAGCACTACAAAAAATCATAAAAACATTACAACAACTAAATGCGACCAACACCACAATCCGCAGAGCCAAAACGCAGCGAACCAGTCAAGAATGTTTGAACCCAACAAAAAGCACTGATGGTAAGACAAACATGAGTTGTCAAAAAAGGTCAAATTGTGACAAAATTTCACCAGACTTAATAGAGTTCCTCTATTCCAAATTTTAAAGAATTTCATTTTCATATACAATACTTTTGAACAACCCAGTATTATCTATGTACTCAATATAGTTGAAAAACCCAGTACATAAGATTTGACACTATTTAATTTCCGACGACATTTACATGTCATAATTGGAAAATATATTTATAATTAAAAACCGATGTCGCTGTAGACATTTTACTTTTGAATAAAAGAATCCAAATCTACCTTTAGCAGGGCAATAACAAGATTAGTTTTTTTTTTTAAAAATAGAAATTTTGTAACCACAGTGCACAGTGTAATGTGGTTATTTTATTTGAAAAAAATGATCAGTTTAATTTGTATATTCGAAAGGAGAACATATCTTTTAAGAAGTCTCCAAAGATTGTAAATTAGTTTATTGAAATTTGAATATTGTAAATAATAGTAGAATTTCGTATTCAGCAACTAATTCTAAATTCAGTGCGCGTGCTCCGTTAAAATCCAGTGTAAGATCATGAATTCTAAATTATATTTAGGAAAGTACGAGTAGAACAAGCTGTCCAAATTCCAAATTATTTGGTGAGTCTAGTCAAAATTTAATAATGCATTATTTCATCGCAAATGTCAGGCTTTTAAACAAAATTAAATAATAGATGCATCTCAACCGAAATTCACATTTGACAATTCTCAATTCAGGTGACAATTAAAAAATTAATTTGAACAATTCTGTAAATAGATATTAGATTTTCAAGTTTTAAAATTCATTCAATCTTAATTTGTATCTGGTAGATAAGGTTTTAAGTAAGTTGTTAAAAAACGGGAAAACTAATATATATATACATACATATATATATATATATATATATATATATATATATATATATGTATATATATATGTATATATATATATATATATATATATATATATATATGTATATATATATATATGTATATATATATATATATATATATATATTTAATTTGAAAAAAGATATTTGCCACAAAAATATCCATTATATATATATATATATATATATATATATATATATATATATATATATATATATATATATATATATATTTTTTTAAATCAGAAAATCGATACAAATGTTACTGTCATAATTATCGACCGTACTATTAATCTAAGCAAAAGGTGATGATTATCAGGTATGCGGTCAGTATAAGAATTAAAACTCTATATTCCCATTCTCAATATTTCGCCATTGTTTAATAGCTTCATCAGGAGACACTACAATGATTAAAATAGGAATGAAATAACAATGAAACGAACATAAACACTTACAGGTTTTCTGTATATCCTTCACGTCTACTCCTATTGCTGTAGGGTTAATTGTCTCTAAACTGTAGTTCGGCATAGGTTTAACTATCTGTTTTTATGATCAAAACATCGGTCTTTTTGGATTGAATACTCTATTTGCATGTGCCAAATTTTTAGCGCTTACTGCAGTTTTATTTATTATAGGATAATGAGCTAGGACCTCCATGAATGTATTCGAAAAGACAAATTATGTCATTCTTTGGAAGATTATCCCCATAATTCCTTACATAAACGGTATGGCCAGCTTGGTTCTGTTGTTCTCTCAAACGAGCATCTTAACTACTTTATATATATATATATATATATATATATATATATATATATATATATATATATATATATATATATATATATATATATATATATTTATATATATATATATATATACATATATATATATATATATATATATAACAACAACAACAAAGAGATTCATGGGTAATTCACTCAAGAATAAAAAGGGCTACTAAAACAGAGTGGTAACCGCGTGAATTACCCATTAAAATTTGTAAGTGTTAATGTTCGTTCCATTGTTATTTTATTTCTATTTTAATTATTGTAGTGTCTCCTGATGAAGCTATTAAACAATGGCGAAATATTGACAATGGGAATATAGAGTTTTAATTCCTATACTGACCGCATACCTGATAATCATCACCTTTTGCTTATATATGTATATATATATATATATATATATATACAGTGCTATTAAAAAGTACCCTCCTCCCTCGTACCTTTTGAACGGCTACACTTACATTAATGAAATTTGGAAGGTGGTTTCCCTGCTGAAATCCGTTATTTTGTGTTTTCCCATGTTTCGATTAACATCTCTGCTCCCAAATTTCACATCATTATTTGGTTATGCCGTGCTGATGAGGCAAAATGAACCAGAAACATGCGTGTACACGGTTACCACTCTATTTCAGTAGCCCTTTACCTTGCGTGAATTACCCATGATTCTCTTTGTTGTTGTTGTTAACATATCACGCGATATTCCTACATCTTCTTTGTTATTTACTATGAGTCGGAAGGTTCATGGCGGGGGGGGCTATATGCGCCTCCGTGTCGATGTTGGTTGATGTCCTGAAAACTCGGGATCTTCCAATTGAAGACACAAATGAGCGTTTGGTTTCCCTGCTGAAATCCGTTATTTTGTGTTTTCCCATGTTTCGATTAACATCTTTGCTCCCAAATTTCACATCATTATTTGGTTATGCCGTGCTGATGAGGCAAAATGAACCAGAAACATGCGTGTCCACGGTTACCACTCTATTTCAGTAGCCCTTTACCTTGCGTGAATTACCCATGATTCTCTTTGTTGTTGTTGTTAACATATCACGCGATATTCCTACATCCTCTTTGTTATTTACTATGGGTCGGAAGGTTCATGGCGGGGGGGCTATATGCGCCTCCGTGTCGATGTTGGTTGATGTCCTGAAAACTCGGGATCTTCCAATTGAAGACACAAATGAGCGTTTGGTTTCCCTGCTGAAATCCGTTATTTTGTGTTTTCCCATGTTTCGATTAACATCTTTGCTCCCAAATTTCACATCATTATTTGGTTATGCCGTGCTGATGAGGCAAAATGAACCAGAAACATGCGTGTCCACGGTTACCACTCTATTTCAGTAGCCCTTTACCTTGCGTGAATTACCCATGATTCTCTTTGTTATATATATATATATATATATATATATATATATATATAAATATATATATATATTTATTTATATACAGGGTGTCCCGGGACTAATGGGAAAAAAGTCAGAAGCGTATAATCTGAGCCAAAATAATGTTAGTACTTCATATAAACTTTTTCTATGCAGGCCCTCGTTTTCGAGTTATAGGCCTCCAAAGTTTTAATTTTGAATTTGGTTTTTATTTTTATTTTTTTTACTAGTTATTTGATCTTTATAAAATTTACGGCAAAGCTATAATATACGTGTATGTTTATTTTGGAGAGGTAAACAGTTTTACAGTAGTGCCTTGAAGCCAGGGACGGACTACTCGCAATGGTTAGTGATCCAAAAATTTTGCAGGGATGGCACACCCTGTATGAAATTATTGAAATTCACTTCCCCACACATTAATCTAACGAAAAGGTACTCTTGTTGGAATTCGATAAAATAAGCCGTTTGGCTAATATTTACAGTTTTATTAATGCACTACGTACCAATTCACGCATTCACCATTTTTATAAGTACACAACGAGGTAAAACTAACTTATAAATACTATCTCCAAGATTTGCCTACAGTACTACAAAAAAATAACTCAATGATAGCAAGAAGATAAAGAACATTAACGACGTATCAATTCGTAAGTTGGTAAAAACTTTTTAAAAGTGTTTTTACCGTTTATCAAGTAACCATAGGATTAGTTGTCAAACGTTGTGTAGAATAGTTCGTTGTCATTACTTGTCAATAATTCATAAGTCCTTAATTTAACTGTTACAATGGCAGAATTCACTTTTATTGAGTATGCAGATATGCATTTAATGTATGGACTGGCTTCTCGAAACTGTTTAGAGGCCAGAAGGCTTTATGCAGAACATTTTCCAAACAGAGCATTGCCAGACAGACGAATGTTTGAGCGTATTGATCTCAGGTTACGAGAAACAGGTATGAATAAGTAAATGTAATTTTCCATGCATAGAAAACAAAATTTTAAATTTTAGGAAGTTTTTTGCCAAAAAAAGGTGGAGAAGTTCCAGTACGAAGCGCACGTACTGTGGCAGTTGAACAAGATTTGTTAAATGCAGTTGATAATGAACCATCAACGAGATTACGAAAATTATCAAGAGAACATAACGTCTCGAAATCAGTCGTTCATCGCGTCCTAAAAGAACAGCTGTTATATCCTTTTCATATGAAAAAAGTACACAGTATGACAGTGGCTGATTATCCTGCACGACTTGAGTATAGCCAGTGGTTTCTGCGACAACAACAAGCAGACAATACATTCATTAGTAACGTTCTCTTTACGCACGAATCCGGTTGCACCAGAGATGGAGTCATAAATTCTCATAATATGGATTTATGGGATGATGTGAATCCACATGGCATTATCCAAACTAGGAACCATAGATTCATGGTTAATGTTTGGACAGGAATAGTTGGCAATTATTTGATAGGGCCATATTTTATTGACGGTACTTTGACCGGTCAGAGATATTTGGAGTTTTTGCGAAATGAGTTATGGAACCTGTTTGATGATGTGCCACTACAAACTCGTAGGAATTTATGGTTCATGCATGATGGGGCTCCTCCTCATTTCAGTTTAGATGTTCGACAGCATTTACACACAAGGTTTCCTAATAGATGGATTGGTCGTGGAGGCCCTTTTCAATGGCCACCGCGATAAGGAGACGTTAATCCTATGGATTTCTTTCTCTGGGGTTATCTCAAAAGTAAGGTATACGCAACACCCGTGCAAACAAGGCAAGATTTAATTGACAGAATTGTGTTACACTGCAATGTTATTACAAATAATATGGGACTGCTCTTTCAAGTGCAAAGAAACAACCTTCGTAGACTTAGAATGTGCGTGGAAGTGGGAGGAGCTCATATTGAACATTTATTTGAATAACGTTAGTTTTTATTGTTGTTTAGGAATTAGTTTTAGTCCAATGTTTTATAAATTGTGTTTTTTGAGGTTTTCTTAATAGTTTAATAATTTTGTGTTCGTATTTTTGATTAAAAGCAACTGATTACGTTGTTTGCGTACCTATTCAATTCCTATTTAATGAGTTCTTAATGTTTTTATCATCTGCTATCATCAAATCATTACTTTTCCGCCCAACCTATCTAATATGCGAGAAAAGTATTGGTTTACCCCAAAAAAGTTGGAATTTTGACAAAAATTTTTGAGTTATTTTTACGCTTTCCATCAACAACAACACGAAAAAACGGTTTTTAGAAAAAAAATCCTGTGTGTATGTCGTCGTCGTTATCGTCGGCCACGATACAGCCTCCGGAGTGTAATGAGTCACCAATTTTATGATGGAATATTATTAAGGATATGTCACAAATAAACACTATTGATTTTCAGCTCATCAGAGCCAGTACAGCGGGTGCTATGGTACTTAAAGTACGGCCTTTTGACATTTTTTGAGAAATTTCAGTTTCTTAGCACAATACAGCCTCCGGCGTTCAACAAGTCAACAATTTTATGATTGAATATCATTCCGGACATCTCACTGATGAACCCTAATGATTTTGAGATCCCCAGAGCCAATACAACAGGTGCTACAGTATTTTAAGTAAGATATTTTTGTCATTTTTGGAGAAGTTTCAGTTTGTTAGCATGATACAGCCTCAGGAGTATATCCAAGTGACCAATTTTATGATTGGATATTATTCAGATCGTCTCAGAGATGAACCGTATCGATATTCAGCTCACTAAAGCCAGTAGAACGGGTGCTTTGGTACTTGAAGTACCAAATTTTTGTCATTTTTGGAGAATTTTCAGTTTGTTAGCACGATATAGCCTCCAGAGAATATACGGTTAATCAATTTTATGATTGAATATTGTTCAAGGTGTCTCACAGATGTACTCTATTGATTTTCAGTTGACTTGAGCGAGTACGGCTGGTCCTATAAATCCAGATATACTAAATTTTTGGTTATTTTTGGAGAAATTTTGGTTTGTTAGCACGATACATCCCCCGAAGTGTATACAAGTAACAATTTTATGATAGAATATTGTTCAGGGCCACAGATGCGGAAAAGTTAGTTTTAATCCTTAAAACCGTTTATTTTTCTAAAAACCGTTTTTTCTTGTTTGTTGTTCTTGGTGATTATCGTAAAAATATCCTTAAATTTATTTTCAAATTTCAAAATTTTTTTAGGTAAGCCATCGCATATTAGATAGGTTGGGCGGAAAATTGGTATTATTAGTCTCAGAGCTGAAGACATATCAATTGCTACTACACGAGAAGAAAATGTTTGCATACTCTTGATTAGTGAACCAATCAAAAATGCCATAATGGACAGGACGGACTGGATGTTTGATAAATAATTTGATAGAGCAATAAAAGTACTGGAGAGTATTATAGCAGTTAAACGTCAGGGACATGGCCATTGATTTCCATACTTTGTAACAAATACCTTAACAGCACACAGTTATTACGCCTCGCCAAATAAGGAAATACACGACTTTGATAGAACCTTAACAGAAATAGGAATCCATCTTAGAAGGCATAAACAAAATAAAGATAAACGGTTCTAAAGATTAAAACTAACTTTTCCGCATCTGTGGCCCTGAACAATAGTCTATCATAAAATTGTTACTATTATACACTTCGGGGGATGTATCGTGCTAACAAACCGAAATTCCTCCAAAAATAACCAAAAATTTATAGGACCTGCTGTACTCGCTCGTCAACTGAAAATCAATAGAGTACATCTGTAAGATACCTTGAACAATATTCAATCATAAAATTGGTCACTTTTGTATACTCTGGAGGCTGCATCGTGCTAACAAACTGAAAATTCTCCAAAAATGACAAAAATTTGGTACTTCTAGTACCATAGCACCCGTTGTACAGCCGTTAGTGAGCTGAATATCAATAGGGTTTATCTTTGAGAAGCTCTGAATCATATCAAATCATAAAATTGGTCACTTGTATATACTCCGGAGGCTGTATCGCGCTAACGAACTGAAATTTTCCCAAAAATGACAAAAATATCGTACTTAAAGTGCTATAGTACCTGTTGTACTGGCTCTGGTGAACTAAATATCAATAGGGTTCATCAGTGAGATGTCCTTAATAATATTCAATCATAAAATTGGTGACTTGTTGAACTCCGGAGGCTTTATTGTGCTAACAAACTGAAATTTCTGAAGAAATTACTAAAATGTCGTACTTCAAGTACCATAGCACCCGTTGTACTGGCTCTGGAGAGCTGAAAATCGATAGGGTTTATCTGTGACATGTCATTAACAACATTCAATCATAATATTGGTGACTTTTTGCACTCCGGAGACTGTATCGTGCTAACAATACATGTAAGGAAAAGTGGCCGACGACAACGACGACGACGACGACATAAACACAGGATTTTTTTTCTAAAAACCGTTTTTTCGTGTTGTCGTTGATGGACAACGTAAAAATAACTCAAAAAAAAATTCCAAATTTCCAACTTTTTTTGGGGTAAACAATACTTTTCTCGCATATAGCTAGGTTGGGCGGAAAAGTAAAAATATTATAGTAGGAGACTTCAATGGAAAATCAGCCCAATGGGAAATATAGTATATAGATAGAAGAGAAGAAGCCGTATTGGAATGGATGGCGGAAAACGAACTTGTCTGTGAAAAACGTGGAGATAGACCTACATTTCAGAGAAACCAAAATTCGTTAATCATCGACATAACGCTATCAACCAATGATATAGTAATAACAAACTGGTATGTGAGTGACAGAAAGACCCTAAACGACCATAACTACATTTTGTTTGAGGTACATGAGAGCACAAAATCTGAAAAACTAAGTAAGGAAGTAGTAGACAATGGGTGGAATCTGAGGAAGCTGGATACTGCGAGTTTAAGCCAAATAGTTTCTAATATTTCAGTGAATGCACCTGAACCAGATCCAAAAAGTTTTTATGTAATACTCTCGAACATATGCAATGCCTCGATGCCAAAAAAGAGCCACCTGAGCAGTAATCCGGTATATTGGTATTCGCATGAAATCGCATACCTGAGAAAGGAATGCACAAGAAAAAGACGAAACTGCACTAGAAGCAACAGAAGACATGAATCAAAAGTAAAACGGCAACTCAAAATAAGTAAAGAGAATACAAAAAATAGTTGAGGAATGCTATAATTAAAGCCAATCAGGTCTGCTGGAACAATATCTTTGCAGGTATAAACAATGGATAAAATGATACATATAAAAAAAGGGAAGAATGCTGTAAATATATTCTAATTAATTATAATGATAATATGGACTATATGAATAACTCTTATATACTAGAACACGTTCTTTCTATGGCAGGTATTTTGTTTTTATTATTTGTGAACATTATTTTATCAGTTACTTGTTTTTTTCATCTCTGTGTGTATATCTTATTGTAATCATCGTTCACTTGATAACATCGCGTATTAAAAAATTTTAAAAGTGCTCTAATCATAAGGAGCGAAACGTCAAAACGGAATATATACAATTGTAGAATTTATTTTTCACCAAGAGCCCAAGAAAATAGAAAATGATTATTGGAGGAATGTTCTTTATCCATCAATTCACATATAAAACAAAGTTGATGGGTCGCATTAATTCTTTAGATTCTACACTAATCATAAGCTAAAGTAATGACAACATGAAAAAGAAACTTCACAAAAAATGTACATTATCAGGTTTATTTTAATTTTAATTCATATCACTTAAAAAAGCGTAGTCATTCAATTGACAACGAAAGATAGCACTTTGAACAAAAGTAACAGCTAATTGGATCAGTGAAAATAATAAAAAAACTGAAAAAATGTCAAATACTTGAACCAAACATTGTTTATCGATCAAATAAGATGGTTGTCAAGATACGTACTCTTTTATATTCACATGTACCCTTACTTTTGTGTGCTACTCTGAATGTAAATTAAATTAACTGTCTCGACCCTTATTTCGTGGAATCTGCTTATATTAGTGTTTTAAATAAAACTCACGGTTTTTAGTTAATTCCACAATATAATAAAAGTTATTGAATTCTTAATAAACTTTTATTATATTGTGGAATTAACTAGAAACCGTGAGTTTCATTAAAAATACTAATATGAATGTAAATTGTTTGTCAGTGTTTTCCAATGTTTTTTTATTGTAGACTGAGATTAAAATCTTTTGATAAAGCCTTGTGATTAATGCGAAACGTCAAGAATGACTAAAGAAAATTAGTAGTACATTAATGAATTTATCCCAAGAAAATTACATAAATGAATATATAGTAATGGTTCAAGAACATTCTTCCAATATAACGCAATAGCAAAAATGGGTCGACGGCACTCGATAAACAAGAAACAAATACAAAACATGAAAACGATTTTCAAAATAAAAAAGATTATATATCAGCGATGGAGCTAAATCTTAAAATTTCAATTTTAACTAGGTATAATAAACTCAATAAAAAGTTTTCAGGAAAACTCGTTTACTATTACCCACTAGGATATAAAATAACAATTCTGAAAACTTGAAGGTTCATCATAATGAAACTGCCACTGAAACAAAGAAAGTTGTAATTTTAAACAAAGTTATTGGATATTACCTCAATGCTTGGCCCGATAATATTAGGTTATGATATTTATTGAAGTTTTTCTTTCAATAGAAGAGAACGACTTCATTTAGAACTTCGTTGTATTTTATGGGGATACATGGCCGTAGTTCCTAAATATTTGCAAGGATATGTTTTAAATGAAAATCGTTTCACTCATATGGGACTATTTATTAAGTCTAAATCGATTGCAACATCATTCGTCTGGTTATCTAATATAGATTTGGATATCGAAACCATGTTCAAAAACGCACTGTGGCAGCATAAGAGATTCTCACACACGTTAGATGTATGTTAAGTTTTAGACAGTTATGTCATACATAAAGTAAAAATGTAGATTTGCTTTGAAATAGTTGAATAAATCTCACTACATTACATATTAAAGAATACATTTTTAGCTTTAGGACTGGACCTACGCTCGTAGTTTTCTGGCTGGATGAGTCTAGCTCTAAAACAAAGAAAAAACTATATATTATTTGAAAATATGTTTCAAAAAGAAGCCGTTAAAAATATAATTATCTTCAAGTTCTATTTGAAAATGTTTCCATTATTTTATAATTTGGATGCCTAAAATCAAGAAAAAATTATTAACGCTTCCCGGTGACGGATTTCAAACAAAAATAACTGGGGTATATCTGCATTATGTCAATAAACTCCCGAATTCTAAATTTGAAAATGATATCTCAACTCCTTAATGTAGGTATATGTGCCGCGACCAAAAAATGTATGACATACGATCGAACCAACATCGTGCTCAAACTTGATCAGTCGTCTCAAATTGCTATGAAACGGATATTTCCGCAAAAATGTATTCTTTTTATTTCGGGCCATTACAATACTTCCGCTACTAACATTGGGTGTTGGGAAGTGAAAAGTGAAGAATGCGTAATATTTTTAAAGGAAATCACTTCATACGGACTTTTTGGAATAAAAATATTTTTTGATTATTGATTATTTCACAAAAAAGTCTGAATTTATTGAATTGAAAAGCAAACAGTTTAGCAGTAATAAGAATAATATCTCCTAAAATGGCTACTGATAATGAGCACCCATTTTCATAATACGAATTTAACAATTTTTTATAATCTAATGGCATTAGTCATCCAGTAAAAGGCAAACAGAAAACTTTGTTACAACGTTTTAAAGGAATGTATCAATAAATGCCCAACAGAAATTTGAATTGAATATTGGATTTGTTAAGACCGGATAAAGGGAAAAAATTTCAAGCTAAAATCGAAAAACAAGGAAGCTGTTATGGGGAACTGGATATATTTTAGTGTTGATAAAAATGTTTTTATCAAAGATTACAAAAATTCAATAGAACCTTTGTTGAAAATTTATTAACCAAGAAGGATCTGTTATTTTCAAAGTCAACTCATCTGATGGTAATGAACACGGGGTTACTCAAATCAAATCATTAAAAGTGCCAGTATGAATTACCTTGTCTATTATTCCTCCTACAGCTTGACGTTAGCTGTTAAAATATGAAAAACGAAATATCTGATGTTAATAATCCAGAAAATGAGGTCAATTCAACAGACCCACTGTGTGTCATGAATATAACTTGAGGTTAATTATACATATTTGGGGTTCAAAACGTGTTGCCACGGATGGGGTAACCAAGAGGAAAAACTTTTTTATTTTCAGTTTTATCGGAAAATATTATTCTTGATAAATAGTGCTGCTTGTTCAAAATCCCAATCAAATGATATAAAATTCTTGCTTCATTTTATATTCTATTTTATGTAAAACCCTAGGCAATAGGCGAATAATTCTCAAATTTTCATTCTTTTTCAACAATGCTAACCATTGAACAATTAATATATCTGTTTCGTACAAGTACGCAAATCATTTATTTAATGAAAAATATAATGATGTACTAGTTATTCGGAATGGACTGAAAAAATTATAAATAAATTCGATGACACAGAATCTGTTGAAGACATAAAAAAAATACATAAGAACGTGCAAAAACTAAGAGTAAATAAAAAAGAACTATTCCACATAGCCTTCCAACATCAAAAATTTATCAACTCTATTTTTAAATGTTTTATATGCGTTTCTTAGCATATCTGGAGTGATTTCATTTACGGCATTGTTTATATTGCTTCTTTCAGATCTTCCATACTATGGGTAACATTTTTTTATAAACTTCCTCCTTTAGGTAGCAGTAGCTGCTTCATCGTCCTCATTGAACTACTTTCCCAATTTCAATGTCTAATCGAATTTCTTTATCAATTTTTTCAATTAATTTCGCGTAGCTGATACTTTCGGATATTTTGCATTAAATATATGAATTGCGAACTTGTACCATACAGGTCCAGTACCATAACACTTCAAAATAACAAGATATATATATTCTTGATTGGAGAGTAGCATTGTTGAAAAAAAATACAATTTGAATATTATCCACCGAAGTTGTCAGTTACCTAGTGTAGTGATTTGGTGAGCAGTGTATGTCGAGATTTGAAAGGCAGTGTATAACACAAAAACAAATTGACAAACTTTCTCCCTCACCTATATGAATAGAAAAAAGAATATATAAACGAATACATAAAGCCTTTAAGTAGTTTAAAAATCTATTCATAAGAAAGAATTAGACCATTATTAAATCCATAATGGCTTCGCGATAATGAACAAGATCTTTCAATTATGGATAACATTACACGCCCTATTTTTGTTACAGGGAAACAAAATTAGAAAGTTAACCCATGTCGAGATGTCAAATGTCGACCTTAATATAATGAAAAATTTTTAACGGCATTGGTTTTCTTTTCAGTAATTCTCGGTCGAAAATTAATCAGTAATCTTCCTCTCCCCCTGTAACAAAACGACGAAATCTCGAGCAAAAATCACCAGTTCAATAATTATCTCCGATGAAACAGTAAGAAAATTATTTCCGATGAGTCAGTAGTGAAACATATATCTGTTAAACAAGTATTTTGAAAACTCAGTGAATCTCTCCGGTCAGAATAAAACTCCAATATAATCCACTGTCATTCAAATATATCGTGTTACGATGCGAAATACAAAAGTGATTACTCACTGGTGTCTGAGATCAATAATATTCGGGGAGATATATACATATTTATAATACGACCAGCTATCTGTGAAAAACTATAATTAATTATCAAACTATCAACTCACCGTTTCATTTTTTGTATATACCTTAATATCTGTTTTTCGCAAGATTTGGTTCACGTTGTTAATAGTGTCATACTTATAGTCTATTTCTTAATGTTTGACAGCACAGTAGCCTCATTGAATATTCAAATAGAAAAGTAAATACTAAAATTCTAATGCAAAACACGGCGGGCGTAATTTCGGCCGGTAATCCCTTGGCCTACCTGCATAAATCAAAGGGTACCATTTATGACAGGGGTAATTTCGGCCGAGGGGTTGATGTTTACGATGAGATGAAAATATTGGTAATTACGCTTAATAGTTTCTGTAAAATATTAGTTGTGTATTTATTTGGAAATACCTAATCCTGTGTACCTGTCGGAAATACCTTTAATTTACTTATCTCTTTATTCTAATAACTATGTTGTACCTACTTAAGATTATTCCTTTAAATGTATAAAACTCACAAATAACAGGTATAAAATTATTATAGCTAGTCAGTATTATAACTTATCTTTAAGCTACTAGTCGATAGAAAGCATAAAATATATTATTTGTATACGATGGCATCAGTTCCAGTAATTAAGAGTTCACGCGGTTGTGACTTACTAGTTGTAGAAAAGTTTCAGTTTTGTAAACAGGACGTATTAAAGAGTGGTGAAGTACGTTGGAGGTGTATAAAGAAAAATTTAGGATGTTTAGCCAAACTGTACACTGTTGGTGCGGAATACACAGTTACTAGAAGTGAATTAATCTACAACCACGAGTCCGATGAAACTACGTTGGAGAGAAAAATAGTGACGACTTCATGCAAGCGCAAAGCTGAGGAAGACATATCGGAGAAACCTTCAAAAATTATTAAAAGCGTTCTTTCAAATCATTTGCCAGAGAATTTGTCATCGATAGATGTCAGTCTAATAAGAAGAAATTTGTACAACAGCCGCCGTAAGCTCTTACCAGCCCTGCCTAAGGATATTCACGAAGTACATTCTGTACTCGATAGTTATGGACCGAAAACCACAACAGGTGAAAATTTTTTGTTTATTAACAGCACAGCTGATAATATCATTGTTTTCTCTTGCCATACAAATATAATAAGTTTATGTAAAATGAAAGATTTTCACATGGATGGCACATTTTCTTATTGTACAAAATATTTTTATCAGTTATTTACCATCCATGGACTGGAAAATGGGCATTATGTTCCTCTTTTGTATTGTCTGTTGCCCAATAAGACCAGTGACACATATATGAGACTTTTTCTGTTGGTAAAATCTAAAATTTTGGAACTTTATAATATTGTTTTTGAACCGAAGGAGGTATTTGTGGATTTTGAAATCGCAATTCATAACGCATTAAAAGTTGTCTTTCCCAAAACCAAACTAAATGGTTGTAGATTCCACTTGCACCAGGCGTGGTATAGGAAAATACAATCATTAGGGTTAACCCAAATGTATAAAGATAAAAACTGCGAGGAAAGCAAATGGCTTACTCATACTTTTGGGCTAACTTATTTAGACCCCTCTGAAGTTGAAGATTGTTTCATATTTGATCTCATGTCATACAAACCGGACCATAAACTTATAGATAAATACGCAGACTATTTATTAGAAAACTACATAGCGCCAGAATCTCATTTTCCACCAAATATATGGGCATATGAAAACCCATCAATTAAAAGAACCACAAATGCCTGCGAATCATTCCATTCGCACTTTAATTCTAGTTTTTATTCAAGTCACCCTTCTATATTTATTTTTATAGAAAAATTAAAAGATTGTCAGATCGATGCATATTTAAAAATGAAAAATTTAAATATTCCAGCAAAAATTAAAGACAAACAAGTAAAAAACAAACTAAAATTTATCGAAAACATGGTAAATATGCGTCGATCTGACAATATTTCTAGAATTAATTTCGTTAAATCTGTATCACATCAAAACGTTTTTTAAAAATTTATAGATTACCTAAGTTATAGAAATAAGTTGATGTTATAATTTTATTGAAATAAAGAAATATTTTAATATAAAGCATTCTGTTATTTTATTTGATTTGCGGCCGAAAATACCTATGAGATAAGGAAGCAACTTAAAACCTCCGGCCGAATTTACCTACCGGCTTTTAGTACCTGCCCTTTTTCCGGCCGAAATTACATCCGCCCGCAAAACAAGTAGGTGTCTGTATTGGTTATCTGTACATCCCTGTTTCAGCTCAAAATACAATATGGTAATAAAACTGAACAATGCTAGCAAAAGGATAAACAGTGCGGCAGTGGCGGAGATTACGATATTAGTTCATTTTGCTTTAATTAGATTCGGTCAACATTACAGTTGAAATCAAATTTATTCGTTTAGGCCTATTAACAAGTTACATTTTCATCTTTAATAAATTAAATTAATTAAAAAAAATATAGTTTAATTCTCATAATTCAAATTTATTGACAATGAATCAATGTATATTAAGTAAAGTAAACATACCATTTATAGGAAATATAAAATTCTATCTATAGTATCATCCTCTTCGCTGGCCACACAAGAATCATCCGAAGACTCATCGAGAGAGACCACTATCGGTTCTATAGTTTGTTCTATGAGGTTATCTAAAACCCACATTTTCTCTTCCTCTTTAATTACATGATTCACAGCATCTCTCCAGTTCTCTTCAGTTATTGTTGTCAATGACTACTTCATGGGTTCACGACCATCTTTTATTTTAAATGTTTTATTATGTCTAGCTACATAACCTTTCATTTGGGCCCATATCAACTCTATCGCATTTAATTCACAATGGTATGGCGGCAAACGGAGCACTGGTATCCCACGATTCTTGACTATTTCATCAATAACAAACTTTTTAAATTGTAGCTTGTGATCTGAAGCAACCTTTGAAAGTTGTTTTTTCAACATATCATCTTGGTATATCTTTTACGATTAACCAGTTTCTAATATCAGCTTTTCTCCAAGAGGTAGATGGAAGATTTTCTGTTTATCGCGAATGATAAGTGTCATTGTCCATAACGATTACAGCATTATTTGGAATTGATTTGACCATTTGTGTAAAATATATCTGCAGTCATTTCTTCATGATAGTCTTTGATTGATGTTGACTGAAACTCCAGTAAACCACCTTCAACGAACCCTTGATTGCATCCAATATGCGTTATTATTAGTCGGCGACCTTTACCCATAGGAGTTTTCAGTCCAGTAGATAAACCCTCTATCAAAGCTTGACAACTGGTTTGAATACTTCTGTCCTGCCATATTTTTTTACTGAATGTCCTTCATTGAGCCATGTCTCATCTAGATAATAGATTTGTCTTCCCTCCTGTCTGTATTTTTGGATATCTCGTAAATACTGGCGACTCTAACATATTATTTCTTCGTTGTCGATTAGCACTGATTTGCGACTTTGCTTCTCCTAAGTAAAATTTAATTTGTGTAATATTTTCCACAAAGTTCTTCACCATATGTCAGGCAAAATCTCGTTCTCCATTACCATTCTTAGAATTATGTCAAGGGTTGGGATCTCTTTTTTAAAATATAATTAATGTAGTTTTCGTCTTATTGTATTTTGCATATGTTCATCAATGTCAAATGGTTTTCTTCCAGTTGACTGTTTAGGTGGAGATATATTTCCATTTTCCCTCTCTTTTAGAAGCCTGTAAATAGTAGATTCACTAACTTCTGTCATATTGGAACATGTCGAAACTGTATTTCTAACAGTAGCAGCCGGCATTTGATGTACAACAGCATCATGCACATTTAACACTACAGTCGTTTGTAAGCTAATCACGTTCTTACACTTCACTGGGGTAAAACTTGAAGACATTTTTCACAACACAGTTAACACTTATGAAACATAAGTGACTCTGAGTAAAACAAATTATACAAATTTGGGAGAGACCAAGTTTCACCGTATATACCTGCAAAATTTCTAAGTAGTCATTGGGACAATCCCTAGTAGGACAATATTGTAATTTTTCTTGGAAATGTTATTATCAACATTTCGATAATCAGAAAGTAATTATCTGGAGAATGAATTGATAAATGGTTTATAAATATGTCTCCCAAGAATTGATTGCTTCAAATTCTCAAGATAATTAATGAAATATTTAGTCAGAATAGTTGCGTTACAAGATTATTTAAAAAATAATTTATTGTTTTAACTGTATGTACTCTACAAATGTATGAAGGTGAGTTAGTTGTTTCAACTAACCGAATTTACATTTATATTACCTTTATATATCAGATCGGGTATAAAATTAAATAGTAAATAAACTCCTTAGATGAACTGTGACGCTTATGCTTAACTACCTGACTAGCATCTGTGACCTTTTCGCGTGCTGTCAGTCAATAAGAAACTTGTTTTTCATTAGACGTTACTTAAAATTAGTACTGATCCTTCTTTCCACAACCTAATCAGAGTGAAACAAAACAACATAACCTTTGGTGTATCGGTGAACGACAAACACAACAGTCCACTCCAACAATCTAGTTCATCTTCTACACCGAAAGACCTAGGAACACCACAAAAGTCACTGACTAGATTATTATTATTATTTCCGAACTTTGTGAAAAATTTCATAGCAGTTTACATAAAATTGAATATAAAATGAAGCAGGTTATGAAAAACTTGAATTTTATTTCATATCATGAGGTTTTTGAACAAGCAAGACTTTTTATCAAGAATACCATGTTTCGCTAAAACTGAAAATGGAAAGGTTTTTTCTCATGGGCATTATTCACTATTGCATGGATTTCAAAATGACAGTTAAGGTAAATTGTTAATATTGTGAACACTGTACTCCGTAGGCTCCATGCGGCCATGATTTGAAGTATGTAGCCGTATGTAGATAAAGAAGATTCCTGCAAGGTCAGCGAAAAACAATAAATTACAGTTTTCTTACCACAGCAAAAGCGTCCACAACAGAAATCTGTAATAGCTGATAATGCAGTTTACGTTGATAAGGCAGATGACAGGTAGGATCATTTCATAATTCTATTTTGTAAATCGGCCGAGACAAGGCAGCAATGAAAACAGCTGGGTTTAGAAGTAGTCAGTGATCTAATCATCCTAACCTCAAAAGTAGTAAAAACAATAACAGTAAACTCAGTTGATTTTTTAGTTTCTAATAACAAATGTATTACCCTAAATAACCTAGTTAAGTAAAAAATATATGCATTGTTGTGGCATTGCCGTGCAACAACCTAAAAATTATAAATTTATCACTTATTGACAGATTATGAAAATGGCTTCAAATTCTGATAAAAAGAGTTTAATTGGAAAAAGACAACAATGAAAAATTTCTTAAGTAGGATGGAAACATATGTTTATGAAAGAGTAGATGTAGAGGTGACTGATTTGGTTTATGAACAAATAATTACAAGGAAAGAACGTTTAGTACAAACGTATAACAATTATTTAGAAGTTGGTGCTAATATAAAGTGTATAGATAGAAATGATGTGGAAGATTGTAATGAATTTGAGACTGCGTATTTTGATTTATTGTCTAACATCAATCTAATGCTGTCAAAACATAACAAACAAAATGACAAAAAAAATGATTCAGCTAGGGCAAATGAAATTACCACAAATACTATAAAACCCAACACACAATTACCCCTGGTAAATATACCAAGTTTTAATGGCGCTAATTTAAATGAGTATAAACCATTTAGGCATATGTTTAATGCTGTCATAGACACAAATAAAAATTTATCAGAGGTTGAAAACCTTTTCCATTTAAGAAGTTACCTAAAGGCGGAGGCTTTAAACTTGATAAATAATTTACCAATAACAAATGTCATATTTAGAAGCATTGAATCTGCTAGATGCAAGATTCAATAATCAAACTTCAAGAATAAACAGTCACATATTCAAAATTCTAGATGTGCAGACTATTTCTAAAAACACTAGTTCTGCGCTTCGGGAATTTGTATCCCAAATCAAGCAACATATAACTGCATCAATAAATTTAGGGCAACCCACCGATAGTTGGGATATGCTGTTAGTTTGCATCCTAAGTAGAAAGCTTGATATGTATACACAAAGATGTTTTCAGATTGATAGAGACAATAAAAAACTATCAAGTCTTGATGCATTTTTAAATTACTTAGACAACAGGGCATCAGAATCTGTTACTACTGCTAATACAAACAGTACCTCTTCTTCAGGATTACCAAAGGAGAAGGTACGAAGTTCAAATGTCACTGTACATAATAAAAATAAAACAATAAAATGTCAATTTTGTTCAGCGAATGGTCACAAAATATATAATTGTAACAAATTCAAATTAGCTAATGTAACAGATCGAAATCTATTCATTGAAAGAAACAAACATTGTAAGATATGTCTCATTGCTCATAGTAATGCTTGTAAATATACTTTCAAATGTCAAACTTGTAATGGGCCCCATAATACATTGTTACATACTGAAAATTATTCTAAAACAAGTAATTTCGGGTCAGTATCAGAAACAAGAAAAAGCCCAGGAAATAGGGTATTGTTGCCTACAGTCTAGTAAGAGTTAAGCAAAAAAATGGGCAATATTGTACTGCTAGGGGACTTATCGACTCTTTTAGTGACTGTAGCCTAATAACGCAAAAAATGGTTGATAAATTGAATTGGGAAACTGATCAATACGAATTGATGATTGTCGGTGTGGGAAATAATCCTACACAATCAAATCGGGCAGTTACTTTAAATATAGAGTCTCGAATACACAAATATTCAAAAAAGGTAAAATACTACATTATAAACCAAATACTTTGCACCTTGCCTCATAACAATCTTGCTATAGATAATTTACCTAATCACATTGGTTTGAGTGATCCTTATTTTAATAGTTGTGACGAGATTGATATTCTCCTAGATGTAAATATTTTCTTCAATAGCTTGCTATCAGGTACCGAAAGAATCGAGTTTATGTATGATTCACAATAATATCAAATTTACCGTAGAACTTGAACAAAATAAGTCTATAAACTTTCTAGACCTCACAATTTCAAATATAAATAATAAACATGATTTTTCTATATTTCATAAACCATCACATACAGATATTACAATTCATAATAGTTCGGTCCACCCATTCAGTCATAAACTAGCAGCTTTCAATAGTATGATACACAGACTCTCAACAGTCCCATTAAATATTAATAATTATACCAAAGAAATAAATATCATAAAACAAATAGCAGTTAATAATAATTACGGTCCAAATTTAATTGACAATATCATAAATAAAAAGATAAAAAAACAGACTTTAGAACAAGTATTCCCTTCAGATAAGAATAATAGACAATTTAAAAGCTTAACATACTTTGAAACACCATCCTTAAAAATTAAATCATTTTTAGAAACTTTAGACATGAATATTTCCTTTAAAACTGATCACAATTTATCCAAATTCATTAAAAATAATAAATCTAAATCTTCAAAATTAAACAAATCAGGAGTTTATAAATTAAAATGTGGTAATGACAATTGTGATAAAATTTATATCGGTAGAACTTTTAGAAATTTTAAAACTAGAATTTCGGAACACAAACGTAGCTATGACAACAAAAAATTAGATTCTAACTATTCAAATCATTTATTAGAAAACCAACACATTTTCGACCCAAATTTTGAAATTCTCCATGTAGTCGGTAAATCCTTTAGTTTAAATTTATTAGAAGCCCTAGAGATTAACAAAAATAAATATTCAGGTAATCTCCTTAACGACCAAATATATATCAATCAGTCTCCTTTATTGAACCTCTTTACCTAGAAGATAGCTTAGGAATGTTTGTAGTGAATGAATTTCCAGGTAATATCTTTTAATACCATTGTTTACCTTAGTAAATAGATTTAGCACTGTATATATTAAGACATTTTTATATTTTACCTTCATTCGTTTTAACAAAGCTACTGTGTTAGTGAAACGCGTCAACAAGTTTAAATTGAACATTAGTTCAAATATATGAAGATTTAAACAAACTATATTGTTTTATTTCATCGTTCAGTATGGATCTTCATCAAGTAAAAGCCTCATTTATTCAATACATAATTTTAGCAGATATCAAGGCTATGTTTTTACAAATTTTGATAGCTCCGGAACATACAGTTTTATTAAATATATTATGGCGTGAAAACCCAAATCTCCCTATAAAATGCATTAGGCTTTTAAGAGTTTTATTTGGAGTTCGAAGCTCGCCCTTTCTAGCGACGCGATGTTTAGTGGAACTCGCCAAAATCGAAAAAGAGAAGTTGCCACTAGCCTCCAAAGTGGTATTAGAGGATATAATAAGCGGAAGTGATAATAATAATAATAATAATTAATTTTCAAAAAAAATTTCATATACAAAAAACAGATGGTTTAAAATTTCCAAATAGTTTGCAAGTATATAATTCATTCATGTAAAAGTAAAATGAAAATAAAGTAGGAGAAACCCACTGAAGTCTTTCGACTTGTGCGTGGGTGAAGGCTCTTTATTCTCGAGAAGGTTGGTACGTCTATTTTGTTATGAATTAAGACTATACAAAACTGAATAGATACAGTCATATTTAAGACACGTAAAATACATATACAAAACAAAACAATAACTCCCAATCAGACAGGTAAATACAAATAAATGGCAATTAAAATCATACTAAAATCGTATTATTAGAGATATAAATATTTTTTAAAACTACCACAGCAAATATTAAAACCATCACAGGAATTGAAATGTACAGAATAGTTCCCAATCATAAAGTTAAAAATACATAAAAAGTAGTGCTTAAATAACCTAATTATAATGTAGAGCAACTAAATGCGATAAAGCAACAACTAATTGAAATTTTAAAATTAGGCTCATTTGAGTTACACAAATGGTGCTCAAATGTTCCAGAAATCTTGAATGATATTTTGATAGACAGGCGACATTTTGATAAGGTTGAACTTGACAAAGATAATATTATAAAAACACTTGGCCTATCTTTAAATGTAAACTCTGACAATTTCGAGGTATCTGTGCCAAACTGTGATTTTGAATCTTGTGTTACGAAAAGACAAGTTTTGAGTGCAATATGTAAGTTTCATGATCCAATCGGTTTTGTAGGGCCTTTATCGGTCAAGGCCAAAGTAATTCTTCAAATGATGTGGAGAGAGAAGAGGCTGATGTGGGACGATATTGTACCAGTTGAAATTTTAAATCTTTGGCGAAATTTTTCTGACGAATTATTAAAAATTGAAACAATTTTAATCCCACGCGATTTAAATATATTTATTGCAAAAAGGGTAGAGTTAGTAGGATACTGTGATTCTTCCAGTTATGCTTACGGTTCTGTACTCTATATTCGTTCATTAAAAAGTGACTCAGTTCATGTAACTTTATTATTCTCAAAATCTAGAATAGCTCCCATTAAAAAAAAATTAAAAGGTTACTATTCCGCGATTGGAACTCAATGCAGCATTGCTTTTATCAGCACTGACAAACAAAATTCATGAACTATTGCAGGAAAAAATAAATAATGTCTATTTATTTGCTGACAGTACTATAGGTTTAGGTTGGATCAAAACAGATCCATTGAATCTCAATGCCTATGGAGCCAATAGAGTAATAGAAATACAACAATTGACAAAAAAAATTAAGTGGGGATATATTGATTCTTAAAACAATCCTGCAGATTGCCTTTCCAGGGGCATAGAACCAAACCGTTTGAAGAATTACACCCTGTGGTGGCAAGGTCCGGAAAATTTATGTACATAACTTGGGGAATATCCCTGAAATTCCAAATCCGTTGCCTGAACAAAAGGTAAATGTTTTGGTTGCACAGAAAAAAGAAGAAAATTCATTTTTTGAAGAGCTCAGTCATAAATATTCAAGCATGACCAAATTGCAAAGGATAGTGACATACATTTTCAGATTTTATAATAATTCAAAAAACAAAAATAAAATAAACAATCATTTAGAGCCTTCTGAACTGGCCATTCTCTGAAGGTGATCAGTAAATTAGAGCAAAAAGAAAAATTTGCTTCAGAAATAAAAACTTTAAATGCAAAATTAGACATTCAGTCAAATTTAAAACATTTATATCCTTTTATAGACATGAGTGGTCTCCAAGGTGTGGGTGGCATTTCCAATAATTTCACCAAAAAATAGTTATATAACAGAATTAATGATGAAAAGGAAACATTTAAAATTGTATTACGCAGGTCCAAAACAAATATTAAGTCAATTAAATCAAAAATTCTGGTTAATAAATGCAAGTCATGAAATCAAAAAACACATTCATAGCTGCGTAGTATGTTTTAGGTTACAGGCTAAGGTATCTTCTCAGCTTATGGGATCATTACCTCCTGATAGAGTAAATTCTAGTCGGGTTTTTAAAAATGTAGGAGTTGATTTCTGTGGATATTTTAATATAAAACAATCAAGAATGAGAAAAACAGTAGTGACAAAAGGATATATAGCCGTCTTTGTCTGTTTTGCAGTAAAAGCAATTCATTTAGAGCTAGTCTCAGATTTGACCACAGAAATCGTTTTAGCAGCTTTAAAAGGTTTCACGGCACGACGAAGACTCCCCTCGAAGATTTTTTGGGACAAAGGTATTACCTTTAAAGGTGCAAAAAATGAACTGCAAGAACTATACAATAATCAACATAGTTCACAGCATAAAATTAAAATTATAGACTATTCTGCTAATCAAGGAATACAATTTAAATTCATTCCGAGCTACTCCCCAGTATTTGGAGGACTATGGGAGGCGGCCGTTAAAAGCACAAAATTCCATTTAAAAAGAATAGCGGGAAATGCCTTATTGACCTATGAAGAATTTAATTCTGTAATCATTGAAATTGGGGGTATATTGAACTCTAGGCCGATAACTCAACTGTCCACAGATCCCTCAGATCTAACTTACCTGACTCCTGGGCATTTTCTGATAGGGGAACCCATTACAAGTTATCCAGAACCAGGTTTAACACCAATTCCAGAAAATAGACTAAAATTCTGGCTATTACAAAGTAAACCCAAGTGGTATAAAGGTGAACAGAATTTATGAGAAAATATGTTAGTTCTTCTTAAGGAGGACAATATGCCTCCACTAAAATGGTCCATGACCAGAATAACAAAGGTATTCTCTGCAAATAGTGGCACATACAGTCGATCGGTAACAAAAATTGCTGTATCGCCAATTAAGGAGAATAATATTTTATGTAAATATAATTTGTAAATTGTAAATTTGTGTATATTGTATATTTGTAAAAAGACATGTAAAATAGGGTAATTTCTTGTGAATAAATCAAATCTAGTTTTTAGCAATCACATACGTTACCAAAATTATGACTTTTGATCAAAAAAATTGTGAGATTTGAATGCAAGGTGCAAAACATTACAGTTTTTCAATAAATTTCAAAGTGGTACTTGACTGAATTGTCCAAAAATTGTACCTACATTATTCATTAAAATGGTACTTGACTTAATTGTCAAAAAATTGTTCCTACATTATTCATTTTTAAAATGGTACTTGACTGAATTGTCAAAAAATTGTACCTACATTCCTCATATTAGATAGGTACTTGACTTAATTGTCAAAAAATTGTGCCTACATTATTCATTTTGAAATGATACTTAACTGAATTGTCAAAAAATTGTACCTACTTTACTCTTATTAAAAGGGTACGGGACTTAATTGTCAAAAAATTGTTCCTACATTATTCATTTTCAAAATGGTACTTGACTGAATTGTCAAAAAATTGTACCTACATTACTCATATTAGATAGGTACTTGACCTAATTGTCCAAAAATTGTTCCTACATTATACAATTTTAAAATGGTACTTGACTGAATTGTCAAAAAATTGTACCTACATTACTCATATTAGATAGGTACTTGACTTAATTGTCAAAAAATTGTGCCTACATTATTCATTTTTAAAATGGTACTTGACTGAATTGTCAAAAAATTGTACCTACATTCCTCATATTAGATAGGTACTTGACTTAATTGTCAAAAAATTGTGCCTACATTATTCATTTTAAAATGATACTTCACTGAATTGTCAAAAAATTGTACCTACTTTACTCTTATTAAAAGGGTACGGGACTTAATTGTCAAAAAATTGTTCTTATAAATATTATTCATATTTAAAGTGTACTTGACGCAAGTGTCAAAAAATTGTACCATATTTCACTATTATTAAGGCTAAGATCAAATTAGTCTGAAAATGAGTAAATGATGCAACATGAACTTGCAGAATTATTTCATACGGAAATAAAATATCCGTTGCTTTTTCTGAGGTTACATCCTACTATTTCAAAAACATGAGGCTTAGGTAAACATATGTAACAGATTAGTATTTAGGGACACTTTGCCTTCTTTTGGGCCGTCAATATGTTGGAGACAATATTCGTCTTATTCGCTCACTTTCAAAGTTCGCGCGAATGAATCTTGTCCCCACCACATAAATTATGCTCTCGTTCAAGAACTAGTTCGAGAACCATATAAAGTACAGTTAAAGTTTAACTCGCATATTGGACGCACGCAAAAGTTTCGTGCTTTCCACAAATGTACCAAAAAGTTGTACAATAAAGATTAAAACTATATATACAGTCCATCATTTGAAAATAACAATCGAATTAGACCAGACACACTTAACAATAATGATGGCCTCCAAATATATCAACTACAAGACGTAAACGGAAATATCAAAGAAGATAAAAAATATTTGATGGACATTGTGGAAAATTACTACAACGCACTATACTCAGAAAGCAACCCAGAACAAGTAAACGCAGCTGACGAAAGAATTCTCAATGTGGGCTCCGAGGATCTGCCTGACATCACCATACAAGAAGTAGAACTAGCATTGTCTCAAATGAAAAACGGTAAAGCACCAGGGGGAGATGAAATTACGGCGGAAATGATAAAATTTGGCGGAAGCACGACTGTAGAATCAATGAAAATGCTTCTTTATAAATGTCTAACAGAAGCCGTAATACCCCAAACATGACAGAACGCCCAGGTGATTATACTGTACAAAAAGGGCGATAAACTAAGATTCGAAAACTATCGGCCTATTAGCTTACATCCCCACCCGTACAAACTTCTGGCAAATATTGTAACAAATAGACTTACATCAAGATTATATGCTTATCAGCCCCCAAAACTGGCTGGTTTCCGTAAAGGTCATAGCACAATAGAACACATTCAATCCATTCGCACGATAATAGAAAAGTGCAACGAATACAACGAACCACTACACCTCGAATTTGTTGACTATAACAAAGCTTTTGCCTCCGTAGAATTGTTGGCTATTTTTAAGGCAATGAACAATGCAAGAATCGACTCTCGCTACAGACAGCTTCCTAAACACATATATGATAATGTGACAGTCGCTGTGAAAATCACGGAATGGATAGAAACAAACCAAATTCAAATAAGAAAAGGAGTAAGATAAGGGGACACCATCTGTTCACACTTGCACCGAAAGATGTTTTTAAAGTCCTAGACTAGAATAAGAAAGGCATCGAAATTGACGGCAATCAATTGAGCCTTCTACGTTTTGCGGATGATATAGTGCCCTTTAGCCAGAATAAAATGGAATCACAAGAAATGTTGGAAGAACTTCAAAGAGATTCCGCAAGAATAGGATTAACCATGGATTTAAATATGACAAAAATCATGACACCCGACAATATACGAGTGCATATAGGAGACCACATCGTTGACAACGTCTAAGAATATGTATATTTGGGACATTTCAACAAATTAGGCAAAGAAAATCAAACCTCCGAAATAAGCAAACGTGTTCGATTGACATGGGCAGCCACGGGTAAACTGTCACACATCTTGAGAAATCGAACTATTCCAAAAAATTTGAAACGAAAGGCCTTTAATTCATGCTCATTACGCGTGATGACATACAGAATGCAATCCATGACACTCACTGTTAAATCAGCTAACAAGCTTAGGACCACTTAAAGAGCCATAGAACGGATGATGTTAGAAATAAGTCTTAGAGACCATATCACAAACGACACTTTTAGACAAAGAACTAAAGTTGAGGATGCCATAACACGCATAGTCCACCTGAAATGGACCTGGGTAGGGTACATTGCCCGTCAGGACGACTTGATATGGTCAATACGCATCAATCAATGGAGGCCACGCCTACATAAACGCAATGTTGGTAGACCACAGTTACGCTGGCTCGACGATATTAAAAACATAGTGGGCAACAGATGGCATCAACTTGCACAGGACAAAGAAAGATGGAAGAATATAGGGTAGACCTATGTCCAAGAGTGGACTGTGAAGGGTTGCTGAAAGAAGAAGAAGAAAATGATTTCGCCTTTAGAGTAGGAATGTCTAATGTATGTACAAAACTTCATGATTCGCATATTATGGTATGTTGTATAGTTGATGAACTGATGAACTTTTATACCTCGAGCTTTGGATTTCCGATTCGATTGATTGATCCGATATCATCGAATATCATCTTTAGAATGATAGAAGTTACGATTACAGTTGATGATATCGAAACAAATATCAATTTTTTGGAATGTATCATATTTACATTAAATTGTGGAATTATTTAGTAGCAGTTGGTTTAATTTACGACAGTAACATGGGTAAATTCCACACAGTAAGGGTAGAAACAGTATAGTATATTCTATATCAAGGGTGGAATAAACAAAATTATACACGAGTATAAAGATTCTACGAGGGTAGAATTTTGAGCTGCACCCGTGTTTTAGACTAAACTTTTTGTTCAATTATCAAATAAAAAACAAAACAACATATCACTCCTTAATTTCTGTAGTAGTTGTGATGAAATCATCACTGTTGTCAGTATCAAACACTAAAAATGAATGAAGCTATAATGTAAATAAAATGATATACTTACTTTTTATGGAGTATTAATCAATATTAATTCTAAAAAAATAGATGATTGAATAACTTTGACAATCGACAGTTTTGACAGTTGACAATTGTTGGTAAATAGCGTTTTCTATATTATTCTTAAAAAGTGCTACAAAATACACCTATGCTGCACTTCTGGCTCTAACAATTAATACTCAACGACCATATTTGTCACTCTACGTTCACTTTATAGGATTCCCAGTAAACATGCAATGTTACAAAATATTGCCACAATATTATACATGGCTTACTTCCCTAAAATGATAATGTAATATTGCATAAAGCTCAATGCATTATTTAAATGTTTAACATAACAGAAAAACTACTGACAAGTTGTATGTAAGTTATAAAGCGAGCTATTGATTGAGTTTCAACTGTAATGTTACATCAGCCATAAAAGTTCATTATAAATGCAACAATAAAAAAACTATCTACGAACAATGTGAATATAGGTTACATTTGGAACTATCCATCAAATTCAATTCGCAACTTTGCACTGAGTTTTAAATTACATATTATATTTACAACAATACTTAAACTAACTACAAACAATATTGACGGTACTTAGAAAACACAATATATTTTTAGTTTTTGATTGCATCATCGCAGAAATATATGAAAAGATACGCCATGACAATTTCAAATAGTAAATATAAAGAAACTTGAAATAATATTTCCTATTAGAAAATTAAACATTTTTATATTTCCCGGTCTTGAGGAGATGCCGGGGCGCCACCATACTGCTTCATTTTGCAAATTTGCAATTATTATTGTTGTATTATCGCGTGTTGTGTATTGTGTCAGTTTCGTTTTATGTACTTCTATTCATTTTTAATTATCATCATTCTGCAATTGTATTTTGGCTGTAGTATAATGGAAAACTCTAATAAAGCATCTTCATCTAAGGTAAGACGATTACATCATTTATTATTTTAGGTTAGAATCACAAATATCTTGCTAGGATGGCTTGTTATTGGTTATTATCCTGCGTTTAGTAGAAAAACTCTCTTTTCTCTTTATATCCTGAATAAATCTGATAGTAGTGTCGTCGTTTCGTGTACATAATATTGCAATCGTAATAAATTCAAGTTCATTAAAATTTATTTCAATTCTGATTAGTGTGGACGTTTTTAGATCTAAAAACATCGCAAGAAGTATTCAAATATGCCTAAACAATGGTCACGTGAAATAGTAAGACAGAATACTAGAAGAAGATTGATAAAATCGAGAGTTGAAAGTGATGAGGCCTTTAATGATACCCAAACTTATTGCCTTGACATTGTACAAGATAAAAATGAGAACCCATCAGTTACTTTTCCTCTCACTTTTTCCCCAGAAAACCAAGTTATGGTCCCTTATTCGTCATTTAATAATACTGTTTAGTTGAATATGGTAAAAGCCCAGGCATCAGATACTTCATTAGCTAGTAACTTGAGAAATTGGGCAATTGATTGATGTATTTCCAATACAAATTTTAAAAGGTTACTACTTGAGTCTATTTAAATATAAAGCAAATGTAAGCAGAATAGTGTCATAATCAAGGACACTTTCAATTGTACAATCTTCATTGAAATAAGACTATAATTGTTAAGGTAACTGATTGTAGGTATTTACAATAATTTTTTGTTTCAGATCCAGTGAGACATTATTTTCCATGCATCAAAGATGATGCCTTTGAAAGGAACGTGATGGCTTGGTTGCAGTTTGCAAAAATCCGGTTTGACAGAGGGAAGCAGTAATTTTTATCATCGTGTAGGATACATAAAAGGTGAATCTTTCAAAAAGTTTTAATGGTCTGTTGAGTCAGTTGAGATTGCTGTATAGATATGTATGTGAGGTTTGGTAGAGTAGGTAGTAGATCAAATTGTCAATCTTGAAGCTAAACATTCCATTCAATGATTATTTTGTTTTCAGGTACCTGATAAGGAAAAAAAGAAATTTTTATTTTATTTTGACATTTTGATGTGTTGAGTACTTTATATTAAAATTTTTCTCTTTTTGACCTCCAAGACTTTCATGGAAATTTGAAATTAACTTCTCATGACAGAACCAAAAAAACATTTATTGTTTCGAATGAAAAATAACCAATAATAATATTAGTGTTTTTAAAAACACTAATATGAGCAGATTCCACGAAGTAAGGGTCGAGACAGTCAATTTCAATAATAATATTAATAATAAAATATTATAATGTATGGAGTTTCCACTTATGTGAATTTGTAGTGTATTTTTTGTGTTCATATGATCAAATTACGACCGTTCTCATCAACATTGAGGGTAAAGTTTTTCAATTGTTACACGATTTATTTTGAAGTTAAAAACATTTGTAGCTCTCTCAAGACGACAATACTCATTGTCGAAATATTGGAAATATAATGTTATAAGAGTACACGTTCGTTTTGCTGATGTCTCAAATAATTTTATACATTTGTTCATAAAATTTCACAGATTTGTTCACAACTAGTCAGATGTCGGCAAAAGACCACTTTCCGCTAGTTTTTCAGGTTTTCACACTCCTTTTGTTTGTAAAAACTAGACAATTAATTTGTAAAAAGTGGAAAATTTATCTGATCTCCATAGAGGACACATCAATACTGAACGATATTTTTTAAGATATCAAAACTGATGTCTTTCATGAAGGTTGCATTAAATTTCTATCAATATTAGAAGCAAGTAGTAGCAATTTTTAAAATGCTACCGTTATGTTATAGGAAGGAATAAATAAGATTGATGGTAAAAGTTGCTACTATATAGGGAGTTCCGATATTCGACCGACAATGGTAATGATAATAGCCCTTAAAAAATGATGAACATTGAGGTAGGAACATATTAGACCGTTCAAATGCTCAGTTGATGATATACAGCGTGTTAAACTTGGAGAAATAAAATACAATTCTCCTAATATCTCGTAAACAGTCCGCAATTTTTCTTTCAAATGTTGTACCCATGTGTCTTTCAAAGGTGCAAAAGTATGCCAAAAGTTAATCTTCAAATTCTTTATCCAGCGGCGTTCTGTAAGGGGATCCCCCGATTAATTACGACACTGACTAAATGAATAAATAAATTTTTTTCAATTTTATTTAAATTTAGTTTCAATTATGTTACAAGAATGATTTAACTATCATACAGTTTTCGAAATATTTGGCTTTAACAGAGAAGCTGCAATATGTTTTTATCATAATATCTTGTAAGCAGTTCGAAATTTTCCTTTCTAATGTTGCACCTAGGTGTCTTTATTAAAGATGTAAAAATTTATAAGTCATTATTATTTATTTTCATTTAATACAGTATTGTTTCAATAATACGAATGAATTATGATAAAAATGTATTGCAGCTCCTCTGATAAAGCCAAATATTTTGAAAACTATTGATTCAATTACAATGAAAGTTAATAAGTTTACGAAACATAATTAGTAGATTTAAATAAAATTTTGGAGTTAGTCAGTGTCGTGATTAATAGGGGGTCCAAGGTACCGCTCCCTCTTACAGTACGCCACTGGATAGAGCATTTGAAGATTATCTTTCGGTATACTTTTGCATCTTTAAAGTATAAAATTTGAAAGAAAAATTTCCAACTCCTTACGAGATATTAGGAGAACATTATTTTATTTTTCCAACTTTCACACGCTGTATATCATTAACTAAGCACTTGAAGAGTCTAATATGTTCCTACCTCAATTTTCATCAATTGTCTATGGCTATTACCTGTAAAGCGTTGTCGGTCGAATATCGGAGCCCCCTGTATAATATAATATTGGATATGTTATTTTCATCTAATTTATACTCTATATTGCCGTAACCTTCCTGCAATGACTAATTATGAAACATTACATACAGGGCCGGATTAAGCTAGGGGCTTGGGGGAGCTACAGCCCCGGGCCCCAGGTCCGAGAGGGCCCCATCATTTGGAAATCATTCTGTATTTTTTGATGTGTCGATACCACAAATCTAACGTATTGAAATTATTTTTTTAATTTTTCCATACAAAAAAAATTGATTATATCTAATTTTTTAGCGTATCTAATATAATCTTTGGCACAAAGGAAACAAATAAGCAATCAAATACGGAAATTGTATTTGTTTTTTAAATGTATAATTCACGGGAGAGCGTGCGCGCCGCCTGTTGACGTACCCGCACCGCGCAACCGCGCGCGCAGTTTCCGACATTTATAGTCGTCTCGCGGAAAAACAAAAGCTTGCGCTCATATGCTCCTGCGTGCTCAACGCAGCGGAGCTAGCTTTCTACGTTCCGTGTATCGGACATTCTCTCAATTTGGTTGGTTTATGTAGTGTAGAGGAATGTATTCAAGCCATAATTATTTTTTTGGCTTACTTCAGAGGTTTTATACTTTTTTCTCTTGTTCTACGCAGCGATGGGAAATTCTAATGGCAGCGTGTAAGGCTCATTTGCAAAGCTTGTCTACGACACGGTGGTCACGTCGTAGTGACGCTGCAAAAGCTTTGAAATAAAACTATAAAGGTATATATCAAGCACTTGTCACCATAGGTGAAGATTAATCACAAAAGGCTGATGTTCACCAAGAAGCCCGTTCACTAGCACAAAAAATGAGGGTGTTTGAACATGCCTTCAAGACGGTATTTTGGGATTCTGTTCTAAATAGATTTGATAGTGTCAGCAAACATATCCAAAATGTAGAATTAGACTTGTGCACTGCAAATAATATTCTTCTATCTCTGGCAGATTTTGTCAAAGATTTACGTAATAATTTTTAAAATTCTGAAGGGGAAGCAAAAAACCTTGGTGACTTTGTGATTGCAGAATATTGAGACGCAAAAAAACGAAAAATAACGAAGAAGCTACCCGTTGGATCTACCACGACTGAAACTTAAACAGGGGCTGATAGACTTCGTGTTGATACGTATTATGTTCTCATTGACAAACTCACTATTGGATTAGAGAAGAGGAGTGAAGCTTATTCGGATATAGTGAATACGTTTGAGTTTTTTCTAAAGCTGCACGTGATGGAAGATGATATTATCGATGAGAAGGCCAAATTTTTAGTGAAAACTTATTCGAGTGACTTGAACGATCATTTTTCAGATGAGCTTAAACAATTTATTCTTCTAGTAAAAAGTCCTAAAGCGTGTTGAGCTTAGGACGGACGCCAACTACCCTAGGTCAAGCCCTGCAGCGTGGTGAGCGCAGGACCGAGGCCTTTCCCGATTAGCCGAAATTCCAGAGCGCGTTGAGCCCGGGACGAAAGCAAACTCCCGACCTCAAAGATCACGTTGTGCGTTGAACGCGGGATCCCGACCCTGACACACACACCCCTTCTGGTTATAGGAACCTGACGTCCCCGTGAGGAAGTTGGACGGCCGAGAAATATATTCCGACGACCACCCTAGAGGGATTGCCAGCCTCCAGGACCAATAAACTTTGTGTATATATCTTTATTGTACAGAATTTTAGGTTTTAATTGTAGATAATTATTATAGGTTAATAAAGAAATGTATCTAACAACCCCTTTTATGCTCTACCAAACTGACGTACCCTCACAAATGGCGCCCGAGCAGAAAGTTAGATAATACAAATTACACCCGAGCAGGTGTCGCAAAAGACGCCCGAGTAGAAGTTTAGATAACAGATATAACAGAGCATCTAGGGAGACAACGAATACAAAGTGGAGGAATCAGACAAGAACGAATCATGAGCGAACAAGGAGAATACGCCGACGTGGGATTAGAGATAGCGGACACAAAAGTAGGATGGATATACAAGCTCAAGGAAGAAGAGCTAGTGACAGAACTACAAAAATTCGAATTAGACACAAGCGGTAATATGGACATACTACGTCCCAGAATGGTACATTTTATAAGGAAACAGATAGGACATAATACCAGACAACAAGAAAGCAGCATACAAGACTCTGAAAAACCTAGAGAAAGAATGTACACTGCCGAAGACAGCGAGTCCGAAGATAGACATAGTAGGTACAATCACAAACACGTAGATTGCATAGAACTGGACAAAATAAGGAGATGGGGAATATACTTTGATGGCTCAAAAGACCCGATAGAGTTCATTGAAAGGCTGCAAGAACTCAAAACATGTTACCAGCTAAACGACAAAGTTATACCTAGAGCTCTACTAGAAGTGCTAAAAGGCAAAGCAATTCTTTGGTACCGGAATAATAAACATATCTGGGAAACTTGGCAAGATTTCGTAGATGATTTCGAAACATTTTATGTATCATTAGATTTATCAACATACATAGAAGAAAAGATAATGGAGAGAAAACAAGGAGAAAACGAACCATTCAAACAATATATCACAGAAATTCAGACATTGATGCGGAGACATATGGGCTTCAGCAGTAGTCAACAACTTGAAAGGATATATAGAAATATGAACCCGAAATACAAACTTCACGTCCGAAGAAATGAAATAGCATCAATAAGAGAACTTACACGGCGAATAGACGAGCTAGAATGTATCCGAAGAGAGATCGAGAAAGCGGGCAAACCCGAGAGTAAAACCAATTACGACAGCCGCACGAGGCAAAGTCCGAAAAATAAGAGCAAATTACCGAATTACAACCGACAAGATTGTTGCTGGAGATGCGGAAAAAGGGGACATAGAAAAGAAACTTGCTATGGGAGACAAAAATTATTCTGCAGCCACTGCGGAACAATAGGAACACCTTCAAATCAATGCAGTTGCCGGAATTCAGGAAACGTAACAAGGGCCGATTCTTCGAGAGGCAAGATGAGCACAATAAAATCCTCCCCTACGAACAATTACAGTATATTAGAAGATAAAAGACCGCACATAACGATTTTTACCCAAAACCAACAACAATTAAACGCGTTAATCGACACAGGAGCACAGAAATCATACATTGGGACAAAAGGCCTAAACAAAATTAAATACTCCAAATACAGGACTAACCTAGAAAACACGGCGGTCACCTCAGCAAACGGATATAAAACGAAAATTACAAAGAGCTTTGTTATTCCGTGTACAATAGCTAAACGAGAAGGCGAGACAAAATTCCCCTATATACCCAATCTAGAAGCCGAAGCAATTCTAGGAGTAACAGATATTGCAGAGAGAAAAATACCATGGGCAGACCTGTTAAAAGAAGAAACCGACTTAACCCCAGAAGAGCAAGAAATTTACAACAAACTAACGCAGATTATTCACACCGTACAAAACCCAAAATAACAACAGGAAAATCACAAGAAAACGGACAACAGAAAAATAAAAAAATAGAACAGGAAGAAAGGATACACGAAGATGATGCATTCATAGAAAGATTACAGAGTATAAGATTCAATAACAAAAAACAACAGGCAGTAGTTAACATGGAAGAATTAAATCAAACAAAAGCCATCCCCAAGTATAATATTAATCCGGAACTACCAGCATTAGAGAAGAAAAGACTAGAAAAATTTTTAGAAACAGAATTAAAAAAATTTAACAACAGCCGGGGAGTAACACCATTGGCAGAACACACAATAAAACTAATACACAACACTCTCATCAAACAGCGGCATAGACCGAGGAATCCAGCAATGCAAAAGATAATAAGCGACGAGATAGACAACATGTTGAAAGAGGGAATCATAGAGAAATCCAATAGTCTATACAGCTCACCGATAGTCATAGTGCAAAAGGAAAACAAAAACTACAGATTCTGCATAGACTTTAGAAAAATAAACGAAATATCAGAAAAGGACGCATAGCCACTACCATTCATAAATAATATTTTAGAGAAATTGAAATCAGCCAAGTACATATCAACGCTAGACCTTAAAAACGGATACTGGCAAATACCCCTAGCATGAGAGAGTAGACCAGTAACAGCTTTCACAGCACCAGGCAAAGGACTGTTCCACTTCAAAGTACTTCCATTCGGACTGCACTCGGCAGCAGCAACGTTTCAAAGACTCCTGGACTCAGTAATAGGTGCAGAAATGGAGCCGCACGCCTTCGCATACCTAGACAACATAATAGTGGTAAGCAGAACATTCAACGAACACTTGAAACATTTGCACGAGGTATTCAAAAAACTGCAGAAGGCAAACCTAAGATTAAACACCGAAAAATGTAACTTCGGAAAACATGAAATGAAATACTGAGGACACGTCGTAAACAAAGAGGGTATTAAAACAGACGAAGACAGAGTCAAAGCAATAGTAGAGTACCCAGCACCAAAGACAGTAAGACAATTAAGGAAGTTCTTGGGTATCACATCTTGGTACAGAAGATTCATAAAAAATTATACCGAAACCACGGCACCACTGACAAACCTACTGGAGAAGAGACAAAAATGGGTATGGGACACCGACCAAGTGAAAGCATTCGAAAAGATTAAAAGAATGTTAACGCAAGCACCAATACTGGTATGTCCCGACTTTTCGTTCGAAAAGGTTTTTTTTTGCAAACAGACGCGTCAAATGTCGGACTAGGAGTAGCCTTACTGCAGAAAGACGAACATAACCACGAGAGAGTCAATGCATACGCCAGCAGAAGTCTAACCCCAGCGGAAAGAAACTACACAGTAACGGAAAAGGAATTACTAGCAATAATATACGGAGTAGAGAAAATGCGCCCTTACCTAGAGGGATACCCTTGTTCAATAATTACAGATCACCAAAGCCTCAAATACCTTCAGTCAATGAATAAACCTTCAGGTAGAATAGCAAGGTGGGCTATGACCTTCCAGCAGTTTGACTACCATGTTATATACAGGAGGGGAACAGAGAATATTATAGCCGACCCCTTATCGAAAAATTCAATAGACTACATCAACGTAACACCGGAGAAAAGTAAAGTATATTGGTACGAGAAAAAAAAACAGAAGTAGGAACACAGCCGCAAAAACATTCGGATTTCACAATCACAGACGGCAAATTATATAGACACTTTTGGGATAAATATGATTTAAAGGAGACAGAAATGTCAAGCCCGTGGGAATTATGCATCCTCGCAAGTGAACAACAGAAAATAATAGAAGGGAACCACAGCAATCATACATCAGGACACCTGGGAATAGCAAAAACAATAGCACGACTAGCCAGGAAATACTATTGGCCAGGAATGTTCAGAGACACAGCTAATCCAAACAAAGCCGCAAAGATGGAAGACGTACTCGACCTATACGACGACGCCATATGGCAAATAGAAGAAAGAGAATTGGACCGTCCTCCGACACCGGAAAAATCCATCGAGCAAGAATGGAACCAATTGGTGGAAAAGAGAAACCAGTCCCTAACAGTGAAAATTCCTCTAATACAGCTCGTGCCAGAGCAAATAAGAGAGAAGCCGAAGACGGGAAGGAGAAGTTACCGATACAGACTATCCAACGGAAAGAGTATTAACATAAAATACTAAACCAAGCAGCGAAAACCGATTACCATAGTGTCCCTCGCCACTGACGAGGAACCAAAATTTTGTCCCAAAATTTTTACGACCTGAGAGGGGTGTAACGACACAGTCGTTCTGAACATAAAATAACCCCAATAAATAATCAGAAAACAGAACTCTACGCGAAGCAAACTAGACGGAGTTAAACACCCAGCACCGAGAGGGCAGCACCTTCGCCTTTCTGCTAATAACTTGACCGATACTACCAAAGCATACGTTCTGCGATATACCAGGCAAGCTCTACCTTACGTAGAATAACGATAGGAAGCTTCAACTGAAAACAACCGAAGTGTTGCACTATATTCCGGAGCCTGTTGAACTCGGAATTGTCAACACATAAATATCCCGCTTCTCGTTGAACCCTCGATGTGCGTTGAACTCGAGGCTAGACGTTGAGCGAACCTGAATATCGGATGAAGTCCTAAAGCGTGTTGAGCTTAGGACGGACGCCAACTACCCTAGGTCAAGCCCTGCAGCGTGGTGAGCGCAGGACCGAGGCCTTTCCCGATTAGCCGAAATTCCCGACCTCCGAGATCACGTTGTGCGTTGAACGCGGGATCTCGACCCTGACACACACACCCCTTCTGGTTATAGGAACCTGACGTCCCCGTGAGGAAGTTGGACGGCCGAGAAATATATTCCGACGACCACCCTAGAGGGATTGCCAGCCTCCAGGACCAATAAACTTTGTGTATATATCTTTATTGTACAGAATTTTAGGTTTTAATTGTAGATAATTATTATAGGTTAATAAAGAAATATATCTAACAACCCCTTTCATGCTCTACCAAACTGATGTACCCTCACATGATCATTTTCAACTCTAAAAAGAGTTAAAGGTCTTCATCGCGCAAACATGGCAGATGGAAGACTGTCAGCACTGGCTAGACTGAAAATTGAAAGTGAATTGTTTAGAACAATAGATTCTGAAGAGCTCATTCAAGATTCCATAGCTCAAAAGTGCAGAAAAAAATTCGAATGACTTTCTCATCTAGTACTCGGAAGAGCATTTAAATGTATATATTGTTACTCGAATGTATATATTGTTACTGAAATTCTAAAATGTAGTTATAGTCAATACTTTTGAGATAATATATGTAATAATTATTTTTAGAGGAAATATGTGGTATAATTAATTTATTGGAAATGCCTATTACTTTTATTACTCTTGTTTTTCCGGGTTTCCGAATTCCTTAAGCGGACCCCGTCATTATTTTAACCCCGGGCCTTGTAAATCTTAATCCGGCCCTGATAACATATCTCAATCCATTTCATTATTTGCTACAACATTGTCACAAGACCACATTTTTAATATCGCATTTGCAATTTTCCTGTACATTATATGCAATTTTGCAGTAACCTTACTGGAATAATTGATAATGACACATTCCGTTTGTAATATTGCTGAACGTCCGTTTCAGTAGTTACTGAACCTTTGCAGTGAGGTAGCAGAAAACTCTGATGTAACATCATCCATTATGATGAAAAGTTACTGAAATATTGTATAAATGTTACTTTGCTTAGTGGGTTTTTTATGCATTTAGATATTTCTGCACTACTCTGCTTAGTGCAGCTGGTGTAGAAACGGAACACGCCTATTTTCTCTTTCCGTCAAATGAACCGTCAAATTTAGAGGGCGCTACAAGTATTCATTCCATGGCAACGGCAAGAATGAATATTTTTGCCCTAGGGTTAGAATTAAGTTATTCCATAATCAAAAATTACGTCGGAATATAGAAATTCTATAATAGTCGTAGGAAAAAAGATTTTTAATGATATCTGAAAATTTGAAAAGTTCCAAAAACGTTTCAGAAGTCAAGAGAATAATTTTGAGTTCTGAAAACAAAATAATCCGGAAAATGAAGATTATATTGTTGGAGTAATTCTTGATTAGAATGATTATTTACGATCGTATTTGTTGGGAACTGTTATCAGATCACTGTTATCTCACACTCTCATGCTGTGAATGGTTTTTTCCTACGACTATTGTGGAATTTCTACATTCCGACGTAGTTTTTGATTATGGAATAACTTCATTCTAGCACTAGTGTAAGAATATTCATTCTCGCCCTTGTTATAGAATGAATACTTGTGGCGCCCTCTAAATATCACGGTTCATTTGACAGGAAGAGGAGATAGGCGTGTTTTGTTTTGTACACCTGCTGCACTACGCAGAGTAGAAGTAGTTCCGAATTACCAAAATGCATAAAACACCCTCTAAACTCAACGTAAAATGACTAATATGGTCGTTGAATATTAATTGTTACAGCCAGAAGTGCAGAGTAAGTGTACTTTATGACACTTTTTAATATAAAAAGAAGAAAATACACTATCTATCAGCCAACTATCAACTGTCAAAATTATCTAATTTTTTTAATTTTGAATTCAGATTCATATTACTTCATAAGAAGTAAGTGAATTTAGATAATGTTATTTGAATAATAGCTATTACATGGCTTCATTCCTTTTTAGTGTCTGATACTGACAGCAGTGGTAGTTTTGCCCCAACTCCTTCAGCAATTAAAGATTTAGCAGAAGCGACAGCAGGCAATCTGTTGCCTGAAAAATCTAAACATATTTATCTCCAACAATATGACCTGTTCATCCAATGGCGTAGATTAAAAAAAGCCGAACCATTTTCAGAGAATGTATTTCTTGTATACTCTGCAGAATAAGCAAAGTCAAATATACCATCTACTCTCTAGAAAATATAGTCAATGCTAAGAACCACTATTAACATAAAACATAAAGAGTTTTGTTCAAATATGCCAGGTTACGAGCATTTTAAAAACACAATCTGAGGGATATCCAGCGAAAAAATCAAAAACATTAGAGAAAAAGTTAACTGTTGTATAAACAATGCGCCTGATGATGAATACCTCGCAACAAAGGTAAATTCATGATAAGCTGAGTCTAAATGAAGTTATAAATAATATATATTTATCAAATGAACCCTAGATTCCTCTTTCCATTATTAGATAATTTATATTCGCAGAATATCTAGCATTATTCTACAGTTAAGTTATTAGGAGCTATAAGAAATAAATTTGTTCGGGTTGTGAATAACAACCGACTGAAGCCTATTAACTACGAATTGATGTTATCTCTTTTCAATTAATTGTTTCTAGTGTTGCCGATTCTAGCCTAGTTTAAATTAAAACTGTCACATTGATTTTCAAATGGATATTTTAAATGATTTCGAGGAACTCAAAGACCATATACACATTGTGCATCAAACTATCTTTCTCTACACATATTATGAAGTCAGGGATCGTAGAGTTACTGACGTAACTACAAATAATTTATATATATATATATATATATATATATATATATATATATATATAAAACAGGAGGACAGTAACTGGGTACTGGTAACTATATAACAAAATATAACGGTGGGAAACCCCAAAAGAACCAAGGAGGAAGCAATGAAAGTTCTTAGTTAGCTTCTTAAGTAAATGCCTTTATTTCAAGTTCGAGCTTTTGTTTGTGATTACAAATTTCATAAGGATAAAACTAAAAAATATATGGAGACCACTCCATAACAAATACGTATGAGTTAGTTATTATTACACTCACCAGAATCAACATTAAAGCTCTAAAAATCTACCTCACATTTGGAAGTATTAAAACTGACTTTAAAAACTAATATGAAAATATTAAAATATGTATATGGACATGTTTAAAATCAAAAATACAAGTAACCAATTGTCAACAATATTAAAAATCTACCTCATCAAAAAGGATGGATGAAGATTAACATTAAACTGTTTCTCTGTAACTACCACTAACAAGGAAATGGAGAGAGCAGAACTACACATGTCAAAAATTGATTGATGCCACTTTTTCTAATTTGGAGAAGTTCTGGTGTAATTCTGCCAACTCTCAGTCTTTCTTCTACACTACATACATTTAAATTTAGTTCAATGGTTACGTATATATGGCCACTTATTTTTCTTAGTAAGTTGTTGCTGTAGTAAGTATATATACATTAAACTTAAGTCATCTACGTTTATCTTGTGGTTGAGAGTATTTCTGCATTCACTAATGTAACATATCTCTAATATCTTTCGCTGAGATAGATTATTCTCTGAGTCAAGGATAACAGCATTTTCGTACTGCACCCTGTGATCATTCTGGTTTACATGTATACTAAGGCTAGTGGCCTGTGGTTTGTTTTTACAATCGCTTTTATGCAAAGCTAATCTCTTTGACAATTTTTGGCAAGTGTACCCTATGTATACCAACCCACATTCACAAGGGATACATACTACGCCAGACTTTTGCAATGTTGGTGTTTTATCTTTCCAGTTAGAGTAGAATAGATTAAGATTCTTACAATTGTAGTTCGCTATTACTATGTTATAATTGGAAAACCACATAATCAAAGAAGGAGACAAATTGTGTATGTATTGTAATTTAGCATACCTTAAGGGTTCTGCATCATTAGTAATTGAATTCCGGCCAGTAATACCGTCATTGTTACAAAACAACAATCTATTCACAACTTTTACAGGATATTGATTTTTTATGAGTAAGTCCTTCAGAATTACAAGATATTTTGTATAAATTGCTTGTGACAAATTCTATTAATCCTATTTTTCATAGCTGAAACTGAATTAATTTTTTGCTTTTCTGGATGGTATGAAGAAAAAGGTATGTATCTACAAAAATTAGTTGCTTTTCTATACCAATACAGACAAACAACGTTATCGGTATTTCTAACTACTAATGTGTCTAAAAAGGGGATAGATGAGTGTGACTCCTCTTCCACCGTAAACGTAAGGTTAGAATTAAATGAATTGAAAATATTAAGTACAGAAAAGTACAGAAAAGTAGAGAAAAAGTACAGTCTGTACTTAATATTTCCAATTCATTTAATTCTAACCTTACGTTTACGGTGGAAGAGGAGTCACACACATCTGTCCCCTTTTTAGACACATTAGTAGTTAGAAATACTGATAACGTAGTTTGTCTGGATAGGTATAGAAAAGCAACTAATTCAGGTAGATACATACCTTTCTCTTCATACCATCCAGTAAAGCAAAAAATTAATTCAGTTTTAGCTATGAAAAATAGAATAAATAGAATTTGTCACCAGCAATTTATACAAAAAAATCTTGTAATTCTGAAGGACTTACTCATAAAAAATCAATATCCTGTAAAAGTTGTGAATAGATTGTTGTTTTGTAACAATGATGGTATTACTGGCCGGAATTCAATTACTAATGAAGCAGAACCCTTAAGGTATGCTAAATTACAATACATACACAATTTGTACCCTTCTTTGATTAGGTTGTTTTCCAATTATAATATAGTAGTAGCGAACTACAATTGTATGAAACTTAATCTATTCTACTCTAACTTAAAAGATAAAACACCAACATTGCAAAAGTCTGGTGTAGTATATGGTATCCCTTGTGAATGTGGGTTGGTATACATAGGGCACACTTGCCAAAAATTGTCGAAGAGATTAGCTTTGCATAAAAGCGATTGTAAAAACAAACCACAGGCCACTAGCCTCAGTATACATGTAAACCAGAATGATCACAGGGTGCAGTACGAAAATGCTGTTATCCTTGACTCAGAGAATAATCTATCTCAGCGAAAGATATTAGAGATGTGTTACATTAGTGAATGCAGAAATACTCTCAACCACAAGACAAACGTAGATGGCTTGAGTTTAATGTATACATACTTACTACAGCAACAACTTACTAAGGAAAATAAGTGGCCAGATATACGTAACCATTGAATTCAATTTGAATGTATATAGTGTAGAAGAAAGACTGAGAGTTGGCAGAATCAAACCAGAACTACCCCGAATTAAAAAAAGTGACATCAATCAATTTTTGACATATGTAGTTCTGCTCTCTCCATTTCCTTGTTAGTGGTAGTTACAGAGAAACAGTTTAATGTCAATCTTCATCCATCCTCTTTGATGAGGTAGATTTTTAATATTGTTGACAATTGGTTACTTGTGTTTTTGATTTTAAACATGTCCATATACATATTTTAATATTTTCATATTAGTTTTCAAAGTCAGTTTTAATACTTCCAAATGTGAGGTTATGTCTCCACACACCTCTTTTAGTAATGTGGTCGCTAGATTTTTAGAGCTTTAATGCTAATTCTGGTGAGTGTAATAATAACTAACTCATACGTATTTGTAATGGAGTGTTCTCCATATATTTTTTAGGTTTATCCTGATGAAGTTTGTAATAACAAACGAAAGCTTGAACTTGGAATAAAGGCATTTACTTAAGAAGCTAACTAAGAACTTTCATTGCTTCGTCCTTGGTTCTTTTGGAGTTCCCCACCGTTATATTTTATTATATATATATATATATATATATATATAACAATAGCACAGACAAGGAAAATCGAAAAACTAATATAAGCAGACATTTTCAATTATTAATAAAGTTATATTTGTTAATCAGTTTTTCATTTTATAGTCGTAGAAAAAGTATAGTCTAAAACACTCGTAGAACCGAATATTTCTACTCGTGTAGAATTTTGCTTATTCCACCCTTGTTATAGAATATACTATTCTGATTGTTTGAAGACGTTCTTTTAAGTCAATACCATTACAAAATAAACGGTTTTGAAGATTAAAACTAACTTTTCCGCATCTGTAATCCTGAACAATATTCTATCATAAAATTGTTATTTGTATACACTTCGGGGGATCTTCGTGCTAGCAAACCGAAATTTCTCCAAAAATAACCAAAAATTTAGTATATCTGGATTTATAGGACCCGCTCTACTCGCACTAGTCAATTGAAAATCCATAGGAAACAGCTGAGAGACACTTTGAACAATATTCATTCATAAAATTGATCAGTCGTATACTCTCTGGAGGCTGTATCGTGCTAACAAACTCAAAATTCTCCAAAAATGACCAAAATTTGGTACTTCAAGTACGATAGCACCCGTTGCACTGGCTTTAGTAAGCTGAATATCAATAGGGTTCATCTTCGAGACACCCTGAATAATATCCAATCATAAAATTGGTCACTTGTATATACTCCGGAGGCTGCATCGTGCTAACAAACTGAAACTTCTCCAAAAATGACAAAAATATCGTACCGAAAGTACGGTAGCAACTGTTGTATTGGCTCTGGTGAGATGAGAATCCATAGGGCTCATCAGTGAGACGTCCTGAATAATATTCAATCATAAAACTGGTGACTTGTAGAACTCCGGAGGCTGTATCGTGCTAACAAACTGAAATTTCTCAAAAAATGACAAAATGTCGTACTTCAAGTACCATAGCACCCGTTGTACTGGGTCTGGTGAGCTGAATATCAATAGGGTTCATCTGTGACATGTCATTAACAATATTCTATCATAAAATTTGTGACTTATCGCACTCCGGAGGCTGTATCGTGCTAACAAGACATGTAAGGAAAAGTGGCCGACGACAACGACGACGACATAAACACAGTATTTTTTTCTAAAAACCGTTTTTTCGTGTTGTTGTTGATGGAAAACGTGAAAATAACTCAAAAAAAATTTCAAACTTCCAACTTTTTCTGGGGTAAACCAATACTTTTCTCGCATATTAGATAGGTTGGGCGGAAAAGTAAAAATCATACGATTCACGAAATTGAATAAACTAGATTTCAATTCTGTCATAATAATCAGTTTGGTTGGCGTTATACTTTCTTTTTGCACCTTATATATCATAAAACGGTCTCCAAATTAATATAATTATCATTATTTGTGTACATGGAATTATTTAACTTAATGTTGAAGACTGTATTTTTGAAATATTCTGTGAAATTGGATACATTACTAAATATTCCTCTCAACTCCAAATAACTATGAATAAGAGTATTCCAAAATCTTTGAAATTAGTTTACTCAAATCCAGAAGTTTGGGAAACATTTTCGCTGAGAGTGAGTAGAAGATAATAATTTTTTTCTTAACGCTGCCCCTTAACATCGGAAATTTCTAAATGATGTCTTATTAAGTTTTAATGAAACCATTTTCTATGGAAAATACCTTTCAAATATAATTTTGTAAAGACGTCCAACCACTGTTGATTTATTGTGTTGTTTTCCTGAACTGTTCCAATCTTTTGGTAAATGTACTATATATGACGAAATTAATTGCGTTATTAGCGAATCTCAAATGTTTTTGAAAGTTTGTACATAAATATTATATTATAAGTAGTATATTAAATAAATAAAAGGAAATATTTGCCTTATCCATATATCGTCTTTCATATAAATTCTGTGGTTCGTGGATTCATGAATACTGTCAAACTAATCAATTGGAAAACTTCATTGAACAAAATAAACTTCTGAGTGTCACATAGACGTATTAGGTATACAATTTTCAATTACTCAATCATTTGCAATATCAGATAGAAATTTGACTTCTGATCTAGAATTTATGACTACATAAATAATTCGATTACGAAATATTAAAAAGAATATGATAGTGGCTCACGCCATATAGGAGTAAATAGTACAGTAATTGGTCCTGTCAGAAACTAAACGATTGAAATAATAGAGTACATGCTCACATTGGAAGAAAATCTGAGTTTTGATGATCCTGGCCCTGAAGAAAACTTTGAATTTCTATTGAACAATCAATCTAAATAATGAAATTTTTATAAAAATTAGGTGATGAATAGTCAATTTATCGTCAACGATAGTTACTGGCCGTGCAATTCAATCTTTGGCATTTGTTATATATTTTGTTTGTTATCACCAATATTTTGTTTATCGTCAATAATTTCTTGTTTGGTTTAACTACCTTTTTCAATTTCTTCAGTTTTTCCTCTGGTTTCCCCTCTCTATAAAGCTTGTTGTTTTCTGTTAACTTTTTCAAGTACTTTTCTCATTAGGTTCAATTTGTTATTCTCATCTTATTCAAAGTATAATGGATTTACGCACAGTAAACAATCACTTTTGCGCTTAGGTGTGAGTCGTAGTGGCAGAAAATGTTTTCACTTTGTAGCTATTTTTACAGCGAGATAGAGAAAGATCAAGTACATCGCCACATTGAGACTATATTATTGTTAATAATATCTAAACTACCTCTTTTGTTGGAATGAGAACCACTTTCCAATAAATTTCCTTTCAAATTGAAAGTGAGTATCGTTCTTCTAATTTCACGTGTCTCACCATAATTATCCTCATCTTCACAGAGTATTTCTTCAATGCTTGTTCATCTGAATTGGTTCAGGAACAGATATGGTAACCTGCATTATTAAATCAATCATCAAGCTTAATTCGGTCAATGACATGAAAACAAATTATTCTTTTCTCTTAAATATTTAGTAATTGCATATTGAGTTCCATTATTGATCCATTTCCAACAGTCTAATTAGTTTTATCCATATTACAATAGATTTATCTAGTGTTAAATGAAAACGATCATCATTGTCAATAGGAACACATTATAAAGTTTTTTAAATGTTGCCAATAATTTTTGATTGGCCAAGAACTGTATCGTTTACCTCTATACCAAATTGAGTAAAGCGAAATAAATATCCTTACAGCGTGCCCTTGTAATAATTTATTAGAGTGCGCCACTGTACGAAAGCCCAAACGATTTGTAGAAATAACTGTTGCACATACCTAAGCCATTTCGTAGTCATACTATAAAATAACACACCAACACAAATTAAATATTTTTAAAAACGAGACAGATACGATGACAAAAAAAATTCGAAACTAGCGCGGTATATTTTTTGGCGTCGGCGTCGTATTTTCACGAGCGTCGCGGATTTGGGCAAACTTTCGCGGTTATTTCCGTACCTCAGCCGCAGCTGAACTGACGGCGTCGACTTCGAAAACGGCGTCACGACGCTACGAATACCACCGACGATTTCATCTAGTGTGTTGTTACCTGTAGTGCTAACGACGCGCGCACATATGTAGCCAAGAAATAATTTTATATCGTGGTAATCAAGACGAAGAGTTTGATGGTTGATCGACGCAGATGCAATTGCATTGAATATTTTATGATGCTCGAAATTTTTTGGCATTGCCACAGAATAATAAATCTATATTTTAGTTAAACATAAGGGAATAAAAGTAATATTATAGGTCACAAAAGTTGTTCATGGAAGATTTACGCCATTTTTTAAGCTCTAATTTTTTGTAAAAAATCTAAGTCCGGTCTATTTATTCACATCACGTCAAGTTTTTCTGTAATTCTCCCTTCCAGTGCAGAAAACAATTTGTGTTTCTTCTATTTCTTCTTTCGTCTCGCTTCCTTCCGACTTTCCTTCTTTAACATAATTTTCTATTGTTTCCTCTTCATCATCAAATTCATCGTTGGATCCTCTCCCAATGTTATCTGTAATCGCTGGTAGTCTCTTAAGTAGTCCATTGTAAATTTCGACTAAAACACTTCAAAAATTCGAAATTCTATAACTTTAATTTTTATGTTCTATTTTCTTTGGTTACCTCTGCACGGTCTTCTGCAGCGGTTTTCAATTTTACCTCGACTATTATGACGCCACATTACTCTGCGACAGACACTTAAGTAACTGACCATAAACAAAAAAGTACATCGACGCAAAGTACCGAGACTTCTCGATTGGCTATGACATAGAGATCGCTAACTTTACCCGGTCTTTTAGATAGGCTGTACCTACTGAAAGGTTGATAGTGTGTTGAACCTCCACAGCTCCACGATTACTCACACATTTCCTCTATGCCGCCAAGCATACTCATATTGCGGTGATTGAAATCCTCCTGGGGTATCTTATTCCATCCCACCTCTATCTAATGTCGAAGAGTTACCTGAGTTTGAGGAGGACGCTGTATAATTTCTAACTTTTCCCAATTATGCCCCACACATGTTCAATTGGCGACAAATCCGGGGACCTTGGGGATCATGGTAAGAGATTAATTTGAGCCTGGTGGAAGTACTTCAAGGTTTGTCTAGCTGGCGTTATATTGCTAAAAGTTGGATTTTAAAGTGATCTGAGTTTAGGAATCAGGAGAGGTTCCAATATTGTTTGAATGTATCGATGTGCATTCATATTGCCTCTGATAAGGACTAAAGATAACCGTGAGCCATAAGCAATGGCGCCCCATATCATAACTCCAACAGTTCCATGTAAAGTGTACCTAATTTTGAGCATTTTTGCGGGGTATCTCCCTTATCTTCAAAGATAGAATATTGCGGTTTTCGCGATAGTTTGCTACTTTTAAAAAAAATTGAAATAGGGCAAGCTGAAGTTTGATAGCTATTTTGGTTTTTGGGATACATGGTGGAATTGAATAGTATTCCTTTTTAGGCACTCTCTGTATATCAGAGATATACATTTAACGAAGAAGTTGATACTTTTTCTAATAGAATTTTAAGCAAAATTGGTTTGCTGTTTGTTTTATAGTTTACTGTTGTTTTGACTAAGATTCAATTATTCATCAAAATAATTAAGTAAGAATGCGTCAATAAATAATTAAGGATTGAGAATTGAACAAAAAGTTTTTGAACTGAGTTTGAAAGTATAATAAGTATAATAATTACTCACATGGATTTTGTTCTCAATAAACTTTGAACCATATTCTACTACCTATTAACTGCGACACAAAAAAATTATTAGAAAAGTTCTGGGCATATTTAAAAAAATATGTCTAATGAATATATTGTAATGTTTTTCTTAATTATTCAAAACATTTTAAATACGACGGGTGGGATAAATTTATACACACGGTATCTACTCTACTCACATAATTCATTTTTTCACTTAACTGTTCACTAATTCATACTACTATATTACTATTAATCACTTTTTCACTGTTCTGCCATGAGATTAAATTGTAAATTAAAAACTGTAATTGGTAGGTAGTCGCTTATATATTAGGTGCCTTCCACTCCGGAAACTTCTCGATTGCGACTCCCCAAAAAAATCGACCTCCCTGGAAGTCTCTAGATAAGAACAGTTACAAAAATAATGATAGATATTTCGAAGAATTCCCTGTGCATTCGCCAAAATTTTAACTTACATATATAGCGTTAGACAGAGTCGGATTCAGGGACAACACCAATGTGCGATTTTCTATAAAGGAACTTCCTCCTGAAACTTCTGTCTAGCCGTGACTGGATGTTGAAATCGGCAACTGGACCCATGCCTGCACTTCCGGTCGTATGGAAATAACATGTCACTGTCTTCAATGGGTACCGATAACAAGGGGTATATCTGCAAACTAATATGTGGACACCGTTCCTTCGGAAGATCATCTCTATTATGTTCCTGATAATTCGTCAATTCAACTGGTCGCTTTATATCCTGGGCATTGCTAGTTTCACCACGTGGGATTCCAGCAGATGATCTAGAAGGTTTTGTAGCGGATCCCACAGATTTCGGTAAGTGGATCGATCTGGAAATTCGTTTCTAGTTATCAGATAGAAGACATACCACGAATTGTGTTTGAGTCTCAGTGTCTTGCCAGGGGCTGGTATCTGATATTAAAGGTATTCTAGTTGCCCAAACTTCTTTCGACAAACGGTTGCCAGCTCTCATCCGTGTTTGTTACTGGCGGAAATGTTATGCCAGTGAATACTTTTCCAGGAGCGTGAACAAATCTTGCCTTTGTTCTGTAGTGACTCCGTTCTAGCTTTCACGGTAGCTCCGTATGCGCCCATAAATTCTACTGAGGCTGGATCAGACTCTTGTTTTAAATGGTTCACTTCTTCCTCTTTGTCATTGTCTGCGTCGAATGGCGCTAGTCGGTTTTGGTGGACTACTCTCGGATTTCCATTGGGATCTTGCTTATGCGAGAGATGACGACGTTGATCCTCTTTTTGATTAAGTAGGGACCTTCTCACGATTTTTGTAGTTTCGAAGAAAATCCTTGTCTATTTGTCAGGCTGTGTAACCATCAATTGTCTCCTATGCAACTACCTTCTGTGACCTGCGTTTCGTACCGTTTTATTATTCTATTGCTGGCAAATTGAATATTCGTTCGAACCAATTCGTGCACATTGTCCATCCTTCTTCTCAACTGGATCACGTAATCTTCTCCTGCTAGGCTTTTGTCAGGCCCACAGGCTACAAGGAAGCCTTATTTCACGTCCACATAAGATTTTTGCAGGTATTTATGGCAGATCGATAAGCCAACGCAAATTGGGATAGAGACTGGTCTCAATCTCTCTGGTATCTAGAAACTACTTTGGGCAGGTATTTTCCATTCGTCCTGTTCATTCTTTCGACCATTTCATCTGACTATGGATGCAACGCTGTTGTACTGGTCTTCCTAATTCCTAGCTTGTCACAAATTTCTTGCAATACCTGGCTCTCGAAATTTCTTCCTTGATCTCTATGGACTTCCAAGGGTACTAGTCATACATTTCTTACCCCATTACTCCACAAAGTCGGAGCTGTTCATACAATAAAACCTTTCACGTACTCCCCGAAGGGTTTTATTCACTCCCAGATGACCTTCTTATGGACTGTCGTGTAAATGTCTCCGTACCTCTGCTACTCTCGTTCTGGGGACAACTATCTGTCTTTTCATCTCGGAACCATAATCGTTTCTAAGAACTCTTTTTAGCAGCACTTTTTCCAGGACGAGGGACTCCAACTGAGCCCAATATGCCTAGAGTGTCGGTGAAAATCTTGACACTTCTTGCCAGATAGGTCGCTGATTTCCTTCCTACCATTGTCGAATCTTCTTTAGGTGAGGATCATTCTTCCAATATTCTCTGATCCTGGTGGGTGACCATTCTTCGTTGACTACTGTAATTTCTGAAAATGCAGCTTCTCTAAATTCCGCCTAATTGCCGTGGGAAAAGTCTATTGGGCACGGCCGTCTAGACAGGGATTCGACAATTCGGTGACTCACACTAGCTCAATGTTCAATGTTGAAATCGTTTCCTTGAAGTCGTTCAATCCATCTAGCGATCTGGCCCATGGGATTCTAGAAGTGCATCAACCACTTGAGTGCTACATGATCAGTTTCTTCCATAGAGATACTGGTAAAACTGTTCCACAGACTTCACATCCGCCAAAGGTTCTCTTGTCGTGACGCAGTAGCTTCATTCTTATTTGGAGAGGACTTTATTGAAAATTCCCAGGAATATTTGTTGCTCTCCTTGGATCTGTGAGAGCACTCTTCCAATTCCTAGGATGCTTGCAGCAGTGTCAAGAGGAAGTCTCCTACTGGTAATGGATATGCCAATGTCAGCGCCGTGGTTACATGTCTCTTCAAGGTTTCAAAAGCCGCTGGATAGTCTTCGTGCCAAAAGAAAGCTCTTCGTTCTTCTGTGAGTCGAGTTGTGGCTTGGCAATATCTCCAATCTTCCTTATACTCGTAAATCTTCTACATTATATGCAATTTATAAGGAATCTCCTAATTTTGTGTTTGTCGGGTAGTTGCGGCAATTACTGAATGGAAGCTATTTTCTCTGGATCCACCGCAACTCCCTCATTTCTCACTATATGACCTATATAGTTGTCTCGGTTTTGGAATAGCGGACATTTCTTCATATTTAACATCAGCTGGGCAGCTTGAAGTCGTTTCAATGCAGCTTCCAAATTCTTTAGGTGTCAGTCAAATGTCTTCTCCAGTACTACTTCTTCTTCTTAAAGTGCCTATTCGCTCCGGATGTTGGCTATTCGAACTTTGTTGACAGCAGCTCGGAATAGTTGAGTGGTTGATTTGTTGAACCACGTTCTTAAATTTTTCCCACTCCTCTACCTCCCCATACCTTGCCTTGGAGAATCTTCTGTAAAAGGGTATATCGGCTCTCATTACGCATTATATGTCCAATATTTTGTAGCTTTCTGGTCTTGACTGTGTTTAGGACTTCTTTTTCCTTTCTCATCCTTCTCATTACTACCATGTTGGTTATTTTCTCTGTCCAAGGTATTCGTTTGATTCTTCGGTACAGCCACATTTCAAATGCCTCAAGTTTTTTGGAGGTGTCTATGATTCGATCCCATATAAGAGAATCGAAAGCACGTAACATTGTAGTAGGTGAATTTTTGTTGACAGCTGTAAGTCGTGACTGGTAAAGACTTCCTTCTTACTGATGAATGCTGTTCTGATCTCCACAGAATGGTCCCAGTCATCATTTATGTTCTTGCTCAAGTATGCGTTTTTGTTGACTCTTTATAAAGGAGTTTCGTCCACCAACAAAATACCGCCGGTGTTTTGGTTCTTACTGATTATCATAAGCTTTGTCTTATTGTTGTTTATTTCCAAACCATATTGTCAGCTGTATGTTGTAACACTGTCCATTAAGAGTTGTAAGGAAGCTAGGCTGTCCGCAAAAATAACAATATCATCTGCATACCTTATATTATTCAGTCGTTCTCCGTTTAGCAGGATTCCAGCTTCAATGTCTTGCAAGGCTTCTCTGAAAATGCATTCCGAGTACAGGTTGGAAATTCCAGGAGATAGTATGCTTCCCTGTCTTACACCACGTAATATTTGTATCTATTCTGTTGTCTCTTTGTCTACCCTGACACAAGCCCTCTGATTCCAATAGAGATTTCTGATGATTTTGAGGTCCTTCCCGTCCATGCCAGCTTTTTGCAGAACCTCCTTCCTATAGTCTATAAAACATGCGTAGACATCGCAGTTGACATCCCTGAATCTCTGAAACATCACCTGGACCGAAAATATAGCTTCCATAGTTCCCACAGCACTTCTAAACCCGAATTGGGTCTCAGACATCTGATCCTCACACAGTTTAAATATCCTATTGTGAATTAACTTCAGGAAAATCTTCAGCTGATCACTTATCAAGCTCATTGTTCGAAACTCACTACATTGCCCAGCATTAGGCTTTTTGGGAAGAGTAATGAATTCAGACCTCAGCCATTCCGTGGGTGTGACGCCCGTATCTTAGACCACATTGAACACTTTTGTAAGCCACTTTACAGTCTTCCCTTCGATCAGCTTTAATATTTCAGCAGGAATCTCGTCTGGGCCCAAGGCCTTTTGATCTTCTGCATTTTTCAAGGCTGCCTGTACTTCTACCTCTAAGATTGGGTGATCATCTGTTCCTTCTATATTGGCTGGCACCGTTCTTACGTCATCAAACAGTTGTTTAATGTAACCTTCCCAGGTTTGCTTAATTCCCGACTTCTCTACTATAACTCGGCCTTGGTTATCCTTAAGTTCAATAACTGTTCTTCTCTGCACTTGTCCCGCTATTCCCTTCACCTTCTTGTGCATATTAAAGTTATCACAATTAGCTTGACATTTTTCGATTTCCATACATTTTTCAAATTTCTCTTCTCCTTTGGCTGTTCCCATTTTCGCCCTTATTCTTTTTCGTATGTTCATGTATTCTCTTTTTATTATTCCTATACAATCTCCTCTTTTCCATCAGTTTTAAGATCTCATCCGTCATCCCAGATTTATTTCATCTGTTTGTTAGGCTTTAAGTACTTTTCATTGACTCTATGTAGACTTTCTTGAAGCATCTTCAGGTCTTTTTCTACATCCTCATCATTATCCAGTTCTTCCATATCTGACAAGAGTTCGCTATTTACCAAACTGATTGTGGCTGTATCTTTCAGTTCTCTGTAGTCGTATCTCCCTACACGTTTTTTCTCTACCTTCTTCAGCTTGATTCTCATCCTTCCTATCAGCGGGTTATGATCCGACTATACCTCTGCTCCTGAATAGGTTTTTATGTTTTTGATGCTGTTCCTAAATCTCTTATTAATGAGTAGAAAGTCTATCTGATTCCTAGTTTTCCCATCATTCGATCTCCACGTGTACAATCTTCTACTATAGTGTTGGAAGAATGTATTTTTAAGAATCAAATCATGTTCCGCTACGAATGCACTTAGAGTGTCGTCACGTTCGTTTCTCTCGCCTAGTCCAAATTCTCCAATGTGTTCCCCAGTTCTACCTTTCCCAAGCTTGGCATTGAAATCACCCATAATTATGTTTATATCATGCTGTAGCAAGGTTTTTATTATATCTAATATTTGCTTGTAGAACTGGTCTACATCCTTGTTGCTGTAGTCTGTAGTAGGAGCATGAATTTAGATGCGATTAACATTCACGGGCCTTGCATTAATTTGTAGGAGTGCTATACTCTCTGATATTGGCACAAAGTTGGTAACACACGTTGCAATTTGTTTGTGCAGTATAAATCCAACTACGATGCCACCAAATAGACCAGGCATGTCTCTCTCAACACATTTTCCATGAGCCTCTCAAATCTCGCGGACTCGTTACAGATCCCGAATGGCATGACGTTGAAAGGCCAGAATCCAGATCCGGTGGTAAAAGCAGTCTTATCTTCGTCTTCTGGGACGATTTCTACTTGCCAATAATCAGACTTCAGGTCCAAGGTGGAAAACAGTTTTCTGCCGACCAAAGTATCCAGCTTCCCTCCTTTTGGTACGAATAAGTTTTGATACTGCAAAAGAAATGCACTCATTTTCCTATTCATAGGTTGATTCAAGGAATGACCAGCTACTGATAACATTCGTTCTAATCTGGTAACATTCTCAGAGAAATTCTAACCAGCTATAAATGTTGACATCCAATCACCATTTGCCATTATTTTCTAAGTTATCCACCCAAGAACTTCTGAATAAAATTGTGTATGAGACTAAGTTATTTGCACAACAAAATAACAAGCCATTAGACATGACTTTAGAAGAGTTGAAAGCATTTATAGGTGTGGCATGCATTACGCATTATTGGTCTACAAATCCAAATTTTCATGTCTCCAGAACTGTTAAAGTATTATTCCTAAAGAAGTTACCGAATATTCTACGCTATCGACACATATATAATAATAAGAGCCTACAAACAGAGAAAACATCCTCACTTTGATTAGCTGTATAAAGTACGTCCTCTTGAGTCCTCACTGCAGGAAGCCTTTGGAAAACCATTTTGTCTTGACCGTAATTTCTCAGTAGATGTAAGTATGACTAGTTCCAGAAAAAGGATTTCCATAAAGCAATATAGGCCTATAAAGCCTATTAAAAGAGGCTTGACAGTTTGGGTATGTGCATGTTCATCTACAGGGTATGTTCGCAATTTTCAGATGTATGAAGGCAAATCAACTGTCTCTGAAGATATCATCACTGGATTCGGCGAAAAAGTTGTTCTAGAAATGACTAAAAATTTCATAGGCATAAACTATTGTAAATATTTGATAATTTTTCTCTGGTTTCGCACTGTTTACTTATTGTTACTATTTTGTTGGGGTACGATGCGATCTAATCGTAAGCATTTCCCTTCTCTGTAGTCAGTAGTCAAGTAGGAAGATCGAGGAGCAAAATTTGTGTTAATTGGAAGTACCGTGCACAATCCTCTAAATAAATCTACTGTTCGGAGGAGAAATTGAAAGGGCGATTTAGAAGCTGTCAGCTTCCCTGATTCCATTCGCGATTATAACAGCAACATGAAAGGAGTTGATCTCTTCGATCAGCTCCATACATGTTATAATAATAACATGGAAGTCACGAGGATGTTGTATCAAAATCGTCTATTATCTAATAGATGCTTCTATAATAAACGCATTCATAATGTACAAGGCTACAGTTCAACAAAAATAGGGAATTCACCAACATGAAATTGAAAGTGAGCAAAATAACTCTGGCCAGCAACAAAAAAAGTCAGGGCCCTTGGACTTTGAATAACGTAGGAAATAATTTACCAAAGATAGGTACTTCACGAACAAGTGCCTATTCTTCTACTAGAAGCAAGCCTAAGGGAACAAGTCTGGCGTGCGCCGTTAGTAATGTAGGATTCTGTGTACCGTGTTCTGCTCTGTATCATAACTAAAATGTATAACATTTGGATATATTTTCGAATTATACATGTTCTTTACTTTAACAACTAAAGTGTGGATAATTGATTGATAGATAGATAGAAAATATGAGCTGTAGTTGATTTTTCGGCCACTGTTGTTTTTGGTTTATAGACTGTGGTCGAATTATGAACCACCATTTTTTTTGAACCAGTGTATAAAAAAATTAGAAATGCCACTCAGAAGCCATATGCAGTTTCCAGATAGCCTTTAATGCAAAATAAAAACATTAAGTAACAAAATCGTTCTTGCTCTATAAAGCGTTAATTTTATAAAAAAGTAGAAAAATATTTGGAAGACCGCAATCCTCTATGTTAGAAGATGAGGAAGATACCCTGCAATAGTACCCAAAATGGGATACACGTATATACCGCTCAACAGAACATTGCGGGTTACGACGTTTTCATCGTCTCTTGCCCACCCTCGATCGATCAGCATGCATGTCTAGGCAGAACCGGGATTTATCACCGAAAGCGATAGTGTTCCATTCCTGATTCCACACTAGTCGTTCTTGGCACCACAGAAGTCAATTACATAGATGTTCCAGAGTTGAAGGTAACACTAAATTCAGGTCAGTATGAAAATAGTATATTATATATCAAGGGTGGAATAGGCAAAATTCTACACGGGTAGAATCATTTGTTTTCCGAGCCGTGGGCGATTCTACCAGTGAAGAATTTTTAATTTCACCCATGTTTTAGACTATACTTTTTCTACGACTATCCAATGAAAAACAAAAGCACATATTGAATTACTAACTCTTCAATTTCTGAAGTAGTTGTGGGGAAATCATCACTGCTGTCTGTATCAAACACTAAAAAGGAATGAAGCCATGTAATAGCGACGATTTAAATGAAATTATATACATTTACTTACTTTTTATGAAGTATTTATCAATTTTAATTTACAATTTAAAAAAATAGATAATTAAACTACTTTGATAATCGACATTTTTGACAGTTGATAATTGTTGCCAACTAAGTTTTCTATTTTCTTCTAAAAAAGTGTCACAAAATACTCTTATGCTCCAATTCTTGCTCTAACAATTCATACTCAACGACCATATTTGTCATTTTGCATTCACTTTTTAGAGGATTTCTTTCACGTTTTGGTATTTCTGCTCTACTTCTACACTGCGTGTTTCAGCTGGTGTAGAAAACGGAACAGGCCTATTTTCTCTTTCTGTCTATTGAGCGGGAAAATTTAGAGGGCGCCACAAGTATTCATTCCATACTAAGAGCGAGAATGAATATTCATACCCTAGGGCTAGAATAAAGCTATTCCATAATCAAAAACTACGTCGAAATATAGTAATTTTATAATAGTCGTAGAAAAATTATTTTCATTATGAAGTATCTAGTATTTTTATCGAATATTTATTATTTTATGTTACATGTAAATACTATTTCAGGCATTCATTATACGAGTAGTTATCGAGAATTTGTTGTTTTCATAGAATATTTAGCTTCTAGTCATGCTTATGAATAAATTAACTGGAAAATATAGTTTGCATTGGTATTAAAATATCGAACATATAATTTCTACCGAAAATAGTCTTTGTAAGAAGAATTTTTCATAATTTATTACTAAAAATTCTTTATTTATAGAGGTGTAAACAAATGATTTGTTTCTTTAAACGTTTATTAAGCCATATTTCAATAACTGATTTGGTGACAGTTGATTATTCTTAGTAATTATTACCAAAATGCTCTTTCAGTGCAGCACAGAGGTTGGTTAAGGATAAATTCAAAGAACAGTTTAGATATAATTGATGTGGTCTTACGAATATATTGAAACGATTGAATGAAGTAATATTTACTATTTACTAACTCGATGCTGGTGGAAGTTACAAAAGCACCCTGTGATCCAATATTCACTAATGGTTTAAAAAATGTATAGGCCATTCCCAGTTTTCAACATCGATTTGACTATGGGACCAGAGATTTACCTTCGATTCAAAATATACGCCAATTCATACATTAAAATTGTTACATACATTATGTTTAATTCTAATTTCTCTGAAAGGTATTTAAACCGTCTGCCAGATTTTAAGTTTCAGTAATTCACTATGCTAAAAGGGTTCTCGTGTCATGCATAGTACACTATCCATGGAGCTGTAATATTTCACAGAATTTATAATAACAAACTTATTTAAATGTGAACTCTCAAAAGTTCTATGGTTATCTATAAAATGGTTCACAAATTCGCAGACTCAGGCCTGTTAACTATGCTTTAAATACCTCCTATTTCAGTGGAAATCTCTATTTAATTGAGACCGGTTATTGAACGTTTTCGAGATGAACAGGAATTCATGATAATTTAAATGTTGATTTGAAATAATGGAAATCCATTTAAAGGAATAATTGAGTATACTGTTTCCCATTAACTAATAAAACACTTTATTAGGGTACACAACTAACTAGTGTTCGTCTATACTACTGACAGACGCTCGATAAAATTTGACTGAATAAAAACTTATAAGTTTGGTTGCTTACCACACATTTTCTTTATCACCGTTCATTTTTAGAAGATAAATTGCTTTATATTTACAATATTCGAACATCAAATAACTTATTTTCATGATGATTTCCCAATGTTAATATTCATTACATCTATAGGAATTGTATAATATCTCTCTATAGTAAAAAATAAATGTAATTTTTTTTTAAAACAAGCTTTCATTTAATAGCACGAAGGAGAATAAGATGAAATTTTCGTAAATAATATCACAACGGCATCTAATTTCTCCAGAAAAAATCAAAAAACACGTTGCTAAGTAATATTTTAACACGAAGCATGAGTGCTAGTGGAAACAAAAATACGAGTCGAAGACAAGGATTTTTGCACCTGCACGAATATGTATATATACAAGGCTATACACTCCAGTTGGAGTTGTAGCCACTCAAATTGAGCTCTTTTAACCCTGTATCTTGTGGGGGGTCAGCCCAAGTTTTCTTGCTATTTATCTACAATTTATCAGGGGTTTTTGCAGTTTCGACAATTGTTCTCCACTCCTTTCTGTCCTGCATCTGTCTCTCCCCGCCTTGCACTCCCAAAATTTTCATATATTTCACAACCTGATCTTCCCATCTAATTTTTGCTCTTCCTGGTAATCTTTCCTCATTCGGTCTCCATTCTATAATTCTCCTCATCTCCTGCCCTTTCTCCATTCTTTTAACATGTCCGTACCAACGAATCCTTTTTGATTTAATTGTGTTTACTATGTCCTCATTTTCTAATTTCATAGTCCATAACTCCAACACTGTGTTTATAGCATTTTTCAATTACTTGATTTACAGTATGTATGGCATCTACTGTTGATTTTCCTTTCCGAAAACCTTTTTGATACTCCCCTACTTTGATTCCATTACCTTTTTTAGCCTTTCATTTATTATCGCTGTTAGTATTTTATATACGGTGTTGAGAAAACTAATTCCTCTATAATTGCTACAAATATTACGATTTCCTTTCTTCATTATTGGTATAATCATACCAGTAGACCATTCTTTTGGCATTGTTTCTGATTCCCATATCCTTTCCATGATTTGAAATATTTTATGTCTTAGGTCATCTCCTCCATATTTTATCAGCTCATTTATTATTTCGTCTGACCCTCCTGCTTTGTTGTGTTATTCTGTGTAATTTATTAATTATGTCGTTACATTCCTCTTCGGTCGTTTTTTTTCGTGTTTTATCCCTGTATCATTATCAGTCATATCATCTTCTTCATACTCCCTATCTTCTTCCGTTAATAAATTCTTGAAATATTGACTCCACTCTTTTTCCTTGATATTTATTGCAGTTGATTTTCTGCTTTGTCTCTTTATATATTGATAAAATTTTACATTATTTTTATTATCATTCTTTAATATGTCTATGCTTTCATTTAACCATTTTATTCTTTTTGCTTTTTTCAACTTGATGCTCTCTTTTCTTATATTTTTGTATTCATCATAAACATTTTGTTGCTTAGTTCGCAGCCATTTTAGTCTGGCTTCTTTTTTCTCTTTTATCTTAATTTTACATTCTTGATCAAACCATTCATTATTCTGTCTTGTATCTTTTGTACCAACTACGAATGCTTCTTGTTAAAAAAAATATTACTTCGCATTGTGTTATTTCGATTTTTTTCACAGGAATAATTAGATGCCCTAATGGTATTTGACAAGACTATTTCACGAGTAACAGATTATTGTGCATACACATAACTTACAAAACATACTACCTTACATGCATACATAATAAAGATGTAGGTATTAATTTGAACAGTGAGAAACATCAGGTAATTTATTTAATCACAAAATACTTTAAACTCAATAATATAATAATAATTACTTGTTATCAAAGGTATTGTAATTTTTGATGACAACAGCTGTCAAGTTTTGCCGTGGGTAAACTCGAAAAAACTGCTGACACTTTTTCCATCGAGGAACAATTTGTAATTCAAAATTGCGCCTTTCTGAATGGTGGAAATTAAGACGAAGAATATAGTCGTTCAAAACGTTCACAATCAACTCATAACGTCATTACACAATCTATATAAGAGCTTGTCGTGAGATTTAAGTACTCGCATTTACTTAGCTTGAAAATTTAAAAAATTAAAGTCAATCATATAAGTGATTTAATTTAGTTGTTCATTTATACAGATGAATCTCACTACAAGCTTTAATATCATATAAATTTTAATTACTTTATAAGTTGATAGTAAAAGTTTTGAAGCAATAGTTTAATTTATTATTTTTAGTGCTTTTAAATGAAAGCTTGTTTTTAAAAAAATTCCACTTTCAATTTATTCTTCAACTTTTAGTTATCGATGGACAGGTTCCTCAGTCTGTCATCTCATTCAAGGCATCGTTATTGCAAGGTGGTTTGCCAGTATATCTCTTCAATAAGGAGTCCTTCTATTGTACATTACGAAACACAGTTCCGGGTTTACTTTTGGAGTTATCCTCTCCTAGACAGGTCGCCAACCAATGCTATTGACGACTATCTCACCTAATTACATAAGCCAAAGTTAACCAACCAATGCTACAGGCTCGAGCAATTCGACTTCAATATCATAATCGAGGACTCCAAAAACCAAAGTAGGTATACCAAAGTCTCAGACGAATTGGAGCAACGGAGTGTAACTCGCATTATCATCATTAGCAACTCCTTTCATTTGATACCCATATTGTAGGAAAGTATTAAGAACTTATTCCGCCATATTTAAAAGTTCGCCATATTGGATTTAGGGGACGTCACTTTTTAATCGAGTTAATCTCAGCTAGCTCTTTCATTTGATACCCATATTGTGGGAAAGCATTAAAACTTAGTCAGCCATTTTTAGAAGTCCGCCATACTGGATTAAGAGTGACGTCACTTTATTTTTCGAGTTATTCTAAGCAAGTATTGGTATTTAACACTAATATTGTAGGAGTGCATTAAAAATAATTAGTCCGCCATATTGGGTGTACCGTCATGTTGGATTTGGAATGATGTAACATAGCTAACCATGTATCATCACTCACACTAAACGTGTATATCAAATTTCAGCTCAAAATATTCCCACTAGTATGGAATTAGCTCCATTTCGCACTCGTATAGGAATATACTTTTCTCTATGCCAAATACATATGCTTCCTTAATTATTAAAGATTCGATAAAAATAATATAGGCTTCATAAATTTAACGAATACTCAATATCAAATTGAAATGTTTCCTAAATTGAAAAATAGTTGTTGAAAAATAATAGAGGCTTGATTAATTCAGGGAACTCTTTATGTCCAAACAATTTTGTGCGTTGGCAATAACAAAGCATTCTAGAACTAGGTGATTCGTACTTTCTTCCTCCTCCCCATAGAATCTGCACTCGTCAGTTTCTGCTAGACCTATTATTCCCATTAGGTACTTCCTGATGTGACAGTACTCTATAAGGAAGCCCGTGACGAGATGTAGCTTATTTTTACTGAGATCCAAATACCTTCTGGCTCTAGCGGTGTCAAAGTTTCATAGGAACTTTTTAGTGTGATCCAGCCAGAGTGCTTCTTTTCCGGTTTCCTCATTCTTCCGAACCTCTTTCTTATAGGGGCATGTTTTTACACAACATAAAGGCTCCGGTCCAATAAAAGACATCGGTCCTTCTTCACTAGCGAGTGTATTGGCCTCTTCATTTCCTTTGATTCCTGAGTGGCCATGAACCCAGACTAAAGAGACACTGTTATTCTTGCCTATTTCGTCACCGCCACTCATATTGAAGGTTTACATACAGTTTGCGTTAATGAACACTACACACTCAATATATAATTAATGGTTCTTTGCCAACTTCTTTTATAAAAAATAAAACTTCAAAAGCTTTTCTTTTTCCAACGTTTCGAATACTTTATTTAGTTTCATCATCAGGGCTATTTGTATAATACACATAATGAATGTTCTATTATAATTTCGTTATAAGATAATCTGCAACAATACCTTACACTAATGAAAACTTTTCTTATTTTTATTTAAAGATCATATTAACATTATTTAATCAAGGTTGACTATATAAAATTGAGAGTTTACAACAAACATTGGTTAAATATCCCTATTTTTTCTTATATTACAAAGCTTAAAATTGAAAAACTCACCAGCTACTTTAACATATCCATTTTGGTTTCTTTTCAAAAACAATCATAATGAAACATGCATATAAGACAAGGACAGTGAACTTAAAATCATCTAAGTCATTTTCAGAATGAAATTGTGGCAATTTTTATAGTCTACATATTTCTATTGCTCAATTCATTTTATATTTCAAATAGGTAGAGAAATCTTTACTGTATGTATTGTTGGCGATATGAATTAATTTCTCTTTAAACGCAAAAACACCAAAATAATAAAACATTTTAGTACGGTTGTAGATGATATATTGAAACGGGAAGGTGGAGACATCACAAGTTTGAAATTAAATTTTGTTTAGTAGATTGCTATATACATTATCCAATTTATCTAAATCTTCACGAAAATTAAGTGAATTGTTAGTTTTCTTAACGTGAATCATTTCTTTGATGCATCTTGTATGAAAATTGGTTTCAATATCCAAAGTCTGAAAACTGTTGAAATTAAATTCATGGCCAGTATTAAAAGAATGACTGGACAAAGCTGTATTATTTTTTAAATTCTTGACATAATTTTGGTGGTTACGTAATCTATTTTTCAAGTATTGTGAGGTTTGTCCTATATATGATTGGTTGCAGTTGTTACTTTCAATTTTATAAACTGTATTAGGTGTTTCTGTTTTTGGAATAGTTAGTTTGAATTCAGTGAAAAATTGTTTAGTTTGATTAAGTGGATAGTCGGCAATTTGTATATTGAAAGGTTTGCAAATATCCTTAATTTTTCTGTTAACATTAGGGACGTAGGGTAAAGCAATGTATATGTTATTATTTTTATTATTATCGTTATCATCACTATTATTATTTCTATAGTCCACTTTTTGATTCGAATTTGTGTTATAATTATAGTTATTAAGATTTGTTGTAATATTGTTATTAGGATTTGTTGTAATGTTGTTATGATTACTATTGTGGTTGTAGTTATTTTGATTTGTGTTGTTATTCGTTGATTTGGAATTATAAATCCTATGTATTCTCTTTTTAATAATAATTTTAAAAAACTTTTTGGGGAATTTTTTTTATTAAAATGTTTTTAATTTTTTTAATATTATTTGGTCTATTTATAGGGTGTGAAAGCTTAATGGCTCTATCTGTTAGGCTGTTAACAACACTTTTTTTATATTTGTTAGGGACATTAGATTTAAAATTCAAATATCTTTCAGGTCATACACTTTTTGTATACCAATTTGTGATAATTTTTCCTTGTGAGTTGTTGGTGATATTATTATCAAGAAAACTTATTGGTTTATTATTTTCTTGTTCAATTGTAAATTGGATTTTATTATTATAGCAGTTGAATGTATCAAGCATATAATTTAATTTATTTTCAGGCATACATGCAATACAATCATCCCCGTATCTTTTAAAAAATAAGGGTTGAAAATCAAGATCATTTAATACATCTCTCTCCAAATCCTCCATACCTAAATTGACTATAGTGGCAGAAATAGGTGAGCCCATGGCGACACCTTCTATTTGTGAGAAAAAATCTGAATTATATTTGAAGACTGTAGAATGTAAACAGAGTTTAATGCTTTTGTAAAATTCATTTAAAGGTAGTGAAGTGATTTCTCTGATCTCATCCCAATGTCTTTCAATACTCTTAATAGCAAGGCTTATAGGAATGTTAGTATATAGTGAAATTACATCTAGAGAAACAAGGATGTGATCATCAGGAACAACTTGCTCTTTATAAAATCACAAAAATCCCATGAATCTTTAATATGAAATTGAGATTCACCAACAACATTGGAAATGCAGTTCGAAAAAAACTTTGATTGTTCATATGTAGGAGAACCAATACAATTGATAATGGGTCTAAGAGGTATATTAGTTTTATGTTACTTAGGTATTCCATATATATATATATATATAAGGTGCAAATCCTTTATAACATGTAAGTTTATTTTTTGTATTAAAGTCTATCAGTTTATTTTTAAACCACGATAAAATTAATTTGTTCAAATTATTTTGTATTTTGTTGGTTTGATCATATCTTTCTTTTTTATATGTAGAAATATCAGACAACAAATTGTTCATTTTGTTATGATATTCATCTTTGTACATAATGACAGTTTTTTAAATTTGTCAGCAGATAGGATGTAGATATTTGGATTGTTTTTAATGAAATCATTCGTTTGATTAAAGATATAATCGATTTGTGCATGAATTTTTTATATGTTATAAATTTATGGTATTGTTAGTTAAGACATTGCATATTTTGAATCTGATATAATTTTTTTCGTCTGTTGCAAGAGTTTTTATTTTATACCAACTTCGATATTTGTGATAAAGTCTTGAATAGGAAATTGATTTGTATGTATTGAAAATTTCGGACCGAAATTTAAAATGAATTTGATGTTATCTGGTATAATAGTATAATGTTTTTGTTATTTATTTGAACAATGAACGGGTGGGATGAATTTTAAGCACTCGATATGGCTACTTACTAATATATTTAAACACTAACTCACTAACACTTAATTTATATATACTTAACTAATCACTTAATTATTAATTTATATTAACTGTATATTCACTCAAACTAATTTATATAAACACTCTGTATTCACTTATTTTCTGTTTATTTGTCAAGATCACTTTATCAACTAACTAACTCTTCCTGATCAGTCCCTTATATATTAAAGCCGTTTTTACTAGTAAATTCTGGACTGCGGCTTACACATTCACAAATAATTTTTCTGGCGTTTTCTTGATAACTCTGGACACAAAAACAATGTTCACATAAGATAGTCGTAAACAGTTTTTTTATAACTGCGTATCCGCCATAATTTTAACTTTTATACCTGGCTTAGACAGAGTCGGATTTAGGGTTTATACCAGTGTGCTGTTTCGTAACATTACCCCCTCCTTAAATGGAAGTTCCTCCTGGAACTTTTGTGTAGCGGAGACTGGATGTTTGAATAGGCAACTGGCCCCATTTCTACACTTTCCGATCTTATGGAAATAGCAGGGCACCGTCTTCATCGGATACTGATAACGAGGGTTGTAGCTGCAAATTAATATCTGGACACCGGTATCTTGAAAGATAATCTCTACCATGTTCCTGATGATTCGCCAATCCAACTGGTTACACATGGTCTCGGAGGTTTCGAAGTGCTTCCCACACATCACGATAGGTAGATCGATCTTGGAATTCATTTTTAGTTACCACGTAGAAGACGTACCGCGGATTATGTTTCAGTTTCAGTGTCTTGCCAGGGGCTGGAATCTGGTTTTCAAGTTTTTCTAATTGCCCGAACTTCTTTCGAGAGATGGTTGCCAACCCTCGTGCGTTCTTGATACGGGCGGAGATGTTGTATACCAGTGAATAATCTTCCGGGAGAGTGAACAGATCTTGTTGTTGTTCCTAAGTGACTCCATATCTAGCTTTCCCGGTACCTCCATACGTGCCCATAAATTCCTCGAAGGTAGGGTCAGACACATCTCGAATAAGGTTTACTCCTTACCCCAGGTCATGGTCTGCTTCGAATGGCGCTAGTCGGTTTTGGTGAACTTCTTTTGGTTTTCCGTTGGGGATCTTGCTTATGCGATATATAACATCATTGATCCTTTTCTTGATTAAGTATGGGCCTTCCCAGGATTTCTGTGATTTTGGAGAAAATCCTTTTCTCCTCGTCGGGTTGTGTAACCATACTTTGTTCCCTCCTTTAAAACTGCCTCCTATGGCCTGCGTATCGTACCGACTTCTCATTCTGTCGCTGGCAACTTGAAGATTGGTTCGAACTAATTCATGAATATCGTCCAGCCTTCTTCTCAATTGGATCACGTAGTCTTCGCCTGCTAGATCTTCTCCAGGCCGACGGCCAAATTCCAGGTCACAAGGAAGCCTCATTTCACGTCCAAACAGGATTTTAGCAGGTGTTTCACCCGTGGACTCATTGATGGCAGATCGATAAGCCAATGCGAATAGGGAGAGATACTGGTCCCAATCTCTCTGATGGCTGGATACTACTTTGGACATGTATTTTCCAATAGTCCTGTTCATTCTCTCGACCATTCCATCTAACTGTGGATATAATGCTGTTGTTCTGGTCTTCTTCATTCCCAGCTTCTCGCAAATCTCTTCGAATAGATGACTATCGAAATTTCTTCCCTGGTCGCTATTGACTTCCAAGGGCACTCCATATCGGCTGATAAATTCTTTCACCAATACATCTGCGACAGTTGTGGCCCTTGATTCGGGATAGCGTAAATTTCCACCCACTTTGTGAAATAATCCGTTACAACCAGTATGTACTTGCCACCATTTTCTGTCATTGGAAATGGCCCAGCGATATCTTAAGCAATCCGTTCGAAAGGGCTTCCAACATTGTACTGTTTCATGGGTGCCTTTTTCTTGCGATGTGGTCCATCACTCGTGGCACAAGTCGTATATTTCTTACACCAGTCCTTCACATCGTCGGAGCTGTTCATCCAATAAAACCTTTCACGATCTCGCTGAAGGGTTTTCTTCACTCCCAGATGATCTCCCGATGGACTGTCGTGTGACTTCTTTAGTAGCTCAGCTACTCTTGTTCTCGGGATAACTAGCTGTCTCCTCATCTCAGAACCATCATCGTTTTCAAGGACTCTTTTCAACAGCCCTTCTTCCAGGACAAGAGAGTCCCACTGAGCCCAGACGCCTTGACTTTCGGTGAAAACTTTGACACTTCTCGCCAGGTAGGTCGCCGATTTTCTTTTTCCCATTGCCGGATCATCTTTAGATGAGGATCATCCTCCTGATCTTCTCTGATCCTGGTGGGTGACCATTCCTCGTTGACTACAGTAGTTCTTGAAACTGCAGCTTTCCTAGATTCCACCTTGTTGCAGTGGGAGCAGTCTGTTGGGCACGGCCGTCTGGACAAGGAGTCGGCATTTCGGTGACTCACACCAGCTCGATGTTCGACGTTGAAATCGTATTCTTGAAATCGTTCAATCCATCTAGCGATCTGGCCCTCCGGATTCTTGAACTTGAGTGCTGCATGATCAGTCCCGATTAAAAACTTCCTACCATAGAGATACTGGTAGAAGTGTTCCACGGATTTCACTACTGCCAAAAGTTCTTTTCTTGTGACGCAGTAGTTTCGTTCTGGTTTGGAGAGGACTTTACTGAAATATCCCAGCACTCTTTCTTGCCCTCCTTGGATCTGTGAGAGTACTCCACTAATTCCTACGTTGCTTGCGTCAGTGTCAAGAATAAAGTCTCCCTCTGGTAATGCATATCCCATTATCGGCGCCGAGGTTAAATCCCTCTTGAAGGTTTCAAAAGCCATTCGACAGTCTTCGTCCCATTGGAAAGCTCTTGCCTCTTCTGTAAGTCGCGCTAGAGGCTTGGCAATATCTCCAAACTTTCTGATAAATCTTCTATAATACGTGCAAAGTCCAAGGAAACTCCTACTTTGATGTTTGTCGGTTGGTTGCGGCCATTGCTGAATGTAATCAATTTTCTCTGGATCCACCGCCACTCCTTCATTGCTTACTATATGACCTATATAGTTGACTCGATTTTGGAACAGCTGACATTTCTTCGGGTTTAACATGAGATGGGCAGCTTGGAGTCGTTTCAATACGTCTTCCAAATTCTCCAGATATTCATCAAATGTCTTCCCCAGTACTACGATGTCGTCCAAATAGACCAGTCATGTCTTCCAAGACAACCCTCTCAAGACATTTTCCATGAGTCTTTCAAATGTCGCAGGCGCATTACAGAGCCCAAATGGCATGAAGTTGAATTGTTATAATCCAGATCCGGTGGTAGAAGCAGTCTTCTCTTTATCTTCTGGCTCCATTTCCACTTGCCAATAACCAGACTTTAGGTCTAAGGTGGAAAAGAGTTTGCTGCTGGCCAAAGTGTCTAGCGTATCGTCAATTCGCGGCAGAGGATAACTGTCTTTCTTCGTCACGTTGTTAAGCTGACGATAATCCACGCAGAATCTCGTAGTTCCATCTTTTTTCTTGACAAGCACTACTGGAGACACCCATGGACTAGTAGATGGTTCTATTACTTTTTCTTCTGTCATCTCTCGAATTATTCTTTCAGCTTCCTCTCTCTTCGCTCGTGGAAGTCTTCGAGCTGATTGTCTAATTGGATTAGCATTACCAGTATCGATTTTGTGTTTGACGGCTGATGTTCTGTCAGTCTTTCCTCCTTTTGGTACGCATAAGTCTCGATACTGCAAGAGAAATTCTCTCATTCTCTTTTTTTCAGCTCGATCCAAAGATTGACCAGCTACTGATAACATTTGTTCGAATCTGGCATTAGAATTGTCAGTGGTCGTTGTTTGACGAACTATAGACGTCACTGGTACGCAGGATCCAAACTTGGTTTCCTTCTTGATTGTAATTGGGTAATCGTTCACGTTTATCACACGTACTGGGATCTCTTTCGCCGATGTAACCAATCCTTTTCCAATTAGTACTCTTTGCCAACTTCTTCGTCGTGGTTCCTTGGCTCTATAATAACCGGTGTACCTTCCTCCATGACTCCCTGTAGCTGTGCTACTATCATGGTTCCGCTTCGTGCAGGTAGAACGGTATCTCCCTGTACAGCTGCCAACACCGCGCTGCCTTCATATGGATGCAGGAATACCTCCTCGGAACCCACTTTAATGGTTATGTTTCTGAAGTATAATTGGAAACCATGTACATTCATTACGTCCATACCCAGAATCACGTATTCTTCAATGTCAGCTACGATTACCGTATGCGTGAACTTTTCTGCGCCAATTCCCAATTGGATTTGTGTCTCACCGTGAATGTTGGCACTCTCACCTGTGGCGGTCCGCAGTCGCAGTTTCGTTGGTAGAAGCTTCTTCTTGAAGTTTATTAGTTATGGTCGTATAATGGTTCTAGTTGCTCCAGTGTCAACCAGCAGAGCATATTTCTTGCCATTTACTTCGCCATCCACATATACACTGTCGATGAGACATCTGAGAGAAGCTATCAGTATGAGAGGGTCTTTGCAACGATCATGGGTCGGTGCTGCCCGCTCGTAGCCGACCCGTTCTAGTTTTCCTGTGACTGGGGTTCTTGGTTTGCAGGAGTCTTTGGGCGCTTACATGAACTACGTACATGCCTTAGCTCGCCACAATCCCAGCATCTGATCTCTCTCGGCTTCTTGTCCATCATATTTTTCATTAAACTGACGAACTGGTCAAATCTGTTTTAGTCACCTTCTTCTTGGATCGTCCTGATTTTCTTATATCCTGAAGCCTTCGTTGCTGCTTCATATTCAAGGGCAGCTGTCAATGCGTCGACTAATGTTTTCGGATGGGCTAAACGAAGCGTCCTCTGCATATCGGGGTCAAGTAAGCCATCAATAAAGGCCTGGATGCCCAGACATTTCATCATGTTCTCTGGTGCTGACGGATAAGCAAATCGAACTAGTCGGGCAATGTCCACTTCATATTCTTGAAGGGATTCATCACGTTTCTGCCTTCGGTTCTTCAGCTGAGATTGGTATAAATGTTCTAAATGTTCATGACCATATCGCATGTCTAACCTCTTCTTCAGCTGCTCGAAGTCATCCGTTCCTTCCAAAGGTATCGTCTGGAGTACATCTAAGGCATCTCCGCGAAGCGCGATCGTTAAGTTCACTGCCTCCTCTCTATCGGACAAATTATTCACTCTAGCGGCTGCTTCCAACTGTTTCACATAATTGGACATTTCTCCATCGAACGTTGGTGCCTTGACTCGGGCAAAACTGCCAATATAATCTGTCTTGGGTTGTGTTTCTGGCTTGCAGATCTCGAACTTCTTTTCTTCTGCTGAAGTGTCTTGTGTTCTTAAATCGGCAATCTTTGTCTCTAACTACTTGATTTTCTCATATATCTGATTTTCCATCGTTGTCATCTTATTCTCCATGTCTGATTTTATTTTCTCGTTCATCGTTGTCATCTTATCCTCAAAATCCGATTTTAGAGACGTGATTTTATTCTCGACTTCAGCAGCAATGTCATTTTTCAATGATAAGATATCTGCAGAAATATCGATCTTCATAGCAGAAATCTTCTCGTCCATGGCAGAAAAATCGTTCTTAATAGCAGAAATATCGTTTTTCACATTAGTTGAAATCTTTTCTTCCATGGCAGATATTTACGAGATTACGGTGGAAGCCTCGTCATTGAATAAAAATAATTCTGGATCAAAGTCGTCATCTTCCAGTGCCACTTTAAGTCTTTCTACTAATTCACTTTTCTTACCGGACGTTGTCAACTCACGATCTTCCAAATCTGCTCTTAATTCCGTGACTTCCAGATCACATAGTCTCTTGGCCATTTTTACGTAGCAATTTATTCAAATTATCCCACTTCTGACACCAATGTAATGTTTTTGTTATTTATTCAAACAATGAACGAGTGGGATGAATTTTAAACACTCGGTATGGCTACTTACTAATTTATTTAAACACTAACTCACTAACACTTAATTTATATATACTTAACTAATCACTTAATTATTAATTTATATTAACTGTATATTCACTCAAACTAATTTATATAAACACTTTATATTCACTTATTTTCTGTTTTTTTCTCAAGATCACTTTATCAACTAACTAACTCTTCCTGATCTGTCCCTCATATATTAAAGCCGTTTTTACTAGTAAATTCTGGGCTGCGGCTCACACAGTCACGAATAATTTTTCTGGCCGTTTCTAGATAACTTTGCTCACAAAAACAATGTTTACATAAGATAGTCGTGAACTCGTAAACAGTTTTTTCATAACTGCGTATCCGCCATAATTTTAACTTTTATACCTGGCTTAGACAAAGTCGGATTTAGGGTCTATACCAGTGTGCTGTTTCGTAACAATAGTATCTGTAAGATTATGCAACCAACTTTCATTCAGTTTGTATCGTTCAATGTTGTTGTGTTTCTCCATTAAGTAATTAATTTTATTAATGTGTTTTTATTTTTTCGTTAATGTAATTATTTTTGATATTAATATTGTCAAAAAATGGATTATAGGTGTGACATGAATAATTGGATATAATATTATTTATTAATTTTTCCACCTTTCCGTTCAAGAAATTGAGTTTAGAATGTGATTCACTGTTACATAAATTGAAATTCTTCTCTTTATATTTAATAAAATTAGGAATTAAGTTGAGATTTTTACATCTTACTAGAAATTGTTGTTTATGTTTTTCTTCAATAATGTCCAATGTAGTCTTCTTATAATCCTTGAAAGGGTAGGAAAACTCTCTTGGATGTGGCATTGCAGAATATGGCACGTTTCACCAGGCCTTTTAGATATATTTATTGGTTAATTGGCAGTATGACAATTTTCAATTCATATATAATTAATGGTTCTTCGCCAACTTCTTTCATAAAAAATAAAACTTCAAAAGCTTTTCTTTTTCCAACGTTTAGTATCCTTTATTTAGGTTCATCATCAGGGCTATTCGTATAATACACATAATGAATGTTCTATTATAATTTCGTTATAAGACAATCTGCAACAATAACTTACACTAATGAAAACTTTTCTTATTTTTATTTGAAGATGATATTAACATAATTTAATCAAGGTTAACAATATGAAATTGAGAGTTTACAAAAACATTAGTTAAATATCCCTATTTTTTATTATTTTACAAAGCTTAAAATTGAAAAACACACCAGCTACATTAACATATCCATTTTGGTTTCTATTCAAAAACAATCATAATGAAACATTCATAAAAGCTGTTCAAAATGGCCTCCGCCTGCAAGAGCACAAGCATCGAGCCGTCTAAGTAGTTCACGTATACATGCCGCATATATCATCTCTTGCGTAAGGTTATTAAAAACATTTTTTCAATCGTTAGTGTCTACAGGTTTCTCATTATAAACAAGCTCTTTTATGTATCCCCTTACACAAAAATCTAGGGGTGACAGCACCGGCGATCGTGAAGACCATTGAAAGAGTCCATGATTTCCAATCCATTTGTTTGGAAATCTGGCATTAAGATAATTCACTACAATACCGCTATTATGTGGAGGTGCGCCATCTTGCTGCCATATCACTTCTTTCATTCAAAGGAATATTTTCAAGTAACGCAGGTAGGTCATTTTCTAGAGAATTCAAATATCTCCGACCATTGAGATATGGGCCTACTAACCGACCATTGAATAATCCACACCAAACATCAATTCCCCATCTGGTTTGAAAGCGAGTTTCCCTTACCCACCGCGGATTTTCCACTGACCAATAATGAGAGTTATGGTGATTCACGACGCCATTATTCTGTAACACTGTGGGAGTGTCTTGCATCATAAATTGCATGATGGCGATAAAGGTTAATCTCCGATCCGGATCGGTAGGTCGCAACTCATGAATCAAATGCAATTTAATTGGATGGTGATGGGGGGTTTTCAAAATTCTATGAACTGAACTTGAAGAAACACTAATTTCTGCAGCAATGGTTCGGATGGACACATGGGGATTAACCGCTACATATGCTAAAACCATCACCACATTCTGTTCGGTCTGCATTGGTTTGTTATAATTACTATACCTTGAGTTTGGAAATGAACCTTGCATTTCGAGAATTCATTCTACACTCACCATAGATAAGAAACATATCTACATATTTATTCGGTGTGAATAGGAATGGCATTTTAACTTCGCGGTTTTTACACTATGTATTGTTTTAAAACGGTACTAGGTATGAATATTTAGAAAGTGACTGTAGAGGAAGGGAATAAAAATCTTCGATTTATTCTGCGCTGGTTCGATGGTATGAGAAGAAATTCAACATCATCTTTCTCCGTTCCTACATATCCTTGAGCGATGCGATATCTAGATGTATTTTGTTCTCGGAGGACCACTCTAAATTGACAGTTAGAGACGGTTTAAAAGTCAAACGGGTGTAATGGGAAACTAATGAAAGCGAGACATAATATGAATATACTTTATATTTAATTTAAGTCCTCGTGTTCTAAGTGAATAATTTAACTCATATATTTCCGCACACCGCCAAGAATCCAAGAAAGCTAAACATAAGTCGTTATTATATAAAAAATCTCCTATACAGATCAAAAGATCTTCGTTAGTTGAAATTGGATACAACATGCAAAATTGTTCTTGTATCACAGTTATATCTTGATTTTTCAGTGGGTGACCCAGTTAACTGACATTTACTTTGCCACAATATAATTTGTAGCTGTGGTCAGTAGCCGAAGTGTCGAGTTATCAAAATTCAGCAATGCGAATAATTATTACTAGACAGTTTACTCTCACGTCTTTTTAATATTAAGATACATATCACAATCTATTATTCATTTTACCGTTGGTTTTTCCTCTGAAACTTGTGTTGGGAGTTACGAAGAACGATCCACCAGGTTCAAACCTGCGCCTCCACCATATTCGACGATCGGGAATTCGACTACAGTGAACTGGGAATAACAGTCCCTCGCCTCATAAGAATTATTAAGATTTAGTGCGGGAATATCCCTCTACTAAACCTAGTGACGTAACTACTTAATACAGTATTGAGGCTTGGGTCAATTAAGGTACCACTAGCTTAAAAATAAAGAACATATATTTAATGTTGCTAGACAACAACTGACAAACGTTAAATCATCCAAAATTTACTTACAGACAATTGAAATACAATAATCCTTTTAGTTAAAATGAGAAATCAGCCTGACCAAATTACACACAATTAGAATATACTAAACCTTTAACATACAATAACATCTTTCATCACCAGACAGGGCACTTTATCTGGATCGCGCTAAGGGACCCTCGAGTTGGCTCATTCTGGCTTCGGCTACGACTCACTCAACTGTTTGCTTTCGCAAGCCCGAAGACCAATTCCACGAGTTTGATGTTTTTTATTTTGTAAATAATTAGCTAAACATTTTTAAAAACGTAATCTACTTTTGTCTAACCTACCAGATGTTGGGTGTTATTTTCAAACGTGACACTGTATCAGTTTGAATAATTATCAAGCCAAGTTATATTTATTAATTAACTCAAGTTTTTATCGCGTCATCGGCGTAATAGATGAATTGTTTATTATTAAAGCATTTTGTTAAAAAACAACAGTTATCGCAATTACAAATTCTCAATTATTAGTGTTTTTTAATGAAACTCAGGGTCTCTAGTTGATTCCACAATATAATACAAGTTATTGAAAATTCTAAAAAATTGACAATTGTTTCGATAAATCAATATCATCGTCAATATGAGCATATTCCACGAAGTAAGGGTCGAGACAGTCAATTTCCTCAATTATTAGTTAATAAAATAAAGAATCAGTTATGATTTTAATAAATAATCCTTTTTAATTATGAATATTATTACGTAATTATAATTAAATTTGAAGATAACAAACATTTGCTAAGTATTACTGAGATTTTTTATTTGGTGTGTGCTGAGAACAAGGTTAGATCATATAAAATACAAAATAATTAGGAATAGTAATGCGAGTTGAGCTATTGAAGTATGTTAAAAACAAACTATAATCGAGAAAATTGTATTGAATGAAGGTTCTGAGCAGGCCTTACGGGAGAGGTGAGGCGCGCTTGCTAAATATCTAGAATTACAAAGTAAAATATAAAATTTCACCTTATACAATCGTTGAAGAATATTTATCTTATTAGCAAGCTAGGGCGCCATGGCGAAAAATCGCTAGAGAAAATTGATAATAAAATAAACGGTTTTAAAGATTAAAACTAACTTTTCCGCATCTGTGGCCCCGAACAATATGCTATCATAAAATTGATCAATCTTATAATCTCTGGAGGCTGTATCGTGCTGGAAATTCTCCAAAAACTACAAAAATTTGGTACTCCAAGTACCATAGCACCCGTTGTACCAGCTTTAATGAGCTGAATATTAATAAAGTTCATCTTAAAGACGCTCTGAATAATAGCCAATTATGAAATTGGTCACTTGTATATACTCCGGAGGCTGTATCGTGCTAACAATCTGAAACTTCTCCAAAAATATCGTACTAAAAGTACTGTAGCACCTGTTGTAGTGGCTCCGGTGAGCTAAAAATCAATAGGGTTCATCAGTGAGCTATCCTGAATGATATTCAATCACAAAATTGGTGACTTGTTGAACTACGGAGGATATATCGTGCTAACAAAATGTCGTACTTCAAGTACCATAGCACCCGTTGTACTGGCTCTGGTGAGCTGAAAATCAATAGGGTTCATCTGTGACATGTCCACAACAATATTCCATCATAAAATTGCTGACTTATCGCACTCCGGAGGCAGTATCGTGCTAACAAGACATGTAAGGAAAAATGGCCGATGACAGCGACGACGACGACATACACACAGGATTTTTTTTCTAAAAACCATTTTTTCGTGTTGTTGTTGATGGAAAACGTGAAAATAACTCAAAAAAAATTTCTAAATTCCATCTTTTTTTGGGGTAAACCAATACTTTTCTAGCATATAGATAGGTTGACGGAAAAGTAATAGGTCAAGCGAAGATGAGGTAGGAATTTAATAGAAGTTGCGAAGAAAATAACTTACATACTAAACAAGCTTCGGCAGCTACGAATAAGAATTTACATTTGGCTATATAACAATATATGAGGACGATTGAATAAAATTGATTGCCGAAAATATAGCGCAATTTCCCAACCCACAGCTGTAGATTGTTCACACTAAAGGTAATATAAAAAAATTACAAGTAAACTTATGACATATAAAAAACAAATAACAATTGGGGATTAATCAAACGAGCCATTTTCCAATGTTTTTAGTTTAACTGTTCCTACTCACAGTTCTCCTTTGGGGTGAACTTCTTTATGATATACCTATGATATATATCAGCGAAGTGGGGTGAAGGGAAGAGTCTTATTTCAAAAGTTGCTCAATCCGTCGTACGGTTGTCACCAAACTCTATGGAGCACAGGAAAGTCTTGTTCGGCTAGATTCCTTCGAAACCCTTCGTATTATGGCATCACATAAAACAACTGGTAGCTGGTTTTCTTGTTCTCTTTTGAAAGCTTAGTTGTGCAATTCCTATCTACCTGGACACAACGGGGGCGGCAACGTCATTACCGAGTTTGCCTGTAAGAGAAGTTACGTCTCTGTTTTAATTATTTTAAGTTTATTATAATAATCTATAGTTTACCTTAGGTCTTATGAGGCACACTCCACCAGAACCCTGAACAGTCAAAATGGCTTCCTATCTCTCGTATTTTAGTACCCGGTCCCCTCGTCATCCTAATCTTTTTGGACTGACCGAGTCATGCGCACGGCGTGACCGTCTAAATTTAAATTATTATCCTCGTTATTATTGTTAAAAATGAGAAAGTATCAGGCAATGGGTCCACTGTTGCTCAGCGATGTTTGTACACAGCTCACAATTAGCCCCATATTGAAATTTATGACTCAGGTGCCTGGAATAAGGCCATTCTATCTCTGGTGTGATATTGATTGCCTATATGTAGGAACCAGTTGTCGTAAATAAGATTAAATTTATATACGACCTTTCCACTTTTATCAAGTCCTGTATACCGGCTGTCTCAGTGAACTGTTACACCTCCCCTCACCCTAGTAAAAATGTTGGAGGCACGAGAACCTATAACACCTCTAACTTCTACTGCAACAAATTACTAAGTATTAATCCCTCAAACTAATTTTAACTAACAGACTGTTACAGTTGTTCGCTAAGCATATTACAAAGCCTATCCACCAGCTCAAAGCAAGGATCCCGCAATCGACATGTCAGAAAAACCACCCTTGTTTCGAGAATCAAAATGCCAACATCCACCCACCATAAGAGTTGCACAAATAGTGTTAACTATACATAACTAAATGAATAAATCTACCAATTAGAGGTAAAACTAAATCCCACGCGACTACCCGATAAAACTCAAGACCGGAATGTAGAAAACTATGACAGATAACTAAGAAAGACTATCAGAGAATACACACCACATTAGGAAAATAGTAGACCCGCAATCACCTGACAATCACCTAATCGCTGCCACAGACAAACTCCGCCCTCAAGCCTCATTCATCCTTATCTACGTCTTCTTCTGTATATGGTTTAGGATCCTTGACATGATATTTTCCAATTTTTTCCCATCTGGATCTACAAGTTCATATAGTAAATTAGAAACAACTTTACTCACAGAGCACAAAATTGATTTTGGGGCCAATTTCGACGAAAAACCGTCTCCCTTTCTGGACAAGACATGGCTTCTCTTTAAAACCCTGTCTCCCACATTATAAATATCCGGGGGCCTTCGGCGTAAGTTATACCACTTGGCATTCTTCTTATACGCTGCTGCCAGATGTCTACGGACCTCAAGATAAAGTTCTGGAAGTTTATCAATTTCTTGGTCATACCGATCCCTATTTATGTTGGATAGATCCACATCTTTGCACGATTGCAACTTCCCATAGTACCGCCCATCCGAAGAGATGAATCTGCCGAAATTCAGAAAGGTCGGCGAATAACCAGTCGATTCATGTACCGCGGTCCTCAAAGCAAATCCAATTTTATGAATTTCTTGATCACAGCTACGATGATCGGTTTTATACAGATAAGATCCAACAGCCGTTGTAATCACCCTATTCACTCTCTCAACAGCGTAAACTTGAGGGTGGTTATTGGCGTTGTAAAATATTCTAACTCCATATCGCTCCATTATTCTCTGAAACTCCTTGGCAATAAACTGGGTACCATTGTCGCACGCTATCACTTGTGGGCGCCCAAATACTAAAAATACTTGATTATCGATAAACTTTATAATAGTAGAAGAAACTGATTTTCTCATGGGATGAAGTAGACAATATTTCGTGAAGTAGTCAAACACTATTAGAAGATATGGAAACCCTCTTTTTGATCTTGGTAGTGGTCCTGATACATACTGCCACGGAAAGGAAACGCTCTGTTGACTACCCATGTATCCAGGAGGAGCGGCTGACTCTACCTTTTGTTCTGCACATACTGTGCACCCTTTAACCCATTTTGTAACATACGAGGCCAATAATAATGTTCACGGACACGACATAATGTTTTATAATTTCCTAAGTGTGCGGCGGTTGGTTTCTCATGAAGAGCTTGAAATATTTCCAACGTTTGTCCTTTCGGAACCACAAGTTTCCAATCCGAAAAATTTGTCCGAAAGCCAAAATCAAGCAGGACATGTTTGAACAATCGCCCCTCTTCTAATTTCCAATCTGAATATCCTTCAGCAGATGATATAATTTTTTGTTTCACCCTGTTATACCACGCGTCTCTATCTGCCATAGTGCTATCGACCTCTATCACACAATTTTCTACTGGTTCTCTAGACAGCGCATCCGGAAGGGAGTGGAGAGATATTTTCCGGTGAATTATTTCCATATCATACTGGCTCAGTCTCATTGCCCACTTAGCAAGGCTTCCTGTAGGATTCTTTAAATTGCTTAAATATAACAGGGAACTATGGTCAGTAATGACTGTAAAGTGTACTGGAACTATGGTCAGTTATGACTGTGAAATGTACTCCATCGATATATGGTCTGAACTTATCAACTCCCAACAAAACTGCAGCATATTCCTTTTCTGTAACGGTATACTTTTTCTCCGCCTCCGTTAATGTCCGAGAAGCAAAGGCAACGATCATTTCCTCAATTTTGGTCAGGTATTTAGAGTGACATGACAATAAAATAGACCCTAATGCGAATGATGAAATCCGTTGGTGGTCTTACTCATGGACGACGGATAACGGATAGCGTTTTATAAAAGTGGATTCTGCAAATGTTGTATATGCACAAGATATGTGATTACTTTGAGAAGTTTTATGGCGTTTATTTTGAATGTTCAAAACAAAACATGGATATGAGGAATTCACGCATTATTCGAGATGATAATGATGTGGAGATGTTTACTTGGCTAACTCAGCATCCGCCTTTCCCACACTTTGACGAAATAATGTCTATTTCTTCAGGCGTTATTGGACTTCAAACAATAAATTATTTTGAAGTGGAACGAATAGGGATAGTAGGAATAAATAATATGATTGTGAAAACGTAAAGACAAAGTACTGCCCTAAGAGCAGTGAACTCGAGCATTCCGATGCTCGCAAATAATAACATCGTATCTCCAAATTTGGGAAAAATGGATTAAGAGCACTTTTTTAGAAGGCCAGACTCGCTTTCTCTACTGCAACCACAATTTTTAAAATTTTCCAAAAAAATTCATTATTTTGGAAGAAGTAGTTACATCGTATCTTATCCTCATAGCGAATTGGCCCAAATATCATCGTAACTGCAATTACAATTTTCCTCCAAAAACGTATAAAATTAACAATTCCATCGTATCAACAGTTACTCCTAGGTTTAAACTGATAATACTTCAAAACAGCATCGTATGTGAACATACGATCATATCAAAGTCATTATAATTAAACTGTATCATCGTATGTAGACATAAGATGCTATTATTGTTATCAGATGTCATCTGAACTTAAAATGCGATGTTTTTACTCGACTAAAACGTATTTATACGTAGCTAGGATGTTACTAACGCGTTAGTTACGATCATTTTTATTTTACGAAATTAAGACCTTAGTTTAGTACTGTTGTGTTGTTTATATTTGATAAATAATCAGCTAATAAAATAGCAATATGATTAGAGGACAGTTGATATTAAGTTTTGTAACCAGAGGTAGGTATACTTTTTACGTATCCATTCAGCTGACATTGTTTTGTGGATATAAGCGAAGTTTGAGGTTAGGGTCGAAATCTAACGGTCTTTTTAATTTTAGATGTTATAAACAAGAGAAATGATGAGGAGTGTACAAACTTAGAAGAACAAACAATAAACTCTTCTATTTCGGTAGAACATGACTATAACCCTGGATTCACAGAAGTAGAACTAGGTGTATTGTTGAATAATAACGAAATATTACAGTATCAGGAAGAAGTTTTCAATAATTCGTTTGGGTTGCAGAATATCATTATAGAAAACACAGTCGGTGATATTTTGCCTATTCAAGATAATAATATTATTGAGGTAGGTAATGAGAGTTATTATTTAATATCAGCTGAGACGTGAAAAACTTGCTCACCTAAAAGTGTGGGATAAACAGTGAGAGGTGTATAAATTTTAATTTATTATTGATTGCTCTACGACACCATAATACTTGGATAAATAACTATTATCTGTTGCAATTCTATTTGGAAATATGTATTTTTCATTCCAATTACCTAGTTTTTTTTGTCTTAGAAAGAATAAATAGAATGTTTTATAAATCAAATGAAATTTGTACTAAGGAACGATTTTTTATAATTTTAGGTTACAAATGACATTCAGCAAACCGACTCCTTGGACGATGGCCTCGCTGACGGTAACGGAAATATCATTCTGCCCATGGATATGGATTCATCGAAAATTTTTGAAACGAATACTTAATGTACAGATGTTGAACTGTTCAAAACGGATGTAGAAAAGAAATTGATATCACCTGGTGGAAAAATATACAGACAACCACAAACTTGAAAAGTACAGGAAGCTAAGAGAAAAAGGAATCTAGGACAGGAATATGTGTCAAATCCCACGAAGAAAACTGTAAAAGCCAGAGAAATAAGGGAAAGTTGTGAAAAAAAGAAATGTAGACTAAAATGTTACACTCAAATTACAGAAGATCAAAGATGTACCATTTTTAAAAACTTTTGGAAACTGGGTGAGCACAACGAACACATGGACTTATTGGCAAAACATGTGAAAAAAGAACAAACAACACTAGAAACTGTAGGAGACAAAAATTCTCGACGTTACTTCACATTGACTTATTACTTTACGGTTGGGGAATCGATCACTAAGGTTTGCAAAACGTTTTTTTTTAAATACTCTCAGTATAACTGATATTTGGGTGAGAACTGTTATGGCCAAGCTTGATAGAAATGAAATTGGAATTGGAAGTCTAGATAATAGAGGTAGAGTTTGTAATAAAGATCCTGCCATAGAAAAAATGAGAAAATTTATAAAAGAACACATTGAGAGTCTTCCAACAACTGAATCACACTATATCCGCAGAGACTCAAAACGTCAATATATTCAAGTCGATATACAGTCCTTAGCTCAAATGTATAGGTTGTATATGGACTGGGCTAAAGAGAAGTATATTCCAGTTGCTACATGCAGACAATACCGGTATGTTTCCGAACATGAATACAATATTGGATTCTTTTTGCCGAAGAAAGACCAATGTGAGGTATGCGACAATTACATATTAGCATACGATGAAAAGAAGGCAGAATTAGAGACTGAAAGAATAAAACACCAAGGAAAGAAATAAGCTGCTAGAAAACTAAACGAAAACGACAAACAGCAAGCGAAGGAAGACAAATCATTGAACGTAGCCTGTTATGATTTACAGAAGATATTAATAACTCCCTATAGAGACGTCAGTATATTTTACTATAAATTGAAATATAGCACCTATAATTTAACATTGTCTGACATTGGCAATCTGAAAGCCTACTGTTACGTATGGCATGAAACCATTGCAAAAAGATGTGCCAACGAAATAGGTAGTTTTGTTCTCGATTATATAAAAAATCAGACACAAAAGGGCGTAAATACCTTTGTTTTTCACACAGATAACTGCGCAGGTCAAAACAGGAATCGGTTTGTCTTTGCTATGTATGTTCATGCAGCTGAAAACTACAAAGTTTCAATAACACATCGTTTTATGGAAAAAGGTCATACCCAAAATGAGGGGGATAGTGTACATGCTCTAATCGAACAGAAAAAAAGGATAAAGTTATATATACGCCTGATCAATGGATTATGCGACAGTTAAACTCGAATCATCGAGACGAGTGGTCGTTCCGAAAACGAGTTCAGCAATAGTGTGTATACTTAAAATCTAATCAAAGTAATTAGTGTAAAAACAGGTGAGAGAATCGATTCCAATATTAAAGTATCTGGGAATTTATTAAAATAATATGATAGAATATCGATATATTCTTTCCACATAAAAGTACCGTTGCCATACCCAAATTAAAAATTTCTGAAAAAACCCACACAGTGATGGCTTCCGACTACGGGGGCGCATCAAATTCTACAACAACTAGTCAACGTCAATATTCTCAAGTTGTTAACTCTGATATGTTTCCAAAAAAAGAACAAGCGATCGTATTAAATGTTAATGACAATCTCACTCTCGGAGACTATGTGGAAGCCGTCGCAAGTATTGTTGGCTCCAAAAATATACTGTTTGCCTCTAGAATGTCAAATAATAGAATATGTATGTACTTGTCGACTGTCGAAGCTGCCCAAGATATAACTGAAAAGTATCAAACTTTAAATATAAAACAGCACCAAGTAGGAGTTCGACGACTCATTACTCCAGCAAAGCGAATCATCCTATCAAACGTCTGTCCATCAATACCACATGACATACTAGAAGCAGAAATCCTAAAAATAGGTTTTTCAAAAGTATCACCAATGGCATTCCTCCGGGCAAGTCTGTCAGGAAACGAATACGCACACATCCTAAGTTTTCGACGTCAAATCTTTGTAGTACCAAACTATGACATAAGTCTACCTCCCTCATTGGTCATTACATTTGAAGATACAACATATAGAGTGTTTCTATCATTCGACGGGATAACATGTTTCCTTTGCAAAACCCCAGGACATGTTGCCAAGCTTTGTCCAAATCAAGCACCAAACTCATCCAACTACCAAGAAAATATTACAATGCCAGTTGAACCAATATCAGTAGAAACCTCCGTAGAAGATCTTAGCGGAATTGACGAGACGAATGATAATCCTCCATCAAATACCTTTAAACGACCACGGCAATATCTAACAGCTAGTTCCAGCGACCTTACATCCGAAAAAGATCCTGTGGAAGTGGCAAGTAATACAACAGATCAAAAGACCAAAAGGAAAAAATCCAAACAATGCCCCTCCGCAACCAAACAAAATCCAAATGCCGAAGATCTGGAACCTGTAAAAAAATTCTACAATGAATCACCTCAACAACTCCTTACATTTGAAGAACTCTCCGACTTTATGGATAACGCATTTGGCACAACTGACCCCTTAAGTATAGCCCAACAATACACAGATAATATTCCTGAACTACTCGCCCTTCTCCACAACATTTACCCATTTATACAACACAGGGCGATGAAATCCCGATGCACAAGAATCCAATCCAAGATACGTAAGCAACTGAATTTAGTCTCGATATCAACAAATGAAGAAGATGAAGATAGTTACGATTCATCCACTTCTCAACTAAGTCAACACTAATACTTTCTTACTCCAATGGAATATAAATGGGCTAATAGCCCATCTGGAAAAACTAAAACTCTTAATATCAAAAACTACAGAAGATGTGATCTGCATACAAGAAACTAACTTCAAAGATAACAAATACTACTCACTAAGAGGTTACGAATGCGTCCACAAAAATAGAGAGTCTGACAGAGCTAGTGGAGGAGTGGCTATTTATATAAAAAATAATTTCACATGGAAAAATATACAAATTACATCAGAACTAGAGGTAGTTGCAATTAACATACAATACTATGAGAAGAATTTGAACATTATTAATATTTATATTCCAACCAACAAAAAATTCACTTCACAAAGCTTACAAGAAATAACCAACCAAGTAAATGGCACAAAAATAATAGTAGGGGATTTCAATTCACACTATACAGCGTGAGGATCCAAGACTACAGACAAAAGAGGGAGAGAAATAGAAAAATTTACAAACACAAACAGTCTTATAATAATAAACTCTGGAGCGGGTACAAGATTAAATCCACTAACAGGAGAATTATCTCCTATTGACCTAACTATTTGTGACGCACCAATTGCACCAAACCTGAGTTGGCAGCCAAACTCATACTTATATGGAAGCGACCACCTACCTATAAGCATAGAATTTCATTCCAGAAAAGACAAGAACGATCATCTTAACTCAATGGAAAAATGGAATTTGAGACGAGCAAATTGGTTTAAGTTTACTGAGTACATAGAAAGAAATATTCCAGAATTTGATCAGATTGAAGATAACATTGACGAAATAACGAATGTACTTACCGATACCATTATACAAGCTGCAGAAATACATATTGGGTATGTAAAACCATTAAAAACAAAAATTCCAGTACCTTGGTGGACACCACAATGCGAAGAAGCTATTAAAGCGAGCAAAAGAGCGTTATATAAGTTAAAAAAGAACAAAAACCAAACTAACTTAGTTGAGTTTAAAAGACTCAGAGCAAGAGCAAGATACGTCACTAAGCAAGCTAAAAAGGACTCCTGGAAATCATTTGTCTCAACAATCACTCCAAATACTTCAAACTCCGAGATATGGTCAAAAATAAAGAAATTAAAAGGAATTTCATCAAAACATAAAATAACAAGTTTATCCCACAATACTGAAATTATCTCTAATAACGCACTTATAACACAAACATTTGCAGAAGAATTCTCTAGAATATCAAGCGATGAAAACTACGAACCAGAATTTAGGGAATATAAACGCGATACAGAACAAAGAATAAAATTAAATCATGCTACAGGTCAAAACCACCCATTAAATGTACAAATCGACAGTGAAGAATTAGAAGAGGTGCTGAAACAATGCAGCGATAAATCCAGCCCGGGACCTGACAAAATCCACTACACTTTTTTAAAAAACCTCCCAATAACTGGAAAAAGGTATTTGCTACAGACATACAATAAAATTTATTTAGAACACAAATTTCCAAAATCATGGTCAGAAGCTATCATAGTGCCAATACCCAAGCCACACAAACCAAAGAATTTGGTAACGTCTTACAGACCAATATCCCTAACATGTACAATGTGCAAAGTCTTAGAGAAGATATTAAACCACAGGTTAATGTGGCATCTGGAAAAACATAACCTTATATCGATACACCAAAACGGATTTCGAAAAAACAGGTCAGCAAACGATAGCATTATAAACCTGGAATCCGAGATACACAATGCATTTGCTAACGGTCAGAAACTGCTAGCGGTATTTATGGATCTTGAAAAAGCTTACAACTTAACATGGCAACATAAAATTCTTGAAACACTGGTAGATTGGAACATTAATGGAAATATAACAGCATTTATCGAAAAATTCTTGACACAACGTAATTTTGTAGTCAAAACAAATGGAGAATTATCTACCAAAAGAAAAATAGAGAATGGAATTCCCCAAGGATCTTCCTTAAGCACAACATTATTTCTTGTCGCCATAAATGACTTCACCTCTTGTATCACATCTCCACTACGTGTAAGCTTATATGCTGACGATATTGTAATATACGGAAAAGGTAAAAATAATAAAACATTGCAATCCCTAATTCAAAATGGATTAAACAAAATTTATGAATGGAAAAACAAGTCTGGCTTCAAAATATCTCACAAGAAAACGAAATGTGTCTTATTTGCACGAAGAGCCCAGAAAGAATACCCGGTACTGACCATAGGAACCACCAAACTCAGTTTCACGAAAGATATCAAATTTTTGGGAATAATTTTTGATGATAAACTTAACTGGAAAAAACACTTTGACTATCTTAAACGAAACAGTACGCAAAGCTTAAACATATTAAAAATCCTATCACATCAAAAATGGGGAGCAGATACAAACAGTTTACTTAACATTTACAAAAGTACCATTAGATCTAAAATAGAATATGGAGCCATGGCTTTCCAAACCGCTAAAAAAAGTTATATAAAAACTGTGGAAATAATTTCAAATAAAGCACTTAGAATAATAATTGGTGCGTTCCCAACAACCCCCACAGACACTCTCTATAAACTTCTTGGAGAGATGCCATTTACATTTAGAGTTCAACATTTATCTTTATCCTACTCGACAAAAATGTTGGCTCTTCCTAACCACCCTTACCACAAAAAAATTTACACTGGATCAGTGCAAACAGCTTTTCCCGCAAATATCAATATTACACCACCTTTTTACAACACAGTTAAAACGTATATGGCAGAAATCAACTACAGTTTTCCTGAAATAATTCCTATAAACAGCTATAATTTTGCCCCCTGGATTCTCTCACCTATCTCCGTGAACACAGAACTTTCCAAATTCAATAAAAAAGAAACACATCCTTCTCTACTGAAAAATGAATTCAATAGAATATGTGGAATTTACAAACCGTCAGAAGTTTTATTCACTGATGCTTCAAAAAATGAATCAAATCGATTAGTAGGCTCATCAGTAGTTACAGCAACTAATACACAAAAATTCAGGCTACCAGAGGAGTGTAGTGTCTATACAGGAGAAGTCTTCGCTATCCATCAAGCTTTAGTTTACGTAATGAGTAACCCAAAAACAAAATATGCAATCTGCTCTGACTCACTAAGTGCCATAGAAGCGATTCGACAAATGTGGGCAAGCAACCCTTTAGTGCAACAAATCCAACAACTCCTCCACCAATTATTTACGCTAGAAGTAAAGGTCACACTTATCTACGTCCCCTCACACGTAGGAATCAACGGCAACGAGTCAGCTGATACAGCTGCCCAAGAAGCAACATCGTTAGAAACCGCAATGTCTCAAATTTATACTCACAGTGATATCGACAACTACCTCAAGAAGTTAATTAAGAAAAAGATGCAAACAGAATGGCATAATGATCAAAATAGCCTCAAGAGCATTGAATCGCAATTTGCAGACCGACTAACATTAACACCCAGCCGGTTAGAACAAATTAAAATATCAAGACTAAGACTTGGCCACACTCGTTTAACGCACGGCTATAGAATATCTAAAGAAGAACCCCCCAAATGTAACAAGTGCAACGTAAGACTGTCTATTAAACACATCCTTGTTGATTGTACAGAATTCGAAGAGGAAAGACAAGAGAGCAAAATCTCCACAGATGTTAGTGAAAATCTAAAAACTCTGGAACAAATACAAAAAACAATACAGTACCTAAAAGATATAAAACTCTATAATTATATCTAGTGAATACTTAGTGAATGTTTTAGTGAATATTTAGTGAATGTAATGCTGTAATTTACTATGTAGTTAAATGATATTGTAAGTGCTAATGACCCTTAGCGGTCGAAGCACATCTTCACAAAAAAAAAAAATGGATTATGCTCATTAAGATGGCAAAAACTTCGGGAGAATCTTACGAGGTGATTGGAGTTAGTCAAAGTCTTGTTTACGATCTGAAAAAGTTAGTAGGGGAAGACAGAGACTGGAAAACTGATGAAGAGGGGAAATAATATTAAATTGAACGAGATCAAAGAAATTGAAATTACTTTTGACGAACCTTTCAAAATCAAAATTAAGTATGATTTTCTAGACCAAAATGCTCAATGTGTGCTCAATTTATTGAAGAAGAAAATCAAAAAAAGAATAAATACCACTCCCAACACAGCATCCAAAGAATTGTATCCCGCATACCAGAAACTTAATCCATTATAAAAAAAATATGATCACCTTCAGTTCCTAAGTATGCAAGAATGGAATTCCTGAAATTCACCATAACTTTTATAGAAACCTTCCAAAACAAACATGTGAAGTAGATGAAAATGCAGATAATGAATAAATGGATACTGAGAGCGTTAAGATAGAAGTGAGAGTTTATTAACAAACGTTATATTAATAAGTTACCTGATTATGAGTAGATATTAGGTTTGAGTTATCTATGTGTTTTTTATAAAACGTTTTTTATTTTGGAATAAATCTCTGTATTTTTAGATTATTCATTGTTTCATTTTCAAATCTAAAACTAAAATTTGCAAAGTTATAAGAAAAAAAAAATTGGTAATATTGTTTCATGAAGGACTAGAGTAACTTATAGTTCCTCAGAAAAATGAAGTGAAAAAAAATAGTATGAAAATCAAATGAAATAACATTCATTAAATCTGGAGTGAACTATGAACAACATCGCGTATCTTAAGTTAAGATACTAGCTATTCTAGAGATGGTTAAGAAGTACATCTCATCTTTATATACGATATTCGGTACTTCAGTAATAGCAAATATTTACATCGTATCTTTTTAAAATTAAATTTACAGAAGTGTTGGCTATTTTTAAGCAATATGTTACATACGGGAAGATTTCTATATAAAATCATTATACCTTGACCAAATTTCAAATGTTATCGTTATAAGATTGTCCCAAACAACATGGAAAACTTCAAACTCATTTTCAGCAAAATGACGATTTGCAAGTTACGATGTTATTATCTGAGAGCGTCGATTCGTATTGATGATAAAGTAGTGCCCGTTGACCCACTACTTATTTTCCAGAGGCTTTGTATTGTCAAACAGCATTTACAGTATGAGTTGGCTCCGTACCCATTGTACTTGATTTCTGAGGCCGGAATGCGAAAAACAGCAAAGCCCCTACTGTATAAAGCTTTTTTGCCAGCTACAGATAATGACTTTGGAACCAACAAAGTGTACATAATTGACGGTGGAAACTTGTTGCAACGAGTCGTTTGGAGCCGAAATGAAACATTTTGCTTCGATCTGTACCAGTTATCTGAATTATGTACAAAGACACTGTCAGTCAAATGCAGTAGTCGTTTTTGACGGCTATCCCATAAGCGCAGACGAAAAAGGCACGAAACTCGCAGAGCGACAGCGTAGATCACAAAAAGAGATTACAACAGATGTTTTGTTTGACGAGCCTATGCCTCCCACAGTTCCACAGTAAAATTTCTTGTCAAACGATGTCAACCAAGATCGCTTTATATCCACCATGAAACGGAAATTTGAAGAAGCGCAGTTCACCGTAATCCAGGATACAGAAGATACAGACACACTGATAAAGAACACAGCTATCAAGATGTTATCTTCATATGAATACACCATAGTTGTTAGGGAGGATGTCGATATCATTGTTATGTTGACAGCACTGTGCAAGAATTATGATAATGTTTACCTCCCAAAGTCTGGGAGAGGGAAAACGGTCCAAAATATTTATTCGTATCAAAGTTTCAAAGGAACCGAAGTAGTGAAGGATAACATCATGTTCCTTCACGCAATTAGTGGGTGTGATATGAAGTCGGCCTTATTTAACCAAGGAAAGATGAAGTTTTTAAAGAAAAACATAAAGAGCTACAAGATCATATTCAAGTTTTTAAAAATAAACATGCCACCGCTGATCAAGTTGCCTTTGCCGGTGAGAAATTTATCCTTGCACTCTATGGATCTAAAGACACAAATGCTATCAATCTTGATAAATATCGATACTAGTGTTGTGTGAAGTCGATAACAAAAAGTGAATTTAATTTGTTATCTTTACCACCGACAAGCGCAGCTGCACGACAGCATTCATTAAGAATACTATCAGGTTTAACTATGGCGTGGCTGTCCGAAAGCAATTGAAGAGTGGCGTTGGAAGAAAACACAAACTGGCCTCAGTCCAGTAACTACTTTGAAAGATCCTGCTCCCAAACACTACTTGCTTTTTTATGTGCAAGGCGGCTTGTGGTAGAGCCTGCGGATGCAGAAAAGCAGGATTCACATTTTCAATGATTTGCGGTGTCTGCAATGGGAAGACATGTGAAAATATCATCCAAATGACACTAGACGAATCCGATGAAGAAGACTTCCATTCGCTGCTTGATGATTGTTTATCGACTGCAGAAGGAGAGTCAGATGAGTTGAAGGACATTGACATCGATTCTGAAGCTGAGGTTACCATTTTCCCCGTTGAAGATATGGAAATCAATGAGCCAGGTCCGTCTGGCCTTTGCCAAAGATACTTTTAGTACCTAAGTGGGTTAGGCCTACACGGGAAACCACGTTAAAAAAACGCGTCGTGTACTCTACCTCTTGGGTGGCGTGGAAACAATGGAGTAATTAATGAAGTAATCGATCAATTGAATAAAAGATATGCCACTGTTTCGTGATAAATATTTATAAAATCCCAAAATATTAGATTTGGGGACCCCTACTACACATATTATTTCCGACATTCGCCTCTACAGAGAACTTTCGCAAAATTTTTAATTTGGAGAGGGAATTTGTGCCTTAACGGTTTACTTTAGCGAAAATATACTAGATATTTTATGGGAAATTTCCTCCTCTTCAATTTTGTGATCCACATACTTTTTCGAAAAACGCCTAATTTTGGAGATATTTGCAAAAAAACGTTTTTGAGCGCCATCTTGGCAAGAAGGTGGCGCCGGCGGTTTGTCACGTATTGTGCATTTTGCCAATTTTAGTTCTAGATCCCCAAACCTATAAACCTAAAAAGTTTCAAAACTTCCGGACTTATTTCCTGGTAAAAATCACCAATGACTGGCCTATTACATAGCGATGGTGATACGAGCAGCATGACTAATCTATTAAAAAGATATATTTCAAACTAAACTAAAACTTTTCGCAGACACTACTCATGTATTTGAAATGTTTATATTACTTCCTCGCAATTACTACTAAAAATTAAAATTGGCTCTACAGTCTTTGATGGAAACAAAGCAATCTAGCACATTATTGTCAAAATCGTCTATATCCTGTACTATATTTTTATCGATGGAAATAATTGCTAACACGTTTAAGCGGTCGATATTTGTTAAAAAAGGTTTTAATCCCTTAATGTGAGAAAGCAACGCTCCAATTCTGCCGTTCTCAACGGAGCTGTTAAAATTATATTTAACAATTTCAATGTTTCAGAGAAACTGTCGGATACATTATTTACTGTTATAAACGACAATAAATTGCTAGCACCAATAACAATGGCAGCAAAAAACTCTGCTACCACTGCAAAAAACTATGGTTAAATGTGCTCTAGTGAAGTTTTTTGCTGCTGCAGTGAAGAAAACTTTGCTACAATCAGTTTTCTGTCCCAGCAAAGTTATTTTATAAAAACTTACTGACAAAGCTAACAACATAAAACGTATTTGCTACGACTATATTAACCACTGGGTTGTCAGTATGAAATTATTTTGCTGTCTTCAGTACTTAGCAATACATATATAGTCAATTGATTGTCACTGTGAATAGTATATTCTATATCAAGGGTGGAATAAGCAAAATGCTGCACGGTTCTACTAGTGTAGAATTTTGAATTCCACTCGTGTTTTAGACTATACTTTTTCTTCGACTATTAAATGAAAACCAAGACATATATTGAATTGCTAACTTCTTAATCTCTGGATGAGTTGTGGTGAAATAATCACTGCAGTCAATATCATACACTAAAAAGAAATTAAGCCATGTCATAGCTATTGTTTAAATGAAGTTATATGAATTTACTAACTTTTCCTGAAATATTTATCAATTTTAACTCAAAATTTAGAAAAATTGCTAATTAAACAATTTTGACAATCAAAATTTTTGACAGTTGACAATTGTTGCTAGACAGGGTTTTATATTTTCTTCTTAAAAGGTGCCACAAAATACACTAATACTGCACTTCTGGCTCTAAGGCCGAATCCACATGTATCCGTGATCACGAACGTACGTGTGCGTTTCACGGATAGCCGAAAATATGATCATACACATGTGTCAATCCGTTCACGCATTCGTTTATGATACCAAACGTCAAAACAACCTCATAATATTATTTTTGTCATTACCGTATAACTGATTCACCGATCTTCTTAAATTATGAGTGTTTGTCGTGTTAGTGTAAATAATAAAACTTTAATCATTTCCTGTTAAAACATACAATTAGTGAATGCTCCTCCCTGGGCACAAAGCAATTTAGAGAAAAAAATAAAAATAGCATTCCTAATGTATCTGCAAAACAATAGGCTTATCACACAAAACCCACAAAAAAGAGCAATGTGGACAAGACAAATTTTTATGGAGGAATCTTTTCTAGACTCGACATTTTTTAACCTAGTTAAAAAATTCTTTTCAAAAGTAGTCGACGAATCACCAGAAAAACGTAAACAAAATCTAACCTCAATCACGGATGAAAAGTTAAAATTAACCAACTTCAATCCGTTGTGACCTTAACATCCGTGATTTTGGCACCTAAAAATTCATTAGTTGATATTGATCACGTGGTATACGGATACGTATCACGGATGCATGTGGATCCAGCCTAACAATTAATGCTCAAAAACTATATGCTACATTCAATTTACAGAATTTTTATGCATTTTGATATTTCGACACTACTTATACTCTGCGTATTGTAGCTGGTGTAGAAAACGGAGCACGCCTATTTTCTCTCTCTGTCAAATGAATGGTGTCATTAAGAGGGCGGCACAAGTATTCATTCCATACCAAGGGCGATAATGAATATTCTTACCCTAGGGCTACAATGATGCTGTTCCAGAACCAAAAACTGCGTCGGAATATAGAAATTCTATAATTGTAATAGAATAGTATATTCCATATTAAGGGTGGAATATACAAAATTCTTTACCTGTAAAAAGAGTCTACGAGAGTAGTATTTTGAGTTCCACCTGTGTTTCAGACTATACTTTTTCTACGACTATCATACAAGAGTCAAAACAACATAATATATTGAATGGATAACTCCTTATATTCTGGAATAGTTGGGGTGAAAAAGAGTATTAGTCAAAGAAGTGGATTTTTCAGAAATCAAATTTATTTATACACGTTTTCAAGAAAATCAATAGTTAACGTTGTTACTGCACTAACAAAATAGTTAATTAGGTAAGATATTATACAACAGGAACATATTAACTCAACGTTATCATAGAACGGAAAACATGACTTATCCTAATTAGACCAAATGAAAAATGTAACTTAAAATATTTAACCAAACAAAACAAAATCCTCAAACCTATGAGGATTATAAAATCGCTCGCGAATAATAAGAAAAAAACGCGGAAAAAATATTGATGTCCACAATATTTCATATCTGTTGCAGTTGGTTGCTCAGGTCATCATCTTCTGAATCAGGGTAAGTATCAGGCATGTCACTACTTTTGAGGTTTCTATAAAAATCGTGAAATATTGGTGAAATAAGATGAAGAAGATCTAAAATATATTTTTTCTTCCCTTTTGAAATTGGTAAGGAAGATTTGTAGAGGCGTTCTGGGTGCAAACGTACATCTGCTTGTCCTCGACGATTAAGGCGGGATTAAGGTGTGAAAAGGCTCATCGTTGTCCAAAGTATTTTTCCAGATTCGCGTGTATAACGAAACCACTTTACGGAATGCCAGTTGAGTTGATTACCTTCCGCATCCTTTTTTCGAAATTGCAAACTCTTTTTTAACAGATCTGTAAAATTAAGGAAATCCGAATCATTGAGCTCGATAACTTCAAATTTCTTCTTTTTCCCAACTGAACGAACTAGCTGATACCAATCATAAGGGTGGGAGATAGGCACTGCAACTTCTTCTTTTGCTTTTCAATGAGTCCATGGTCCACATCACACTTTAGGTGAGTGTGTCCACTAATAAGGAACTAATGATCCACAATTTCCAAGTGTGTATTTTGTTGCATGGTCACTAAAAATATGGTAGCAACATGAAAGTTTTTGTACTGCCCTTCACAGGTATCAGAATATAAGGTTACTTTCGATACCTGTGAAGGAAGTGAAGTAAGTTATTTAAAAAAGGATAAAGATATTTGATTTCCTCCCCGGACACCCTCACATTCATGCCACATGTAACATCTAATATTTTGAGTACTAGTTTCATGTAAGGTGAGGTTGAAGGTCCAAAGGTGCGTTTTGTAAAAGGCAACTGACGTATTCAACATTGGGGTTGGTAAGCATTGCTGCAAATCTTACATAAAACAACGCCGAGTTTGATCATGTGCTGCCAGTTTCTTATCTTTTCTTTTCTCTTCGTAGGCGTTATCAGCTTCTATATGGTGGATAGCTAAGTCCTCTCCACTTTTCTTCTCCATCTCCTGTCACTCTAATTTTCATTCTGAGCAAGTCACATTTATTACAAGTATCGACTTTGGGTTCTTTGAAGCTTGAGTTCATTTTGTGAAATTCTCTTTCGTATATTTGCCTGGATACCGACTTTCTTTGGGTGCTATTAATTTGATCACAATAAAGATTGTATATCAAACTCAGACTTGGATGATGAGTTACGTATCTTCTGCTAATCTTTCATCGTGTATAGTGTGATTGGTATAGAGGACATGATGATATGTGGACTTTAACTTGTTGTAGAGTTTCATTGGAATGTTTGTTAGCAGAAACTGATCTACTCCTGTTATCGTCATAGGTGATTCCAGATAATGTGCTATTCTTATTTCAGAGCTACAATGTAACAGACATTTGTGTTTCTCTAAACGTTTTCATGAAACAGGCACGACACACACGTACCCTTCCATCATTAAAAACAAACTGAAAGATATGTGTCATCGTTCGGAGTTTTTCTTTATCAGAATCCACTGTTCTTCTTCTCGAAGAATCGGGCTCCTTAGTATCCACTAATCCAGAAATAAAACTCACTCTTTTTTTCTGTCACCAAGTGCCCAATACTCTTGAAATATTTTTCCACTTATAGTTCTCTCCTCTTCAAATTTCACTTCCAACTTTTGGCTACATTTCATTCGACACGAAGCTGAAGGTTTCGACACTCTCTCTTTCACTACTTCATTTTTAGCCGTTATGTAACTTTTTCCGGTGTTTCTTCTTTCTTTTCTTTCGCTTCTCTTCTTTCTCGAGAAAGCGACTTTCTCCGCAGCGTTTCTACTTGAATTTTCCATCGCAACATCATTTTGAGCAGCAGCGCATGGTTTTTTATTTCAGGGTCTCTTTGATGTCTTCATTGTTGAAACGGTCGTAAATACGTGCACATCATTATCGTCACTTCATTCGGATGCATCTTGACTATATTTTTTGTCAGCCACGCTGTCGTTACTAAATTCCGATAGTACATCAGTTGTTGAAAGCTTATATTCAAAAGGGCGCGCATTAAATAATATTTTTTTATTGGTCCCTCATTTTACCTATTTAAAGCACACCTCAGCGTGTTTAAATCATACTCTCAAACACGCGCGTTTTTTAAAGTTACCATGGTAACAACAACTCGGGAAACGTAAGTATCAATGACAACTTTTTGATTATTGACCTGACATCAGTACCTCGTAACGTCTAATAAAAATAAATACTATTTAGGATGGGCTTTCACGAAACTTGGCTGGGCATCGAGGGCGGACTTTTATGAAATGAAACTTGGCTGGGCATCGAGGACGGACTTCCATTTTTTGGTAGTGATAATAATATTAATATTTTATGATTTCAAAGTGCACCAATAAAATAAATAGCGTAAAGTATTCGTGGATAACTGATCTTTCAAACACTTGCTCTATTTCGAGCACTCCAGCTGCGCCGTCGTGCTCGAAAAATCGCGCGTGTTCGAAAGACCTCTTTATCCACTTATACTTTAATATACTATTTGAAAACCGTGTTCTCAAAAATATTATCAAGTCTTTTTCGTGACTACAGGTGATCAATAACGTTATGGCATGCTCCACGCGAAAATCGAACAGTGTGCCCATATTTTTTATTCTTGCACGATTCTGAATATAATAATAGTAGCTAAGAAACAGAAGAAAAAAGTTGTTATTACCTGGAACCTCAGATTAACAAATAAAATAGATATGTTTGTTTTGACTTTTTCCTGCCCCAAACATTGAGTCACATTCTAAGCTCACTTGCGGGACACTGCTTTGACATATTTACAAATCCTCTTTAGTTGCGGAAAAAAGAAATTAGAAGTTTAATTGAAATTTTTTTAAAGAGGTATGCAAATAAAAAAAGCCATACTAATTTCTGCATTTGAGTCGCTGCTTTTAAAATGATTTATAATACTTGAATTTTATTTAATAAAGGCATATTCTTATATACATTTTAAATAAGAATTTGTTGTATCCTTAGATACCTTTATGGTTATAACTAAAAGTGGCAACATTTCTCAAAATTTCGGAACCTGTTAATGTGTCAATAGTAATCTATTTAGTAGTTTTATCTATGTTTAATTACCATATAAAGAAAGATGCAAACATCGTTAGAGTGTGATCGACGATCATTTTGAATAAGTCATAGTATTGTAGTAAATAATGTCAAACGTGGTTTGTTTATACGAGCGTCATTACGACTAGAGAGTTTAGATTTAGTTCTTTCATTTTGATATGTTTTTCAAGACTTTTTAATGTGAAAGTAATTTTTTAAATTAATTAATTTCTTGTTTTTGGATTATCATGGTTCGTCGGTGCCAAGTTTGTCAGAAAAACAGCCGAAATTAACAATGCCATGTATCTACAATACCATCCCCACTTTTTGTAATTCATTCATTATTTCCCTACTGGCGTTTAGAATTTTTGGCCGTAAAAATAAACGTGTTTATGAATGAATAGCTCTCTCTATGTTTATTATTACTCTAAGCCTGGAACTCCTTGTATAGGAGCAAAGTCCTGCATAGAATTTGATGTTTGACAAAGATTTGTGCATAGATCTGCTTGTCAAGTATCTTCATTTCTCTGTTTTCCAGATTACACAGAAATTCATGGAAATGATATTACATACACACCATTAAGGTAAAAAAAACGTGGTCATTTTTTCACCCAATGAAATATTCATTCACCATTCAACGTAATGCGCCAAATCATTATAATATAAAAAAATAGATTTTCCACACAAAACTACAACGTCGTATGTGGGTTACGAATAGAACCTCTTTTAAAAGTATTTTTAAAATTCCGGTATAGCAGTTAACCCGATTCCCTTTATAGATTTCGCAGCTTCGCGCTTCAGGTTGAAAAGTCTGTTAGTGAGACTACTCTACTATTCTGGTCTAATGAAATTTATCAGCGATTAAAATTAGATAACTAAAAAGTGAAGAAAACTCCTACTTACCCTTATTTTCAGGAAGGCTCATTATTATTCTGGTTCTGTTACTGGACATTGTAACTAATAATACACTTTTACACTTTTGTTTCATTAAACTGAACGTTCTATATTAAAACTTAAATTAAACATGTGTACATTTCGGCACTGAATATTTTTGAGGTTATGCTCTAAGAGTATAACTCAAGCAGTTTTTACGATCAAAATAGAACATGTTAACTCACACTATTTCGATCGTTGGTTAAAACAGTATAGCTTGACATATACTATAAGGATCTCAACAATCTAGTTATACTGTTTGTATTATTGGAAGGATAATGCGTATTTTCTTTGTATGACTTATACTCATTTCACCAAAAGGTGAGCAACACTTTTAGAATTCAGTTGCTCGACTTATCTTATTTTAAGCAAATCATGACTTATACTCTTTTTTCCTGGTACTCTAGAATATAAGAGTGGCGAGTAAGTCTACAATTTATTCTCGTAGTGAATAGACGTGAATATAAATATTAGTATAGTAATAAGTGTGAGTGAAAGTACAGTATATATAAGAAAAACGTTATTGTATGAACATTTTACTATGTTTGTAAAGTAGGTACTTTGAAATAATTGGATAGTTGAGGAGAATATTATATTTTCTGGAAGTGATAATCATCATGAAAATATTAATAACACATCAACGATGAAAATTTTCACAATTAATCACTACAACAAATAAATCTGTTCAATCAGCCAATCAATGCAAAGCACTTTACAAACAGCAATAACTAATATATACACCATACACACACACCCTCTCACACACTTCTTGCAAAAGGAAGTAGCATATATAGACCACACTGTCACGCCAGAAAGTGTAAGACCGAACCCAGATAAAGTTTTAGCAATAAAAAATTTCCGATACCAAAAGATTCGAAACAATTAACCCTGCAGTAGTCGCGCCTTAATTTTGGCGTCGAACGGTCGCGCGCGGACTCACATTCCGCATATCCAACATGTCGAATTCTTTGTTTTTGAAAGGACCTATATGCCACGAACAACAAATAAATCAGTTATTTGGTGATTTTATTTTATATGAACTGTAAATACGCTTAGTTAATATAGAACAAGACACTAAAAATAACAACAAAACGCAACCACAAACTTTGATTATAAATATATGCTACAAACAACAACAAAATCAGTTAATTGGTGATTGTGTTTTGTATTAACTGTAAATATGCTTAGTTAGTATAAAGCAAGATACTAAAAATGGCAACCACAAACTTTGATTATAAATTAAAGTTAATATTTCACTTTGCAATCTGGGCATATAAATGAAGAATGTTCCAAGCAAATAAATCTATAATAATCTACACAGGAGTAACGAGTAGGTCTGTTCTTCTTACGATCACATAACGAGCATCTACCTCGTTGATTAGCAGCTTGCGGTAGAGCCTCAGCTGCTTCTATGCCATAAATATCCATTATTCGCTGGCTCATTGATCTTGGAATATTCTGATGTATGCGTCGACGGGCGTGACCCTCCACTAACTGAAAGGATAACCTTTGACGAAATTGTCTTCTCTTCATATTCACATGGTTATTCATTGAGTAGATAACAAAGGAATTGATCCCAGCAATATTTAGCATTGAGTAATTTATGACCATGGGCCACCTCCGAGTATTTCTGGCACAATTATATGTTGCGCATAATTGATCTACCGAGTCAACTCCGCATTTTGTTGCGTTATAACCCTCTATAATTTCGGGTTCATTTGTATTTTTGTCTATTTTGTCGTCTAAGTGCATGCTGGAGACAAGAAGAACATTTTTATTTTTTTTAGGTATATAAGACACTAATGTGCAGTTGTAACGGAATCCGAACATACTCGACAAAACTACGCCTCCTTTAGGATTCACAAATTCCTTCGGTAACTCTTTCTCATTTTTTCGTATTGATCCCAAAAGCGTTAACTTGAAATCGTTGTAAAGTTTGTTCAGCAAATCCATACTTGTGAACCAGTTGTCTAGAGTCACATTTCTACTTGTTCTTTTTATTGGTTGGTACAGCCTTTGAACAACGTCTTTTGGTGAATTTCTTTGACTGAAAGGTCCATCTGGTTGCTTGCCTAGATATACTTCCTTATTACAAGTATAGAATGTTAAGGCATCTGCCATGGCAAAAATTTTAATCCCATATTTGTTGGGCTTACTAGGAATATATTGTCAGAAGCTGCATGTTCCTCGAAATCCTTTCAGTTTTTCGTCAATAGTTACATATTCAAATGGTGTGTAGACACTTTTGCACTGATTTACAAACCTGTCAAACACTTCTCTTATGGGTGCTAATTTGTCAACTTTCTTCCTCTCAGTTCTTGTTGTCGAATCATCGAATCGTAAGTGCACAAGAAAAAACCGAAATCTCTGGATGGACATGGTAAGTCGGAATATTTCTACTCCAGTGCCATTCTTATTCCGCAGATCCTCAGTATTTAGTCGATTGGACTTTAAAACTCCTGCCAAATAGAGCAAACCAAAAAGAACTTGAATTTCCATAATATCCGTTTCCTTTGCGTCTCTATCCCGTTCGTAGTTTCCTTTGATTGACTGTATATGTTGATTGGTCCAAGCTACTATCGAGTTCAATTTTCCTCAGGAAAAAAGTGTTCCCAAATTCCAATTTCTGATTTTAGTTTTTTCACAGTTCCTTTAACACCTGGAAGGTGTTTGATCAAATTTTCTGCCTTGTTTCGAATTCTCTGGTTTGGAACGTGTTTGGTCCACTCAGTACCGTCTTTTACTATAAACGTAGGCCCATCAACTACCATGGGGTCTTCAGAATCAGAAATTTCTTGCTCCGTATTTGTATCTGAGTCATTGATCTCCAAGTCATCTGCTTCTTCCTCATCATCACTGCCATCATATTCCACTGCTAAGTCCTCAGTATCCTCATTTAGACAATCTTCCATTAGTTTTGATAACCGAGCCTGCTTTTCCTCAAAGGACATCTGAAAAAGAACATAACTCCATATGAATGTACAGAAAACATGTTTTATCAAACATGCACAGGGATGGTTTTGGATGAATAAATTATCGAACATATAAAAAGCTAGTTAAAGTCTGGATGGGAACAATAGAATTGCATACAATATACATAATCTGAATATATCTAAAGTAAATATGTGAAAATAACAGCATTTTGGTGAAAAAACAAAATATATACTCACATCTGCTCAGAAGGCACACCAAAAGATATTCAAAAAACTAATACGTGAACGGTCGCGCGGACTAACTCTCCACAAATTAAATATTTCACTGTAGCACGTTCAAATAACGACTGACTTTTCTGCCCGTCGGTTCTCGGGTGCCTCGAAACTAAATAGGAAGGTACTGAGTAGGGCACGCCACTTCCTTTACGAAATTTCAAATTATAGCCGAAAGTATAAAAGTGCGGAGCGTGGCTCCGCGCGCGACTACTGCAGGGTTAAAAGAACTCCTTGGACTATTAGGGTATTACCAAATATTTGTAAAATATATTTCAAAATTAACTGAACCATTAACTATTAGATTGAAAAAAGATGCAAATATCAATGTAAATGATTCAGATTATGTCCAATGTTTTGAAATGTTTAAAAATCTGTTCAATATCCGCATTTTACAAAACTCTTCAACATTACCATAGATGGAAGGAATTATGCTTTAGCTGCTGTTTTAGTCAAGGAACAATAGGCTCTGATTTACCTGCGACTTATTCCAGCTGAACCCTAAATGATTCAGAATGCAACTATTCTGTAACAGAGAAAGAACTTCTTGCCATAGTTTGGGCAGTCAAATACTTCCGCCCGTATCTTTTTGGTAGAAAATTTACAAAAATTATCGATCATAAACCACTTCAATGGTTATTCTCATTCAAAGATCCAAGCTTGTTGGATGACGCTAGAAACTTGAAGAATTAGATTATGATATCGTATACAAAAACGGTGCTTTAAATACGATGAAATAAAACAATAAATTTGTTTAAAACTTCATTTATTTGAACTAATGTTCAATTTAAACTGGTTGACGCATTTCACTAACACAGTAGCTGTGTCAAAACGAGTGAAGGTATAATATAAAAATATTTTAATATATACAGTGCATAAATACAGAATTTTATTTATTTAATAATGTTTACAAAGTTATTGAAAGAAATAACCTGGAAATTTATCCACTAAAAACATTCCTAAGCTATCTTCTAGGTAAAACAGTTTAATGATGGAGAGTGATTGATGTATATTTGGTCGTTAAGAAGATCACCTGAATATTTATTTTTGTTAATCTCAAGGGCCTGTAATAAATTTAAACTAAAGGATTTACCCACTACATGGAGAATTTCAAAATTTGGGTCGAAAATGGGTTCGTTTCCTAATAAAAGATTTGATTAGTTAGAATCTATTTTTTTGATGTCGTAGCTACGTTTGCGTTCCGAAATTCTAGTTTTAAAATTTCTAAAAGTTCTACCGATATAAATTTTATCACAGTTGTCATTACCACATTTTAATTTATAAACTCCTGTTTTGTTTAATTTTGAAGATTTAAATTTATTATTTTCAATGAAATTGGATAAATTATAATCAGTTTTAAAGGAAATATTCATGTCCAAAGTTTCTAAAAATGACTTAATTTTTAAGGATGGTGTTCCAAAGTATGATAAGCTTTTAAATTGTTTATTATTATTTTTATCAGAAGGCAATACTTGTTCTAAAGTCTGTTTTGTTATCTTTTTAATAATATAACATGTAACTGTCTAAATTCAATCCAAAACTTTTTAAAAGAACGAAATTAGCAAACGGAGCCACGTCAGATTTATAACAAACAAAAAATGGCATTCCACAAGCATCCGTAATTAGCCCCACCCTTTTTATCATAGCAATGAACGATATCCTACAGGCATTAAAACCACCTATGAAAGCTCGTTTATATGCGGATGACTTAGTTATCTATTGCAAAACCAAGAACGTGAACAATCTAAAATCTCTTACGCAAGAATCCATATCTCATCTAGAGGAATGGTCGGAGAAAACAGGCTTCACGTTTTATACTAGCAAAATCCGCTTTACGTTATTGTTAAAAAAAACAGTAAACATCCCAGATATTCATCTATATGGACAGAACATAAAAGCCAAAAAGTCAACCTTTGGTGAAACGTTCAGTTGGGATACACACATTAATAACTCAATATCTACGTGTCAAAAGAGACTTAACCTTCTGAAAACCTTATGCAATAAAAACTGGGGCGCTGATCGAGACACTCTTCTAACATTAAACAGGACGTTAATTAGATCGAAATTGGTTTACGCAGCAGTCGTATACTCGTCGGCCAATAAACGAACCCTAAAACGGTTAGATACAATACAAAATACGGCTTTACGGATAATACCGAGAGCCTTTCGTACATCTCCAGTTGTAAGCTTATACGCTGAAGTTAATGAACCTTCCTTAGAAGATAGGTATATGTACTTGAGCCTGACATATGCAGCTAAAACGATATACAACCCCTTCAACCCTACAAGGCATAACTGATCTCCTCAAAAACTTCCCAATACTATCACAATTAAACCTCATGCTCCCAAACTCTTTTGTGCTAGAACAAAAATGTACCTTGAAAATTTGAGCTTCTCCTTTCCCAAATGTTTTTCTCGACTGACTACATCTACGTCCCCTTGGCAAATCAAAAAACCAAAATTTATAACCAACTCTTAGCTCTCTAGATAAATATTTGATTCCCAATTTCAGTATTAGATCAACCTTCAAAATAATACTAGAAGATTATAGAGACTATCACCAAATCTATACCGATGCTTCGAAATCTGTAGCTGGCATCGAAGCTGCGGTGGTAACTACAAACTCAACTCATAAGTTAACATTTCCAGATACATATTACATTTTCTCGTCCGAATTATATGCCCTATATGAAGCCTTAGCTAATATCAATTCATCTTCAAACACTCAAAACCATTTTATTCTCACAGACTTCCTCAGACCAATAAAATCCATACTAAAAATATTCACATATCACACCCTTGTTTCAAAAATTATAGAGGAACTCATAATAGCTCAACAAAACAATATATATATATATATATATATATATATATATATATATATATATATATATATATATATATATATATCATCTTTATGTGGATCCCATCACACGTAGGAATAGATGGCAAGGAGGAAGCTGATCGAAGAGCAAAAGACGCCACGACCAACGAAGATCCTCGAGTAGTGCAGTTTTCAGTAAGTGCGGATATTAAATTTATAATTCAATCTAAAGTGAACTGTGTCTGTGAAGCTACATGGAAAACAGCGGGAACCAAATTTGACTATGTAAAAAAGTCTATTAAACCGTGGTCAGTCCTACCAAAAAATCGTCGCAATCAAGTGCTAATAACACGGCTACGTTTAGGTTATACCCGGCTAACTCATAGTTATCTATTCGCCAGAGGTCCCGAACCAAAATGTAATTATTGTGACTCAAAACTTACTATTAAGCACCTACTTGTTGAATATCCTCAACTAACACAACAGCGACAACTGGCACAACTCTCCAACAATGGATTATCCGACATATTAGGAACAAACTACAATTTACGTAACCTAAAGACATTTCTTAAATTAATGAAAGTTATAAATTCATTATGAAATATCAAATGTAAATAACTATAAATATGTATACACCAAATATCGCTAATGACCCCTCGAGGTCGATGCGCTATAATCAAAAAAAATAATACATAATAGCAAAACATATACTGATACACGGGAAATCACAGAAAAAATCGGAGAGTATTTCCAAAGCAACTTTATTAATCACGCACAACACACACACTATCATAAAGACATCACTCACACAGTACACCAATTCATAAATTCACATTACACCAGAAACAAAAACTTATGGACATAAATATACAACACAATACAGCAATTAAAAAACAAAACGGCTCCTGGATCAGACAAAATACACAACATATTACTCAAAAACATACCAAAAAAAGCAATCATACAAATTACATAAATATAACCAATTATATTATCAAAACGGGGCCAATATCCCGATATGCTCAAGAAAGCCAATGTTATCCCAATCGTCAAAGCTAATGAGCAACCGTGTTATGTAGATAACTACAGACCAATATCCCTCCTTAATAACATAGCAAAGGTGATTGACAAAATAATTTTAGTGACACTAAAACATTTGGTCGAAAATGACACTGCACAGAATCCAGATCACGCACTCGACACTGTACAAACTCACATAAATACCAAAATCTTACCATACTTACACGTACACAAATTAGTTATTAATATTTCCATTACACAGTATTTATTACTCAGGAAAAAAGCTAAAAAAACACATCCTTGCAATCGCAGCTTTGCGTGGATGGCATTTTATCGAGCCTAGTAATACCCTAAAATACGTAGAGTATACCTCAGATTAACAAATAAAATAGATATGTCTGTTTTGATCTTTTCTTGTCCCAAACATTGAGTCACATTCTAAACTCACTTGCGGACACTTCCACTGCTTTGCCATACTTACAATGTCGCTTCAGTTACAGGAAAAATGAAATTAGAAGTTTATTTGAAAATGTCTTAAAAAGTTATGCAAATAAAAAAAGTCATAGTAATTTATGCATTTGAGTCGCTATTATTTCTCCGCCCAACCTATCTTATATGCGAGAAAAGTATTGGTTTATTCCAAAAAAAGTTGGAATTTTTAAATTTCTTTTTAAGTTATTTTCACGTTTTCTATCAATAACAACACTAAAAAACGGTTTTTAGAAAAAAATCCTGTGTGTATGTCGTCGTCGTCGTTGTCGTCGGCTACTTTTTCTTACATGTCTTGTTAGCACGATACAGCCTCCGGAGTGCAATAAGTCACCAATTTCATGATTGCATATTGTGAAGAATATGTCAAAGATGAACCCTATTGATTTTCAGCTCACCAGAGCCAGTACAACGGGTGCAATGGTACTTGAAGTACGACATTTTGTTATTTTTAGAGAAATTTCAGTTTGTTAGCACGATACAGCGTCCGGAGTTCCAGAAGTCACCAATTTTATGATTGAATATTATTCAGGACATCTCACAGATGAACGCTATTGATTTTCAGCTCACAAGAGCCAATACAACAGGTCCTACAGTACTTTAAGTACGATATTTTTGTCATTTTTGGAGAAGTTTCAGTTTGTTAGCACGATACACCCTCCGAAGTATATACAAGTGACCAATTTTATGCTTGGATATTATTCAGAGCATCTCAAAGATGGACCCTATTGACATTTAGCTCACTAAAGCTAGTACAACGAGTGCTATGGTACTTGAAGTACCAAATTTTTGTCACTTTAGGAGAATTTTCAGTTTGTTAGCACGATACAGCCTCCAGAGAGTATACGACTGATCAATTTTATGATTGAATATTGTTCAAGTTGTCTCACAGATGTACCCTATTGATCTTTAGTTGACTAGAGCGAGTACAGAGGGTCCTATAAATCCAGATATACCAACTTTTTGGTTATTTTTGGAGAAATTTCGGTTTGTTAGCACGATACATCCCCCAAAGTGTATACAAGTAACAATTTTATGATAGAATATTGTTCAGGGTCACAGATGCGGAAAAGTTAGTTTTAATCTTTAAAACCGTTTATTTTTAGAAGTATTTGAGAATACTTGGACTTTATTTAATGAAGGCATATTCTTATATAAATTTTAAACAAATATTTGTTGTATCCTTAGATACCTTTATGGTTATAACTAAAAGTGGCAACATTGCTCAAAATTTCGGTACCTGTTAATGTGTCAAAAATAATCTATTTAGTAGTTTTGTCCTTGTTCAATTACCATATAAAGAGAGCTACAAATATCGTCAGACTGTGATCGACGATCATTTCCAATACGTCGTAGTATTGTAGTAAATAATGTCGAACGTGGTTTGTTTATACGAGCGTCATTACGACTAGAGTGTCAACATTATGAACTTTCGTTTAGATATGTTTTTCAATACTTTTATTGACAAAATAAACGGTTTTAAAGATTTAAACTAACTTTTCCGCATCTGTGGCCCTGAACAATATTCTATCATAAAATTGTTACTTGTATACACTTCGGGGGATGTATCGTGTTAACAAACCGAAATTTCTCCAAAAATAACCAAAAATTTAGTATATCTAGTTTTATAAGACCCGCTGTACTCGCTCTAGTCAACTGAAAATCAATAGGGTACATCTGTGAGACACCTTGAACAATACTTATTCATAAAGTTGATCAATCGTATACTCTCTGGAGGCTGTATCGTGCTAAAGAACTGAAACTTCTCCAAAAATGACAAAAATTTGGTACTTCAAGTACCACAGCACCCGTTGTACTGGCTTTAGTAAGCTCAATATCAATAGGGCTCATCTTTAAGACGCTCTGAATAATATCCAATCATAAAATTCATCACTTGTATATACTCCGGAGGCTGTATCGTGCTAACAAACTGAAACTTCTCCAAAAATGACAAAAATATCGTACTTAAAGTACTGTAGCACCGGTTGTATTGGCTCTGGTGAGCTGAAAATCAATAGGGTTCATCAGTGAGATGCCCTGAATAATATTCAATCATAAAATTGGTGACTTGTTGAACTCCGGAGGCTGTATCGTGCTAACAAACTGAAATTTCTGGAAAAACCACAAAATGTCGTACTTTAAGTACCATAGCACCCGTTGTACTGGCTGTGGTGAGCTGAAAATCAATAGGGTTCATCTGTGAAATGTCCTTATCAATATTCCATCATAAAATTGGTGACTTATTGCACTCCGGAGGCTGTATCGTGCTTATTTTCTAAAAACCGTTTTTTCGTGTTGTTGTTGATTGATAACGTAAAAATAACTCAAAAAAAAATTTCAAATTTCCAACTTTTTACTTTTCCGCCCAACCTTTCTATATGCGAGAAAAGTATTGGTTTACCCCAAAAAAAGTTGGAATTTTGAATTTTTTTTCGAGTTATTTTTACGTTTTCCATCAACAACAACACGAAAAAACGGTTTTTAGAAAAAAAATCCTGTGTGTATGTCGTCGTCATCGTTGTTGTCGGCCACTTTTCCTTGCATGTCTTGTTAGCACGATACAGCCTCCGGAGTGCAATAAGTCAACAATTTTATGATCGAATATTGTTAAGGACATGTCACAGATAATCCCTATTGATTTTCAGTTCACCAGAGCCAGTACAACGGATGCTATGGTACTTGAAGTACGACATTTTGTAATTTTTTGAGAGATTTCAGTTTGTTAGCACGATACAGCCTCCGAAGTTCAATAAGTCACAAATTTTATGATTGAATATTATTCAGGGCATCTCACTGATGAACCCTATTGATTTTCAGCTCACCGGGGCCAATACAACAGGTGCTACAGTGCTTTAAGTACGATATTTTTGTCATTTTTGGAGAAAAATCAGTTTGTTAGCACGATACAGCCACCGGAGTATATACAAGTGACCAATTTTATGATTGGATATTGATGAGAGCGTCTGTAAGATGAACCCTATTGATATTCAACTCATTAAAGCCAGTGCAACGGGTGCTATGGTACTTGAAGTACCAAATTTTCGTCATTTTTGGAGAATTTATAGATTATTAGCACGATACAGCATTCAGAGAGTATACGATTGATCAATTTCATGATTGAGTATTGTACAAGGTGTCTCACAGATGTACCCTATTGATTTTCAGTTGACTAGAGCGAGTACAGCGTGTCCTATAAATCCAGATATACTGAATTTCTGGTTATTTTTGGAAAAGTTTCGGTTTGTTAGCACGACACATCCCCCGAAGTGTATACAAGTAACAATTTTATGATAGAATATTGTTCAGGGCCACAGATGCGGAAAAGTTAGTTTTAATCCTTAAAACCGTTCATTTGTGGGTAAACCAATACTTTTCTCGCATATTAGATAGGTTGGCGGAAAAGTAATAAATTTTTAAGTTAATTAATTCGATATTTTTGGATTATCATGGTTCGTCGGTGCCAAGTTTGTCAGAAAAACAGCCGAAATTACCAAGGCCGTGTAGCTACTATACCATCTCCGCTTTTTGTAATTCATTCATTATTTCACTACTGGCTTTTAGAATTGTTGGCCGCAAAAATGAACGTGTTCATGAATCAATAGCCCTCTCTTTGTTCATCATTACTCTAAGGGGTAATCTATACAAACTAATACAAACGTGAATGCTCATATTATGCTACAGATACGTAAAGCTAAGATTGCAATGAGCAAACTATATCCACTCATTTGGACACACATTAACTTAACAACGCACAACAAAATACTTACATACAAATACATAAATAAACCCATACCTACATACGCCGCTTCCGTATATTATAGCGGAACTAAACACAACTTCCAATCCCTACAGATGGTACCAAACAAATTTCTTAGGATGGCAATCAAACACAACTGTTAGACCAGATAACCTAAAAATTCTTGGTTATATGACAAACCTGATATGCCCACTATCAAAGACTCCATAACAAAAATTTCATCCGATTTCTACAACAATTGTCTGCCAGAAGATCTTCGTAAAAAACTCACAGACGCAAATCGCGCAGGAGACATCCGAGACAGTGGGTGTAGGCTTCTGCATGGCACGCTAAATACATAATAAGGTTGACTAACTTCAAACCTAATCATCATACAATATGTATAACCTTCCAAACATATAAATCAAATTCAAATCAACGTCAGTTATGTTGCTTTCTCTAAAACTGAACCCCATATCATTTTTGAAATCCTGTTCTTCAGTTACTTTTCAGGGATCACCTAGACGAAATATTCTAGGAATCACAAACATTTTAAGGAACACAGTGGTTGTAGATAGTAATAACTTATGAATAATGCTGCCAGTGAGGAGCCATGATTAATCTAGACGCACACAGGAGGAAAAAATGGTCAGGTCATCGGCATTTATTTATTTATTATTTTTCCCTAATGTTGTACAAGGGAGTTAAAACTGCTAATAAAAAATGTTTTTTTTTTAAAATATACAGAATCGAGTTGAGTGCTAATGTTGACCTTATCAAATAAAACAAATGATGTAGAATCATTAATGTGTACGCGAGATGCTTCAGTTTTTTTCATTTTTGAACGAAGGTGAAGGTTGTCACTATAAGAGCTTGATCCAGCCTGGGACTCTGCTCAGGGGTGGTGAATTCTGCCTCAGGTACAATATTTTTTATTACCTCAACTGGGATAAGGTAAATCAATAAATAAAATTTCGGGACAAATGGATTTATTTAACACCAAAAATAAATTCACATAAACCGTATATTCAAAATACTATACAAACAAAAATCAGTATTACAATAAAAATGTCCAACTCAAGATTTTATATCAACCGAAAATAAGTTAGGGACTTATCTTGGAGAGACTCGGGACGTACAGCTCTCAGCGGTATCGACCGGTTCTTGAGCCGTTGGTGGTCTGTACTCTGGCGAAGGCGACTTCTAGGTTGAATCGGCCTGGTTGATGTCCACTTACGGATACGGTACGGTAAGGTAAGGTACCGTACGGTACGGTACGATACGGTACGATACGGTAAGGTAAGGTACGGTACGGTACGGTACGGTACGGTACGATACGGTACGATACGGTATGGTACGGTACGGTAAGGTACGGTACGGTACGGTACGGTACGGTACGGTACGGTACGGTACGGTACGGTACGGTACGGTACGGTACGGTACGGTACGGTACGGTACGGTACGGTACGGTACGGTACGGTACGGTACGGTACGGTACGGTACGGTACGGTACAGTACGGTACGGGCTGCAGGGCTGAAGGGAAAAAAGAAGAAAAATGAGAAACAATAGGAAAAATTAAAAATTTAAAAGGAGGAAAAAATGTAGATATTAAATTTAATTTAATTTAATTTTTAAAATTGAACCACAGAAATTTGTTCATTCTTATCCGTTCTCCTCCCAAAAAAATCAGAAAATGCAAATTCAAATCAGAGAGAATAAACCAGTAAGACTCCGTTATACATTTTCTTCATAAAATGAATTTGCAAGCCACCAACTTTTTATGAAAAGATAATAACGGCGAAGAAGCTGAAAACACCATTAAAAAATAGCGTTTTAAAAATTCGATATATTTTTAACAAATAGAAAATCGAAATAGATTGATTTGTGACCACACAACTACAATTTGAAAAGGAATTGAAAGACTTATCACCAAGAATGGGTGGCACCACACTCAAAATATTATTTGAAACTGGATATTAATCGCTTCTTAGGATGATCAATGAAAAAAGATGCCGATTCGACTCGAATTGTCGTTTAAATAAAAATTTTACCAGCGTAAAAACAGTCATTCGACGCGTTCTTAACTTTTGAAATAAAATGATTTTGAATTAGAGGTGAGAGTAGCTGAAGAATAAGTACCGCTCCTAAATAACTAATGAGAAATAGGAACATGTCGCAACGGCATGTTACAAGGTGATACCAATTTTAGCCCAAATTAAATCTAACGACGTAGAAAAACTATTAAAACAATAGATTAGTAACAACACACCAAAAATTTAATGTTTTTGCATCACACCCACAAATATACGTCTCCGTTTATAAATATTTGACGAAAAACGACTGGAAATATTTATACTTCTTTTAGTTCATATTTGGCAATATTTTTAACAAATTATCAAAAACATCCACATTTTCAACATTATCTGGGTGCAGTATTACTCTTTAGTCTCTGTAAACTGATAATTCAATTTATGTGAAGTCCGGTACAGTGTTAAAATCATCAGGAAACTGGCAAATGAAAAAGCCATTAATTTCCATTGGTGCTCCCGGCCAATTCGGCAAAAACATTTCAGTAACGATCCAATTTTGTCATTAGAGCACATGAAAAGTGAAAAACAGTATTCGGAATTCAACAGGGTAAAATACTTTCTTCCTTGTAATTAGCATAGTTTCCGATATACATCAAATTAGATTTGATATCCTTCAGAAGTTATCCAATTTTCTTGACAGTCTCGACAAAATTGGTTGACAACCAATTAGTTGATGACGCTGAAGGCGTCATTTCTTAAACAATTATTTATTGACTATTTTAACACATTTTGGTTACATATGGTGGTAATTTGAGTGATATGATAATAGTGAGGAATAAAGTTGAGCAGGTTCAATATCATTAACATCTGAAAACAAAACTAAATGAAAACGACCAACATAAACATAAAAATCGCATTACACTTTTATATGAAAGGAGATATTAGCAACAGCTCAAAATTTGACGGTTTATCTAAGAATTAGTTCTATTATATTGTCAGATTACCTAGTCAAAGTGTGTCCGAGATTGGTGAAGTATGCTTTATTGAATTCAGGAGAAAAAAATAAGGAGTTTGTTTGAAATCGTCGTTAATAGTAATCTTATATATTAGGAAAATGTATTAAAACTGAAGTTTGGCGGTTCTATCTGGCCAATTTCCTTCATTTTTCTCAAATGAACGGTATTTAGACACAGATATGTCAACAGTCATTGGAATTTACTCAACTCTCACCTTACTCAAGTTATACTCAAACGCGATTCTTCCCTGTACATTTCTTATGGGACACATACACTCAAACAATTCGAATTCTCATATCTCCTCTTTTAATTATTGGATCTTGAAAGTTTCACTCTCAGAACACTGAGAAGATCAACTTCTTCCTTCCGAGCTATCAACTGCTCGAATTTGTTGAGTTTGAGAAAAGTTATACGTGCACAATCAACTTTACATTCAAGATTTTCTTTCACTCAAACCTCTATAACTAGAGTTCTAATTAACGTAGGCTGTTGACACAAGTCTAAGAACACTCAGTGTATCATGCCCTATCTTTTGAGCTGTTAACTATTTGAATTCGAGGAAAGTTATGTGTGCATAATTAACTTGTTTTCCAAATACTGCGACCGACGCACCGCCAATATTGTCTGGAAGGAAGTACTGTAGAATGATTTTATGTAATAATTACACCCACCCATATATAGTCTATCTAAATGCAGCGGAGCAGCACGGGTCCTCTAGTTTTTATCAATTAAATTGATATATCTTGACCGCTGATGTCACTGACACAATATTTGATACATTTATGGTAGAAAATCATTTATTAGATTTGTGCCTTATAGGTAAGATAGCACTATGCTCACTCATCTAAATTCCAAGATGTCTCTAAGTGATTCCAGGTGAGTTGCAGGTAAGCTTGGTAGGGGGCACATTCCACTAGGAAGTATTTAACAGTTAGATTTACGGAACATAACTGGCACAAGAGACGATCTTCTTTTGTGATCAATGAGCAGCTTGCATATCTTCCGGAAAAATATATGTTATTCTACATCGTACATCATTCATTTCTTTGCAATTAGGGAAATCCATTACAAATATTTCACTCAATATAAAATAAAACATGAAATGAGATTGACATTTGGATGTAAACGCACGCGCTTCTCCGCGGCCATCTTGTGACGTCAGATGGTCGTATATATCACAAAACAAGGGAAAGTAACATTTTGTCTATGATTAACCTAACGGAACACAAATAAACGTAATCACTTGAAATTTTGTGGAAATGCAAGCAATTCAACTCCTCGCTAGCTATCGAGGAACTCGAATCGTATTTTCATTCGATAAAATCTTGGAACAGAATCCCACAGCAATCTAAAAGGTACATGTGACTGTGACACCTTTTTATTATGGTATGTGTTATTGTTGTCATTAAGAATATTGAAGTATATTAGTATCAGGCTCTTCGATATCGCTATAAACGTTCTGGATATTCTATTTGTTTGTGTTCATTCTTGCTGGATGTCTGTAGTGATATAATGGAAGGCAACTTAATTGAACTAAATGTAGCCAAAATTTAACCTACATACCTGACAGATACGACCAGATGACGTCACACCAATAGAAGGCGCGGTTGATGTCACGTGATGACATCAACAAATTGTTAATATTTTAAAAGCAAATTTTGCAATATATATATATATATATATATATATATATATATGTATATATATATATATATATATATATATATATATATATATATATATATTGTTGTAGATAGAACGACCATATAACATTCATAGAATCCCGATAAAAGATAAAGTAATAATATCTACCAATAAAAATAATTTCTAAATAAAGTACCAAAATTAATAAAGTATCTATATAACAACATAATCAATTACAATCAATGGGCATAATCATAAAGAAAAATAAATAAATATAAAAAGAATTCATAAACAATTATTCGTAAAACAGTTTTAAAATAATTCTGTATTTTAAAAAACAACCTTAGACAGAACCTAACAAGCAAACGGAGATCAATAAAATAACGTAACGCTATACGGAATTTTAGACACCCAAAGTAGCTGCTTATATTTGAAGAATAAATAGGATGGCAATAACAAAATCAACAATGCTACGATGATTGATCAATAAATGACATTTAGAATTAGTAAAAATATATATATAAGATATGTTAGTTAATATTTAATCTTAAAAGTATATAGGAATATAATAATATGAGTAGAAAACTGTAATTACAGGAAACGTCAAAACCTATACGAAATATAACAGTTGAAACAAGTATACCAATATAAAATGTATTTGAATATGAAATATAAGAATAAAAATAAATGATTACCGACCTAATTTATATGTAAAAATGTAATAATATCAAACAAAATAAGAAATGAACTGTATCCATGTATATTATATAAATATTTAGGTTGTAGGAAATATAAAAAATGATATATTTGCATTGACCAATCGGAAGATTTCAAATAATCAATAACATGAAAAAACAATAATAATAAGTGAATTAAATCAATGACGATAAGGTGATAGTGAATAAAAAATAATATTTTATAACAAGTTTGAGTCAGAAAAACAATAAAAACATTAATAAACAAAGTGACAGGTGAACAATAATCAAAGATCTTTCTAGAACATTGCCAGCTTCCGGTTATAAACAATAGAAATGGTTTTGGCGGATAAAAGACCCGCGATAGTTATTTAGGCGTTGGTAACTGAAGAAACAGGGAGTAAATTGAATGTGATCCAGTTATTTGTTATAAACTTTTAAGTAATAAGTGTGAATATGTATAAATCAGAAATATAAAAAGTAACTAATAATTAAAATAAGTGCAAAGACAAATCTGTTTGGAACAAAGTCAAGCCAAATAATAAGTGATGAAATTTAACGTTTGATTATAAGGATACTGATAAGTGACAATTTCATTTATCAAAATTATAATTGATAAAAAATAAAACCAGATTAAAAAAATAAAAACAATAAACTTATGAAACAACAAGAAATATTGTAACAACGAATCTAAATATAACTAATTTGATTAGAATGTAAAAATTACAATAAAGGTTCAAAATGTCTTTCGTTTCGTTGTAATAATAATTGACACCTTTTTCTTAGTGATCTTACACAATTGAGAATGTGCACTGGCTTTATGTTTCTAAATGCGGCATGAATGTCTTATAATAAATCTTCCCTACTCTCGAAGTTAGTCTTGTAAATATTATTTTTTTAAAATCTCCAAATAAAAAAATCAGGAGGATTTACTTCCGGAGAACGAGGGGGCCACCTAACCGGTCCATAAGTACCAATCCACCGATTAGGAAATTTTTCGTTTAAATAATCTCCAATGAATAGAGCATTATGGGCAGGTGCTCCATCTTGTTGGAACCAAAATGTGTCCCTATCAGCCAACACTTTCTCTTCCAAAAGTTGGTGTAAGTTTGTTTCCAAGATATCTATATATCCAGCAGCAGTTAGTTTATCATCAAATATAGTTCATTATGTCTGTTGAATATTCTTGCACTGCTTATGCGAGCTTCATCGCTAAATATTACCTTTGAATATAAATTTGGATGTTCATTACATTCTCCTATATACCACTGTGCAAATTGTGTGCTTCTCAAAAAATCGTTTCGGTATAATTTTTGACGGACGGATGTCCGATAAGGCCTAAATTTATATTTCTTTAAAATCCTTCCTGCAGTAGTTTTTGGAACACCTATTTCATTTTCAATTTGACGTAGAAAAGATTCATGATGTGCTTGGATATATCCCAACGTATTTACCTCTCTTCCTCCATGATTTTTATCGTACTTACGCCGTGGTTTCAAAAAACATCCATACTCGATTAAATTTGAATCGAGTTTTTTAAAAATTCTCTTGTCAGCTTGCGTTCTTTCTGGATATCGTTGAAAATATAATTCAGACGCATCAATAACATTCTTTTGACATTCAGTATATGCCACATGCATATCATATTTTTAATAATTTTCAAAATTCATGTTGTTGACAAGACTGCACGTCGTAAAATTAATTCTGACAGGTAACACAGGCTTTGTTTTATTTTCAATGGTAAGAGGACCAAAGCCTACTTGATGAAATGAACATTCTTATAAGATATAACAATCATGTCAATTGAGGTAAACAAACTAAAATATAACAACATATCGGGTTAAACATAATTAGAAATAAAAGTAAAATCGGTAAAAAAATACAGACATCTTATTTCGTGATGTTATTTACAAAAAACGGATTCAACAATTTCAAAATAATAATATAGGTACTTAAAATCAATAATCAGCTATATTTACCTACTCAGTTTCACTGTTCACTGATTTTATTTTAGGTAATGCTGAATTGGTTGAAGATTATTTGAACGAAAAACTTTTCAGTCAATGAAAACGGAGGTCATTTTAAACATTTAATGTAATTTTTACATTCTAATAAAATTAGTTATAGGTAGATTAGTTGTTACAATATTTCTTGTTGTTTCATAAGTTTATTTTTTAATTTGGTTTTATTTCTTATTAATTATAATTTTGATAAATAAAATTGTCACCCATCAGTATCCTTATAATCAAATGTTAAATTTCATTACTGAGTGTTCAATTTTTTAAGTTTGTTTCACCTGATAACATCCATAAATGGTTTATTTTCACTGTAGCTCCAACCATTGAAAATTGATATATAATATGTCATATCAGGTGAATGAGAATTAAAAAAGAAAACGAAAAACGTCAAAATATACAGAGGGTCCCATTTAAAACAACATAAATTTGCATTATATTTCCTTTGTGAGCCCCCTAACAAAAAAATTCTGTGCACCACTGAACTCTCTAATATTATATCTATCGAAAGTTTCAATAACGTTTATTTATATTTTCCTTAATTAAGAAGTTATAGTACTTTGTAGTTTTCGACAGTTTTCAATAATCGCCCTGTATCTTCCAACTGCAGGAAGTTACTAAATATTTAATTAGGCTATCGTTACTTTAACAAAAAAAGAAGTCATAACATCTTAACTGCTTTTCTTCTATCTCTTTTAGTTTACGAGATACCCTGCAAAACACACCAATTTGGGACACCCTGTACATAAATATTTCAGATATCCTTTCCATTTCACGAACCGAATAAAACTAAAGTAGTGTTTAATATATTTTCAATAATCCTATTTATGAGAACAAGTAGAAAAAAAGTTACAAATAGTCGAACAACGTTAAACGCAGGTGTTCACATTTCTTCAAAGAAATATAATGTTTACAAACGTTTACCCAAGTTTATGCAAATGAGTCTGCAAGAGCCATCTTAGAAAGAACGAATAGTTTTTTTATAATATACAGAAAGTTTTTTTTGATGTGGAAATTTGGATATATATATATATAGAAAAATCCATTAATTTATTTTATAGCATAAGAATTTTAACCAGTAAGAAAGGATAATCATTTATTTTATACATAATGGGTATATGACTCCAACAATAAAATAAAGCGCCAACTATATTTTGTATATAAGTAATATTTCAATGTTTAAAATTTTTTTTTATCTTTTCATAAACAACATAAAATAAATTCCATTGATGAGTATTTATTATATGCCCAGAACCCTACTGAGTTATGGAGTAGTGTATAAATAAGAGCAGCCGAGGTAATAATATTTTAGGAATTATATGAAACCACATGCTAATAAATAGCATAATGAATAGGAGGAATTAAAGGTAAAAGATATATATAAATTAGCTAGCCCTAGAGTGTAATATTTCAATTGTAACAAAACATTAATACATTAAATATTCAATTTAAATTCACATCTAAAATAATAATTCTCATATATATATATATATATATATATATATATATATATATATATTTCATATAGAATTTATCTCCCAAACGTGGAATAAATAAATTATGCTATTCAAACAACATATCATACATAAATAAATGAAGCATATAATTAAATAAAAATCCATACATATTTAACTTGCTCCCCAACGTAGGGCATTATATAAAATGAAGTAGTAATCCTATTTAATATATTTATATATATATATATGTATGTATATGTATGTATGTATATATATATGTATGTGTATATATATATATATATATATATATAAATATATATATATATATATATATATATATATATATCGCGATAGCGGTAGAAGTGGCGTCCGTATAGATTTGTAGCGCTGTGGCATCCGCCGATATACACAATATGTATTTCGAACAGCACCAATGCATCGAGATCACGCACATAGTGACTTCCTAATATTTGGCAACACTGGGACCTTGATAGATTATTAGTAGGTAGATTTGAATTTGTATAAGAATTGGTGCGTCTTGTATATTGTGTATAGATCGCGTACAAAGTGACTTCCAGTAATTTTAAATATGAATTTGTTTTTCTCTTGAGAGAGGAGAATGAAACACGTATTCCAGTAATTGGGATGTTGACGGTTGTTACAAATCCATGTGAAGCTATATTTTACACATCAAAGACATTATTTAGAAACCTAGAATAACATTCTTAAAACCTTATTACTCGTCTTAAATTAAATAAAACTAATTTTATTGCGGTATTCATAACCCATTATCACTTGATTACGAAAATCAATCAGATCGCGATGACGTCACTGCACGAACAAGTGGAATTATTTCTGATAACGCAGTTACAAGTATGAACTATTTTTCTTGATAATTTGTTAGAACAACGATAATATTTTACGATTTTTATCACAATGGAGACTGGATCCATCAGAAGAAATAGTTGTAACTCACCGAAGATTGATTCTATAATGGTGCGAGCTTCTTTGCTAGAGACATAGTTCTTGTGCAGTGGAGAAGAACGAGAAAATGTCTTTGTAAGTACCTATGATTGTTTATTGAGATACTTTATTAGAAATGAGAGAAGCACCTCACTCATTTTATATACTATTTTATCAAATTTAGAGCTACTCACCATCTATTTCAACTAAATAAAACTTGAAATCAGCCCTGTAAACAAACAAACTACTAATAAACTGATGAATAATTGACTATTTATTTTTACCACAACCAGAAATATCTAACATAATTTTCAATTTATATTTGTAGTTTATCAGAGATTATAACTTATATTAAAGTAAATGAGAAAGACTCTCCATCTCAAATGTAGTCTGTAGGCAAATAGCAGTAAGTAAAACGCCAAATCAGTACTATTATTATATATTATTCCAAGATGAAGGGGCAACTACTTTCGGCACACTGAGCTATCATCAGGCCTTAAATGTATATATAATTCATATGAAAAGTATTATGAAAGGAAAGCTGTTACATGCCCCTGGCATCCAGCAGAATCCAAGATGTGTCAGTAGGTAATATGGGAAATATACTTTAGGCAAATTTTATTAAAAATAGTTAGGAAAATTTACATAATTATGCAAACGTCAAACAAAATTAAAATTGGACAACATTAAGAGGAGCCATTAAGTCATGCATAATTAAAAGAAAAAGAAAGAAAATATAGACTTCGTTATACGACAGAATCCGTCTGATGCAAGAAGTCCAGTATCTGATTAGTTGTAATAGGAAAAAGGGCAATGGAGAAGACCGAACGCGGACTAACGAAAAACAACTTTTGATTAGAATGTAAAAATTACAATAAAGGTTCAAAATGTCCTTCGTTTTGTTGTAATAATAATTGACACCTTTTTCTTAGTGATCTTACACAATTGAGAATGTGCACTGACTTTATGTTTCTAAATGCGGCATGAATGTCTTATAATAAATCTTCCCTACTCTCGAAGTTAGTCTTGAAATATTATTTTTTAAAAATCCCCAAATAAAAAAATCAGGAGGATTTACTTCCGGAGAACGAGGGGGCCACCTAACCGGTCCATAAGTACCAATCCACCGATTAGGGAATTTTTCGTTTAAATAATCTCGAATGAATAGAGCATTATGAGCAGGTGCTCCATCTTGTTGGAACCAAAATGTGTCCCTATCAGCCAACACTTTCTCTTCCAAAAGTTGGTGTAAGTTTGTTTCCAAGATATCTATATATCCAGCAGCAGTTAGTTTATCATCAAATATAGTTCATTATGTCTGTTGAATATTCTTGCACTGCTTATGCGAGCTTCATCGCTAAATATTACCTTTGAATAAAAATTTGAATGTTCATTACATTCTCCTATATACCACTGTGCAAATTGTGTTTCTTCTCAAAAAATCGTTTGGGTATAATTTTTGACGGACGGATGTCCGATAAGGCCTAAATTTATATTTCTTTAAAATCCTTCCTGCAGTAGTTTTTGGAACACCTATTTCATTTTCAATTTGACGTAGAAAAGATTCATGATGTGCTTGGATATATCCCAACGTATTTACCTCTCTTCCTTCATGATTTTTATCGTACTTACGCCGTGGTTTCAAAAAACATCCATACTCGATTAAATTTGAATCGAGTTTTTTAAAAATTCTCTTGTCAGGTTGCCTTCTTTCTGGATATCGTTGAAAATATAATTTAGACGCATCAATAACATTCTTTTGACATTCAGTATATGCCACATGCATATCATATTTTTAATAATTTTCAAAATTCATGTTGTTGACAAGACTGCACGTCGTAAAATTAATTCTGACAGGTAACACAGGTTTTGTTTTATTTTCAATGGTAAGAGGACCAAAGCCTACTTGATGAAATGAACATTCTTATAAGATATAACAATCATGTCAATTGAGGTAAACAAACTAAAATATAACAACATATCGGGTTAAACATAATTAGAAATGAAAGTAAAATCGGTAAAAAAATACAGACATCTTATTTCGTGATGTTATTTACAAAAAACGGATTCAACAATTTCTAAATAATAATATAGGTACTTAAAATCAATAATCAGCTATATTTACCTACTTAGTTTCACTGTTCACTGATTTTATTTTAGGTAATGCTGAATTGGTTGAAGATTATTTGAACGAAAAACTTTTTAGTCAATGAAAACGGAGGTCATTTTGAACATTTATTGTAATTTTTACATTCTAATAAAATTAGTTATAGGTAGATTAGTTGTTACAATATTTCTTGTTGTTTCATAAGTTTATTTTTTAATTTGGTTTTATTTCTTATTAATTATTATTTTGATAAATAAAATTGTCACCCATCAGTATCCTTATAATCAAATGTTAAATTTCATTACTGAGTGTTCAATTTTTTAAGTTTGTTTCACCTGATAACATCCATAAATGGTTTATTTGCACTGTAGCTCCAACCATTGAAAATGGATATATAATATGTCATATCAGGTGAATGAGAATTAAAAAAGAAAACGAAAAACGTCAAAATATACAGAGGGTCCCATTTAAAACAACATAAATTTGCATTATATTTCCTTTGTGAGCCCCCTAACAAAAAAATTCTGTGCGCCACTGAACTCTCTAATATTATATCTATCGAAAGTTTCTATAACGTTTATTTATATTTTCCTTAATTAAGAAGTTATAGTACTTTGTAGTTTTCGACAGTTTTCAATAATCGCCCTGTATCTTCCAACTGCAGGAAGTTACTAAATATTTAATTAGGCTATCGTCACTTTAACAAAAAAAGAAGTCATAACATCTTAACTGCTTTTCTTCTATCTCTTTTAGTTTACGAGATACCCTGCAAAACACACCAATTTGGGACACCCTGTACATAAATATTTCAGATATCCTTTCCATTTCACGAACCGAATAAAACTAAAGTAGTGTTTAAAATATTTTCAATAATCCTATTTATGAGAACAAGTAGAAAAAAAGTTACAAATAGTCGAACAACGTTAAACGCAGGTGTTCACATTTCTTCAAAGAAATATAATGTTTACAAACGTTTACCCAAGTTTATGCAAATGAGTCTGCAAGAGCCATCTTAGAAAGAACGAATAGTTTTTTTATAATATACAGAAAATTTTTTTTGATGTGGAAATTTGGATATATATATATATATAGAAAAATCCATTAATTTATTTTATAGCATAAGAATTTTAACCAGTAAGAAAGGATAATCATTTATTTTATACATAATGGGTATATGACTCCAACAATAAAATAAAGCGCCAACTATATTTTGTATATAAGTAATATTTCAATGTTTAAAATTTTTTTCTATCTTTTCATAAACAACATAAAATAAATTCCATTGATGAGTATTTATTATATGCCCAGAACCCTACTGAGTTATGGAGTAGTGTATAAATAAGAGCAGCCGAGGTAATAATATTTTAGGAATTATATGAAACCACATGCTAATAAATAGCATAATGAATAGGAGGAATTAAAGGTAAAAGATATATATAAATTAGCTAGCCCTAGAGTGTAATATTTCAATTGTAACAAAACATTATTACATTAAATATTCAATTTAAATTCACATCTAAAATAATAATTCTCATATATATATATATATATATATATATATATATATATATTTCATATAGAATTTATCTCCCAAACGTGGAATAAATAAATTATGCTATTCAAACAACATATCATACATAAATAAATGAAGCATATAATTAAATAAAAATCCATACATATTTAACTTGCTCCCCAACGTAGGGCATTATATAAAATGAAGTAGTAATCCTATTTAATATATTTATATATATATATATATATGTATGTATATGTATGTATGTATATATATATGTATATGTGTGTATATATATATATATATATATATATATATATATATATATATATATATATATATATATATATATATATATATATATATGTATGTATATATATCGCGATAGCGGTAGAAGTGGCGTCCGTATAGATTTGTAGCGCTGTGGCATCCGCCGATATACACAATATGTATTTCGAACAGCACCAATGCATCGAGATCACGCACATAGTGGCTTCCTAATATTTGGCAACACTGGGACCTTGATAGATTATTAGTAGGTAGATTTGAATTTGTATAAGAATTGGTGCGTCTTGTATATTGTGTATAGATCGCGTACAAAGTGACTTCCAGTAATTTTAAATATGAATTTGTTTTTCTCTTGAGAGAGGAGAATGAAACACGTATTCCAGTAATTGGGATGTTGACGGTTGTTACAAATCCATGTGAAGCTATATTTTACACATCAAAGACATTATTTAGAAACCTAGAATAACATTCTTAAAACCTTATTACTCGTCTTAAATTAAATAAAACTAATTTTATTGCGGTATTCATAACCCATTATCACTTGATTACGAAAATCAATCAGATCGCGATGACGTCACTGCACGAACAAGTGGAATTATTTCTGAAAACGCAGTTACAAGTATGAACTATTTTTCTTGATAATTTGTTAGAACAACGATAATATTTTACGATTTTTATCACAATGGAGACTGGATCCATCAGAAGAAATAGTTGTAACTCACCGAAGATTGATTCTATAATGGTGCGAGCTTCTTTGCTAGAGACATAGTTCTTGTGCAGTGGAGAAGAACGAGAAAATGTCTTTGTAAGTACCTATGATTGTTTATTGAGATACTTTATTAGAAATGAGAGAAGCACCTCACTCATTTTATATACTATTTTATCAAATTTAGAGCTACTCACCATCTATTTCAACTAAATAAAACTTGAAATCAGCCCTGTAAACAAACAAACTACTAATAAACTGATGAATAATTGACTATTTATTTTTACCACAACCAGAAATATCTAACATAATTTTCAATTTATATTTGTAGTTTATCAGAGATTATAACTTATATTAAAGTAAATGAGAAAGACTCTCCATCTCAAATGTAGTCTGTAGGCAAATAGCAGTAAGTAAAACGCCAAATCAGTACTATTATTATATATTATTCCAAGATGAAGGGGCAACTACTTTCGGCACACTGAGCTATCATCAGGCCTTAAATGTATATATAATTCATATGAGAAGTATTATGAAAGGAAAGCTGTTACATGTCCCTGGCATCCAGCAGAATCCAAGATGTGTCAGTAGGTAATATGGGAAATATACTTTAGGCAAATTTTATTAATAATAGTTAGGAAAATTTACATAATTATGCAAACGTCAAACAAAATTAAAATTGGACAACGTTAAGAGGAGTCATTAAGTCATGCATAATTAAAAGAAAAAGAAAGAAAATATAGACTTCGTTATACGACAGAATCCGTCTGATGCAAGAAGTCCAGTATCTGATTAGTTGTAATAGGAAAAAGGGCAATGGAGAAGACCGAACGCGGACTAACGAAAAACAACTTTTGCTTTCTGCTGGTCGGCATGATAATAATTATATACTCAGAATTAATATTTTAACACTCATAATTCACACAACTTGTATATTCATGGTCGTAGGAAAAATAGAGTACATAACTCGTTAGAAATTGTATTTCCTGAACTCGTACGGAATATGTCACTTTCCACACTTCTCATACAATACTATTCAAATTCGAGTCTATGCATTGGAATCATGGTAACGGTAAGAGATATAGGGATGGTTGAATGGGGGCAAAGTTGTGTATTTCAGAGGTCATTTATTTGAGTAAAGACATTCTAGCTTCTTTAGTTCTGGAGTTACACCGGAAAAATTGGGAATTTTGAAATTCTTCTTTTGCCTACATCTTTTAATTTGCGAGGATTTTCCAAAACTTTGCCAAAACAACTTTTTGTAGACTATCTAAACATGCTAATAAAAATTATATAGATAGTATGGTACACATTGGGCCACCCTCAACATTTTATTTTCAAATACGAACCTGTATTTTTCATTGCAATTTTTTGTATGCCAAGAGGTATGTTTCATATTGACGTAGTATTTTCATCTGAACTACAGAGTGTTTTGAAAATATTGAACTATTACCAGAACAATTTCAACCTCTTTTAATATTCCATAACAGCTGTAATTGAGAATAATCAGTGAGTAAAAAGTGAATCAATGCGAAGTTGATCTTACAACAAGAACTTTAATTATTGAAGATTTGAAATTTTACCGGTATAGTTCAATATTTCCAAAACACTCTGTAGTGAAGATGTAAATACTACTCCGATATGAAACATGACTCCTGGCAACAGTGCAATAAAAAATATAGAATCGTATTCGAAAATAATAACTTGAGGGTGGCCCAATCTTAACGATACTTTGTATACAATTTTTTTTCACACAGGGCATGCCGCGAAAATGTTTAGTTCGAATACACATGCTTTTCAATCTAGAACCTACAAAATAATCCACGTTAATAATCCAAAGAAATTATTTTTTACTTTCTAGCGCATTTGAATCAAAGTAAGTATTTGAAAAAAAAATTTATGATATTATTTTATTCGTCAAAGATAAGACAAGGATGTGATAAATGTTTAACATTGTTTTTCTTAGAATTCAAATTTAAAAATAAAACATTTATGTAGTTTCTTTTATAACGACGAAGTTCGATAAGTTTCCGATTGACCCGGAAATTACAATCAGATGTTTAAATAACAAAATAGCGGACTGGCTAGTAATTTCGTTGGCAAACTATACAGGGTGTTTCCTAAGTAATCTAAAATATTGTAGTGGACGCTTCGTCACTCCATTTTAAGACGAAAAGTTCTTATAAACATGTGTGATAAGTGTTTTATTTAATGAGATACAGGGTGTTGAATTGTTGTATTATTTCAACTTTGTTGTTTTATAACTCAATCTGTGCAAAAGTACTGTATCTTTTTTATCATTGTACTCACTCACCTCTTTCGATTTTTACTAATTTCGTTATTTCCAATTTATAAACGTGGCCGCTACGATTTTTTTTAAAGTGATTGAATATTTTTATTAAAAATGACCCTAAAAAAATTCGTAGCGGCTACGTTTATGGATTGGAAAGAATTAAATTATTAAAAATCGAAAGCGGGAGGTAGGTACAATCATAAAAAAATACGGCATTTTTCCACCGGCATTACAAACCCAGCTATAAAACATCAAAGTTGAAATAATAAGACAATTGAGCACCCTGTATCTCATTAACGACAAGACTTATCACACATGTTCATTATATCTTTTCGTCTTAAAATGGAGTGACGAAGCGTCCACTACAATATTTTACATTACTTAGGAAACACCCGTATATAAAGGATGGAATATGTACTGTTTATTTTTTGTACGAACATTTGTATAAGTTTCAATCAACATGTTTTTATGTCTATTCTATCTAAAATATACAATAGAGAATAGCTTCAATGATGATACTGGTCTGGAAACTTATACAGAGTCATGATGGATTCCTCACTACTTCATTATCTCTTCAGATTCCTTATTTTTTTGATATGATCATCATTAGCGTTACACCTAAGTCTAGCAATTCAAGTGAATTCAAGACTTTGTTTGAAATTTCGTGTTCACACTTTTCTTTTCGAAATCCTGTTTCAAAGTTTTTCTTCAAAATTCAGAGCCTGACTTTTCACGGGTTTCGAATTATTCAAGAGTATGAAAAAAACCTTCATCAAACGGCTCAATGGAACATATAAAATAAAGTTGATTTCAATCGCCCTATTTTGAGCTCTATTTCACTCTGTAGGATTATTTGTATGTTGGTCTGGGACAAATTGAGTAGTAATTTTACTTCATCTCGTGATTTACGTTGGAAAATTCAAATTATTTTCCCTTTATTTACGGAAATTCAGAATTCTTCAGTTTGTTTTATCGCCAGCATTATTCATTTTCATCGCCAGTAGTGTTTTATTTTGCCTCAAAATCAGATTTGAGTGAATTGGAGAACGAAAATATAATATACAGACAGCACACCAGTAGAATCATTAGCACATGTTCAAGTTTTGCTTTTATCAGACTCCCTGTACATTGGAACATAGCTTTCATTTTTGCTCTGCACTGTTTGGAACCGGTGGTGTAGCAATGAACAGACTAGAGTTTTTTCCCAACACCAAACCGCTATGGTGTTGGGAAAAAAACTCTAGTGTATACATAGATTTTATTGCTCTCTATTTTATTTATGGCATTTTTCTCCTTAGATCAAATAAGGATGCATTTATCGTCCATTCAGTTATCATTGATACACACTGTATATGCCAGATTAGAGTTTCATCGTCTCCGAAATTTTTGTTAAATTCAATATTCTAGGTCAACTACCAACAATCCACCTAGTAATCTGATTGCAATAATGTTTTCGGAATTTTCACAAAAAAAAACTTGACTTCTGCTATAGTGAAGTAGAAAAATATAACCATTCGAAAAATAAGTAGAAAATTGAGTAGTAATTTTACTTCATCTCGTGATTTACGTTGGAAAATTCAAATTATTTTCCCTTTATTTACGGAAATTCAGAATTCTTTAGTTTGTTTTATCGCCAGCATTATTCATTTTTATCGCCAGTAGTGTTTTATTTTGCCTCAAAATCAGATTTGAGTGAATCGGAGAACGAAAATATAATTTTTCTATTAATAACGGTAGATATTCTGCAATAACTAGCATCCTCCGCACAGTCAACATTGGTATCAAAAAATTAAAACGGATGTAAATCCTCACATTCAATGTTAAAAGCGTTCTATAAGCAAAAGTGAGATCGGCACCACTGCCAGGATGCCACTATGCAAGAAAAATACATATACAGACGCCAAACTATACCGTTCCTCGATATGTATACTGACGGATGCCACTTTGTGCGTCAGATGTATAATAAATATATAAGTGTGCTACTATAACGCCGTGTACGGAGAACCTGTGAACCTTGGTGTATTGGTTTATACAAAAACCGACCAAAGTGACGTCCTGCTGATTTCTTCAGCAATAGATTCCCAAGCATTCAATGAACCGTTTGCGATATTTTGGAGCTCGATGCACTGTGACGTCCGTATATCGGATGCTATAGTGACGCGGACGCCACAGCTACCGCGATTTTAACATGGGCGGATGCCACTTCACGCCGTGAATGTATATATATATATATATATATATATATATATATATATTGCAAAATCTGCTTTTAAAATGTTAACAATTTGTTGATGTCATCACGTGACAGCAACCGCGCCTTCTATTGGTGTGACGTCAACTGGTCGTATCTGTCAGGTATGTAGATTATATTTTGGCTACCTTCAGTTCAATTAAGTTGCCTTCCATTATATCACTACAGACATCCAGCAAGAATAAACACAAACAAATAGAATATCCAGAACGTATATAGCGATATCGAAGAGCCTGATACTAATATACTTCAATATTCTTAATGACAACAATAACACATACCATAATAAGAAGGTGTCACAGTCACATGTACCTTTTAATTATAGTTAGTTGATTTTATTGTTATTATACAAGTTATGGGTGCCAGAATTGGTGTGGTTACAAACGAGTACCAATTAAATTCAAAATCTTTGTTTTGTTAAAAAGTATTTGACTCTTTATTATTATTATTATTTCAGCGATGTGTTGGGCACTGAACGCTCCTCAGCAACAGGACACCCTATATGTAGAGATATCAGAGAAATTCGCAAGAAATCATAGACAAAACATTTCAATATAGCAATAAAATTCAAATGGTTATCAATGCTTCATAACGAAATTGTGAAAACATAATACAACTCTCATAACTAAAATTTGTGAAAACCTTTATATAAATGTAAATACAGTTATTTTACGGAATTGTATTTAGTTTGATAACAAGTAAACTTCAATCAAAAATATGTGCATTTAATATTTCGGAACCATGATCATGTTTACCGCGCCAATCCCAACTCTAATCGTTCCAATATACTGTTCGCATGGTTTTATGAATAGTAAAATAAATCTTATGTGGAATCAAAGTGTGCTGTGTAGGAAATGTAATTGGTTATTGAAGAGATAGAAATTTGGTGAGTAATAATGTATTGATTTTATTTAGTGTGTTATGTCCGTAATACAGTGGAGATTGATTATTTAATATCTAGGTACTATATAAGAATTCAGTTATAATTATTATCCCCAACCCAACATTTGAAAAGTTGATTTTTATTATCGTTTTCAGAAAAGATTTATATGTACATGAAGATAAAAAGTTCTGCATTGGTTTCTCATCGACTCAGGAGATTATACGAAAATCGTTCGTAGTTGCGATAGAGTAAATGTTCAAATCTGCACTGGAAAACAATAAAATTGCGGATTGTTTCCCTGGACTTTTCCACAATTACCAGCAGTAACAAATTGATGACCAGCAAATTGTTCGAATAAGGTTAATTTTTTTATCTTACCAATTTCTTGTAGTTAACACTAAACTCTCGGTTTCTTACACTTATATGTTTAAAAAGCATGACATTATTATTGATTTACATTTACATACGTTGTTTGAGACTTTACTTGGTTTTTATTAATCTCATTGTAGTTATTTTTACTTTTAAATTATTATTTTTAGGAGAATAATTTCACGTGACCATCCTTTCTACACCTGCGATGCTTCTCCTCAAGCCAACAATCAACAACGTTCAACTTTTTTGATTTTGTTGAACTGTTTTTTGTTGTTAGGATAAATAAAATGTTTTTCTTTAATCAATCTACCCATTCTCGCATTCATTTCGACATTTCAGCTGTGTTCTATTAAGTATCGGTACCGCACTGTTGTCACTCTTAATTGCACTTACCGAACTACCGACGAACGTCAATTTCCTTATCAAATATTTCCATTTGACATCAGTTTACAATTTAATCTGAATGTTTATACAATATACAGGGTTCATCCAAAAATAACAATAATTGATAAAGGTATGATTGTGGAATTTTGTTTCGGAATTCATGTTGTTATATATACAGGGTTTTTTTAAATACATATCAGAAATATAATTGTTGAAATTTACTCGTAATATTTTATTCTTCTAAATATAATTATTGTAATTTACGCCTAATGTTTTATTCTTTTTGAAATTAAATAGATGTCTCATGAATGACTTCAGAACGTATACAATGTGTAGGTTAGCTTAATTACTGACATGTTTAGATTATATACATTCAGATAGCATGTCGTTATGAGAATTGTTTATTGAATTATTCATTAGAAATTAGTATTATCCAAGCAATCTTATTAGTTTCTTTTCCCCGTAGCCATATTTCACTTGATATATATATATATATATATATATATATATATATATATATTGTAATATTTTCAATCCTTTAAATATTTATATACTTAATATTCTTTAATTGTTGTTGCCCTACGATGTGGAGACAACTTATAATATGTTGTCGTAGCGATAATTATTGTACATGCAACTCAAGTACGTATTATATTTCAATTTTGACAGTAGTTGTCAAAAAAATATGCCCGGCACCAATAAATATCAATCTAAAGATGAATTCATATACAATCAACCTATTACTCCTATCTCAGTGTAAGATCAAAGTTGTTCAGAATTAATTCTTCAAATTTATTTGTTTTTTAATGTATTTCCAAATTAAATGTTTCACTATTATCAAACTCTCGAATAACTGTTAATTCAATATAATAAAAGGCCCTTTAAATTATTTTATGACATTGACTATTTTACTGTCACAAAAAAATCAACCAAATGTCACTGACCAAATTTAAAATTCTATGAATGTGAAATGATAAGTTCAAAGATTGGATACTGAATGAATACTACAGGTAGTTAGAATCAAAATTATATATTATACTATCAGATACGCAAATTCAACAAAATTATTATTCTAAAAAAATTTCATAGAAGAACAACAGTCATAGTCTCTACAAAAACTTAAAATTAGAATAAAACTATGCTAGAATTTAACCTAATTAATTATTATTATCAAAACGTTCAACTTGTGTAATTTACACTTGACGTGTATCAATGTCAAATAACGATATTCCTGCTCAAATTGTCTATTCACTTGATGTTGAATCTTATATATGTATCAATAATTTTGGTATCTTTCAAAATTTCTTATATGTATGCATCTTAATTTTCAACTGTATTTAAAAAGGCCTGATATTTCTCGAGAAATGAATTTAGAAACTACATGTATATATATATATATATATATATATATATATATATACAAAATATGTTTATCAAGAACTGGGTGTAGCAGTCAACAGTGGGGCTGGTGAGAAATCAAACAATTTTATTATTCATCAAGCTTTCAACCCTTGTTTGGGTTCTTCCTCAGGATGACTACAAATACTATATATTTAAAAACAATACGTTACAAAACATAGTCGTACTTACTAAAATGGATTGTTAGATCGACTATACCATAAAAGTTGGAAACAATAAAAACTCCATAAACAATATATACATTTGAAAAACATTTAAAAATAACATAAAAACCGTTACAAACAATAACATTGTACTGATTTAGAAATTATTATCGGATCCAACACACAATGAATATTACATTTTAAGATGTTAGAAATTAACTGATAAAACTCCAAATAAAAACAAATGATAACAAATGGTAAAAGTGACAATTAGCATGGAACAACCATTTGTTATCATTTGTTTTCATTTCAGTTAATTTCTAACATCTTAAAATGTAATATTCATTGTGTGTTTGATCCGATAATAATTTCTAAATCAGTACAATGTTATTGTTCGTAACGGTTTTTATGTTATTTTTAAATGTTTTTTAAATGTATATATTGTTTATGGAGTTTTTATTGTTTCCAACTTTTATGGTATAGTCGATCTGACAATCCATTTTAGTAAGTACGACTATGTTTTGTAACGTATTGTTTTTAAATATATAATATTTGTAGTCATCCTGAGGAAGACCCCAAACAAGGGTTGAAAGCTTGATGAATAATAAAATTGTTTGATTTCTCACCAGCCCCACTGTTGACAGCTACACCCAGTTCTTGATGAACATATTTTGTTGATATTCATCAGTCAAACGTACCAATACTTTTGTTTCGTATATATATATATATATATATGTACATATATATTTAAATCAGAAAATCAAAACAGATGATTATTCTGTGGTAATTATCGACCTTACTATTTATATAAGCAAAAGGTGATGATTGTCAGGTAAGTCATAGAAGTGATTGTCGAGTAGGCAGAATAACTGTGTAGTGGTGAATCATTTTATAAAGACGGGTCATACGTTCAATTATGACGATACAGAGATTCTACAGAAAGTTGACCAATACAGGAATCGTTTATTTTTTGACATGTATCACATCAACAAACAAAAAGATGCTATCAACCTCAAATCTGACACCAATAAACTTAGTGATATTTATTGTCACCTGTTAAATTCATTTTAATATTGTTGTTTTGTCACCCCAGTTATTCATACGTTCCAGATTATTTATTTTATTGTTTTGTTTTTAACTCAAATTGTTTCTTGTTTTTATCAATTCACACCACAACCATTTTTAAAAATTATTCATTAACAATTAGTCTAGTTAGTACCTTAATGTGGTGTACATCAACTCTTACTGACTCCTAACATCTGTAAGTATTTGTGACCCTATCTTTGTCATTTTATTTATATTTCAATTATTGTAGTGTCTCCTGATGATGCTATTGAACAATAGCGAAATATTGAGCATGAGAATATAGAGTTTCATTTCTGATACTGACCGCATACCTGACAATCATCACCTTTTGCTTATATATATATATATATATATATATATATATATATATATATCCCCACGTTTGGGTGACAAATTATTATATTTTGATATTTTAATAATTATATTATGATTTAATCTATATGAATTTTTAATTTGTCGATGTTACAATTTATGATTGTAACTACACTCTTGTGAATATACCTTTACCACTGAATATAACCTATTGAAATTTTTGACAGCAGTTGTCAAATTGATATGCCCGGCTCAGATAAATATTAAATTTTATATTGTGAAAGATAAATCAATACACAATCGACTTACTCACTCTTATCTCAGGGAGGGATCAAATATTTCAAATAATAATTCAAATTTATAAATTTTTAAAGAATTTTCCAAATTACATATTACGCTATTCCAAATCTAGAGTAACTGTTTGTTCTATATATTACAAGACAATTAAATTATCATATGACATATATGATTTTACTGTCAGGAAATTAACGAAATGTCACTTATTATATCAAAATTTTTATAGCCTGAAAATTATCGAATACAATGAGAAATGAATATGAAATGAGTACCAAAGAGTCATTGGAATTCAAATTTCTATAATATATTATCAAATAACAAATTACAAAAATTAGAACTTTTCAAAAATATTATGAACGCAGAAACAAAGATAGAATTTTCTATCAACCTTAAAATTAAGACAACCTATAATTATAAATCTACTCGCTAAATTTAATACATATACTCTATCTAAATTCTAAACAAAATATTGAAATAAGGAAAAATGTGCATATTTGGATGTAATACTAGTGATACACACTGTATTATCAATAATTTTTAAGTTTCAATATACAAATGAATTTTAACATTTCAATTTCGATTGACATTTATGCAGAATATACTTTATACCGATTTGAAAACAAGAATACAGATGTCTCTGTTAGCAAAATTGCAATTATATTAAAAGAATGAAAATCTCTCTTTGTTATAGGAAAACGTGAATTTATATTTTTTTTCAAAAAAATTGAATTTTTTGGTAACCAAAGGAGAGGAGAATTATTGATATAGAAAGTTGAGTTAGTTAATTTGGATATTCCCACGAGGCAACATCGAAATAAGAGTTGCCTCAAATTAATTTAAAAATATCATAGTAATTTATATGAATATTATCAGATCATCAAATCCTGTATTGTGAAGCCAGTGCGTGTATAATTTGCAACGAATTGCATCGATAAAGTGCGGGTGATTTTCGGATTTCTAAATTATTGATTTAGAAAGTTGTTCCTGAATTCTAAACACGGTTTGGAATACGAACGATAGAATATAATTGATGAGATACAGTCTATAAAAGTACAAAGACAAACCAAAGATGGAATGGTAGACATTAGTTTACAGAATCTATGAAGTGAAGAAGTGATGCAAATTTATGAAGAAAATATTTATTAGAAAATAAAATACTTAGATGTCGATATAGTGAAACAAATTGTGACATATGATGAAATAAATAATAATTATAATAGGGGGATACAACTTAATTGGGAATTAAAGAAAATGAACAAAATATTACAAGAAGCTATGGAAGAGATAGAAGAAACCACAAGACAAATTGAAGAACGAACAATTTATACAGGAAATGTCAAAATAAAAGTAAAACTTGACAGAAATATGAAATTAATTGATCCAAGAGTTTTTATTAATATAATTGAAAATAAAATGATAGGAAGTGAACATAATATGGAGAAGAAAATAATTAAAATTACTTTCAATGATATGGAAGAATTTGAGATGCAAATTTCAATGCACTTATTGGAAGAAATTGGTGAGATATGGGACTTCAAAATTAAAAAAGATATGGTGGAGAACAGAAAGAAGCGACAGAAACTCATAGAGAATCAAACAATGAGAGAAGAGAATAAGACGAAGTTTAGGAAAAGAAAATGAAATTGAATTATATAACAGGATTATAGGAACGAAATCTAGAAAACGAAAAGGAATTGTACATGGTGAAGAATGGATATAAAAACGATATGTAAAGAAAAGGTTTATGATTAACAAGTAATATTTAGAAACATATGTAAATATAAAATTATATAAACAGGGTTTGATGAAAAAAACTTGATAGACATGTTGATATGAATTATGGAAATGAAAATAGAAGTTATAGAAATGAAAAACCAATATATGGAAATGGAGGTAAAATTGATGACAATAAGTATTTTGAGAATAGAAAAAATTTTAGAAACTTTGATAGAAGAAATGATGATGAAAATAGAAATGAAATTAAGCAACAAAATAGATGGACAGGATGAAATAATTACATTTATAGGAGCAAACGGAAGTTATATGAACTCAGCAAATTTATGATACATCAGATTGAATTAAAGCATGAGAAAGAAGTTGATATGTAAGCATTGTTGATAAAGAAGTTAGAAACAGACATAGTTATTCATGAATTGATAAAATATAAGGAAATAATTGATTTTGAATAGATAGGTAGAATTAAATGGTGAAATAGTTGAATTTGAGTAGGTAAATATGGAAGTATTGGCAATTGAAGAGGATAATAGGAAGTTATGGAATATAAAGAGGAATGGAATATTATGGTAGAATTGGAGTTAATGAGTGGAAATAAGGAATATGAAGAAAAAGTGTAGAATTTGATAATGAAATATGAAGTATTGTGTGAGAAAGAAATTAGAATGGCTAATAATTATGTTCGTGAGATAGAATAAATAGAAGATGTGAAAAGTAATTGTAATTGGACAGACTGTAATGAAGAATATTATAAATTTATAAAAGAATTAATAAACATGTATAAGACAAGAATTCCCAAGGAACTAAGGGTTGCTTAATGAAAATATGGATTATCAAAATAAAGAATACTGAGAAATGCTGAAACAAAACCATATCCTGTAACATATAAATGTTTAGACAGAGTAGAACAGAGTTGGAAACATTTGAGACCATAAAAAAAATTTATCAACGTGTATTTAGGAAATTTTAGAATAACTATTATGTTACGTGAAATTTCAATAGATATAGTAGATTTAATAAGTTTTTATGGGAATTAGGAATAATAATTTAATACGTTTGAAGATAATTTTTTCTAGCGATATGTTAATAATTATTTGAAAAACATGACTATGTTACTAAGATATTAGTATGATATTTGACAATTTGAAAGATAAATTATAATTATATACAAGAATCGGTTTATCATTCTTTTATTAGGGGGATTTAATACATATCCTCTATCTAAATTCTAAAGAAAATATTGAAATAAGGAAAAATGTGCATATTTGGATGTAATACTAGTGATACACACTGTATTATCAATAATTTTAAAGTTTCAATATACAAATAAATTTTGACATTTCAATTTCGAATGACGATAATGCCAGAATATACTTTATAACGATTTGAAAACAAGAATACAGATGTCTCTGTTAGCAAAATTGCAATTATATTAAAAAAATGAAAATCTCTTTTTGTTATAGGAAAACGTAAATTTATATTTAAAAAAAAAAAAGAATTTTTTGGTAACCAAAGGAGAGGAGAATTATTGAGTTAGTTGATTTTGATATTTTCACGAGGCAATATCGAAATAAGAGTTGCCTCGAATTTATTTAAAAATATCATAGTAATTTATATGAATATTATCATATCATCAAATCCTGTATTGTAAAGCCAGTGCGTGTATAATTCGCAACGAATTGCATCGATAAAGTGCGGGTGATTTTCGGATTTCTAAATTATTAATTTAGAAAGTTGTTCCTGAATTCTATACACGGTTTGGACTACGAACGAGTTAACCAGTACATAGTTGGTGAGTCCTGTCCAGTTTATTTACATTATTTTTCGAGAATTAATAGGCCTTTATTAAAAATATTTCAAAATTAGATGCATCTTATGGTAATAAATTCGATTGAAATTACAGTAACGTTACTCAAATAAAATTCAACGCCAAGCGAAGATAATTTTGGAATAGACAATTTAAACGGAAATTTGCGTATTTTGAAATTGATATACATCAAGTATATAATCAAACATTTTGAACTTTGATAAATTATTTAGCGAGTAGATTTATAATTATAGGTGGTCTTAATTTTAAGGTTGATAGAAAATTCTATCTTTGTTTCTGCGTTTATAATATTTTTGAAAAGTTCTAATTCTTGTAATTTGTTATTTGATAATATATTATATAAATTTGAATTCCAATCACTCTTTGGTACTCATTTCATATCCATTTCTCATTGTATTCGATAATTTTCAGGCTATAAAAATTTTGATATAATAAGTGACATCTGGTTAATTTCCTGACAGTAAAATCATATATGTCATAAGATAATTTAATTGTCTTGTAATATATAGAACAAACAGTTACTCTAGATTTTGAATAGCGTAATACGTAATTTGGAAACTTCTTAAAAAATTTATAAATTTGAATTATTATTTGAAATCTTTGATCTCTCCCTGAGATAAGAGTGAGTATGTCGATTGTGTATTGATTTATCTTTAACAATATAAAATTTAATATTCATCTGAGCCGGGCATATTAATTTGACAACTGCTGTCAAAAATTTCAATAGGTTATATTCAGTGGTAAAGGTATATTCACAAGAGTGTAGTTACAATCATAAGTTGTAACATCAACAAATTAAAAATTCATATAGATTAAATCATAATATATTTATTAAAATATCGAAATATGATAATTTGTCACCCAAACGTGGGGCAAACATTATTAAAGAAAATAGAATATTTTATAATATATATATATTGATATATATATTATAGTGGATATGTTATATTTTAATATTTATACTTATATGATTTACCTTTATTTACCCGTTTTTACCTTCGGCTAGCCCTATATGATTATATGAAATTTTTTAATTGTATGTATTGTTTAAATTTTATATTGCAGTCGGTAGCATGAGACTTCTCTCTTTGAGTCCTGGACACCTATTATAAAAAAATTTTACACATATGAACATTTACTTATTATGATTTCGTGATAGGTCTATTCCTGAATAAATTATATATCTCTATTTCAATCATCTCACCATATGATAATCGAATGAATGATTTAAACAATGTTCGTGAAAAGTGTTATGGACATTGAATGGAATAAGAAAAATACCAACACTTAAATAAAAATATTTTAATAAATTGTTGATGAAATCTTCAAAATTTTACACACACAAATATTCCTGAACCTCCTCTGTATTCTTTGATGGTCATGCGCACTGAACGCTTATAGTAGCTGCTTCGGCGCAACGGAGCAACTCTTCCGGTTCAACGTTTCTCGTCGTCACAAAATTATAGTACACAGTTAACATGGAGGATGCAAACGTTTAACAGTTCAATGTGCATCAATTTAGTGCATTTAGAATAATATGGTTGGAAACTTATATTAAACAGTTACATATATAATTCAAGTTGTGAATTAAGTGTGTGTTTGATAGTTATAAGAATAGGTCAGCATGCAAATCGGAAATTAAGATTGGAAAAGCATTTATGAGTGGTGTGAACTTTGATTATTTTACAAACGAAAAACTTTTTACAAGTAAGTACATATTTAATATCTAAAATTATTGTTGCAGAAAATTAGAGTTCTTTAATTATCCATGAATAAATTTTGGTATTGATTATTTTAAAGTTTCTTTGGCCAATTTTAGATTATTCAAATTTAAATGTTCAAATTAATTTCAAAAGTTCACTTTTTCTTTGTTTGTTTGGAATTCCAAATTGAAAAAACTCAAATAACACAGACCTTATATTCCATTCTCGGCGTGGTGGACCTGCAACATCTCGTCTCTTTTCTTAGGTATTCCTTACCCAAGAAATACTCGTTCGGCACGTTTCACTTTTTCACAGGGGTTAATCGACATTAATATTATGAATTTTTCTATTGATTTAGATTTAAAATTATTACTTTTACTTTAAAGTTTTTACAAAAATCTTCTCAGAGAATTACATCCCAGTTCATCATTCCCCAACTAACTGTCGACTTCCTTTTTTTTTAAATCAACAACATTTTTACAATCTCTAAAACACAGCCTCCTAATTTGTTATTTTATTCAACAATTGTCAATGATAATGTTTTTTTTTATGGAAATACTGAATTCTTCAATTAAAATAGTCTTGGAGAGTGAAATCACTTGTATAAATGGTTTAACAATATCTTATAGAATATATAAATAATCTTTTACATGTATTACAATGGTTTCAATCCTTGTAATTCCTTTTTTTTTAGTAAATTTGTTTACAATTGATATACAATTTCTACAATCTAAATTTATGATTTATATATATGGAACTGTTTATTTTTTAATTCTTTAATTAGCACTAATTTCGCTTTATATAAATTCTAACTTATTTTCAAATTTACATTCTCTGTTTTATATTAACTTCCAACTCATTGAATTTAGGTTGGCAATAATATAACTAGATTCAATCACTTCCTTCATTGATTTCGATTTGATTACTAGATTTCTATGACATACAATATGGCTCTTATTCCGAATGTCATATTTCATACAGTTTTATTTTTATAAATTATTTTTTTCAAATTGTAACTTTTTATTGTATTTGCATATCGTTAATAAATTAGTGATTTGATTATTAATTCTTATTATTTTAGGTTTTGAACAAATTAACATCCTTTTCCTGATTCAAGTGTGGAAATAGCAGCGTTCAGATTGATTTTAATGAAAATTGTTGACATTGACTTGACCTTAGGATTTATTTGTGAAGGTAACATTTTCTTAAGAATGAATTTCTATATTATCATTACCATTCTATTCCTTATCCTTAATCCATTTCTTAAATTGATGTACTCAATATTTTATAATACATTTGCTTAAGTCATTCATTCGTTTTATGTTAAACTTTGTTCTTAATTAGGTAGTGTCTAATGATACACCATACGTATATACAAAAAAAATTCCTTTTTAATTCAATCTATTATATGAATATTTATCTATACTAGAGGACTGGCTTAACTCCCCTCAAATTTAAATTTTAAAAGGTGTCTATTTAGATAACTTCTTAAAATTTCAATTTTCAATCTGTAATCCATGCTAATCGATCTATAGGTTTCAGCTCAGTACTTACATTTCTGATAACATTTTTATTTTTATTCTTATTATTAAAATTTTTATGATATTCTTATAATTTAACCATATCAAACTCATTCCAAAATAATTTCTCATTAGGGACATAACAATAATGATTCTTACATTTTATTCTCATAATTCTTATTCTTATTAAATTATTCATATCTTATATTCCTTACTCTTTTCCACCGTTTCTTATTCAAAATCTCAATACTCATACTTCCTCCTTTACCTATCTACTCTTCTATTTTTTCTATTTCATCTTTTATACTAAGAACATAATTTTTAATTATTTCAATGATTTCCTATAATTTCATATCAATTTTCAACCTATATTCATGTCAATTTATCTATTCTTATAGTCGAACCTTTAACTCTTCACTTTCTATCCATATTTATATTTATTTTCATATTTCTTAATCATAATTCATCAACTTTATTTCATAACTATATTCATTATATCATAATTTTCTCATCATATCTCCCTATCTCATAATAATTAATCATATCATATACTTTATAAATATTTCTTTCCATTATTTCACTATACTTTTCTCCCTAATTCCTATAAAATTTTTCTTGACATGATTATTTCCTACTTATATCTTGATTTGAAAACTTTCTTTCCTTCTCATCTCTTTTACTGTTTATTTAATTATTTCCTATCTTATCCTTCCTATTTCCTACCTGTCCTTATTAATGAGTGTTTATTTAATTTTATTATGTCCTTTATCTAAGAAATTCTCATAAAAATTTACTATTATACTAAAGCTTAACTTGCCATCTTTCTTTGATATTATTGATTTATCATTAATACATTATATTTCCTTATGTTTCAATTTTTTAGATTACATTAACCACGGATACTGTATGCTGCCTACTAGTACACTACCTATGAAAATTGAAAATCTTATGTTTAACTTGGTCATTGTCTTCACGTTGTATATGAGAATACATCTTATGAAGTAAAATCGAAAAAAAAACCTTACATCTACCTATACTACTATCTATTTACATGTGAGTAACATAATATTATCTATTCCTCTTATCACTCTTTTATGGTGAATTATACTTATAAATTGATTCTATATTAAAAATACCCCTAATCATGTTTGTTCCTGGGTATGCCAATTTATAACTGTTTTGTGCATTATCATTTATTATTTCATAAGGTCCCTCGAATGGCAATTGCAATTTAATACATTGGTCTTCTGCTTTATTAGATGTCTTTAATGCTCTGATTATAACCAATTCTCCTTTATTAAAGGTTGTTTTCTTCTTAATTTTCTTGTTCTGATCCCGTATATATTTTTCTGCATTCCTCCTTATTCTGATATTCACCTTTTCTAGTGTCTCTTCTAGAGTAGTATCTCTATTCAGAATCCAGTTTCTTTTAGGTTGGATACCTTTCATTAAATAAATTGGACTTTCACCTGTTACCCCATGTGGTAAATTATTTATAAATTCTTCAATTTTGTCCAAATTTTCATCCCATCTAATATGTGTCTTTTGACAAAGAATTCTTAAATATTTTAAGATTTCCTTTATATATCTCTCAGCTGGATTGGAGCTAGGTCTTCTAATACTAATAAATTGTAGTTTTATTTGTTCTTTATCACAATACTGCTTTAATTTTTTACTTTCAAAGTATGTAGCATGGTCAAGTATAATTCTCTCAGGTCTTCCTACTTCTTCTATATATTTTTCCAAACATTCTATTACCACCTTAGCCGTTGATCTCTTACATGGAAAAGTTTTAACAAATTTGGTATAAACATCAACTATTACTAGTAAATCCTTATTACCCGATTCACTCCTAATTAAGTTTCCTATAAAATCCATTGCCACAATCTGTTATGGTTTATTTGTAATTATCGATTTTGCTGTCATGCTATTGTGGTAATTTTTTTCTTTGGCAAGTTGACATATTTGACAATATTTACATATTTCTTTCACTATACTCAAATCCTTCTTTGCCACATAATTTTCTCGAAACAAAGTCCATAGTTTTCTTGTTCCTATGTGTCCATTCTCTTTATGTAGATGACGAATAATTTCCTGTGCAAACTCCTTACTTATTACAAATACTTCTCTGTCCTCCAATTTCTTATACCACACTTCATCAATTTTATAGGCACCTTTAACTTTCTCGTTATCAAAATGTCTCTGATCTTCTTTAACCTTTTCCAATGTAAGTATCCCCTCTGTTTGGTACAATTGGTTTATTCCAATTTGAAATTTGGTTTGATTGTTCCCTACTTCATCTACTCTACTCAATGCATCTGCTACCACGTTTGATTTCCCTGGAATATATTTGATTTCGAATTCATATTCTTGTAACAACAAGATCCATCGGTGTACACGATTATTGGCATAGCGGTTTTTCAACATAGCTGTAAGTGCTGAGTGGTCAGTTTCTAAAATAAACTTAGCTCCTAATATATAGAATCTTAGTTTGCTAATGCAAAATACAACACTTGCCATTTCTAATTCTGTTATTGAATATTTCTTTTCTGCTGGCTTAGTCACTCTGGATATAAAACTAATAGGTACTTCTTCTCCATCTTGTATTTGAATTAATGCCCCTGCCAATCTTTCTATTGAAGCATCTGTTCTCAAGATAAAAGGTTTGTCATATTGTGGATGAAATACTTTTAGGCTGTTAAGAAAAATTTCCTTTAACTCCTGAAATGCCTTTTCTCTTCTCTCGTCCCATTTCCATCTAATATCCTTCTTTAATAATTCTATAAGAGGAATTTCTCTCTTACTTAGATCAGGAACTAACTTCTTGAAATAATTGATGATACCTAGAAACCCTCGGAAAGTTCTTAAGTTATGTGGTGTTTTATACTCTAGGATTGCTTTAATTCTCTCAAGATTCATTGTTATACCAGTGTCACTTAAAACATATCCTAAATAATCCACTTCTCTTTTATAAAACTGACATTTCTCTAAGTTTAATTTAAGTCCGGCATTTTCTAATTCCTTTAATATTATTTCCAGATGTTTATAATGCTTCGTTTCTGTTTCAGAAAAAATCAAAATGTCATCTATGTAGTGGAGAGTGAAATCTTCATACGGATTCAAGATTGTATGCAACGTTCGTACTAAGGCTGCACAAGAACTTTGGAGTCCAAATGGCACTACACAAAATTGATACACCACTCCATCTACCATAAATGCAGTGTATTGTCTACAACGATGATCCAATGGAATTAACCAAAAGCTATGCTTTAGATCTAATTTTGAAAATATATTAGCCTTTGTAATTCTTCCAAATATACCTTCAATATTTAATGGACTTTCGTATTGTTTTTTAGTAAATGTATTTATATTCCTAGCATCCAAACATATTCTAATATCCCCCGATTTCTTTTTTACACAGGTTATTGCACTTATGTATTGTGAATTAGATCTTTCAATAATACCGTCTTGTAACATTTTATTAATTTCCTGATATACCTCTTGTTTTAATTTATAAGGTATAGGATAAGTTTTGATCTTAAAATTTTTTATTTCTGGTATGACTTCAATTTTGTGAACATATCTAGTCGCAACGCATACTTCCTCATTGAACAGCTTTTCGTGAGAATCAAGTAATTCATAGACTCTCTGTTTGTATTCCTCCGGACATAATTCCTCCCTCATGTTTTGTTCTTCTTCAGCAATGTGATTTATTTGTCCAATTGCACATTCGTTTTTTTCTATATCTGTTTGATAATTTGTTATAAACGGTATTGTATGATTATTATATATTATGTTTTGCATTTTATAATTTATTATAATTTTATGTTTACTTAATTCATCTGTACCCATGATTATGTCATATTTTAAATTTTTCACAATCAACAATTGTACTGATAAAACCTCACCATTTAATTCTAGGTTTGTCATAATGGTTTTAGTAGTTTCATATAATTTTCTTGCATTTGCCCCTATTAATGATATTTTATTTGTATTTATCACCATAATATTGTCCTGTTTTAAATTGTCTACTATATTTTGATTTATAATGGAAACTTCTGAACCCGTATCTAATAAAACTCTACATTTAATGTTATCTAAATTTCCCTCTATAAATACTAATCTATTTAATTCTGGGTTTGTTGGTTCTTCTTCTAATATAAATTCTCTAGGATGTTGATATTTAGAAGAATAGACAATATTATGCACATAAGAGCAACTTACTCGAAATTTGGAGCAGAACTCGGGCCCTGATCACTATCCCTTCTTATCTCTTCCTGGTTTTGTATCATGTTCACCTGTCTTCTATCTTCACCTCCTCGACTATCTCTTTGATCATAATTCCTGTCTCTGTTTTCATTTCTTCTGTCCTCTTCATTATTCCTCCCCTCTCTTCTGTATTGTTGCCAGTTCCGATTACGATTGTCGTTATCATTCCGTCTTCCATAATTTTGGTAATTTCCTCCATTATATCCATTATTCCGATTCCCATTATTACCATTCTGATACCCATTACGATAGTTTCCATTTCCGTTTCTGTAATTATCATATCTCGGATTTCTATCATCCCGTCCTGGTCTTCTTCTCTCGTAATTTCGATTTTCATAATTTCTCTGATCATTTCTCCATTCATTTTCTCTTCTATTCTGTCCATTCCCATTTTCATTTAATCGATTGTCTCTTGTATCGTTATGATTTGTATAGCTCCGTTCCACTCTTTGTAGATATCTTGATAAACTATCCATGGCTTTAATATTATGAAGCGCTATTGTTTCAGCTACTTCTGAATTGAAATGTCTGCCAATGTATAGCACTAATTCCTCCTCCTTCATTCCCGGATCTAAGTACTGGGCTACATTATATAATTGCATCGCATAATTATTCAGGTTTCTGCTTTTCTTATAATCAAATTTCCCGAAGTATAACCGCTCTCTGAATGTTGCTTGTTGCAATTCTCCCCAGAAATAGGCTAAGAATTGTTGCTCGAACTCTTCTAGGCTTTGTATTGGTTCTTCCTTATAACAAAACCACAATAAAGCATGGCCCTGTAATATGCTCCTTATAATAAGCTTGATCTCAACAATATCTCTGATTCCTTTAATTTTGTTTCTAATTATTTTGAGAAATACTTTGGGATGTATATTGTTAATATTCCCATCAAATTTCACTCCGATTTCTAAATTGTGGAAATTTCCTGGGTATATATTGTTTCCTCCATTTCTTCTCAAATTTTCCTCCATTTCCTCTATCGTGATCCTTAATTTCCGATTCATTTCTTCGATTTCTTTATTCATTTGTCGATTTATGTCGTCGGTTATTGTTAGACTCATCCCCGTTCTCTCTTCAATCCGGCCATCCAAATCCTTAAATTTTCTATTTACGTTATCTTTCATCTGTTCCACTTCCTTTGTTATTTGTTTATTTTGTTTTGAGACCTCTACTTTAATATTCTCTGGTAAATATTCTTCTAGATCTCTTCTAAATTCTAATACTTCTTCTACTATGTTTTCTCTGATTTTCATACCATTTTCCTGTATTTCTTGTCTTATGTTTTTATTATTTTCCTCTATGTCTTCTTGTATTTGCCGAATACTCTTCTTATGTTCTTCTTGATTCTCCTTAAGTTCCTTAATCTCTTTGCAGTTTTCAAATCTAACCTCTTCTATCTTCCGTTCCAATCTGTTCATGTTTTCATGAATATTATGAATGTCTCCCCTCAAATTAAGCTCCATTCTATCCATATTTCCGTTAATGCTATTTATATTTCCATTCAACTTTTGATCCATTTTGTTCATGTTTTCATTTAACTCTCCCTTCATTGTATTCATCTGGTTCAACAATTGTTGCATCAAATCTATCATTTGGTTATCATTCCTTGTTCTTGTTTGTTGTTCCCTTCTCTCTTGTATTTCTTGACTTCTATCCAATCCTTCTTCTACTCGTTCTACCTCTATTTCATATTCTTCATCTCCTGTTCTCCTTTCTTCCTGTGCATCATCTTCCGATTGCTGTCCTTGGATGAGGTATTGCACCTGGAAATCTCCCATTCCATGGCTTCTTCCTTCTCTTTCCTCCTCAGATCCACTATCATTTCCAACCTGCTTCCCATCGCGCAACATCATTTTCCTATTTTCCATTGTTCTTTGTTTTTAATTTATTTTTATTTTTTTAATATATTATTTTTATAATCGCCCCACGTTTTTGGGTGCCAATTTATAGTGGATATGTTATATTTTAATATTTATACTTATATGATTTACCTTTATTTACCCGTTTTTACCTTCGGCTAGCCCTATATGATTATATGAAATTTTTTAATTGTATGTATTGTTTAAATTTTATATTGCAGTCGGTAGCATGAGACTTCTCTCTTTGAGTCCTGAACACCTATTATAAAAAAATTTTACACATATGAACATTTACTTATTATGATTTCGTGATAGGTCTATTCCTGAATAAATTATATATCTCTATTTCAATCATCTCACCATATGATAATCGAATGAATGATTTAAACAATGTTCGTGAAAAGTGTTATGGACATTGAATGGAATAAGAAAAATACCAACACTTAAATAAAAATATTTTAATAAATTGTTGATGAAATCTTCAAAATTTTACACACACAAATATTCCTGAACCTCCTCTGTATTCTTTGATGGTCATGCGCACTGAACGCTTATAGTAGCTGCTTCGGCGCAACGGAGCAACTCTTCCGGTTCAACGTTTCTCGTCGTCACAAAATTATAGTACACAGTTAACATGGAGGATGCAAACGTTCAACAGTTCTATGTGCATCAATTTAGTGCATTTAGAATAATATGGTTGGAAACTTATATTAAACAGTTACATATATAATTCAAGTTGTGAATTAAGTGTGTGTTTGATAGTTATAAGAATAGGTCAGCATGCAAAGCGGAAATTAAGATTGGAAAAGCATTTATGAGTGGTGTGAACTTTGATTATTTTACAAACGAAAAACTTTTTACAAGTAAGTACATATTTAATATCTAAAATTATTGTTGCAGAAAATTAGAGTTCTTTAATTATCCATGAATAAATTTTGGTATTGATTATTTTAAAGTTTCTTTGGCCAATTTTAGATTATTCAAATTTAAATGTTCAAATTAATTTCAAAAGTTCACTTTTTCTTTGTTTGTTTGGAATTCCAAATTAAAAAAACTCAAATAACACAGACCTTATATTCCATTCTCGGCGTGGTGGACCTGCAACATCTCGTCTCTTTTCTTAGGTATTCCTTACCCAAGAAATACTCGTTCGGCACGTTTCACTCTTTCACAGGGGTTAATCGACATTAATATTATGAATTTTTTTATTGATTTAGATTTAAAATTATTACTTTTACTTTAAAGTTTTTACAAAAATCTTCTCAGAGAATTACATCCCAGTTCATCATTCGCCAACTAACTCTCGACTTCCTTTTTTTTAAAATCAACAACATTTCTACAATCTCTAAAACACAGCCTCCTAATTTGTTATTTTATTCAACAATTGTCAATGATAATGTTTTTTTTTATGGAAATACTGAATTCTTCAATTAAAATAGTCTTGGAGAGTGAAATCACTTGTATAAATGGTTTAACAATATCTTATAGAATATATAAATAATCTTTTACATGTATTACAATGGTTTCAATCCTTGTAATTCCTTTTATTTTTAGTAAATTTGTTTACAAATAATATACAATTTCTACAATCTAAATTTATGATTTATATATATGGAACTGTTTATTTTTTAATTCTTTAATTAGCACTAATTTCGCTTTATATAAATTCTAACTTATTTTCAAATTTACATTCTCTGTTTTATATTAACTTCCAACTCATTGAATTTAGGTTGACAATATTATAACTAGATTCAATCACTTCCTTCATTGATTTCGATTTGATTACTAGATTTCTATGACATACAATATGGCTCTTATTCCGAATGTCATATTTCATACAGTTTTATTTTTATAAATTATTTTTTTCAAATTGTAACTTTTTATTGTATTTGCATATCGTTAATAAATTAGTGATTTGATTATTAATTCTTATTATTTTAGGTTTTGAACAAATTAACATCCTTTTCCTGATTCAAGTGTGGACATAGCAGCGTTCAGATTGATTTTAATGAAAATTGTTGACATTGACTTGACCTTAGGATTTATTTGTGAAGGTAACATTTTCTTAAGAATTAATTTCTATATTATCATTACCATTCTATTCCTTATCCTTAATCCATTTCTTAAATTGATGTACTCAATATTTTATAATACATTTGCTTAAGTCATTCATTCGTTTTATGTTAAACTTTGTTCTTAATTAGGTAGTGTCTAATGATACACCATACGTATATACAAAAAAAATTCCTTTTTAATTCAATCTATTATATGAATATTTATCTATACTAGAGGACTGGCTTAATATATATATATATATATATATATATATATATATATATATATATATATATATATATGAGATGTTTTTTAAACAGAGATTGAATTTGAAGATTTGTTATTTGGGTTGTTTTACGGCCAGCTTTGCGGCGTTATCGATTATTTCATTTTCAGTGATTCCAATGTGAGATGGGGTCCATGGTGTTTTAAGAGAAATATTTCTCTTATCTTTCGTGAATTTCTTCTATTACAAATTGTTTGTAGTTGAATTTTTTAATGTCTTAATTGAATAATGAGAGAACGTCTGTGAAGATAGCAACATTTTTATTTACTGCGTTTGATAGTTTGAAGGTCTAGAGAATTGCAAAGATTTCTGCGGTGGATAAACAATATCTTCGAGAACAGTTGTGTAAAGGATACCGTTCAGTTAGCTTACCACACATCCTACTCCATTGCTATTTTTGGAAACGTCTGTAAATATGATTTGGTCAAACTTCTGTTGATTGATTCGTTCGGTGAATGTTGTTGACATGAGTATGTTTAAGGGTTCCTGATTTTCAATTTCCGGTAATGCTGTATTGATATTTGGTATTGGCTTTTTCCATGGAGGAAAGGAAGATAGAGGGAAATGTTGCGTGAGGTTGAGTTTGATGTTGTGGAGGGTAGATAGATATTTATTAACTACTCTACAATAAAATGTTTGTAGCACGTCAAAAAAGAAAATACGTACAAAAAATATCTTAAGATAAAAACAGAGTATCATATCACAGCAGAGATAATCATCAACATAGTAGAAGCAAAATTCAAGGAGAAACTTTTCTTATTACTTTTCCGCCCAACATATCTAATATGGGAGAAAAGTATTGGTTTACCCACAAAAAAGTTGAAATTTTGAAAAAACATTTTGAGTTATTTTCACGTTTTTATTCAAGAACAACACGAAAAAATCGATTTTAGAAAAAAATCCTGTGTGTATGTTGTCGTCGTCATCGTTGTCGTCGGCCACTTTTCGTTACATGTCGTTAGCACGATACAGCTTTGGGCGTGCAAGAAGTCGCCAAATTTATGATTGAATATTGTTCAGGACATCTCATAGATGAATCCTATTGATTTTCAGCTCACAATTGCCAGTACAACGGATGCTATGGTACTTGAAGTACGACATTTTTGTAATTTTTTGAGAAATTTAAGTTTGTTAGCACTATACAGCCTCCGGAGTGCAAAAAGTCACCAATTTTATGATTGAATATTATTCAGAACATATCACAGATGATCTTATCGATTTTAATATCAGCACTGTCAGTACAAGAGGTGGTATAATACTTTAAGTACGACATTTTTGTCATTTTTTGAGAAATTTCAGTTCGTTAGCACGATACAGGCTCGGGAGTATATACAAGTGACCAATTTTATAATTGGATATTATTCAGGCATCTCAAAGATGAACTTTATTGATATTCAGCTCACTGAAGCCAGTACAACGAGTGCTGTGGTACTTGAGGTACCAAATTTTTGTCATTTTTGGAGAATTCTCAGTTTGTTAGCACGATACAGCCTCCAGCGTGTATAAAAGTGACCCATTCTATGATTGAATATTGTTCACGGCCTCTTATAGATAGATTTTATTAATTTTCAGCTCACCAGAGCTGGTACAACGGGTTTTACGGTACCTGAAGTGCCACATTTTTTGTCTTTTTTGAGGGTTGTTAGTACGATACAGCCTCCGGAGTGTACACAAGAGGCCAATTTTATAATTGGATATTTTTCGGGTTGTCTCATTCATGGTATCTCACAGATATACCCTTATGATTTTTAGCTGACTATAGCGAGTACAGCGAGTCCTATAAATCCAGATATACTGCATTTTTAGTTACTTTTGGAAGAATTTCGGTTTTTTGGCACGATACATCCCGCGAAGTGTATACAAGTGACAATTTTATGATAGAATATTATTCAGGGCATCTCACAAATGCGGAAAAGTTAGTTTTTTCTTTGAAACCGTTTATTTTTTAAAAGTATTGAAGCCCAAGGTTATTACAATTGATGGCCAAATATTATGATGCCCATAGTTTTGGTAAATTTGGTAAATTATTTAGCCGAAAGTGGCTGCATCTGATATGATGAGCATTACGAGTATTGTAGTCGCGGATATCTGAGTTTCTAGACAACATTGACTGTCCCCCATGAATTTTAATTAGTGTATAAAATGAAAACAAAGGCGGTAAAGGCATACTTTCATATTTTATGATAAACTGTTGACAATGTTCTCTGAAACCAAGATCAGAAAGCACCATCATCGCATTTTTTGCATACTAAATATTGTTAAACCTCAGAGGGTAATGCCATAGCTAATATGCGAGTGGGAAATACGTGGTATTGAGTGTACTCGAATTAGTAATATTTTTCAACTGTCATGAAATGAATCAGAATCTCAAAAGATTTTTAACTAAATGCTCCATATGTGCTTGTCAGCTTAACCAGTCCTCTAGGACTAATCCAAGTAATTTCACATTTTTTTTTGGGCAACTGAATATTGATTACTTGCAGATATATGCATGATTTCAGTTTTATTATTATTTAATTTTAGTTTGTTCGATAAAAACAATTAATTTGCCATATTACCAACGCAATCTAGAGAGGCGGCCAAAATCGTATTATTTTTCTCTGAAATAATAAATGTTGAATCGTCTGAAAATAGAACCGACATATAAGGTAACATCAAACGGCTCAGATCATTAATATAAATGATAAACATGAGTGGGCCTAGAACCAACCCTTGAGGGACTACATGACTCACCTTTCGACAATTTGAAGTTACACCATTCACTGTAATACGCGTTTTTCTGTTTGACAAGAACCGATAAGCTTCAACGGAATTCCCCTAACTCCATAATAATTTGATGAAAGTGTCATGAGAAACGCAGTCAAATGCCTTTGAAAGCTCGCACAGCATTATAGCAGTACGGTTGCCATGTTCAAGTTCTTCCACAATGCCATTGCCTGGTTGGTTGAGCCGGAATTTCTAAAGCCAAAAGAGTTACTAAAGAATTCCTTTGATTGAAAATAGTCATACAGCTGTTTTTTATTAACTTTTCAATGACTTTACTGGATATAGAAATGATACTATTGGGGCGATAATTATCGATTACGGCAGCATCGCTTTTTTTAAAAAGAGGAAGCACAATGGATAGTTCAAAAGTATTGTAATAAATACCGATGTTAAAAATAAGAGTTATGAGTTTCGTACAAGGTCTTGCAGCAATAGAATTAGTATCAATCAAGATGCGGCTATTCAGTCCATAGATATCAAGACAATTGGGATTTTTCAATCAATTAATGGCTTCAAATTGAGTGACCGGGTGTAAATAGAATGAACTGCAAAGATCAGGTGAAATTTTAAAACAAAGCTCGACATTAAAAATGTTAGGAAGAGTTTTCTTTATTCAATAGAAAAATATATTTCAGGAATTTGCTTCAAATAATTATAATTTAAATAGGTATTATTTACAGCGTGTGGATGAGATTAATATTTTGAAAGTACATAATTATGTTTCCGATATTACAGGAGTCTCCAAGCATTTTGCCACATCTATTTCTTCCCCGGCTTGGGACTCTTCCTCAGGTAGTGGTATTCGACCACAGTTAATGTATTTTCACAGCTTATACTGGGATGGGGTGAACACTCGATATTAAATTGGACGCCACCAGTTTTTAGCCGATACTTTAATTAAACAAAAAAACTAAAAAGGTTGAGAACTGGAAAACCTTATATTCACTATAACTCAACAAAACAAAATACTGAAAATATTTTAACGCAATGGTCTAAGTTAATATAAATTACTGAAAATCAAATATCAAAGGTTTCATCAAATTATATGTATTCATAAATCAATAAAAGCAATAAGATAGTTCACATTAACTGCATATCCAAAATACAAGACGAATACGAACGCAGTTATAAAATGAGAATCACCAATTCTAGATTTCCATGAATTGAATATGAGATGAAGGACTTATCTTGGTGAGGTTCTGGAATTATTCATCTCTCAGCTAGGTCCTAGTGGATGGAGATATGGTCCTTAATCCATCCCGGCCGGTTCCCTGTTGTCTCTGGTTCTAGTGATATTGGATAGTTATTAGGGCCTATCTAGGAGCTGCAGAGCAGAGGAAAGAAATAAAAACGATGAGAAAAAGTTAAGGAACATTTCTGGGAAGGAAGGGATAGATAGAACAGATCGGAAGCTTATACTCCAACACATAAATAACTGAATCTAGTTTTTAAAATAAAACAAACAGAAGTCTGTTCTATCCTATTCGCTTTGTTCCCTGAATAAACAGAAAATGCGGAATTATGAATATAAAAAAAATGAAAAGAAGTTATTACAAATCTGCTTCAAAAGAAAATGATATGTTTCTTTTTTGCAAAATAACATACCAAATTTAACAAACGCCAGAGCCCATATTATAATGGAACATCGAAAACACACGGAGATAAAAAAATATTTCAAGAATCTAACTCACCAGCAAATATGTGAAACCACTACGATCTACTAACTTATAAATTTTACTGATAGGAAGAGACTTTTCCTATGTACGATATCGTTTAAATGCACAAAATTTGGATGTGAAACAAGTTTTTCAATTTCGAATCATTAGTACGACGAAATTAAAATACCATAGTCGGATGGAAATCGTAACAGCTGATCGGCTTGTAACAAGTTCTATAAGATAAGCGCTCATTACTGTATATAGGGCACTCAATAAAAACATGTTTAGCACTTATTTGCACTTGACAAACACTACATATTGGAGCATCTTTTTTCTTCAGCAGTGTATATCTCGTATGTCCTATCTTAAGACGTGATAACATTATTTGGTGTCTACGGGTAATACTGAGGTTCTTCCACGGAGAAATAGCTGGCTTAATTTTTGCCACTAATTTCTTGTTCATTTTTCAAATATATCCTTTAGGTCACTGTCACTAATCAGTTGTTTATTTACTATGGCGGGATTATTGAGGTAAGCTTCTTTGGTTGCCTGGTCGGCTGTTTCATTACATATTATTTGTGTATGTGAAAAACCACAAAAAGGTGATAGTTTTCCTTTTCATTCGATGAATATTTTCTTTGATGTTCATTTCAATCGCCGAACGAGTCTGTTATTATGAGAATTTTTTTATGGAAGTGCTTGCAGAACTCTGTTGCCTTAAAAACTGCCAACAGCTCTCCCGCGTATCCGCTCCACGTATGGGGTAAAACAAAATATTGCGTCTCGTGTGCAGTTACCAAAGCAGCCGACGTCGTATCTTGAGACTTAGAGGCTTCAGTGTAAATGTGTGTATAATCTTTAAATTGTGAGGATATTCGTAGAAATTCTCTTCTAATCAGTACATGAGAAGGTTCTCGTTTGTTGTAGGAAGTTAGAGAGAAATTACAGCTAGGAGGTTTTAGTAGCCAGGGAGGGTATTCAAGAGAGCGCACCTCAACCTTTGGGAGAGGTACTTAAAAGGTCGACTCCATGTCACACCCCCGACTTATTGAATGATTCAAAGAATAACATAAAACAGGCATGCTGGACAGTAACACCCGGAATTATTACAGCAGCACTTAAAGGAAATCTTTTAACAAGGTTTGAACATTGTGTCAATGTACATGGTCATCAATTTTAACATTTTCTTTAATTTTTTGTTCACTTCCACTTTTTATTTCCCTATGTTACATTTTTTAATAAAACAATGTATAGAGATGTTCATTTAATTGCCCCTATTATCATTACTGCACAATATAATAATGACAAGTGTGGTATCGTTGAATTTGTTTTTGAATGATATATCCAAAATTGTAATGTTATACCGGTTGACCCTTCTAAAAAATTATGTTGGGTCACGTGACCCGAAATGACAGGAACAACGGAAATCATTTTATAATAAATATAAGCATCAGTTGCGACTGTTTATATCTGCCAAATTTCATACTTGTCATACGAACAGTTTTCGAGAAATTGAACTGTCAAAACGTCGTGGGACACCCTGTATATATTTTTTAATTGTTGTTTAGTCCAAGTAGTCGTAGGTAATTTTTCATTTAGAAGATTGTGATATGGGGCGTTATCAATTACCACAACAGCGTTTTTGGTAGGTTTGGAATACGTTTTTCTTGTACATACTTCTCACAATTTCCGTACGCCATTTCATTATGATAATCTCCTGATTTTGACTGAGAGTTCCACATAATACCAGCATTAGGTACAAAACCATTTCCACTTTCTGCATGCACAATGATGAGCCTTACACCTTTTGAAACGGGTTTTATTAATCCTTCGGTACTCTTATCGCTACATCCTTTAAGGTGCGTGTGACATGAATGAATATATGTTTCATCGATATAAATGATAAGTTTGCTCTGTTCACTGCAGTTTTTTATGTTTCTTAAATAAAGTAGGCGTGAATGTCTGATTCCGTGATGTTCCATTAACAAACTTATGTTATTTTTTATGTTGGTCCAACGAAAACCCAAAGAATATATTTGTTTCCGCAGAGACTCGCGACTTCCTGCGAAGCCATAACTATCTGCAAAGGTTTGGTGTACATTTCTCAACGTGGGTACTTTTTTCTCGGATATATGATAATTTATTATGCACCTTCTAAGCACACTTTTCTCGAATTGATCCATACGGATACTAGACATTCTTTGTTTTTAGTAGACACATCAGTGTCAGCATTACTTCCTGCCAGAGCTTCTCTTTTAATACGGGAAGCGTTCTTTGTCCAACTTTTGTGGCAGCAAAAACCCGTTCAATGACCTGACAATAAAATAAGTCGATATGTTGTATTAAAAGTTTTACTCATGTATATTTTTATACAAATAAAATGAGGAAGTTATTAAATTGGTTTTCAGTGACTTCGAAATAAAAAATTTTGTCGTGGTTTTCGGCCATTTAAAAGAAGTATTAAATTCAAAAAAACTATATTACGTTACAGTTCATTAATTGTTTTAAACGATCTTTAGATATTAGTTGAAATATATTTTAATATGACCAAACCGCAATTTCAACTGAAATCGGAAGATGGTTCAAAACAAATAATAAAACCGAAAGGTAATAAAGATAGGTATGAAATGAGTATAATAATTATAATTATAAGCTAAAAACCTTATCACATTTAAATAGGTACCTATCTTGCACAAAATAAACATGTGCCCTTTTATATACTTCTGTTGACAGAAACAGAATAGTTATTTATTAAGTGGTGCTTTTTTCACTAATAGAAAAATTGACGCATGAGCCGCAGGTATGCAAAAACCAAAAAATGTCTTATTTAGGTTGCTCTAACTGGACCAGAAATGGCGTCGATTTTTTTGTAATGATGACATAACGGTGCATAAATTTGACACATGAATGCATAAAATTATTTGTTTCGCACTACTGTCACTTTTTTAAATCGTTAAACAAATACGTATTTTATGTACGAAAATGTATTTAAAAAATTTACTATCGAGTGTAAATTTGTTAAATAATTACTTTGGTTTAAAAATTTTATTGCAATAATTAAAACCTACCTTTGTTAATGGAATTGTTGACTTGCCATTGTTTGCCTCTTTGGTCATGAAATTCAAAACGTTCATAATTATTTCACGACTCTGCTCACTCAACTTGTTATGAATAACTTTACTTTTTGGATTCGCCATAACAAGTTAGTATTGCACAACTCCGGTAATCACACTGTCGAAACGAAGCTTACGAATTCTGCCAGCAAAGTGGGCTCTTGCAATCAGCATACGTCTTTGCTACGGCGCATCGGAACTTGCCAAACTTCCGACTGCCAAAATTAATTTGCCAACCTGTATATTGTTTGAGACAGGTTATTTGTGTTCTCGAGTGTTTGTAGAATTCGAATTTACCTACGCAGTAGACGTAGTTGCCACTAGATGAATCTGCAGTATTCAGATTATCGAAAGTATTTTGATAATTACATTGTTCAAGCAACAAAGATAAGCTTTCTTGTTCCTTTGTTCGTTTTTTCAGGTGAAAAGAAAGTTTACTCACAGATACAAGTTCAATTTTAACTGCGTTTAAGTATTTTAAGAGGTGATCGCACCGTGCTCCTTTAGCTTTTTTGAGGTTAACTCAATTACCTTCTGATTTCTTTACATTAGCTACAGTTTCACTTAAAGTTTTCGCATCGTCTAGTAGTTGCACATTATTCACATCAGAGGGAAGTTCAAAATTCCTAATTATTTCAATTAGTTCATTCCTTTTTAGTTTATTTATCTCTTCTGTTAACAACACATCATCCGCCACCTTGTATGGATATGTTTTAGTGTGTCGATGATGATGCGTGTTGATTTTGAGACGTGACTTTATTCTTTGTTATATACGTTTGGGATTGAGTTATGGACTGCGTTGTGGACGTTGGTGGATGTTGAAGTGAAATATATTTGTAAATAATATTGACGTCTAAGGTGTAAGATATTTTCGTTGGCTTCCACATATAAACTGTCGGTTGGGCTGGATTTTAAGGCGCCAAGGCAAATGGGAACAGCTCTGTTGTAGATATTATTAAGCGTGTTTCTATTGTATTTTTAAGAGGAGAGATAAATTGTTCGTTAGTAATATATCTTGATAAGATTACCGTTCTGTACACTATGAGAAATACTGTATCGTCACTTCCCAAATGATCACTGGATAATGTTTCATGTATAAGATACAGTTTTCTTCCATTTCTTGGATGTACTGTTTAAATTTTAGTTTGTTGTCAAACGTTAAGCCCATAATGTTATGGTGAGTTACTACAGGTAGGGTGTCATTAGGTTTTTGACTATGGGTCTGTTCATTATTTTTCCTACTAAACTCGATGACACGGTTTATTGCTATTTAAAAGAGGCGCAGGTTGATTCTGTTCTGCGCGATTATGCAGCTATTTATATCGTTTGATGTATTGCATTTGGAAAGTATAGTTTTAGCGAGGCTGGTAAATTGGGGCCAAACTGCTTGAGAGATCTTCGATTTGTTTAGGTTGAGAGTTACATTTTCGATATTATTGGATATGAGTATAGGAAAATGGTTGCTATCGTATATGTTATCTAATGTTTGCGATGTTCGATTAGCATAGAATTTCGGATCACCAAAGCTGAGATCGATTGAACTGAATGTGCCGCAGGATACCTATGCTGAAGTTTGTGCGGGAACCGGTATTTAGGATTGCTACATTGTTGCTATTCAGGAATTTTCCAAATTTTCTTGCATTAGTAGTAATATAGCAGCAAATATCAAATATTTTCTAATATGCCTAAAGCCTTGAATATCATACATTTTTAATAACGTTCGTGCGAAAATGCCAATACTTGTGGCGTCTCGGCTGTTATAATATTAGATTATAATATTATAATATTAATATAGATAATTTCTTCCCAAACGCCAGTGAGATGTATATAGAGTTTTTTCGTAATATATAGTTGTTGTTATAAAATATTAATTCAAAGTATCAAAATGAAGTCTCCTGTTCAATATCACGTAACTTGAGACTGATTTATTTAAATCTTATTTATTAAATATTAATTATATGACTTCAAAACAAGGAGGACCTTTTTTTTAGAATGTATATGATCAGTACTACCACCTTTCGTTAAAATTATGTTTTTATTTGAATTTATATGAATACAAAGACAATTAAATTGTTGACAAAATCTAAATAAATCAAATTTTTTAAATCGCCTGGGGCAACAGGGATACCAATATTGCTACAATGATATTTTTTCTTTATAAATTCCCGCGACATTTTTTAAATTGCCTTTAGCAGATTGACAATCTTCAAACAAGGATACCAACTCCCACAATGACGTTCCTTGTCTATAAATACGAGCATGTGAAAAATGTTATTGTAAGTGATAGATTTTAAGTACTACATTAATTTTATATGATCAATAATAACACTTGTATCAGCTGAATAAATGAAATACTTTTGAAATTATCAAAAAAATCACATGGCACATTCTGTTTTCTTAGTGACATTTTCGGATTGCTGGTTTCGTTAGTCGGTAATATTACTTGCAACTGTTTTTGTATTAAAAATTCTGTAATCATCCTCTTAGTACTTGTTTACGATATATACAAAGATTGTTTTAAACACGGTACGCCTTGATATTCTATAATATGTGTTTTCGTCAGAGACAATATTAAATTACATAAAAGTCATCAAACAACTACCGTCTATGTAAATTAGCTTATTAACTGTCCCTGATATAATTTCCCATCATGCCACACCAAACAACAAACTTATATGTTTGGAAGCCAACGGAATAATTGAACTAAAAATAAAACAAATTGTTCATTTGGGTGCGGTCTTTGGGAGATGAGTTGTTATGTCAAAATTAATTTTGCTAATGAAATACTCAGAGATAGATAGTTAGAAAATGAAATTCCACAAGATGAAAACAAGTCGAAAACTGGATTATAGTGAATTGGAGAAAGTTGTGAAAAGTCATAATGAATATTTTTTTCCAAAATTAGTTGACAAAGATGAGAGAAGTCATTATATTTAGGTACTGGTGAGTGATGTCATGAGACTATAGAAACTTCAGAGTACAAAATTTCTCCTGAAATCAACATTTATTCAAGAATCTCTTATCCATTCTCATATAGTCCCATAGGATTTATATAATTTTTCACTCATGACAACTTATGAAGAGAAACTTTCGGATTGAGAGTGAGTTATTTTGAGTTGTGACATTCTGTCATCTATAATTAAATAATTTTCTTTCAGTAGTTGGAAAAATTGTTAGGGTTATTTCTCGTAATCCACTATGTTCGTCGATAATTATTGATCATTCTCATCAACAGCTGTTTCCACTGAATTTCAATTCATTTTCTCATATATTTATGATGTGATGTATAATACCAATAACATTCAACTGAAGAAAAGACTAGCTGAGATCCAAATAGCTGCGATCAAACATAAGGTAAGCAATTTATCGACGTCGCCACATCGTTCTAAAGAACGATAGTTAATTTATAGCAAATTGTGCGAAATCTGCCTGAATAGATATATGATGAGGGGATTTATTTAACTATTTATAAATATGCTATACATTTTATCTTGAAATGTGAAACAGTCTACTTGTGTTTATTTACACGGACAAAACAATTAATGCATATATAAGAGTTAAATTGTTCCCAACGCAAAAAGACATGTTAATTATGAAGTCGCCTTCTATTGAATGCATATATTATTATGTGCTAGTAGAACATATATCAAATTTATAGATTTATCCCGGAAAAATTCTCGTCAACGTGACAATCCTGCAAAACTCTCGTAAACAAAACATATGATCCTCTTATTCAACATTTGCTGATCGTGTAGCCAATTCAGTTAAGGTGTTAACTGAAAAAAGACAACCAAAACTAACATTTTACAAGACAATTATTCACCCGATGGTTACTTATGACAGTGAAACCTGGACCCCCAATGAATGGAAGATAAATAAGCTTCTATTATTCGAAAGAAAGGATATAATAATGATATTTGATGGAAACGGGTACAACTATTTCTATACCTTCCATTCTTATTATATTTCATATTTCGCATTGTACGAATTTCTCATAAAATTCGTACAATAGACGGTCCGCCCTTGGTATAATATTTTGAGTACAAACGTTATGTACTTGTTGGTCTAAGTTCGTTTCTTTCTCGAAGCTGCTAAATGCTATTATGTGATGAGCATTTCTACATTGTTCGGCTTCTGAAACCTGCGACCTGATATTCTATTTTCTCATCTGCTCAAACACGCATATTTTGGTCATTACCATGTATATAGCCTCCAGGTGAGCAAAATGAAGCATGTTTTTGTCACCATCAACACTTGTTCCTTGACAAAGCTCTTAATTCGTATGGAACTCCCATGTTTCCTGTTCTCTTATTTTTGCCACAAAGTATTCCATTATTATTATTATATATTATCTGGAATGCTTTTTCCTACGACCACCTATGAAAACTACACATAACACCACTGTCTTGATATTTGGAAAGTACCTAATATCACATTAGAGTGTGATATAATATTACCCTAGTGTGACATAATATCGCACAGGTTGCATGGATGATTTGATAAAACTTTGCGAAATGTCTACTTCTTATAGTAGACGCACTGTTGCAATGACGACAAAAGTTTAGTCTTTTTTTATCATAAATTAGTATATTACGTAACGAGTGCGGACAGTGACATTTCTCACACTAGTGAGAAGCACGAGTGTGAAAAATCACTTCCGCACAAGTAATGTACACTATTTTTCCTACGACCATCCGATAATAATTGTAACAAATAAGTATTGTTTAATGTGATGGTTTTTTAAAAATAATGTTAACATCGGTCAGTTTGGAAATGAAATGAGTGAAATTCGCTTTCCAACGAGTTATATACACTATTTTTCCAACGACCATAGATATTTAAAAAGTACCTTAGGTTTTTGTGTTCGCATATGACACTAGAGTCGAATCATATCTAATAATAGTAAAAAGAAATGAAAACTAGAGTAACCAAACGAGAAATTTATTAGAAACAAAACTAAGCACAACCGATATAAACTTATAGCAAGAATATAAAAATTAAACTCATGAAATCGATATTTAGTATGTTATTCTTTTTCTGGAGTAGCATAAAAAGTAGACGTAAAATAATTACCCTGGCAGTTTGTAAAAGTTATAGGTAATTGCATAGAAGACGATGTGATATTACTGGCAATATTTTCATCGATGTTATGAATGCTGCTACCGGTCAATATTGTTGTTGGTGGTTGGTTTAAAATTGTTCCTATTGGTTGGGTTACTTGTGGTTGGTTTAATATTTTGGTTGATGAAATTTCAGTGTCATATGACAAATCTGTAAATGAATGGTTTGTTGGATGAATGTTTTCTTTAGATGAAGGCGCTATCGCACCCATTATTTTATTGGCAATATTTAATCGGTTTGTGGCAGAGTCATCCACGTATCCCTCTGTAACAGTTGATGACTTCCACCCTCCGTGTCTTTTAACGGTTGCCACGTTTGCTCCTGCAGTGACCGGTATATAATTCTGGATTATCCAATTTTAAAAAAGTGGCCACTGTTTTCGCTACGCTACCTATTTCATTAATTCCGACCACCTATTGGGTACATTTTCCGTTTTGAAAATTAATATTTTATACTTACGTGTAAAGTGAGTTAATAAATATTAAAATAGTTCATACTCGGAACAAAAAAAAATATATTTTATGTATAGATACTTTTTAAGTACTAATTCAAAAGGATCTTTTTGATTTGAAGGAACATTATATGTCACAGTTTGAGTGACAGTTTTTTGGTTGGGACATAACCTAGTTGATGTATATATATATATATATATATATATATTATATATATTAACATAGAGTAAAACAACACCCTGTATACCGAACATAAAATAAAAAACTACTTATTTCAAGAAATAAAAATTTTTGAAATTTCATTTTTTTTTAAAAAAGATTATCTAAAAAAGGAGACAATCTGTACCATGTACTATTCAATGGAGAAAGCATCTAACTGTATAATTTAAAATAAGATTTGAAAAAACATTTGTGAAATGAATTAACAAAATCTCTATAAACCTACAAGACGGAATATTAGAACGTTGTTACATATACAAATGGAAATGATAATCCTTTATTTTTATTGTCAAGGTAAATAAATAGTGAGATTCTTTTTAAAATGAATATTAGGGTTTGAAGGACATGTAAATAAGATTTTATAAATATTTAAAAACATAACGATATAAGAAGTAAACTGAAAAACATTAATTCTATGGAATGTGACATTTATTGAACGGTTTGACGTTATGAACACATATTTTGTAAATTTGAAAATGTCATTTTGTAAACTAAATGAAATATAATTTAAGAGACACAATATGAGTTAAAATCATTGAAGAACCTTAAAACAAAGCGTTTTCAATTGATAGATGGACAATTCACTATTTGAAATGAAATCTATAAAGAAAAGTTTTGATAACCAAATCTGATTGGTGGAATGTATTCAACAAACTTTTAATCTGCGACAAGTAGTTGTTAATAATAAAAAATTGAAGGAGAAAAGTTGTTGATTATACAGACTATTGACTAGGTAAAATTCTTTTTGGGTGGTAGAAAATTTGAGAAGCAGCAAAATTTTGGGAATTGAGAAAACTTTTCAAAAAAATAAGATATTTGGCATCAAAATTCAGGAAAGAGAGATACATTGTACTTATGATATGGTAGATTATATATTTAAGCAAGCAGATGTAGAAACTAAGAAACAATTTGGTAATTATGTTTGAATACTAACCGTATAATTGATATATAATACTTGATTAATATTTGTATGTTGGAATGGATATATCCACCATACCTTTTAGAAAGCTTTTGATTATATAATTGGACTGAAATGTATTGATGTGGACGGGACATAGCAATGATTCCTGATTTTGTGTAAGCTGGACCAGTGATGTGACAATTTCCAGAAGGTAACCTAAAATAAAGTAAAGGATAATTGAAGTGAATTACTATACAGGAATAAGGTATTTAGACTATTTTCATTATACATAAAAAAGGTTGAATAAAACTTACAAATTTAGTGAAAAAAATTGAACTTTGGTATTAAACAAACATTTACAACCATTGTGTTTCGCCATTTTGATATAATAATAGTTTATATAGAAGTTTCAGTATTATAAGATTTGTATTAAATGTTGCCTATTTTAGATTTGTATATAGAGATAATTTTTTCATATGAGAACGTGATTTTGTTTGAATGAGTGGTCATAAATTGATAGTAGGTTTTTTTTTTATTAATTTGTGTCTTGTAAAAGAACAATGTATTTGTCTATTCAAAATATTAAATAACGTTCTTTCTAGTTTGAAGAACATTGTAAAATTGTTTTTGATACATTTTATTTCTTTGTGGTGATGGCTCCATCTAGTTTGAACCGTTGGTAGTTTAAACTGACATCTGTGAATAGTAAAAAGGTTCAACTTGAAACACAGGACCGTCTTAAGAATTTATTACGTATTATTAAACAAGCAAGTACATTTTTATTAACAAAATTTTTAAGAAGACAGAGATATTTAATCAAATCTAGGCGCTCATATCATAAATTGAATTTTTGTTTCTCTATACCTGAACCCTACTCTGAGGTTAAAGAGTTTCTCATGTTTTAAAATATAACCATTTTAGTAATAAAATTTTAATTTTTTACAATATACCGGGCAAATCAAAACAAAATATAAACTAAACTAATAATAACTATAAATCATTATTTCTCTCCCCGTTCTATCCAGTTTAACATGTCACCGCAACGTGGGGCTATTATAGAAATTTTGTAAGTAATAATAAAAAGCATTGAAATATTTTTTTTTACTTTATTAAAAGAATTTAAATACATAAAATGGAACGGAAAATGACATTAAGAGACGGAAAGCAGGTAGGAGTCGAAAGTAGATCCGATGAGGAAAGAGAAGAAAGGAGCAATGGTAGAGGAGATTTTCAGGTACAATACTTGAAACAGGGGAGAGAAAATTTGCAAGAAAATATTGCAGAACAAGGACAGGAGGAAGAAGATTTACCATTGTCAGAAGAAACAGGACAAGAGAATAAACAAGAATCAAAAGAGAGAAGGGGAAATACAGCTAGTAATGACCAATTAATACAACTTTTGATGAATATGAGAGAAGAAATGAATACAAAATTGGACCAAAATAGAGAAGATTTGAATACAAAAATGGACCAAAATAAGGAAGAAATGATAGAAATAAATACAATGATGGACCGAAATAGAGAAGAATTAAAACAAACTAAGGATCTAATAATAAAATTGATGGAAGAAAAATTGGGACATGTTGAGAAGAAATTGGAAGAATCAAACGAATATATGGAAAACAAATTAGAATACACTAAACAAGAAATAAGAGGAGAAGTGATTGGAAGGATCACGGAAATAGAAAATCTACAGATTAACAGAATTAAGGAAATAGAGGAGAAGGAAAAGGATTTCAAAGGAGAAATTCAAAAAGAAGTTAAGGAAATCAAAATGGGATTTCAAGACACCCAAGAACGAATGGGAAATCTAGAAGGAAAATGGGACAGAACTTCAACTGAATTTCAACAGAATGTTGAAGAAGCATGTAAAGAGAAGCAGAAACTGGAGGAGGTGAAAACTGAAAAGAAGATTTGGGAAATACAAAAGGAAATAGAACTTATCAAAAGTAAAATTGAACAAACTGGAAGTAGAATTTTCAAGGGAGAACAATCAAAAGAAACGATGGAAATGACAAGAAAACTAGAAGACATGGAAGAGAGATTATTTTATTTACAGCAAAAACATGACCAAAGAGAAGATAGGAAATTTCATGAAGTAAGAAATGGAGTGATGGAAACAAAGATAATAAACAATTATATTGGAAACAGAGGGGAACATAAATTTGAAGGAGATAATAGGAAAATACACCCAAAAGTGTTCATTAAAATTCTAAAGAATAAAATTAAAAACATGCAAAATAGAGAAGACATAAAAGAAATGATAAGAGAGAACTTAGACAATCATGCATTAGTATGGTATACAAGTAAAGAAGACGATTTTAACAATTTTGAAGATTTTGAAGAACAGTTCATAAGATATTTCTGGGGAAATAGTGCTCAAGCAAGAGTAAGAGAAAAACTCTACTCAGGAAAATATGAGACAGGAAGAGGAAAAAGCATGAATGATTATGCTATGACAGTATTCATGAATGCGAAATTCCTAGACCCACCCATACCAGAAGAGGAAATAATAATGTTTATATCTAGACATTTTAAATGTGAAATAACAGAGACAATCACTATTCAGAATATTAAAAATATAGAACAACTTAGTAGTTATTTACAACGATTAGAGAGAAATAGAGTGGACAATAACAACTATAACAGAAATGAAAACAACAATAATAGTAACAATTTTAACAGAAATAATCAACATAATAACAATAATAACAATTTTAATAGAAACAATCAATATAATAACAACGATAACAATAATTATGATGATAATACAAATAATCAAATTAATAGAAGAAATAATTATGAACAAAATTTTAATAGAACTAATAATATGAATAATAGAAATTATAACAATGGATATAATAACAGAAACAATAATAATAACAATAATTCAGGAAATAACAACAATTATAACAGGAATTTTAACAATCAAAATAATTATAACAGAAATTTTAGATACAATAATAACAACAATAATAATTATCGAGAGCAGAATTATAGAGAACAAAATAATAGAGGTGGACAATATGATAACCGACAAAGAGAAGAAATTAGAGAACAAAGAAAAGACTATAGGGAGGAAGAGAGAGGAAATGGAAATGGAGCACAAAGAAGAGTAAACAATATCCAAAGAAGAGAAGAGAGAGTGATATCGGTAGAACCGGAAATTATTACTGAACAAGAGCCCGACCAAAATTTTGGATCGAGCACATACCAAATGTAAGAAATATCATCTGTACATATGAACATCCAAGGGAATACATTAAATTTGGGGAAGATTTGGAATTAAAAGAAATAATGGGATTAATAAAAATTAAAGGAAAATTAAATGGGAAACAAGTTAAAATATTAATAGATACAGGTTCGGAAGCGTCCATAATAAAAACAAAATTGATAGAAGAAAATATTAAAAATTATGAAATAAAGCTAGTCAAGATACCGAAAACTACATTAATAGGAGCAAATGGAAAGAAATTGTGTGAAGTTAGCAGATCTATAATACAAAGCATTGAATTAAAGGATGGGAAAGAAGTTGAGATGCAATTATTGCTAGTGGATAATTTAGAAACAGACATAGTTATAGGAATAGATGAATTAACGAAATATAAAGCAAGAATTGATTTTGAAAAGATGGAGATAGAATTAAATGGTAATAAGATTGAATTTGAAAAAGAAAATATGGAAGAATTGGAAATTGGAGAGGATAATAGGCAGTTATGGAATATAGAAAGGAATGGAAATATGGAAGTATTGGCAATTGAAGAGGATAATAGGAAGTTATGGAATATAAAAAGGAGTGAAAATATGGAAGAATTGGAAATTGGAGAGGATAATAGGCAGTTATGGAATATAGAAAGGAATATAATTATGGAGGAATTGGTATTAGTGTGTGGAAATAAGGAATATGAAGAGAAAGTGAAGAATTTGATTATGAAGTATGAAGGATTTATTAAAAAGGAGATGAGAATGGCAAATAATTATGTACATAAGATAGAAGTTAGAGGAATAGAAAATTTCAGAATAAGAACATATCCCATACCTTATAAATATAGAAAAGAAGTTGATTCAGAGATACAAAATATCTTAAAGACAGTATTATAGAAATATGTAACACAAGAAATATAAATCAATAAATTGTACCGAGATAAGCGACTCTGAGAAATGTAGAAGTAATAAGACGCATAACGAACATTAAAGAATTTTCAAGAATGGATTTATAACATGAATTTTTAAACTAATTCCTTTGGATGAAACTTATAAATGAAACTTGAAACTAAAAATAAACTAAGAATTTATAGTATTATAAATAAATAAGAACTAATTGAAGAGGATACTGCAATACAGGATTCCAGAATCATCATTGTAACAGCGACCTGAAATAAAAAGAAATGTAATATTAGTAAAATTGAAAGACAATGTTTAGAACAAATTATTAGAAGTAAAATTTGCGTTCATAAAATTTTTACTTACACAAAAATTTGATAAACGCAAAATTTAGGGGATGTTAACATAGAGTAAAACAACACCCTGTATACCGAACATAAAATAAAAAAACTACTTATTTCAAGAAATAAAAATTTTCGAAATTTCATTTTTTTTTAAAAAAGACTATCTAAAAAAGGAGACAATCTGTACCATGTACTATTCAATGGAGAAAGCATCTAACTGTATAATTTAAAATAAGATTTGAAAAAACATTTGTGAAATGAATTAACAAAATCTCTATAAACCTACAAGACGGAATATTAGAACGTTGTTACATATACAAATGGAAATGATAATCCTTTATTTTTATTGTCAAGGTAAATAAATAGTGAGATTCTTTTCAAAATGAATATTAGGGTTTGAAGGACATGTAAATAAGATTTTATAAATATTTAAAAACATAACGATATAAGAAGTAAACTGAAAAACATTAATTCTATGGAATGTGACATTTATTGAACGGTTTGACGTTATGAACACATATTTTGTAAATTTGAAAATGTCATTTTGTAAACTAAATGAAATATAATTTAAGAGACACAATATAAGTTAAAATCATTAAAGAACCTTAAAACAAAGCGTTTTCAATTGATAGATGGACAATTCACTATTTGAAATGAAATCTATAAAGAAAAGTTTTGATAACCAAATCTGATTGGTGGAATGTATTCAACAAACTTTTAATCTGCGACAAGTAGTTGTTAATAATAAAAAATTGAAGGAGAAAAGTTGTTGATTATACAGACTATTGACTAGGTAAAATTCTTTTTGGGTGGTAGAAAATTTGAGAAGCAGCAAAATTTTGGGAATTAAGAAAACTTTTCAAAAAAATAAGATATTTGGCATCAAAATTCAGGAAAGAGAGATACATTGTACTTATGATATGGTAGATTATATATTTAAGCAAGCAGATGTAGAAACTAAGAAACAATTTGGTAATTATGTTTGAATACTAACCGTATAATTGATATATAATACTTGATTAATATTTGTATGTTGGAATGGATATATCCACCATACCTTTTAGAAAGCTTTTGATTATATAATTGGACTGAAATGTATTGATGTGGACGGGACATAGCAATGATTCCTGATTTTGTGTAAGTTGGACCAGTGATGTGACAATTTCCAGAAGGTAACCTAAAATAAAGTAAAGGATAATTGAAGTGAATTACTATACAGGAATAAGGTATTTAGACTATTTTCATTATACATAAAAAAGGTTGAATAAAACTTACAAATTTAGTGAAAAAAATTGAACTTTGGTATTAAACAAACATTTACAACCATTGTGTATCGCCATTTTGATATAATAATAGTTTATATAGAAGTTTCAGTATTATAAGATTTGTATTAAATGTTGCCTATTTTAGATTTGTATATAGAGATAATTTTTTCATATGAGAACGTGATTTTGTTTGAATGAGTGGTCATAAATAGATAGTAGGTTTTTTTTTTATTAATTTGTGTCTTGTAAAAGAACAATGTATTTGTCTATTCAAAATATTAAATAACGTTCTTTCTAGTTTGAAGAACATTGTAAAATTGTTTTTGATACATTTTATTTCTTTGTGGTGATGGCTCCATCTAGTTTGAACCGTTGGTAGTTTAAACTGACATCTGTGAATAGAAAAAAGGTTCAACTTGAAACACAGGACCGTCTTAAGAATTTATTACGTATTATTAAACAAGCAAGTACATTTTTATTAACAAAATTTTTAAGAAGACAGAGATATTTAATCAAATCTAGGCGCTCATATCATAAATTGAATTTTTGTTTCTCTATACCTGAACCCTACTCTGAGGTTAAAGAGTTTCTCATGTTTTAAAATATAACCATTTTAGTAATAAAATTTTAAATTTTTACAATATACCGGGCAAATCAAAACAAAATATAAACTAAACTAATAATAACTATAAATCATTATTTCTCTCCCCGTTCTATCCAGTTTAATATATATATATATATATATATATATTGAACCAGATATCTTAGATAATAAGAGGAGTAGTATTATAAAATTAAGTTGCTAGTATGAAATATATATGAAAATAACATAATTTAAGAAAACAAGTAAAAAGGAAACACTTTTCTTAATTTAAACAACATATCAAATAAAGATATATTAAATAACAGCCTATAACAATATAATAAAAAAGGAATTACCTCAATGATAACATAAAATATAGATATTGCCTAACCAATGTAATGATGTAAATAAAGTTGCCTAAGACGAAGATTATTTTTCATAACATAACAGCTGTTCATCTAAAATGAAAACAAATATTACTATAGTTAATTCATTATAATCATTAATTTAAGAATAAGAACAAATATAAATATTGAATAGAATATAATCCAATAGATTTCATAGATAAACAAATAATGGCATATAGACAAATAACATAAGAGAATTTATATTTATAATTGATATGAATGTAACAAGAATATACTATCAATAATAATATTGAATGTTGTACTATGTAAGTGTATCTAAGTATAACCAATTTTAATGTATTTGTATGTATGAAATTGTTTTGATAAGTGATTGAAGTTTCAATTATCTGATTACAAAAGACAATATCTTATTGGTTATAAAAGATGACATAACAAACTGTGAATCAATAAATAAACTTTTGAATAGTAATCTGGAAAAGAACAAAAGACTGTGTTGTTTAAAAAAGTTGAGAATCGAGGGGACGCTTAAGGAGAACGGAAGCTGGTGTTAAGAAGAGAGGTGTGTGTGGGATAGTGTTCCTAAAAATTTAAAGATATTCCCGGTATAAGACATTTAAACTCCTGAAGTACTGTTAAATATAATATTAGAAATACTTACAGTTAATTGTAACAAGTTTTCCGACAAGAATCTGTGAAATTTTCAACAACTTTGGTTTTTTGGAGATTCAGTGTAGTGTTCCTGGGATCCAGAGACTTACTTCCAAATTCAAGATCAACAGGTCAGTGTATTTAAATCATTTATTGGCCAATAAATAGTGTAAAAACTCAAAATCCCAAATAAGTACTTAATTTCATAAATTGACAAACTTTTGCAAATATGATCGATCTAAAAAAGAAAGAAACAGACTTTATATAGTGTATTCATTGCATCAATCGTTAAATTTAATAAAAGGCCGAACTTTATCTAAATTAAAATATGTACTTACGCTAATCACGCCATCTTGTAATCGCAGAAATCTGGTGATTGAAATTTTATAATGTTATAACCATGTCCATCTGTATATAATTTCTATTTCTCTATCCATGTATATAACTCATTTCTTTCCACAGCAATTTGTATGATATATAACTATGATTTATAGATAAATTCTCTTATGTGTTTTAACCATTCAATTGTTTTCATCGTCAACAAACTGTGTTGTATAATATAGATGCTTCTTACATATCATAATTGTTTGTTTCATGCTAAAGCGCATGACTAGTTTTTTCACGCATACGCATTTATGATATTATTAAAATCAATAAATAGGTACAATATATCCATTGGCGTCGCATATTATTTTATCAAATAAATATTGCATTGATAATTAAATTGATTTCAAATAATGTGTTTTCTTTATATTTCAACTATCACATCAGTATAAATTGCCAGGACTCAAAGGGAAAAAGGATTTCATGCTCCCGAATAATCTAATTAAAATAAATTATTAAACAAATATTAAAAACAAACTGAGCTAGCCAAACTTAAAACAAAAATTTATAAACATATACATTTAAATCTACTATAAAAGTAAGTATAATATCAAATAACATAGTTTAATATATATATAAATATATATCATAATATATCTAATTCTACATATGAATTTTAATTATTTAATTTTAATGTAAACCTTCCTGTAAAGATAAATTTCAATTTACCTCACGTTGATGTATATTGTCGCAGCGACAATTCTTGTACATACAACTTAAAACCTTATGTAAGAAATTCCTACTTTGACAGTAGTTGTCAAAAATATGCCCGGCTCTAATGAATATTAATTTAGTATTTCTAAAAAAAAATTTATATGTATAATCGACCTATTACTCTTCACTCAGGGTGCGATTAAACTGTTAAAAAAATTAATTATTCAAAATTTGTTTAAATTTTTACGTATCTCCAAATTATCTGTTTCACTATTCGTTAGAACCTATAGTAACTTTATGTTTAATATTATAAAAGGCACTTTAAATCTCTGATGACGTTTCCAATATTTCTGTCACTGAAAATTACCAACTGTCACTAATTTGATCGACAGTTTTATTTGATGAAAAATGTTTAATTTTCTGAAATAATGTTATAAAAAGTCTATAGTGAGTAGGAATGCAAAATTCTATATTATACTATTAGATTCAAATACAAATTAATATTCCCCAAATTTATTATAAATGAAACAACAGTCGTAATTTCTACGAAACTTCAAATTACTACAACCTATATGCTATAAATTAACCTAATGAAAAACGTTTAATGAAAGTTCCAATTGTCGATCTAAATCTTGATATGGATAAATGTCAAAAACACGCTCCACTCAAATTTTTCTAATTCAAAACTTTTCTTCTCTTATATGAATTTTCTTATATGATTTATTAATTTTGTTTGCAATCAAAAATCTAATAGATGCATCTATGTCAAATTTAATTTAAAAATAGGCCTTGTTATTTCTAGAGAAATTATTGTAAAGAAACTGGATCGGACTCACTAACTAATAACTGGACAACTCGTACAATTCTAATTGATCTTAGAATTCAGGAAAATTTCTAAATTTTATTTAGGAATCTGGAACACATTCACTACACACAATGCAATTCTTATTCGAATTATGCACGCACTGGCTTTATAATGAAATGGCTTCTGAATCTGGTTGTATAAATATACAACTTCTACTATCTACCAAAAATTGAGACAACTCTAATTACGATGTTGCCTCTTCGGGATTTCAAACACCACTCATTATACTTTTTCCAAATAAATGAATCTCCTCTCCTTTGGTTACGAAAAATTCCTTTTTTTAAAAAAAAATACTAATTTATGTTTCCCTATAACAAAGAGAGATTTGAATTCCATTATTATCATTGTAATTCTGATAGCAGAGACATCTGTATTTTAAAATTTCAAATATATTCTCCAAAATGTAATATAATTCTGTCTATCATTAAATATATTCTACATAAACGTCATCCGAAAATTAAAATGTCACATTTGATTTTTATACCGAATCTTTCAAACTTATAGATTATACCTATAATACAGTGTGTATCGAAAGTATTGCATACAAATATAAATAGTTTTCCTTATTCCAATGTTTCTTTCACATTTTAAATAGAGGAACTGTATTAAATCCCCTTAATAAAAAAATGACAAATCGATTCTTGTATATTATTATAATTTATCTTTCAAAATTGCCAAATATCTTATTGGTATTCTAGTAAAACATATTAATATCTTCCAAATGATTATTAACATATTTCTAAAAACTTATCTTCAATCAAATTAAACTATTATCACTAATTCCCATAAAACTTATTAACTCTACTATATCTATTTTTAAAATTTCACGTAACATACTATTATTTGTTATTCTAAAATTTCCTATATACACGTTGATAATTTTTTTTATGATCTCAAATGTTTCCAACTCCATTCTACTCTGTCTAAATAATTTATATTGAATTGAATATAATTTTGTTTCAATATTTCTCAGTATTCTTCACTATATTATATCTATATTTTCATTAAGCAACCCTCGGTTCCTTCGACATTCTTCTCTCATACGTCTTTTATAATTCATTTATAAATCTTTAATATTCTTCATTACAATCTGTCCAATTACCATTATTTTTCACAACTTCTATTTATTCTATCTCACGAACATAATTATTAGCGATTCTAATTTCTTTTTCACATAATCCTTCATATTTCATTTTCAAATTCTTCACTTTTTCTTCATATTCCTTATTTCCACTCATTAACTCCAATCCTACCATAATTCCATTCCTCTTTATATTCCATAACTTCCTGTTATCCTCTTCAATTGCCAATACTTCCATATTTACCTCCTCAAATTCAATTATTCTACCATTTAATTCGATCTATCTATTCAAAACCAATTATTTCCTTATATTTCATCAATTCATCAAAAACTATGTCTGTTTCTAACTTCTTTATCAACAATGCTTACATATCAACTTCTTTCCATCCTTTAATTCAATCTTTTGTATCATAGATTTGCTGAGTTCATATAACTTCCTTCCGTTTGCTCCTATAAATGTAATTATTTCATCCTGTCTATCTATTTTGTTGCTTAATTTCATTTCTATTTTCGTTATCATTTCTTCTATCAAAGTTTCTAAAATCTCTTCTATTCTCAAAATACTTATTGTCATCAATTTTACCTCCATTTCCATTTATTCGTTTTTCATTTTTAAAACTTCTATTTTCACTTCCATAATTCATATTAACATGTCTATCAATTTTTTTTATCAAACTCTGTTTATATGATTTTCTATTTACATATGTTTTTAAATATTACTTGTTAATCATAAACCTTTCATTTACATATCGTTTTTATATCCATCCCTTACCATGTACAATTCCCTTTCGTTTCTAGATTTTGTTCCTATAATCCTTTCATATAATTAAATTTTATTTTCATTTCCTAAACTTCTTCTTATTCTCTTCTCCTATTGTTTGATTCTCTATGAGTGTCTGTAGCTTCTTTCTGTCCTTCACCATATTTTTTTAAATTTTGAAGGAATGCAAAATTCTATATTATACTACTAGATTCAAATACAAATTAACACATTAATATTCCCCAAACTTATTATAAACGAAACAACAGTCGTAATTTCTACGAAACTTCAAATTACTACAACCTATATGCTATAAATTAACCTAATGAAAAACGTTTAGTAAAAGTTCCAATTGTCGATCTAAATCTTGATATGGATAAATGTCAAAAACAAGCTCCACTCAAATTTTTCTAGTTCAAAGCTTTTCTTCTCTTATGTGAATTTCCTTATATGATTTATTAATTTTGTTTGCAATCAAAAATCTAACAGATGCATCAATGTCAAATTTAATTTAAAAATAGGCCATATTATTTCTCGAGAAATTATTGTAAAGAAACTGGATCGGACTCACCAACTAATAACTGGGCAAAACTCGTACAATTCTAATTGATCTTAGAATTCAGGAAACTTGCTAAATTTTATTTAGAAATCTGGAACACATTCACTACACACGATGCAATTCTTATTCGAATTATGCACGCATTGGCTTTATAATGAAATGGCTTTTGAATCTGGTTGTATAAATATACCACTTCTACTATCTACCAAAAATTGAGACAACTCTAATTACGATGTTGCCTCTTCGGGATTTCAAACACCACTCACTAAACTTTCTTCAAATAAATAAATCTCCTCTCCTTTGGTTACGAAAAATTCCATTTTTTAAAAAAAATACTAATTTATGTTTCCCTATGACAAAGACAGATTTGAATTTTTTTATTATCATTGTAATTGTGATAGCAGAGACATCTGTATTTTAAAATTTCAAATATATTCTCCAAAATGTAATATAATTCTGTCTATCATTAAATATATTCTACATAAGCGTCATCCGAAAATTAAAATGTCACATTGTATTTTTATACCGAATCTTTCAAAATTATAGATTATACCTATAATATAGTGTGTATCGAAAGTATTGCATACAAATATAAATAGTTTTCCTTATTCCAATGTTTCTTTTACATTTTAAATAGAGGAACTGTATTAATATATATATACATATATATATATATATATATATATATATATATATATATATATATATATATATATATTCTTATATATTTTTAAATAATGCCTCTACGTTGGGAGCCATTTTTATTATATATAATTTTACTTACGCCCTTATGTTGTAGTGCTATTTTATATTATAATTTTTAATTAACCTCAGTTGGGCTGCTGTTTTTTATTATGTATATTTTTTTTTATTTTAATTTAATATATATTTTATTATTATTTATGGGCGCCAGAATTGGTTACGCTTACCGCTATACCCAATTCAAAATTATTATCAATTTTACTTTACCTTTTAAATACTGTATCTCAGGGATGAGATTCGGCACTTGACGTTTGCTAGCAACAAGAAACTATAGGTAGATATCAGAGAAAAATAAGACGAACCTGAACAATTGAACATAATTTAATTAATGAGAAAAGATAAGTAATTTCTATAATCAATTAATAAACCAATATTATACGTTTAAATTCATTATTGTATCATTATTACGCAACAACTATATAAACGCTTTCATTACTATAAATATTATCGAAACTCAACAAATAAATTTCGTGTATCATTATTCTTATTCTATGTTTGGATGTACATCCAAAAAAAAACTTTCAATCTCAACCATAGATCTTTAAGTGCGAAAACGTGTAGAGTGCTGTTCTGTTAAATGTTTTGTTTAGTTTACAAAATGGAAGGCAAAGTGATGTGTCTAAGAATCTTTATTATTATTATGCAAAAATCTAGTGAATACTTATTTAATATGAATTTAGTGTTTGTGTCCGTTATCAGTGGAGATTGAACAGTTAATACTAACGTTTAACCAATAAATTGCTACCACAGACAATCAACCTACGTACAAAAATATACAAGTGAAATGTTTTTATAGAAAAAGTTCAATATACACGTGGAAAATGTTCATCGTTAGTTATAGAGCATAGCATTGAATGTGCTGTTCTTGGAGGAAAAAATGATCAGCTGTGATCTAACAAAAACGAAGTCCAAGATGTAGGAATGATGATATATGTGGTTAATATCGTCAGCAGAGTATCTCTATTATAAGATACCTTGGATAACCACCAGAATAATTGTAATAAGGTAATTATAGTTATGGTTCTTACCAAATCTAGATGATTTCACTAAAGTTCACTTATTTTTAATTATACGGAATGTATTTTAATTTATTTACTTTAAAACGTCGTCTGAACACTTTTGATTAATATTTCTGATAATTTATTTAAGTTATTTCAAATTTTAATAGAAATTTGAGGAGATAAAATTTTACACGTCCACCCTCTAATTCATTTTTACGGCGTCTCCTTAAGCTCAAAATCAACAACCTTTTATTGTTTTTAATTTTGTTTTTCCAGTTAATTTGTTGATAAACAAACATTGTTTTCCTGAATCAATATATCTATCCTTGCGTTAGTATAGACGAAATCACTTTGTTTTTATGCATTTCGAAAAACACACCGAACTACACCGTACGAATTACTAACATAACATTGCTTCTAGCGTTGATCTCTTGACCTTGACGTTTGCTAATAATTATTAAAGTTTATGCAATATACGGGGTTTCCGAAAGTGTCTATAAAATATAAAATTGTAATAATCGAATTTTGTTTGAAAATCTATGTTATGATATATACAGGGATCACCACAATTATGTATAATATTACGTTCGACGTAATTTACTTGTTGGTGTTATTTATTTTGCAATATACTTTAAAAGAAAATAGATACTAAATTTAATAGCAATCTCTTAAATTAATTTATCAATTGCATGTGATAGTTAAAAATTTCTTGACACGTTCAACTCATGTCTTTACGGATTATTTCTTTTTTTCATTGGATGTTTACTAATCAACTACTAGGATTCACACTATTTGTATGATGCTGATTTGATTTAATTTGTCTGATAGATATATTTCACTTTAACATTCCCTGAAATTCTATGGAATTATTCTTGATTTGACAAGAATGTTCTATAGAAGTTTACCTTGATTTTCTTCTCATAATTTCATTATCATATATATTACTTGTTTAATTAATTCCCAATTTAATCCTATGTCAATTTCATGAAGAAGTTATTAAATCGTCGCAATTAACTTATACTTAGTTTATCAATAAATTTCTTATTACACTATTCCTAACTCTTATTAAGATTGATTAGATTAAATTAATTCATACTTGATTACTTAAATATTTTCTAATTCTAGTGTTTCTTAAATTTTAGTTATGGCTGATTGGCGTTAAATTGATGCAGCTGGTTTATATGAAAAATTCCACGTTCTCGATGAGTGTCAGGATGTATCAACTTATAGCTATTTATACCATGACTGGTTTCTACTAAATAAGGACCTTCATAAGGTAACTGTAACTTAGAACATATTCCTTTTTTATGATTAGGTACTCTTAATGCTTTTATTATTACCAAGTCACCCTTTTTAAATGTTTTCCTATTTCTAAGTCTAGCTAGTTTCCGTTCAATGTATTTGTCAGCTTGTCTTGATTGTCTTTCTCTGGCTACTTTAATCAGTTTGTTGTAGTCAATTTCACTGGACCATGGTCTGTCTGGTTCTATTCCTGTGAATAAAGAAATAGGCGCTATTTCCGTAACGATATTTGGTATATTGTTTATAAAATCTGTGGTCTCCTTTAATCGTTCTTCCCACATATGATTTTCGTAGTATGTAAGTATCCTCAGATGCTTGATCACTTCCTTGATTCCTCGTTCTGCAGGATTACTACTAGGATGTCTTATACTTGTGAAAACTTGTTGTATTTCCAGGTCTTTCAACCATTTTTCTATTTTTTTGTTCCTGAAGTATGTTGCATTGTCCATTATGCATTTCTTTGGTTTCCCATATTTCTCGAAGTAGTTTACTAGCGATTCTTCAATGGAATTTTTATTTGTTTTACTGCATGGATATGTGCTAATAAATTTAGAAAAAATGTCTACGATTACCATAATGTGTTTGTTACCATTATAACTTGGTATAAGGTTTGATATGAAGTCTATCGCTATTATATCTAATAGATTTTCCGCTATGATGGATTTCGGTACATTTTCATAATGAATGTTCTTTTCCTTGGATAGTTGACATAGTTCGCACTGTTTAATAATATCCTTTATGATAGTAATGTCATTTTTCGATATATAATTCTCCCGAAATATCATGTGAGTTTTCCTAATTCCTAAATGGTTAAAATCTAAATGTATTCTTTTTACAATTAATTTTGTTAAATTTTCAGATATCACATATAATTCCTTGTCATGTACTAATTTATATATTACTCCATCCTTTTCAGAGCATCTTCTTTTGTATTTCTCATCTAATAATAGTTGTTCCTGTTTTATTTGTTCTAGCGAGAACATACCACTACTTTGTTTCATGATATTAATTCCCACTCTAGCTTCGTTTGCATCTTTTCTTTTCTCTCCATCCATTCTACTGATCGAGTCTGGTACTACATTTTGAATCCCTGGAATATATTTAATCACGAAGTCATATTCCTGTAGGAGTAATGCCCATCGATGTATTCTGGCATTGTTCATCTTGTTGGTTAGTATCGTTAGCAGAACCTGATTATCAGTTTCAATTATGAATTTTCCTCCCAATAAAAAGTATCTGAGTTTATTTACACAGAATATGATGCTAGCAAGTTCTAATTCACTTACTCCATAGTTTTTCTCTGCTCTTTTTGTTATCCTAGAGACAAATGATATGGGTACGTACATGTCATCATATTCTTGCATTAAAACTCCAGCTAGTCTGTTTTTAGATGCATCTGTCCTTAAAATGAAAGTTTTCTCATAGTTCGGATGATATAATTTTATGTTTCTGATGAACTGATTCTTGATTTCATTGAAAGCATCTTCTTGTTTACTGGTCCAATTCCATTTCACTCCCTTTCTCAGTAATTCCATTAAAGGTAATTCTAAATCGGTTAGATTCCCCAGCATCCGTTTGAAATAGTTTAGCATCCCAAGAAAGCCTCGAAGAGTTTTCAAATTTTTCGGTCTTATGTACTCTCTAATGGTTCTTACTCTCTCTGGATCCATCTCGATTCCTGTCTCTGTGATTTTGTAACCCAAATATATTACTTTTTTCTTTAAAAATTGGCATTTTTGTATGTTCAGTTTTAGTCCGTTTTCGTCAAGTTCCGCTATGATTGTTCTGAGGTGTTCTAAATGTTCTTCTATACTGTTTGAAAAAATAAGTTTGTCGTCCACATAGTGTATTGTAAATTGGTCATATTTGTTTAGAATTTTATTCAGCGCTTTTAATAGTGCTGATGTAGCGCTTTGTATGCCAAATGGCGTTACTCGGAATTGATACACTTCCCCATTAATCTTGAATCCTACATACTTCCTGCTTTCCGGATGTAGTGGTATCAGCCAGAAGCTGTGCTTCAAAACTAGCTTAGAAAAAACATTAACTTTACTTATCTTTCCTAATATCGATTCGATAGTTAAAGGCGATTCATACTCGGGCATTGTACATTTATTTAAATTTCGTGCATCAAGACAAATCCTTAAATCTCCATCCTTCTTCTTTACTATAACAACTGGATTGATATACGAGGTGGTACTATGTTCTATAATTCTATCTTCTAATAATTTATTTACAGTTTTCTTTACATCTTCTTGATATTTGTAGGGTATCGGATAACTTCGCTGTTGGAATTGTTGATTTTCTTTCATTTCAATTTTATGTACATAATTTTTCTTGCAATTCGAGATTCCTCATTAATTAAATTCCTATGTCCTCTCAGTATTCCTTTTACTTCATTTTTCCATTCTATTTTCCCATCTATATCCAAATTCCATTCCGGCATATTATTATTATTATTTATTTCTCCATTGCCATCCAACATCATATCTCCACTAATTTTTCCTTCCTGCCTATAATCATATCTCTTCTCCATATCATCTTCAAATTTCTTATTATAATTAATACATTTATCTTCTTCTTCTACTAACTCTTCATTCTTCCTCGAATTATCATTTTTCTCTTCATAATTAAAATCAACTTTCTCTTTATCAAAGATTATGTACATTTCTTCATAATTAATAATTGCTTTGTTTTCATATAAGATATCCGATCCTAACAATAGTTCGCATTCCATATTTTCCACTACTAACAGTTGTACCATAGTTTCTCGTTCCTTTAATCTTAATGCTACAGTTATCGTAGTATTTGAAATTGTTAGTTTTCTTTGATTTATGCCGATTAAATTTATTTTTGGCACCTTGACGAAATTTTTTTTTGATATTGTCAAATCATTTACAAATTTATTATTTATTAAATATATTTCTGACCCGGTATCGATTAATATTTTTATGCTAGTGCCTTCTATCGTTCCGTATATATAAATTAATGTTTCATTGTTTTGTTCTAGCTGGTACTGTACCTTTAGAAATTCGCGTGGGTGAACATAGCTGCACCAACTTAACTTACCATATTCACCCTCTAGTGGAAAAACTGTTGTTCCGTACCAGAAGATGACACGGGAACCACAACATTATCATTATTATGATTATTGTTATTTGTATTAGTTCGATTAAAGTTTGTGTTACGATTAGTTGTGTTTCTTTCTAGGCTGTTCGTCCTGTTAGTTCTTGTGTCACGTCTTATATTATTCGTCCTTCTTATGTCTCCGTCAGAGTTTCTTCTTTGTCTTCTATTATAATTATTATGCTGTCTCCTATCTGGATAATTTGTGTACCTGTTATTGTTATTATTAGTCCTATCGTTATTTCTGTCATATCGTCTATCATTGTTATTATTGTTATTTGTGTTGTTGTAATAGTGATTATTATTTTGTCTATGATTGTTACTTCTATTAAAGTCTCGTCTATTGTTGACGTTTCTGTAATAGTCATCATAGTCACGTCTATTGTTGTTGTGCACCGTTCTCTGTACTCGGTTCAAATAGTCTAGTAAAGATTGGAAATTTGTAATTTTTTGTATTGCTATACCTTGAGTAATATTGTCATTAAAATGTCTAGATAAAAATATTATAATTTCTTGCTCAGAAATTACTGGCTCTAAATATTGTGCCTGGGAAAATAAAGACAAATCATAACTACTCATGTTGTTGCTTTTTCTACTATCAAATTTTCCAAAATATAACTTTTCCCTAACATAGCCTTGTTCTGTTTCCCCCCAGTATTGTTTCAAAAAGTTACTTTCAAAATCGTTGAAATTATTTATACTTACATCATTACATGTGAACCAAAGTAATGTTTGACCCTGCAAATGAGATCTAATTGTCTCTTTCAAATCTTCTATCTCTCTGATACCTTTTAATTTATTTTTAAGATATCTCAAGAAAATTTTTGGATGCATTTTTCTCGTATTCCCGTCAAATTTAAGATTACTTTCCCCATGGTTATAGATGTAATTTACCCCTTGAGTATTGATGTTTGGATTCGTCTTGTTTTTTATGGTTTCAAATTCTTTTTCTAATTCCATCATTTTCTTCTTAAAGTCTTCTTTAATTTCCCTCTCCAATTTTGTAAAATCTTGTACATTCCTATCTTCCTTGATTTGTTTTAACTTCTTGTCCATTTCCCATATTAGTTCTTTCTGAGTTTTTAAATTCATCTCCTCCGCAATCGATAAATTCAACTGGATGCCTTGTTCTACATCATCTATCCTGGCATTGGTTTTCATGATGTTTCTCTCCATTCTGCCTATCTGTTCCTTTCCTTCTTCTCGTAGTTTATTTCCCATGTCTTCTATCTCTTGTTTCCGGATGGTGCCTTCTCGCATTAAATGTCCATATAGTTTATTCATTTTCTCTTCTTGTTCCTTCTTGTTCCTTCTTGTGTTCTTCGAATTGTTTTTCATTTCCACCATATGTTCTAAAAATGTTTCTTCTTGTTTGTCTAACCTTCTGTTAATTTCTTTCTGTGTACCTTTTATCTCTTCTTTTGTGTTTTTTATTATATCTTCTCTGGTGTTTCTAATACCAGCCATCATTATTTTCATCATATTTATTAACTCTTCATTTTCATTTGGTTTAGGTTTTGTATAGTGATGAACTTCTTTCACCATACTGTCTCCTTACTCCAGTTCCGCTGCTTCTTCAGCTTGGATAGCCATCGTCAAACGTACCCTTAGTACTTGTTTGTTTCCCTGTGTGTCCATATTCCTGGATTTCAGATATTCCCTCAGCTCATCCACTGTCAGTTCGTCGATATTCATTGATTTGTCAGCCATTATTATTTTATAAAATTTTCTCTAGATATCTCAAAAATAAAATTGTAACCTGTTCCTGTTGCTAATTTGTTGAACGAGCGTTACTTAAGTCGTCTAACAAACGCCATACGTTGGGCTTGCCATTTTATTATATATTTTTAAACAATGCCTCTACGTTGGGAGCCATTTTTATTATATATAATTTTACTTACGCCCTTATGTTGTAGTGCTATTTTATATTATAATTTTTAATTTACCTCAGTTGGGCTGCTGTTTTTTATTATGTATATTTTTTTTTATTTTAATTTAATATATATTTTATTAACATTTATGGGCGCCAGAATTGGTTACGCTTACCGCTATACCCAATTCAAAATTATTATCAATTTTACTTTACCTTTTAAATACTGTATCTCAGGGATGAGATTCGGCACTTGACGTTTGCTAGCAACAAGAAACTATAGGTAGATATCAGAGAAAAATAAGACGAACCTGAACAATTGAACATAATTTAATTAATGAGAAAAGATAAGAAATTTTTATAATCAATTAATAAACCAATATTATACGTTTAAATTCATTATTGTATCATTATTACGCAACAACCATATAAACGCTTTCATTACTATAAATATTATTGAAACTCAACAAATAAATTTCGTGTATCATTATTCTTATTTTATGTTTGAATGTACATCCAAAAAAAACTTTCAATCTCAACCATAGATCTTTAAGTGCGAAAACGTGTAGAGTGCTGTTCTGTTAAATGTTTTGTTTAGTTTACAAAATGGAAGGCAAAGTGATGTGTCTAAGAATCTTTATTATTATTATGCAAAAATCTAGTGAATACTTATTTAATATGAATTTAGTGTTTGTGTCCGTTATCAGTGGAGATTGAACAGTTAATACTAACGTTTAACCAATAAATTGCTACCACAGACAATCAACCTACGTACAAAAATATACAAGTGAAATGTTTTTATAGAAAAAGTTCAATATACACGTGAAAAATGTTCATCGTTAGTTATAGAGCATAGCATTGAATGTGCTGTTCTTGGAGGAAAAAATGATCAGCTGTGATCAAACAAAAACGAAGTCCAAGATGTAGGAATGATTATATATGTGGTTAATATCGTCAGCAGAGTATCTCTATTATAAGATACCTTGGATAACCACCAGAATAATTGTAATAAGGTAATTATAGTTATGGTTCTTACCAAATCTAGATGATTTCACTAAAGTTCACTTATTTTTAATTATACGGAATGTATTTTAATTTATTTACTTTAAAACGTCGTCTGAACACTTTTGATTAATATTTCTGATAATTTATTTAAGTTATTTCAAATTTTAATAGAAATTTGAGGAGATAAAATTTTACACGTCCACCCTCTAATTCATTTTTACGGCGTCTCCTTAAGCTCAAAATCAACAACCTTTTATTGTTTTTAATTTTGTTTTTCCAGTTAATTTGTTGATAAACAAACATTGTTTTCCTGAATCAATATATCTATCCTTGCGTTAGTATAGACGAAATCACTTTGTTTTTATGCATTTCGAAAAACACACTGAACTACACCGTACGAATTACTAACATAACATTGCTTCTAGCGTTGATCTTTTGACCTTGACGTTTGCTAATAATTATTAAAGTTTATGCGATATACGGGGTTTCCGAAAGTGTCTAAAAAATATAAAATTGTAATAATCGAATTTTGTTTGAAAATCTATGTGATGATATATACAGGGATCACCACAATTATGTATAATATTACGTTCGACGTAATTTACTTGTTGGTGTTATTTATTTTGCAATATACTTTAAAAGAAAATAGATACTAAATTAAATAGCAATCTCTTAAATTCATTTATCAATTGCATGTGATAGTTAAAAATTTCTTGACACGTTCAACTCATGTCTTTACGGATTATTTATTTTTTTTATTGGATGTTTACTAATGAACTACTAGGATTCACACTATTTGTATTATGCTGATTTGATTTAATTTGTCTGATAGATATATTTCACTTTAATATATATATATATATATATATATATATATATATATATATATATTATTATAGAGTGAAACACCCTGTATATTAAATAATAAAAATTAGAGATTGTGCATTGTAATTTAGAAGAATTTTTTTTAAGTCTGAATTTTTTTATCATTTGAATGGAGACAATCTGTATGATACACTATTTAATAGAGAAGGCATACACAAGACAGACCGTATAATCGTAGGGAAAATTGTGAATAGGTGCGAGAAACAAATTATGTCAAACAAAATAACACAATTTTTATTCAAAAGATTAAGTATCAGAACTTTGTTTATGATAAAAAAACTAATGTTTCTTTATTCTGTGAAATTAAGATAATCTTATGAATTTGTCAGAAGAAACCAAACAATATTTGTTGAAAGAAATATTAACATAAGAAAGGGTAACTGTTTAGACATAACTAGATAGGAAGATGTATAATAATATGAATTTCAGAAAGCATGACATATGCAAAACGAATATTCATTTTGCACATATATTTGAAGTTAACAGCTGTCATCTAAAAATATTAGGAATTTTCATTTTACATTCACACTTAGAGATTAACAAATGTCAGTTAAAATTTTTATGAAATATTGTTGGGAGAAAACAATATATGAGGTTTAAGCAATTGAAAAATTTAGAATAGAATGTCCTGATATGATGGAGGGACGATTCACTGTTTGAAGTGAAGGTTTTCAATGATGAAATTGATAGTCAATTTTGATTGGTGAATAAACGTTTAAAAGAATCACATCAGCGAAAATTACGTTGCTAATGATAAAAAAATTTGAATGAAAAAAGTTGTTGATTATGTAGACTATTCACTAAGAAGTCTCTTTTAGGGGTAGCAAAAATTTGGAAGAGAAAAAAAATTATTTTGGTAAAGAAAATTATTTTAAATATTTGAGAAATATCAGTTTTGGCTATGGAATTCAAGAAACAAATACATTATACTTACGAGATATACGTTAATGTAAGTAATTAAGTAAATATTAATAACTACAAAATATAAAAAGGAATTGTGATATATTATGTTGTACTAACCGTGACTTTCCTTTTATAAATGGTCAATTGTTGTATTGTGGAAGCAATGTCTCGACAATACCTTTCAGAAAACACTGAATCATGGAATTCATCCAAAGTGTTTTGATGTTGGAAGAAATACAGCGTCAATTCCTGATTTGGTGGAAATGGACAGGAAGAACGGATTTATTCCAAGAGAGAGAGAACCTAAAATAGATTAAAGGAACTGATCATTGAGGTGAATAAACAAAAACAGTATAGTGAACAAGGTATTTAAATTCAATTTATAAATACATAAAAAAATAAACGAACTTACCGATTTGTGTAAAGAACTGTACTTTAATGTTACATGGACGCTAAAAAGTTTATAGTTCGCCATCTTCTATAATTCATTTGTATACCAAGTTGCATAATTGTAATTCACCCTTAGAATTAATATCTCACCAGAGTATGTGTCTGTTGTATGAATGAATCATTATTTTAGATAGTTGAATTTCTTCAAGAACACTTGTAAAAGAGTAATGTATTTATTTTCATCACATTAAACAACGTTTTGTTTCTTTTAAAGAACGATTTAAAACTGTACGTTGAGATTTTCATTTCATCTGGTGATTTCCGCTCCATCTATTTTCTATAGGTAGAAGTTTGAACTGACATCTATGAATGGTGCAGAGATTTGATTCCAAGCAGGTCAGGACCGTATTCAGTTCATAATTATTAAGTAAATAATATATTTTGATCAACAAATTTGTTTTAAAATATAAAGAATTTATTGATTTTGGCGCTAATATAAAAAAAAATTAAACCGTTTAATTTTTATATACTTGAACTCTACCCTGAGATGAGAAATTTCTCATGCAAGTAGCATAAATTGTTTATCACCGATTTAAAATTATCCATATACCGGGCTATTAATAAAAAGTTTAAAGTAAATCTAAACTAAATAAAATATTAAGTATATTTTTTGTTACAAAGGATAAGTCTATCAAGTTTGAGAAAGAATGGCCCTCAATGTAGGGCTAAAATCTATCCAGTATAATATATATATATATATATATATATATATATATATATATATAAATGAATATAATTTCATAAATACGAGGTGCTATATGAAATATAAATTTCGATTTTCTACTACACCTGTTTTAGTCGAAATTTCAATAATTTCGACTTATTGGCCTGACCGTTCTTCGAAGGGCAAAACAACTACATTCCTGGCTAATACCACGCAGAATATTGAATTACATCCCCTTCGAAAACCGTGACGTCAATCGGCCATTTTGCCGATACGGACATCTGTGGTGATTCGCAACTGATAGCGGAAGAGCATAGTACACTTACGCGTTTCGACCTTCTTGGGTCTCTTCAAGAGTGCCGTAATGCCTTCCAGTTCAGAATCTCTAATCCGAACTGAAGATTACACCCTCCGACAACCTCTCTTGGTTCGTGTAGTTACACAAGCGAGAAGTAGTCAGTTGGCGCCATCTTCACTTTCAGTTGCGAACCAACACCTCAGATAAATGCGACCGTATTAGTCGTATTAAATAAAAATGAATATAATTTCATAAATACGAGGTGCTATATGAAATATAAATTTCGATTTTCTACTACACCTGTTTTAGTCGAAATTTCAATAATTTCGACTTATTGGCCTGACCGTTCTTCGAAGGGCAAAACAACTACATTCCTGGCTAATACCACGCAGAATATTGAATTACATCCCCTTCGAAAACCGTGACGTCGATCGGCCATTTTGCCGATACGGACATCTGTGGTGATTCGCAACTGATAGCGGAAGAGCATAGTACACTTACGCGTTTCGACCTTCTTGGGTCTCTTCAAGAGTGCCGTAATGCCTTCCAGTTCAGAATCTCTAATCCGAACTGAAGATTACACCCTCCGACAACCTCTCTTGGTTCGTGTAGTTACACAAGCGAGAAGTAGTCAGTTGGCGCCATCTTCACTTTCAGGGGATGTAATTCAATATTCTGCGTGGTATTAGCCAGGAATGTAGTTGTTTTGCCCTTCGAAGAACGGTCAGGCCAATAAGTCGAAATTATTGAAATTTCGACTAAAACAGGTGTAGTAGAAAATCGAAATTTATATTTCATATAGCACCTCGTATTTATGAAATTATATTCATTTTTATTTAATACGACTAATACGGTCGCATTTATCTGAGGTGTTGGTTCGCAACTGAAAGTGAAGATGGCGCCAACTGACTACTTCTCGCTTGTGTAACTACACGAACCAAGAGAGGTTGTCGGAGGGTGTAATCTTCAGTTCGGATTAGAGATTCTGAACTGGAAGGCATTACGGCACTCTTGAAGAGACCCAAGAAGGTCGAAACGCGTAAGTGTACTATGCTCTTCCGCTATCAGTTGCAAATCACCACAGATGTCCGTATCGGCAAAATGGCCGATCGACGTCACGGTTTTCGAAGGGGATGTAATTCAATATTCTGCGTGGTATTAGCCAGGAATGTAGTTGTTTTGCCCTTCGAAGAACGGTCAGGCCAATAAGTCGAAATTATTGAAATTTCGACTAAAACAGGTGTAGTAGAAAATCGAAATTTATATTTCATATAGCACCTCGTATTTATGAAATTATATTCATTTTTATTTAATACGACTAATACGGTCGCATTTATCTGAGGTGTTGGTTCGCAACTGAAAGTGAAGATGGCGCCAACTGACTACTTCTCGCTTGTGTAACTACACGAACCAAGAGAGGTTGTCGGAGGGTGTAATCTTCAGTTCGGATTAGAGATTCTGAACTGGAAGGCATTACGGCACTCTTGAAGAGACCCAAGAAGGTCGAAACGCGTAAGTGTACTATGCTCTTCCGCTATCAGTTGCGAATCACCACAGATGTCCGTATCGGCAAAATGGCCGATCGACGTCACGGTTTTCGAAGGGGATGTAATTCAATATTCTGCGTGGTATTAGCCAGGAATGTAGTTGTTTTGCCCTTCGAAGAACGGTCAGGCCAATAAGTCGAAATTATTGAAATTTCGACTGAAACAGGTGTAGTAGAAAATCGAAATTATATATATATATATATATATATATATATATATATATATATATATATATATATATATATATATATGTATATATATATATATATATATATATGGATATATATATATATATACATATATATATAGATATATATATATATATATATATATATATATATATATATATATTTAGAATTATATCTTCTTGGGTTCAAAGTGAATTATATATATATATATATATATATATATATATATATATATATATATATATTACAATATTTTGTTGATTTTCGGGTTATTGCGGTCACTAGACTAATAAAACTCTTTTTATCTATTTATTCAATATTTCGCTATATTTCATAGCTTCATCAGGAATGAACTAAAATAACATAACAAATTTAAAATTACCTCACAAAACAACACAATTAAGTAAAAATAACTTACAGATATTAGAGTACGTCCTCAAGTAACACAAACATTTAAATGGTTAAAACAGTACTGATTAAAAACGTTAATGTATAAAATATAAAATAATTATTGCTAATTGATACTAGTTTTTTGCTGAAAAGGGTAAAATATCGTAAATAGAGTACTTGAAAGAATATATGTCTGCAAAACATTTTATTTGAATGGGTATCCAAAACATATGTTGAAAAAGCTTATATTTAACTCAGACTATTATGACGGACCAAGGGACTTGAATGAAAAACAGGACACTATATATAGAAGGATTCCTTATGTAAGTTCTTTAACAAACAGAATTGTGTCCGTTTTCAAAGAAATTTCAAATATCAGGATTGCAAAATATACCCCATTAAAGATTTTTAATATATTTACGAAACTTAAGGATAAAACACCTATCTGTTCTTTACAGCACTAACGTTATTTACGAGATACCGTGTGGTCAATGTCAATGCACATATATTGGTCAAACATCACAATGGCTCAAGCAGCGTATAACTTTACACCAGAGTGATTGCCGATTAGGCAAAAACAGATGTGCTACTGTGGAACACCATAAGAAAACCGGACATATTTTCGACTTTTCTGGGGTAAAGATTCTTGGTCACTCAAATAACTACAAGAGCCGCTTGTTTCTGGAAATGTATCACATAAAAAGACAACAAAAAAACAACATTAATTACAAAACAGACACTAATCAATTAAGTAACATATACTGTAACATTTTAAATCTGTTATAAACCTGTGTATCTTCCATTGAGTACATTTCAAATGAAATGTTTTGCAGACATATATTCTTTCAAGTACTCTATTTACGATATTTTACCCTTTTCAGCAAAAAACTAGTATCAATTAGCAATAATCATTTTATATTTTATACATTAACGTTTTTAATCAGTACTGTTTTAACCATTTAAATGTTTGTGTTACTTGAGGACGTACTCTAATATCTGTAAGTTATTTTTACTTAATTGTGTTGTTTTGTGAGGTAATTTTAAATTTGTTATGTTATTTTAGTTCATTCCTGATGAAGCTATGAAATATAGCGAAATATTGAATAAATAGATAAAAAGAGTTTTATTAGTCTAGTGACCGCAATAACCCGAAAATCAACAAAATATTGTAATTTATAAATAACCACGGTCGAAATATCCACCTTGTTCTATATATATATACATATTATATATATATATATATATATATATATATATATATATATATATATATATATATATATATATATATATATATATATGTATATATATATATGATAAAATAAACCGGAAATAGTAAATTTTCGGTTAACTTTATTTTTAGTATTTTCTATTTTTACGATAGCGGTCGTTTTTAAATCTTCTATATCATCCACTGTCAGTTGAACGAGTTCTTGCTTGCGGCATGCTCCTGATATTTCCATAATAAGCGCCACCTAAAAAATTTGAAATAGTAATTATGCGCCAAGGTAGAAAAGTGAGGTATTATTGTCGAGGTCCAATAAAGACCGAGAAGCGAAGCTTCGAGGTCTTTAATGTATCCGATACATTAATACACTTTTCTACCGTGGCTCATACCATTTTTTTCACTACTGGAATTGAGGTATTATTGTCGAGGTCCAATAAAGACCGAGAAGCGAAGCTTCGAGGTCTTTAATGTATCCGATACATTAATACACTTTTCTACCGTGGCTCATACCATTTTTTTCACTACTGGAATTTTAGTTTTCTAACTATTAATTTTTGGAACTAATAAATATCGAATATAATGAACTTCAATATTTTCTCAAAAATCAAGTCATCCATGCTTCTGTCAAATGTAAAACACAGAAAGGCATCTTCTTTTTCGAGACATGACATAATGAAATTTATTTTGGAAGCACCAAATGAGTTGTATTTGTCGAAAAAGGTACTTTTAGTTTATATGAAAATGAAATATCTTACTCTTTTCTAAATAAAAATTGAATTATTTTTTTTTGTGATAATGCATCGTGAATAGAATCTGACAGAATAACGAGTGAGTTTATTTGGAAGTGTCTACTCACCGATCCCAAGTGAAGATAAGTGACCATTGATTAGTTTTTCGTAGTTCATTTCATTCCTCCGGTAAAACTCAAATTTGCTCAATCTCTGAATATATTAACAATGTCTTTAAATTAAAATTAGTTAGAAAACACATTATTGTCCTACTAAATTTTCCTTATAGATTGCTGGTAATTGCAGAAAACTAATTTTAAAGAAATAATGAAAATAAAAAGATTGTATTAAAAAATTACTTAAATATATTTTTGGCTATACTTCTGCTTTTAAAACTAAAAAATATATATACTTTTACTGGACACACTTCAAGAATGACATCTGTCACCATATTATGAGAAGGTGGAGCCGATATTCTCTCTTTAAAACGCCATGGCGGGTGGAAGAGTTCTACAGGGGCCGAGGGTACTATAGATGAATCCATTGAGGACAAAAAACGCATAGCAAGAATGGTACAAAGAATACCAACAGATCCCAACCGACTACTTCAAAGTCAGATAATGATAATGAAAGTTTTCAAGAAGCTTCGATTTCATCGATCATAACGGCAAACGTCAACAGTTTAATAACGGAAAATAATTTCAACTTTGAAAATCGTACAATTCATATTACCCCGTCCGGTGCTACTGTTTAGTATTAGTTCATTGTTTTTCAAGTCATATGTTATAAAGCAAAAATTAATATGAAATTAATTTATAATGTCAGCCGAATTTTGGACGGGTTACCAGTCACTCCCATTTCACATGACATGACAGCTGTGCACAAACGGCAACCGATAACACATTTATCCAATAATGTTTGTTTTGATTTTGAAATAAAAATTGTTTTGAAAAAATCGCTATGAAAACTGCATGGATAAGTCAATTGATTTTCATTTTTGAATAGGTAGGTGGATATGACCATTAAATATGTAAGGAAATATATTTTTTCATTTTGTATTTGTATTAGTTAACACCACATTCCCTCTGTTGGATTGAGATCAAGTTCTAATCAAGTAGGCTCTGTATTTTTTTACCTTGGTTAATAATGAACAACTTTTCTACCCGAACAAAAGTCAATAAAGTTAGGTTTAGAGGCTAGCAGTGAAAAAAATATTTTTTGAATAGGTATAATAAGCTATTTCTCTATTAAAATGTCTCTTAGCAAACAAAAACTTTCCGTCGGGTGCGATGTTTATAAACTCATTTATTTCTTCACTGCTCAAAGTTTTGGCTTTTTTCGGCTTATATCCATCAGATAACCTCTTCAGAAATGCTCTTAATTTAAGGTATTTTGAGATGTCTACATTATGGTTAACGTAGATCGTACTACGCAGCATTGAATAATGCGTCCATAATGTGGAAGGTTTATTCTTATTTTTTGATAATTCATCAAAATAGGCCAATAGGACATTTTCTGAGAATGAAGACTTCATTTCTTTGTTTCTTCTCCAAGCCAAAAACTGGTCATAAGCGCGTTCATATGTTTTTCTTGATTTTGGAGGAAGTAACTTTAATGATGTTGCTTGAGCCGCTTCGATAATTTCTGGTGGTGTACATTCGCTACTATCGTATCAACTTCCATTATAATAAAAAACCGAGACTTACACTTTTTATTTTGAGTTTATCTCACAATTATAATTCGTTTACACTTTTATGTAATAAATATTTCACTTACACTTACACTTCCTAAAAACTATTTCTATGCTTTGTGTTATAATTTGAGAATTTTGACATAAGCCTACTTTTATAATTAGTATATATTTTTTACAATCACGCGATAAATTCACGAAATATGATGGTTTTATTTATTTGAAAACATCAATAACCTGTACCTACAACATAATAATCAGTTTATAGTGCAAAATATTTTCAAAATACCAGAGAAGACATTTTAATTCTTGATAATTTTATTTTTCAAAATTCCTACAGCTATACTATAAGTATATCTAAGATAAGAACATTTGACAGCTATCTTATAGTAGCTCAGTGGTTAACGCGGAGAATGTTGGCGTAGACCGCGGTTCGATTCCCGGCCGTATTTGTTTTCTTTTATTACAAAATTTTGCGAATTTTAGTGATTTTTGAACAGATTTTGTGTTTTGTATTATATTTGTAGGTATTACGTAGGTAAATTTAAATAAAAGAACCACGTTAATCGAATTCATGCGAACCGTGTGATATCACACTAGGTGATATCATAGCGCACGGTTCGCGTCACTATGATGAAATGAGAAATTTCCTGCCAGATTCATTGAAATTGGCTGGGCATCGAGTACGACTTTTATGAAACTTCTCTATGCATCGAGGACGAGCATTTATTGAAATTGCCTAGGCAATAAATATTCTGTTCCTAGATTATTGTCAAATTATTGGTGGTCAAAAATATTGTACGGGCCACACTCGGAAAGTGTATTTACAGGGTTCGCATGCTTTCAGGGCTCCGCCTTCATCGTCGACCTGAAACTTACATGCTCGCCCAATAAAGTATGTAATTGAATTTGTTTTCCAGTTGTTTCCAATAAGTACTTACTTATTGGAATATTTTCAATTGAAATTAATTATCGTTATTTCACTATGAAAGTAATTGTAAATTTATAGGAACAATACTCAAACATATACTGTCACAAATAAAACGTACTATTAGTCAGGCAACTCAATATACACGATCTGATATTTACATATTGTTTAGTAAAATGGGTGGTAGTAGTAAAAATATTGTACATTACTTGTGCGAAACTGATTTCTCACACTCGTGGGAGTATATCCCCGGCTTGCGTCTCGTGAGACAATACTTCCCATTAGTGTGAAAAATGTCACTTTACGCACTCGTTACGTAATATACTATTTCCCGTTACTTTTGAGCACATTACGAAAACTTCTAGAATTACATGGCCGAACCATCTGACGAACGAAGAGGATTTCACTGAATTCCAAAGACTTCGTTAAAGAAAGAAATGTTTTCTATTTGGGCATACGAACAGGGACATAAATATCGAATGATGCAGTAAATTATGGGTAGGATTGAAGAAAAAAAAGAACCAGGAAAGAAATATCATCGATGGATCAAATACATAAGAAATTTGTGCAGATTCCTGACACAGAAGCCATCTTACAAAAATCGTAAAACAGCAGCTTCAGAATACACCAGCCGAACAGATGATCGCCTACATGCTGCAAGCGTATGACACTTCAAGAAGAAGAAGAAGTCTTTTGAGTAAAATTGTCCCTCCATCACTAAAATTTATTGGGAAAATAATTATTTTGTCACATTTTTTTATTAGTCATCATTACCCTAACAATAATAAAACATTAATCTAATTAACGTCAGATATAAGTAGTTCCAGGAAGTTTTATTCCCACATACATAAACTGACATAAAACGACACAAGCCTACTCAAGGAAAACCAAGAAGTTGAACCACGTCACGGATTTTACTCATTTTCCTAATTATTCCAACTATAGCTCAGCATGATTTACTGAAACAACAATTGTAACTAGCATCTACATTTGTGATCCTTACATCAACGAACAAAAACTTGCCTATTTTTGAGTACATATTATGAACGATTGAATATGAAACATTATTTGGAAACTAAATTTACTTTTTAAACTCTCTATATTTCGGAAACCTGTGATGGTTTCAGTAGCCATATTGAGTTGAATCATTATCTATGGGCCTAGAATAAGCTCATATCCATTTTAGATAAATTGACATAGAAAAGTTGAAAACTGGTGAACCTTTATTTTTTTTTTAATATTGTTACGAAATAGCACACTGGTGTAGTCCCTGAATGCGACTCTGTCTAAGCCATGTATGAAAGTTAAAATTTTGCGAATGCGAAGGGATTTATTCGAACTGTTTACCATTATTTTTTGTGACTATTCTTATCTAGACATTTCCAGTCTTATCCAGACAATTCCAGGGAGGCGATTGTTTTTGTTCGAGCCGAAATCTTGAATTATCCAGGAAGAAGAACTCTTAATATAAAGACTTCCGACCAGCGGCAGAAGTCAATTTATAATTTGATCTCGTGATATAAACAGTAGTCTAAGTGTTTATATATAATTTAGTGTCTGTGAAAATACTGTGTATATAATATAAATTAGTGAATAGTTTAGTGAACGAATAAATTAAGTGAATAGACATACCGTGTGCATGAATTTATCTCACCCGTCGAGATAAAAGGTGTGGGGTAATATTGATAAATAGTCACGTAAACATGGCTAAGAGACTAAGTGACCTGAAACTGACGGAACTAAGAGCAGAAATGGAAAATCGTGAGTTGGAAACGTGCGGTAAGAAAAGTGAATTAGTAGAAAGACTTAAAGTGGTACTGGAAAATGACAGCTTTGATCCAGAAACAGTTTTATTCAATGACGAGGCTTCCACCTCAAACTCGTCGATTTCTTCCATGGAAGAGAAGATTTCAACTAATGTGAAGAACAATATTTCTGCCATGGAGAACGACATTTCTGCTAATATGAACGAGAAGATTTCTGCTATGAAGAACGATATATCTGCCGATATCTTATTAATGAAAAATTACATTGCTGCCGAAAACAAGAATAAGATGTCAATGGTTGACGAGAAAATATAGAATAAGACTACAACGATGGACGAGAACATTGAGAATAAGATGACAACGATGGATGAGAAAATGAAGAAGTTAGAGAGAAAGATGATAGATATTAGAACTCAAGACACGCCAGCGGAAGAAAAGAAGGCCGAGCAAACGGAATCTTGCAAGCCATAAACACACCTTTAGTTACAAGACATTGGCAGCTTCACACGAGTCAAGGCCCCAACGTTTGATGGGAAAATATCGTGGATCAATTATATAAAACAGTTTGAAGCAGCCACTAGAGTGAATAATTGGTCCGATAGGGAGAAAGCACTGAACCTAACTATAGCGCTTCTGGCAGATGCCTTATATGTACTTCAGACGATACCTCTGGAAAAAACTAATGACTTCGAGCAGCTGAAGAAGAGGTTGGACATGCGATATAGCCACGAACATCTAGAATATTTGTACCAATCCCAGCTGACGAACCGAATGCAGAAACGTGACAAAGCCCTTCAAGAGTATGAAGTGGATATTGCCCGATTAGTTCGATTCGCTTATCCAACAGCTCCAGAGAACATGATGGAATATCTGGGAATCTAGGCCTTTATTGATGGCTTACGCGACCTCTATATACAGAGGACGCTTCGTTTAGCCCATCCCAAAACATTAGTTGACGCATTGACAGCTGCTCTTGAATATGGAGCAGTAACGAAGGCATCGGGATATAAGAGAGTTAGGACCATCCGAGAAGAAGGCGACGAGGACAGGTTTGACCAGATCGTCAGCTTAATAAAAAGTATGATGGACCAGAAGCCGAGGAAGGAAGATCAGATGCTAGAATTGTGGCGAACTAGGAGATGTACGCAGTTCGTGCAAGCGCCCCAGGGCTTCTGCAAATCAAGAACCCCAGTTACAGGAAAATAAGAACGGGTCGGCTACGAGGGGGAAATACAGACCCATGATCGTTCCGAAGACCCTCTGACACTGATAACATCTCTCAGATGTCGCCACCACAGTGTATCTGTAGATGGCGAAGTGAATGGCGACATATATACTCGACTGGTAGACACTAGAGCAACCATTATACGACCAAAAATAATAAACTCCAAGAAAAAGCTTATGCCAACGAGACTGCGGACCGGCACATATGAGAGAGCCAACGTTCACGGGGAAACATAAATCCAATTGAGAATTGGCGCAGAGAAGTTCACGAATACGGTAATCGTAGCTGACATTGGAGAAGATGTGATTCTGGGAATGAACGTAATGTATCTACATGGTTTCCATCTGGACTTTGGAAACAGAACCATTAAAGTTGGTTCCGAGGAGGTACTCCTTCATCCATATGAAGGCAGCGCGGTTTGGCAGCTGTACAGTAAGGTACCGTTCTACCTGCACGAAGTGAAAACATAATAGTAGCATGGCTACAGGGAATCATGGAGGAAGGTACACTGGTTATGATGGAGCCAAGGAACCACGACGAAGAGGTTGGCAAATGTGTACTAATTGGAAAGGGAATGGTTACGTCGGCAAAACACATAAACGATTACCCAGTTACCATCAACAAGGAAGACATGATCGGAGCCTGCGTACCAGTGACATCTATATTTCATCAAGCAACGACCAGTGACAATTTTAATGCCAGTATTAAACAGGTGTTATAAGTAGCTGGTCAGTCCTTGAATCGAGCTAAAGAAAAGGGAATTTCTCTTGCAGTATCGAGACCTATTCATACCAAAAGGAGGGAATACTGGTAGAACATCAGCCATCAAACACAAATTCAATACTTGTAATGCCACAACAATTAGGCAATAAGATCGAAGACTACCACGAGCGAAGAAAGTGGAAGCTGAACGAATAATTCGAGAGATGACATGTGAAAATCTATACTGGTAATGTTGAGCCAATTAGGCAATCAGTTTGAAGACTTCCGCGAGCGAAGAGAGAGGAAGCTGAAAGAATAATTCGAAATATGGCCAGCTGAAAATCGTGACAAAGAAATACAGCTATCCTCTGCCTCGAATCCACGGTACGTTAGATACATTGGCCGTCAGCAAACAGTTTTTCACCTTGGGCCTGAAGTCTGGGTATTGGCAAGTAGAAATGGATCCAGAAGACAAAAAGAAGAGTGCTTTTACCACCGGATCTGGATTATGGCAATTCAACGTCGTGCCATTCGGACCCTGCAATGCGCCCGCGATATTTGAAAGACTCATGGAAAATGTCTTGAGAGGGTTGTCTTGCAAGACATGCCTGGTCTATTTGGACGACTTCGTAGTACTGGGGAATATATTTGACGAACTACTGACGAGTTTGGAAGATGTATTTAAACGAATCCAAACTGCCCAGCTCATGTTAAACCTGAAGAAGTATCAGCGATTCCAAAACCGAGTAAACTATATAGTTCATATAGTGAGCAATAAAGGAGTGGCGGTGGATCCAGAGAAAATTTCTTCCATTCAGCAATTGCCGCAACCAACCGACAAACATCAAATAAGGAGCTTGATTGGACTTTGCACATACTATAAAAGATTTATCAGGAAGTTTGGAGATATTGCCAAGTTCCTTAGTCCACTTACTGAAGCAATAAGAGCTTTTCAATGTGACGAAGACTGTCAAACGGTTTTTGAAACCTTGAAGAGGCATTTAACCACGGCGCCGATATTAGGATATCCACTACCAGAGGGAGAATTTATTCTTGACAGTGAGGTAAGCAACGTGGGAATTGGAGGAGTGCTCTTACAGATCCAAGGAGACCAAGTAAGAGTTATGGGATATTTCAGGAAATTCCTCTCCAAACCAAAACGAAACTACTGCGTCATAACAAGAGAACTTTTGGCGGTAGTGAAGTCCGTAGAACGCTTTTACCAGTATCTCTAAGGTAGGAAGTCCTTAATCCGGACTGACCATGCAGCACTCAAGTGGTTGATGCAGTTCATAAATCCCGAGGGCCAGATCACTAGATGGATTGAACGACTTCAAGAGTACGAGTTCAACATCAAACATCGAGCTGGTGTGATGTTACGATTTTTTAGATTGTAACGTCAATTATTGTTAGTTTGAAATGAACACTTGCACAGCTTCCTACTATGTTGTTACCTTCTAAATCTCAGGGCCAAGAGGAAAAAATAAGAAAGTTGTTACCTCACTCAATTTGTTGAAGACCTTCCAATTTATAAGGGTTCCTCAGGCCGGGCATTTTCCAAGAATGTGATTGATTAACTGCAGTCAACAGATGAATTGGTCAATTTTTATGTATCTACCCTAATAAAAGGAATGAAAGAATTATTAACGTCTTCAAAGCTTTTGATCTCCCAACTTCATGAGTTTGATACCTTAATGACAATAGTACATTAGTGCATACTTAAAATTCAGTAAACAATATCTCAATGAAAATAGTACATAAGTGCACTGAAATTCGACAGTAATTTACTGAAAATATACTACTCACTTAGCTCGCATAAAATATCATCAACAAATCGTAACCAACAGCTTGGTCGGAGGGGAGAGGAAGATAGTGCCGAAGTTTTCCATGACAATGTTGGCCATAACCGGAGAGATAGGGGATCCCATAGGGGCACCTTTCAGTTGTCTGTAGAAGTTACCTTGGAAAATGAAGTAGGTGTTGGACAAACAGTGTTTGATTAAGGAAAGGCAATCTAATTGACGTTACAATCTAAAAAATCGTAACATCACACCAGCTCGATGTTTGATGTTGAACTCGTACTCTTGAAGTCTTCAATCCATCTAGCGATCTGGCCCTCGGGATTCATGAACTGCATCAACCACTTAAGTGCTGCATCGTCAGTCCGGATTAAGAACTTCCTACCATAAAGATACTGGTAAAAGTGTTCTACGGACTTCACTATCGCCAAAAGTTGTCTTCTTATCACGCAGTAGTTTCGTTCTGGTTTGGAGAGAAATTTACTGAAATATCCCATTACTCTTACTTGCTCTCCTTGGATCTGTGAGAGCACTCCTCCAATTCTAACGTTGCTTGCCTTACTGTCAAGAATAAATTCTCCCTCTGGTGGTGAATATCCTAATATCGGCGCCGTGGTTAAATGCCTTTTCAAGGGTTCAAAAGCCGTTTGACAGTCTTCGTCACATTAAAAAGCTCTTATTGCTTCAGTCAGTGGAATAAGGGACTTGGAAATATCTCCAAACGTCCTGATAAATCTTCTATAGTATGTCCAAACTGTTTAAATACCAGGGACGACAGCCAGAGATTGCAATCAACCTGGAAACATTTCCTCCACCCGCCCCATTCCGATACCACCTCACCCCCTTCCACCATGGCCTGCGCCAAGAATAACAATTACCCTCCCAAAATAACGCAGGATATCGAACGTCCCATATCCATTACTACTCACGCCAGCAGCACACGCACCGCGCGCGCCAAAAAGACAATACCCGTCAATAGGTCCCCCATAAATACACGGTCCCGACAAGTCATCGGTCAGTCGGATTCAAGCCAGTAGTGAGTGTAGTGTTGTTAGTGTTCTACGGTGATTTAACTGGTAAGCAATTTTTATTATTATTTTTATTTCATTTTATTTTATTTATTTACTTTATTGTTATGTCCTTTTTCGGTGAAATTCCAAGGAGTAGGCAGATTGAGGCCTTGGAATTAGCCGAAGGGGGTGATTCGTTGCGTAGAATAGGCAGATTGAGACTACGGAATTGGATCACTTTCTAGATTAATGAACGAATAACCTACCCCTCCCCCTCTTGATAATGGCTTCAAAGTGGAAGCCGAAACGTCGAGAAATTTCAAATTTCCAACGCGGTTCAACCCGTGAACCTAGTTCGTTTGTTCATATATATATATATATATATATATATATATATATATATATATATATATGTATATATATATATATATATATATATATATATATTAGAACATCAAGTTATTCTCCAAAACAATATAATGTAATCTATTTATTTTTTTTCTTCCTCGGCTAGGTTTTCAATGAACAATAGTTCATGTAACAATTTTATTACTACTTATTACTAGCTTTCTTTATTAAAATGTAATTTTCCTGCAATTGCAAAATGGAAGTGGTAGTTATCATTTTATGCGAGCTAAGTGAGTAGTATATTCTCAGTAAATTACTGTCGAATTTCAGTGCACTTATGTACTATTTTCACTGAGATATTGTTTACTGAATTTTAAGTATGCACTAATGTACTATTGTCATTAAGGTATCAAACTCATGAAGTTGGGAGATCAAAAGCTTTGAAGACGTTAATAATTCTTCCATTTCTTTTCTTAGGGAAGATACATAAAAATTGACCAATTCATCTGTTGACTTATGCAGTTAATCAATTACATTTTTGGAAAATGTCCGGCCTGCGTAAGAGTATGAGGAACCAGTATAAATTGGAAAGTCTTCAACAAATTTAGTAAGGTAACAACTTTCTTATTTTTTCCTCTTGGCCCTGAGATTTAGAAGGTAACAACATAGTAGGAAGGTGTGCAAGCTGCAAGTGTTCATTTTAAACTAACAATAATTGACGTTACAATCTAAAAAATCGTAACATCACACCAGCTCGATGTTTGATGTTGAACTCGTACTCTTGAAGTCGTTCAATCCATCTAGCGATCTGGCCCTCGGGATTCATGAACTGCATCAACCACTTGAGTGTGCATGGTCAGTCCGGATTAAGAACTTCCTACCATAGAGACACTGGTAAAAGTGTTCTACGGACTTCACTACCGCCAAAAGTTCTCTTCTTATGACGCAGTGGTACCGTCATGAACGTGAACCAGTTGTCTCTGTGAAAAATTAAATATATTACTGCTAAATTTGAAAGTATGTTCAATAGAAACAAAATAGTGTCCACGTGGTTACTCTATTTGGCTTCGTACACTAAGGGTATTGTAGCCTCTCTAAAAAGTCAACAACAATTCACACTCTCGTACTCAATAGTGAATGTCATAATTCTCCATTAAAAAAATGTTAAATTATTTAAGTGCTGACCTTTGTTGCCTAGAAATCTCAAGAGAAAAGAAGCCTGTATTAAATAAAATTACGATTATACATTATACAATACTTATATTACGAAATGCTGAATTCTCCTAGTAAAAAACAGTTGTGTTTTGCTTTTTCCAGTGGGTGACCCAATCAATTGACTTTTATCTTGCCACGATATAATTTGTATATGTTATCAGTAGCCGACGTGTCGGCTCATCAACATTCCACAAGGATATCTATTGTTGCTGAAAGAAATATTTTATCATGACGTTTTTTTTTAATATTAACATATTATAATCTGTGTATTTTCTTTCTTTTCCAACTTGTTTTGAGCGATACGGAGAACAACTCAACAGGAACAAGCCGGCGCCTCCACCATATGCGACGATATAGAGTTTTATCTACCAACCCCGACAACGTAGCTACTGAATCCACTATTTGGGTCTGGGGGGGTCAATTAAGAAACCACTCATTAAAAACTTAACAAATGTATTGCAGAAATACAGATAACCCAAATCAACGAACTATGTACCGAATAAATATAAAACAAATATAACCAGCCCTTCCGGGCATATATTCAATAATATTCAAGGGGCAATATAATATCCAATCCCAAAATTAACCAGACTATACAAAATATGTATAATTATCTATTTACTTACATAAACATCCTCCCACGGCTTTTCTACTCGAAGGGGCACTTTGTCTTCAGTGACGGTATACACTGCTCAGGTAGGCCTTTATCGATTCACTTGACTAGTCGCTGGTTTTTCTCAAAACCCACTCCCCGAAAAATTATATTTTTCGAACTAAGAGAGTGTTCTCTCGCAAAAATGCTGAGTTTGTTGTTTTTTTGTTGTCTCTTATATTAGAAAACATTATGCTCTACTTTGAAGTAATTAGCAAAACATATTTTAAAACATTGACCTACTTTTGATTGGCCTACCATATACGGGGTGTTATTTATAAACGCTCATCGACCTGACGTCACTATTTAAGGTGGGTTGACCTTATAACTACAGACCTTTAAAGTAAGGAATGCATCCATATATTTGTACAACCTTTCAAATGAAGTATCCGCGCACGTATAATCAAATTTTAAATTTACCAAATCCACAATAAACCTACAACCTGTTTTACGGTTCATTACAACCGTAACAGTGAGTCTGCAGTTTCAAGAACTACAGTAGTCAACGAAGAATGGTCACCCACCGGGATCAGAGAAGACAGACAGAATGTAAAAACTGAACGATACGTAGGCCACAGAAGGCAGTTTCAACGATAGGAACAATGTATGGTTACACAACGCGGCAAGGAGAAAAGGATTTTCTTGAAAGTTACAGAGATCATGGGAAGGACCATATTTAATCGAGAAGAGGATAAATGACATCATCTATCGCATAAGCAAGATCCCCAATGGAAACCCGAGAGTAGTCCACCAAAACCGACTAGCGAAGGAGACCATGACAAAGAGAAAGGGGTGAACCATCTACAACAAGAGTCTGACCCAGCCTTCGAAGAATTCATGGGCGCATACGGAGGTACCGAGAAAGCTGGATACGGAGTCACTACAGAAGTACAAAGATAAGATTTTTTCACGCTCTCGGAAGAGTCCTCACTTTCGAAATAAGTTTGGACAATTAGATAAACTTGAAGGCCAGATACCAGCCCCTGGCAAGACACTGAGACTCAAATACAATTCACGGTACGTCTTCTTCCTGATAACTAGAATTGAATTTCTAGATCGATCCACCTACCGGGATGTGTGGGAAACGCTACGAAGCCTTCGAGATCATGTGCTGGAATCCCACGTGGAGAAACTAGCAATGCCCAGTAATGAGAGCAACCATTTGGATTGGCGAGTCATCAGGAACATGATAGAGGTGATCTTCCGAGATAACAGTGTTCACATATTAATTTGCCACTATACCTCTTGGTATCGGTACCCCTTGAAGACGGAGCCCTGTTATGTCCATAAGACCGGAAAACGCAGGCATAAGTTCAACTGCCGATTTAAACATCCAGTTACGGCTACACATAAGTTCCAGGAGGAGGGGGTAGTATTACAAAATAACAAACTCGTGCAGTCCCTGAATCCGATTCTGTCAAAGCCATGTATGAAAGATACAATTTTGGCGAATGCGCAGGTATTTATTCGATGTAATTACCATTATTTTATGTGACTATTCTTATCTAGACATTTCCAGTCTTATCAAATTCCAGGCAGGCGATTGTTTCTGTGTGAGCCGAAATCTAGAATTATCCAGAAGAACGGGTACTTAATAATACTTGCGACCAGCGGTAGAGGTCAGTTTATGATCTGATCTCGTGATATAAACAGTAAACAAGTAAATAGTCTAAGTTAATAAACAGTAGTCTAAATCTTTATATAAATTAGTGTCAGTCAATATACTGTGTATATAACATGAATTAGTGAATAGTTTAGTGAATGCGTAAATTAAGCGAGTCTGAATTTATCCCACCCGTCGAAATGAAAGCTGTCAAATAAATTAGAAAAATATTACAATATGTTGCTTCCTGTATAAACGCTATAAAGATTTTCCATAGGGTCAATTTTTGTATTTTATTTGCTGCATAAACCGAACTTTAGACAATGAGGTATGTAACATTCAACAATTTTATTCTGTCGCCTTCAAAGTTTTTTTATTGAATCACTTAATTTCAATATCAATTTCCTTTTTACAAAACTATTTGTTTATGTTTTTAAGACTGAAATTAAAATGTTCAAAAATATCAATAGAAAAACTGTGATATATCTTATTTTCTTTTTAATCGGGCCTACTATAACGCTGTATACTTGCGATTTTGTGAGACGCAAGTCAACTTTTGGTCAATAAACTCTGATGTGAACTTTACGCATTGCGTATTCCAGCTCTTGTGATATTTCACCTTGCTTGTGTCTGCTGAACATATTTTCATCTCATTGCAATGCGAACAACGCTGTTGTGAGATGGAAGATTTACTTCGAACATTAAGACATGTTTATGATTTATTACCTCACGACGTTGCTTGTAAACATAATGTAAGGAATAGCAAAATTATCTAATTCTAACATCAAGTCTCAGAACATAATTTTGAGTTAAAATGTCATGAAACTTATTAGCGTTGATTAATTAGGAATGGCAATGACAGATCACAAAGAACTTCTGAGATTAAAACTACAAAATTGATTGATTTGACATAGAGGTTAGACGGATCGCGTGCCATTTCTGCCGAATGCGGCTACAAAGCACCCATAGGGTGCGTTAGTTATACATATGTGTGTTAGAGTTAATTGATTATATATTTAACCGACTTTGTTGCAATCAGCAAGCTAAATTAGTTATTAAAGTTTCATTCTAACATCAAAGTAAGTCCACCTATCCTCCGCAATGGAGTGTATTTGAACCAATAGGTTGGGGGAGAGGCGAACCATATTTATATGTCTAGAAAAATTCCGACCAAGGATAAACGGAAGCGAACAACCAAATTTAGAGGAACAATGACTTCTGAAAATCTAATTAAAGCTATTGATGCTGCAAAAGCAGGAAATTTAGTAGTAAACGAGGTAGCTAGAACCTTTCAAGTACCTCTGAAGAGGAGAATAAAAAGAAATAATTTGGCGAAAACATCCAGATTGGGATTTCCTTGTTAGAAAAGCAACTGGAAAAGTGATCATACTTTCTGAAGGACATAACTAACGATATAATTTGGTTTTGCTCGCTCCCTGCTACAAGTCATCATTTAAAGCCTCTCGATTATTTTTTTTAAACCTTAACTACGGAGGTGCCATGTATGGAACATAAATTTGGACGTGCCGTCTGGCAGACTACCACAGATATTGCGGCATGAAGCCCTAAATGACTGGAATATATTTTGTAACTAGTATTTCTAGATACTATTTAAGGTATAATGACACGCAAAGATGACATGATACAATGCGTGATATGCTACAGGTGGCATGATGGTTGCACCAACTTCAAAAATTATTGTCAGGCATAGATATATAATACACAGTAGATAAAGTATTTCATTCATAAATTGATATCGGTTTTGACCTGAACATTTAGAAAGAAACAAAATATTTTTCATGTGGGTTAAATAAAGAGAGACTCTAATGTTGGAACTCGTATGGCAACGCTGCACAAAACCCTAGAGAAGGAGATTTACGCGCGCTCCTAACACAAGCAGTGGCGTATACTAATATATTAAATACGTATAGGTTATTAATTCGTGAGTAAAAAACAAGTAGCAATAAAATAGATAATAATGCATAATTAGTTATTCATACAAAAGAAATAAAAACAAACAAAAATATTAATCTAAATCAAATTTAATCTATGGCTTAAAATTTAGTTCAACATGTAATTTTATAACTTTGTATTATTTTAACTTTAAATTTTTTATCAGTAAATCTATTTTTTTGGTGGTTTCATGATGGATTCTAAATGCTGAAATAACTTTTGAGAATTAATTTCATTAATTCCATAGCATGGTTGTCTAAAATATCACCAACATAAAGATGTTCACCAAGAAAATCGAATACATTTGACGGTAAAACGCTAATGGTTTTTGAAACTGATAAATTTAGCAAAACCTTAATGTTATTATTGAATATGTCATGAGTTTTATGAAAAAATCTGAAATAATTTTCTTACATATATTAATTACCATATCAATTGGATTATTAAGTGTACCATAAGCTTTACTTACTTGCAGTTTTGAACAAGTTGTATCCTGTTCCAACACATTAACACACTTAGAACGAGTGATACATTTTTCTAATGATTTAACTACAAAACCAGCAATATATGATACAAAATCTTGGACATATAAAGTTAACTACCAAGATGGCGACATAAAAAAATTATATTCTGCAATGTCCATATTTCCTTTGGCTAAACATTTTCATAGTCTTCAGATTCTTCTAAATTTTCTCATCATCTAAATTACCTGAGCAGCATGTGAGGATTGAAATTTTTTGCAAGTCTACAGTGTTACCTGTTTTTGGCGCCGATATCTCACTGTGGACTAACAGTCTTTTGAAGGCAGCCTCAAATTGTCTGGCTGTCGGGTTGTTATTATAGCCCTCCTTAACAAAATTATCACGGAACATGAAATTTAACATTCAAAAGATACACTTGATTTGACATTTAAAAAACAAAAGATAAGCGAGATGTGACTTTTCGCATTTTAGTGTTTAAAGAGTCGTTTTGTGCATGCCAAACCCGTGTTCAAAGTGCGGTTTCAGTAACGGAAGTAGAAAAATATTGTTAAATTTAATGCTGTTTCATTTATCTCATTATTATAAAATTTTAATAAATATATTCTGTAACGGGATAAATGTAAGTAATTATAATTTTTTTCATACTTTGTAGTGGTTATATAAGTACTATGAAGCCCCACGTTGGGCGCACAATTGTTATACAATAATTTATTTTGCCCACGTTTTTGGGTCATATAATGAGAAATATATTTTATTTAATTTTAAATTTATTAGGTGGCGCCACTGATAAGAAATATATATGTAAATATGATTATTATTATTTGTTTCCGGACAATTGAGACTCTCAATTATTTTAAATTCTTTCAATTATAAATTATTACCGGTGGATCCGGCTCTGCTTCTTCTGACATATACCATGTATTACTGGTTGACTAATTTGTAGAGAAGAGAACTGTTCTCAAATTCAATACAAACGATCACACACTTTCCAAAACACTAGGTTAGGTTAGGTTAGGTTTGTAATGCGACTCGTAAGAGTCTATTGTGACCCATACCTAACCATATTTCTCCAATTAAATTTAGCTTTTTAACTAAGCCGATTAATTTGTTCGGTAAAGGATATTCCAAGTCCAAGGGCTAGGGAGATAGATAGATATTGATTATCGACGCATCGGTATCTATGACCTTTTAGCGTCTTTACTTTATGTGATATTATGAGTGTTTTCTTATTTTATATTAACCTGTTTAAGTTGGTATCTTTTAAGTATCCTAGTAGTGGTTCTAAGTGTTTTTCTGAGAGAATTAATTTGGTATTCGCAGGTAGATTATATTTGATTCTATATGGTGTATATTTCCTGCAATGCATAATTATATGGTTAACGGTAATTGGAGAGTTACAGGTCTCACATATTGGTGGTTCTTCCGCTGATAGTAAATATTCATGAGGTAACTTTGTGTGTCCAATTCTTAGTCTTGTGAGGACTATCTTATCTTTTCTTGGTAGATTATGTATTTGCCTTTTGTTAAAGTGAGTGTCTTTGATTTCGTAGAGTTTATTGTCTTCTTCTTGAAGGTCCCACTATAACTGAATTAGGTTCCTAGTTATTTTAACTGAATGGTTGTTCAGATCTTTTAGGTTTAGTACATTTATCGTGTTTGTGGTATGCATTTGTTCTTTCGCCAGAAAGTCTGCTCTATCATTGCCTTGATTACCTATATGACTAGGTATCCAAAGGAATATGATTTTTTTTTTAATTTTTGCTTTCTCAAGCTGATATTTTATTTCCTTGGCGAGAGGGTGACCTGGGTTGTATGCTTCAATAAAGTCAAGTGAGCTCATGGAGTCTGTAACAACAACAAGGTAAGGTGCCCAACATGGGGCTCCACTTTATGTAACCTTACCTTGTTGTTGTTACTCCAAGAAGTGAGGTTACATTGCCAAAGGTTCGCTTTTCACCGGAGAGCATAACGTCATGAGTTAGTGAGGAATATTTGAAAGCTTGTCCTCTATTATTTTTTAAGACGCCACTTGATTAGTAGGACATTCAAGAAATTTACTGATTAACCAAGAAACCAATAATGAACGAAAAATTAGCTATTGTAACTTTTTAAATATGTTATTTATGTCGTTTTGCTTTTACGTTTGTGAATCAAATAAAACACTTTTTTGTCAATGAAACAGTTTAATAAAATGGATGGTACCTTGAACATATGTTGTAATAACCTGTCTCAAAAATATGAGGTGATCAACTCTATTTATGAAATGATAATCAGTTATCAATGTAATAAACACAAAATATGACACAAATTCCAAAAACACCCTATATAGATAATTTCTTTTTTAATTCAAAATAGTTATTAAATTCTCGACCTCAACTAAAGTAAAAAACACAAACAAAACAAGGTTATCCAAACATATTAGATTATGAACAGGTCAGGTTTTGTTGACCACAAACATAAACAAATATGAATAATTAACCTTCATTGAGGGTGAACTCTAGAAATAAATATCAAAAAATTGGGGACTGTCAGGCAGTCAGTGAGAGATAGGTGATATCTCTCCCCTGGTGAGGCGAGTCTGAGTATTGACGGACCCTCACCCTCAAGAAGTAATAGTGTGAAAATTTATGTGACTAGTGGGATTTCCAAAACGTAAGTTTTTAAAAGTACAATTCATTTATTATATTGGGTATTGGATTGCGTTATTATATTTTTCTTTGACTTAACCGGGTATCCCAAGATAGTTAAGGGACCCTATAGTGAGTTTCAGTTATATCGAGTGTTCCTTATACATCAGCGCCCCTCATCTACTGTTAAGGCCTAAAATTGTAGAGGCATCTTATTCAGTTATATTCAGGGACCCCTTTTTCTGAAGGTGCATAGTGTACCTTTTTCATCTGACTATTTTTGTTTTTGATAACTGCGTAGAGATATTTACGTTTTTACTTGCGATTGTACTCAATTCTATCTTAGAGATTTTTCCGCTGTACTCGAGATTTTATTTAACCCTATTTTAGAGCTATTTACGTTATACTAAGGATTATAGTTAATCCTAGGTTAACATTTTTGATAATTGCGTAGAGATATTTACATTGCACTTGAGATTTATAATTAATCCTATTCCAGAGATATTTACATTGTGTACTTGCGAGATATTTACATTATACTAGAGATTATAGTTAATCCCAGGTTAAAGAATTGTGATAGACATTTATCCTATACTAGGGGTCACAGTCAGTCATATCTTAATCTATTATTTTTCGAAGTTTATTTGACACAGTTTTATTTTTCTTTGTAATATATGTTTATATATGTTTTAACATTTCAATTTTATCTCCACAACCTCACTCCTCACCACCCCCATACCCGTCAAGTAGGACGGACTGGCTAACCCTGCACTACGGACTCGTGCTTGGCACACTGTATAAGCCCAAGGGGCCCCACGACGTCTTTGACCGCTCGAGCCTGGAACAACCCCCTCCCTCGAGGTAATCCCACAGGGAGAATTCCTGGTTCTACAATTTTTTGTGCCGCAAGGCACGGGTGACAGCACGCTGCAACGATCTTGGAAGGAGAAAAAAGGAAAAAAAATATAATAAATAAACGAATTCACTACACCGTCTGACAGCGGTGACCAAACGAAATTTTAGCACAAAGTAAATACCAGATTATTACACTGGTGAGAACGGCTAGGAAAGTTACAAGTCATCACATCAATGATTAGTTAATTTAGAATGTTTAACAATTTCTAATGTTATCAACTAACTGAGATCAAAATATACAATAAACTAAATCTTTAGCAACCCGTAAATGGTACACCAGTTACCGCTTTACAACAGTAATAATTAACCATATACATACAAGTAGGTCAAAAGTATCTCTAATATATTAAGATTAAACTGAAATATAATTTCTGGGCAGTATACATTAACAAAGTTGATATTTCAACTCTAAAGAATTGAAAGAATGTAATGTTAAAACTGTGAATTTGATAGACGTCTTTGGAAAAATGAGAAGTTTCTAATAGTAGAATATAAAAGTTGATGTGTAATTCAACGTTAAAAAAATGAAGTTATAAAATGAATAAATTGCTCAAAGTTCAGATAAAAACAAATAAAACTTTAAATGTTACTTGCGGTTAGTGTCCAAACTATTAGACGTCAATAGGCTTAATTGACAAGCAACATCTGACTTTTGGAACTAGATTCAGCCATGCGGTTAATAATCGTTGTTCATGTCACCAACAAACAAAGTCCAGCTTCGTCCTTTGAACTGGAAACGCCGTTAGAAGCTCTTGTCGCTCTATAACGTTAATCGCAATCCGATGTACGAAACGGCTACAACCCTGGACGGAGAACTGTCAGCTATGCCTACGAGAATATATACCATACAGGAATCATCCGAAATTGAAGCTTCTTAAAATCTGTTCTTGATCATCCTATCATTGTTAACCATCACCCATAAAAACTATCAAACCATCAATTGGCTAAAAAATATTGTAAAAACTGCTTGTAAAAAAACTATGCAGTATAAAAAAACCCTAAAAAGAAATTGGGGGTTATAGCCGTGAAAATATGTACAAGATGAAAGCTTACCTTGTTACCAAGGGTTTTTCACCACTATAGTTCTCAAAATATATGGATTAGACCATGTGCCACCGGCCATTTTATATACTTACAACTTGTCCTCATCGATACCCCAACTTAACCATTCGACAAGTATCGGACAAGTGATCTCAACAATTTTCGCTTCTCTTCACTTTACAATTGACATCAGCAAACAGTGTTACCAATGGCAGTCAAATAAAATCTCCACATTAAATGATAAAATACTCATGGATTGGTTAGATCACATGAAGAATATTAATAAAAGTATTACTCTAAACACCCATTTCATTATTTATATCCCGTTATTCCGGGATATGCTTAAGTAATTTTAAAACCCATAGTCAATTCCATTATGCAACCAACTATACAGAAATGTGTATAAAGTTGCATACTCAGTGGGTGGCTTAATTGAATTAATGTACCTCCGTGAGTTACTCATAATACAATACAAAAAAGCATTGTATTTTTATCATGCTACAAGCCATTTGCGATAATCAGTAGTTGTGATGAAATATATTGCTTTATGTATTGCAAATAGTTCTGCTATAAGTATTCCAGTTGATTTATGGAGTCTGAAACTGTTTTCTGATGTTTTTGTGTGATATGCAGCGCTTACTTTTTCATTTGATTTGGAGCCATCTGTGTATATAATTTGATGTTGTTTGTAGTTTTCTATAATCTGATGAAACTTTTGTTTGAACAGTATAGGAGGCGTGCAATTTTCTATGTGTATTGTCAGCTCCTTATTTATTTGTATGTTAGAGGTATTCCATGGTGGGAAATTGTAAGGGCTGTAGTCATAAGACGGGAGATATTTCAAGTTGAGTCTATGTTGAATTTCCTTATATCGATAATTTGCTCCAGGTTTGTATTTTTTGTTTGTGGGTTCTATATTTGGGTAACGGATATTGGAAAATTTGTTGAAGGAAGGATCTTGTTTTTTGAATATTGAGGAGTTTGCATATCTAATAGTAAGTAGCATCCGTCGGTGTTCTGGTGGTATTACTTCTGCTTCACAGTAGATACTGTTAATGAGGCTTGTGTGGAATGCTCCTATGGCCATTCGAATTGCAGAGTTCTCTAATAGGGCAAGTTTTTGTAGGTAACTTTGTGAAGCAGATGAGTATGCTATGGAACCATAATCTATTTTAGATTTTATTGTTGGTTGGCATACATGTATTAAAGATTCGTTGCTTGCTCCCCATTTTGTATTTGATAATATGCGTATCATTCTGAGGTCTTTTATACATTTTTGTTGTAGTTCTTTCATGTGATTTTTGAAGTTGAGTGTTGAGTCGAAGGTGAGGCCTAGAAATTTGTGGTGTGTATTACGCTGAACGTATTGATTGTTGATAGTTATGTTAATATTTTTTGTACAATTTCGTTTGCGGCAAAAATGAACAACAGTTGACTTGTTTGATGAGAATTCGAGATTGCTATTATTTGCCCATCCCTGCAATAGGTTTACGCAGTTTTGTAGATTGTGTATGCTAATTTCTGAGTCAGAAGCTGAATGATAGATAAGTAAATCATCTGCATGAAATCTAAAATTGATATTAGGTGGCATGATATTTTTTATACTGTTAGTTGCAAGTATTAAGAGGGTTGGACTCAAGACAGAACCTTGATGTACTCCTGAGTTTTGGCTAAGTATGCCTGATGTTTTGTTTTTCATTCGTACCTGAAAAACTCTTTCTGTGAGGCAGTTGAGTATGAAGTTAAGCATTGATCCGACTATATTGAATTCTTCGAGAGCATTTATTATACTGTGCCTATTTATTGTGTCCAAGGCTTTATTCAAATCAAGGAATAGTGCGTTGGTGTGCCTTTGGAGTCGGAAGTCGTCTTGTAGATCAATTTAAAAACCTATTAGATGATCGTTAGTTGAATAATCTTTTCTAAATCCTGCTTGTTCAGGTATGAGGAGATTATGCTTTTGTAGGTGCCAAGTTAGTCTGTTGTTGATGATATTCTCCAGTAGTTTACATAGGTGACTAGTGGTTCTTAGTTTTCTTTTCTGCATATAGGTTTTCTTGGTTTGTGGACTGGAATGAGTATTGATAATTTCCTTGCGCTGGGAATTTAGCCGTTTTCCCGGATTTTTTTGTATAATTGGAGTAGGCTATGTACTCCATTTTCGGGTAGATTTTTTATCATAGATATCCTTATGTTGGCTGGTCCAGGAGCTGTGTCTTTTTTGGTCTTCAAGGCATAGGTTAGTTCATTTGTTGTGATTGGCAGATTGTACGACATATTTACCGCTTGTATTTGCTTTTTTGTGACAATATGGTGTCTAGGATATTTGTTGTATATTAAAGAGAATTGATTGGCAATTATCTGACTAATATGCTCTGTGTCATCGATCCATACATTGTTCTCTATTATGCCTGATAAGTTTTTGGTAGGCGTGCCTTTTAATTTGTTCATGTTGTTCCATATGTCTTTTGAGCTGGCGTTAAAGTTGATAGATTTGGTGAACTTGTTCCAAGAAGACAATTTCGCCTCTTCTATAATTCTTTTTGCTCTGACCTTTTTAAATTTATGAAATTATAGCTTGTTGGTTGGCACTTAAACGTGTTTAATGCGCTTTTTCTTTCCTTTATTGCTTTTCTACAGTCTTCATTCCACCATGGCACAGGAGATTTGTTTGGAATGATTTTTAATTCTGGTGTGTTGTTTTCATATGCTTCAATGATAGATTGAGTAATAATATTTACAGCTTCATCAATTCCTAAAAGGTATTTGGGGCCGTATACTGTAGTTCAAAATTTTCCCAGTCTGTTTTTTTGTGATTTGATCTAATACATGGATTAGGGGAGTTTTCCAATAGTAATTTTTCTAGGAGGACCGGGAAGTGATCGCTCCCATGTGTATCATCTAGGGTGCTCCATTGATAATTTGTTGAGAGAATTTGGCAACATAGTGTAATGTCTAAACATAAAAGTGAGAACGAAGATGAAGATATATAGGTGGAAGTGCCATCGTTAAATATATGAAGATTTTCATTTCCGATTATATTTTCTATAATTCTGCCTCGTTGGTCTGTATGAGTTGAACCCCATATGGTGCTGTGAGCGTTCAGATCTCCGCCCAGGATTATTGGGGATGGTAACTGATGTCTTATATTAGTGATGTCATTTGTGCGGATTTTAGCTGATGGAGGAAAGTAGAGAGTACAAATAGTAGTTTCCATATTTCCGACAGTGGTGACTGCAAGAGCCTCTAAGTTGGTGTTTAGGTTTATCCTTTTATAGGAATAAATTTCTTTCATGAGTAGAGCTACGCCTCCTGAGGCCCTGCGAAAATCAGTGCGGTCTCTTCTCTCCATATTGAAACCTGCTATTTTAAGTTGGTCGGTGGTTTTAAGATTGGTTTCTTGAATGGAAAGTACCTGGGCATGGTGTGTATTGGTAAGTAGTTTGAGTTCTTCTGAGTGATTTTTAATACCGTTTATATTCCAATGGATTAACTTATTCATTTTATTTAGTTTACGATCTTTAGAGCTGTTGCGACTGGAAGAGGTACTTTTCGAGGATAAAGAGGAAGAGAATTTTTTCTATTTGAGGTAATATGTTTCTCATTTGTTTCGCTTGTGATTTTGCTGCTAGATGTAGTAGTTGAGACATTTTTGGGAAGAAGTGGATTTTGTTTTTTGTGGTGATTAATTTTCGGTGGTATTTTAACGGTTGGGAGGGAGGTGGGTTGGTTTGTTGGGATTGTCGGGAGGGGTTATTAGTTTTTAGGGACGATGTTAGGGGGTTGGGTTTAGGGGTCTGGGATGAGGTTGATGGGGTTGAAGGAATAGCGGTTTTATTAGGTTAGGTTTTTTTCTTAAGATTTCTGAAAAGGTATTGTCGAAAGCTGGATTTCATAGTTTGTATCTTTTTTTTGTTTCAAAGTATGGTATTTTTTCTGTTACTCTGATTTTTTGTATATTAAGTTGCAATTTAAATATTTGGCATCCTTTGTACCGCGGAGAATGTTCTTCTAGACAATTAACACATTGAGGGGGCGGATTGCATGGATTTTCTTCATGAGATGTTTTTCCGCATCTAGGGCAGATGGTTTGATTTCTACAGTTATCCGATGTATGCCCAAACCTTTGACAGTTAAAATAGCGGAGGGGGTTTGGTATGTAAGGGCCGACCCTTATGTTTATGTATCCAGCTTTGATTTATTCAGGTAGTTTTAAGGTCTGGAAGGTTAATAGTAAGGTAGCTGATGGCGGTATTTTCCCATCTATTTTGGTATCTAGTCTTTTAACTTTTATCACACCTTGGGGTTGTAAATTATCCAGTATTTTTTCTGTGTCACAGTTCAATAAATCTCTGCAGGTGATAACTCATTTTACTACGTTTAGTGTTCTATGGGGTTCGACTGTAACTTCCATATCGTTTAACTTGTTTATTGATTTTGTTTTCTCAGATTGTGTTTGATTCTTAACTTCTATCAGTAGTGTTCCATTTCTTAGTTTTTTGTATTTTGAGTTTCTCCTATTAAAGAGGTAAGTTATTTATGGATTGTGAAAGGTGATACTCTCTCAAAACTGTCTTCTTTCCTGGTGATTGTATATTACTTCTCATAAAATATTGGGTTTTCATATATTTCTGGTTAATATGTTCGAGGTCTCTTTTGAGACCCGTGTGAAGGGGGTTATTCAGAAAATAAGCTCATAGATTCATCCAACGAGTAGCCTAGGAATTATTCGGTCCATAGAAGCAGAGCCTGGATTCCTCTATAAGGCTAAGTTCCATCCAGAGGGTGCCCGGTATCTGGAGGAACCGTTTACGACTCACTCGGCAGAGCCATGCATTCATTTGTACGGTGTCTCACACCTTTAGATTGCCAACATTTAAGGACAAATATAGGACGACACAAACGTGACTAGGGTACCTCGGAAGTGTCAAGCCCGTGCCTTCATTGAGGAAGAAATACTTACCTCTCGGGCCCCTGAGGGGGGTCTAGAGAGATGCCCTGCCAAACATCAGATACCTGACTCGAGCCGCGGCGGGGCAGGCACAAATTATATGTTCTGCTGATTCATTATCTTCCAAACAGAGACGGCAAGTTGGATCGTCCGACAGTCCAAGTTTCAGCATATTATGATTCAAACGACAGTGGCCTGTTCAAAGGCCTGTTAGACACCGTAGGTCATATCTATTATAGCCTAACATTTGTTTGGATACATTATTCGAAGGATGTATAAAAGTCTTTGAAATAACCAATTCTGGTATATTATGCCAGAATTCTAAAACTCTTCGTGCAGTCCAGGTATTTAGTGTTTGTTTGACAATACTTGTTGCGATGCCATTTGTAAGTTCTGGTCCGATAGAGACACGAGCGGCACCATCCCTTGCAAGAGAGTCCACCTTCTCATTACCATCCATACCAGAGTAGCCAGGGATCCAAACCAGCGATACCCTGTTGCGTTCTCCTATTGAGGCGAGTCTTTTTTGGCAGCCTAAAACTAATTTCGACGTTACACGGTAAGAGCTAAGTGCTTTCAAAGCAGCTTAGCTGCCCGTCAAAATTTTTATTGATCCATGTGTGTGGTTGGATTACGTCAAACTCTCCACACATGAAGCAATGGCGTAAATTTCCGCCTGAAATATAGTTGCATAGGATCCTAGAGAACTTGAAATTTCTGTCCTAGGTCTGCGCCCGTATACACCTGTACCAGAGAGAATTCAGGAAAAATGAACGGCGATCCTGTTATTTCCTTTTGTTCAAAGGATCCACATGATTCTTCAATTCTAGAAATTGGCTCCAACTACTTCACTAGACAGAACAACTCAATCCTTCTTCAGGAGTAGTTGAAAGGTAGACGCGAGCATTAAAATCATTCAGGAAAACAATCTTTTTCTTACAGTGACATATCCGTGATCGGATGTTGGCGACCTCTCACTTCTACCTGTGTTGTGCTCCCCTGATACCGCAGATAGAAGGGACTTACAGTTTACCGACGGATTCGAACGTCTATGTCGAGAGGCTGTACTCGGCAGAGTACTGTCAGTGGTTTGCCATTGCTTTCCGACAAGTGGCTCTCCAAATTTCTAAATATGATGTATCTAGGCCTGGGTTTGATTCCGGGGCTACTCGGATAGCGGACAGAGTACCATTCCACTAGACTACGGAGACCACAGGAAAACGATAAGAACAACATTCTCAGACCAAGTGAAACAAAAACCTCTTACTCTCAGGGTAAAAATTATTTAAATAATTGAAAGAATTAAAAGAGAGTAGGTTCTTTCCAAACTGACAAAGAGATTGGAGATAACTGAGCCAGTTCTCAGGGCTCTGTTATCTGAAAGAAGTTAATTAAAGAAAAAAAATGTGAAAAAGAAAGAGAAAGAGAGAGAGAAAAACTAAAAAAACAGTAAAGTTACATCAATAGTAAGGGCGCCACTAACTTTGTTCCTAAACAAAATTAGAGAAAAATCAACCTCCTTAATCAGTCAACTCTTACCTGCTGTGCTCTGCTAGTTTTTTGACAATACTTATGAAAAAAAATGTGCTGAAGGCTATTTCTCAGGTCTTCCTGTATAATAAATAAAACAACAAACTACTAATATGTATGAATATAATGAATGAAAAAATATTTAAACGTGTTACATAGTTTGACAATAATTGGTTAGTAAAAGTGTGTATGTGTGAAGAAAAAGAAAGAATAAATTAAAACTAAAACGAGCTGTACAAATATGAATGGTGAAGCCATACAATATAATTTTACTTATCTTGAAGTAGCAAGTCGAAGTCGATTCTCCATAAAATCTTCCTAGGTTAAATAATTCTCAGTATAATACATAGTTGAGTATCTAGATCATGAATTGGATCTTATAGAAACACCATTTCTTGTGAGTCAATACAAATTGCCGACAAATCTTCATCTTAGTTCTTCCGTCGGGTGATTTTTGTTAAATTTACCGATATAATTAAATTATTCCTGGCGGTATCGCAGTAATCCCTGCGAATTTGTTCTTAGAACAAGCTTTTTTAATAAATATACGGAATATTTAAAACATTTATCAGGATTTCTGCGACTACCATTCTCTATTACAAACTCTCGTCTAGTGCCGCATTCCGAATGTCTATTCAGGATTTTTTTTTTGTGAGATATCTATATAGTTTATTCAACCAACATTCAAATAGTTGTTTAAAACATTGGCAAGGAAGGACGTGTGGTCTATTCCACCAAGAAATTTAACATTCATCGCTTAATTATTTATTTAAAACTCTATTAGAAATGTTAACTGCTAAGTGAACGTTTCATACCCCTAACAGCCAAGAAAAAAAAATTTAAAAAAAATTTTTTTTCCCTATATAATTAAACTATTGAGACCAAAAAAAACGAGGGAAGAAAATTTGAAATAGAAACTTTAAAATATGAGAATCACGTATGAGTAAAAAAAGGAAAATCCTTACTATTTAAAAAAAACATTGATGGAGTCAATATTAATATATATATATATATATATATATATATACATACATATTTTGTATATATTTATACACCCCCAATAAAGTTCATCCCCATATTGAGACTAACACAAACTTTTAGCTTCTGTGTTATTAAGTACTTATTCAAATGAACAGTCTACCCAATTAGTAACTGCTCTTACTTATCAACATAGAACCCTAAATCGAATACGAAAAAATTTACATTAGGAAAAACAAAAACCCAGATATGCATTTTCAGGGACTTATGTACTGATACAAGGGAACAGTCTACCCGTTTAGTAACTGAACTTACTCAAACCCTTAAAATACAGCATAACAAAAGAAAATTTTAGACAAAAAGAAATGAAAGATAAAAAAAAACACACCCTCATACATGTTCTGCACTGTCTGCATCCGACATCCACCGTCAAGTCAGATGCTGAGAATCCCCATGGCTCAATCTAGAAACAGAAGGTGTGCCAAGTTGTAAGTGATCACACAAGACCGAAATTGCGCAAACTTAGCAGCAAAGAGAGCCTCGTATTCCGATTCAACTGCTTCCACATTGCACCATAACAACATCAAACACCCCACACCGCAAAGTAACTCGAATGAAGACACTACACAACGTCCAGTTCAGAGTACTGCACACTCAATGATATTCTAGCATATCATTAACGCTAAAATAATAACCTGAAGGGTTATTAAATGATACCAAAAAGACAAAGTCGAGAAGAAACATAGAAAGATTAAAAGTTGGAAATTTATTAAGATGGTCCAACATTTACCACCCATTATATGAAAGACAAGTTAGGTATTTGTCACGAACCTTATTCACTGAGTGCATATTTGTTCTGAAGGTAAGGAATATAGGAAAAGACATTTGCCCAGGAGTGATATTTCAGGGTTGCCCCTCGTTATCCGTAGACCGAACTGCAAGCAACACTGGTGAGAATAAACTCACAAGAATACTACCCCAGATAAATTCTTTAAATCAAAAATAAAAGTTAAAATAAAATGATAATAGGAAGAGAGAAGGATAACATAATATGGCTCAGATAAATAGGTCGATAAAACTCATAACTAATTGCCGTAACCTATAACTAATGAAAGGAAAGGAAAAAAATAAAAAAAACTTACTATTCTCATTGAGAATATAGACGTCACAATCAGGTAAAGGAACATCAAAAACACTTCGCAATATTCACAAGAGGGGAGAAGTAAACTTTAAAGAAAATACAAATACTGTCACAAGGGAATGGACGATGATTCCTGCACTAACATATTTAACAACAACATGTCATAACCTAATGGTGAGGTAACCAACTCCAAACTTATTCGTATCTATTTATCGATATTGTGAATCATCAAAGTAAAGATATTGTGTTTTTAATGCCTAGATTAATATTATAATCTAGTGTTTATGAGTCATAGTCAGGTAAACAAATATCAAAAAGATATTTTGATGTTTCTATGTAGATAATAATAAGAATTCATAAGAATCCTTGATAGCGAACAGAGAGAAAGTAATTTAGAGGAAATACAAATACTGTCACAAAGGACGACTATTCCAGCACTAACATATTTAACAACCATATGTCATATTCTAAAGGTGAGGCAATAAACTCCAAACTTATTTGTTCTATCCTCTCAAATTCCCTCACTATAAGATAAAGAAAATATGTTTTCTTGACAGATAGAAATTTTAATTTCTACGGTAGGATATATCAAGATAATTATAAATATTTTTGAATAGTGAAAATAACTATTTGTTAGATAGAGATAAGCGTTTAAGAACACTGAAAATTAAATTCCTTACAATGAACTGGATTCATTTAGAATATAACTAGAAAAGACAAAGATACAAATTTTAAGATAAAATTAAACCAACTATTAGGTAACATAGATAGATCATTTCTGTGTTGCTGTGCCAAAAGAGGTAAGAGTCAAAATTTGCTATAACTATTATAGCAAGCTAGGATACTATACAATAGATGTCTGGTGGGACAATATTTAAATGTACAGAAGACGCACGATTTATGTCTGCTGCGACACAAGATAAGATAAGGTAAAGATAAATTTTCGACACGAGATAAAATAAGGTAAAGATAAAGATAAATCACTGTGTGTCATTCTTTCTAACACACAAAAACCCTAGGTAAGATAAAATATTTCAGTTTGTGTCATTTGACACAATTCAACTGAAAACGGTAAGATAAGATAATATTTTTCAGTGTGTGTTACTACACATTTCGACTGAAAAGATAAGTCTACAAATTAGAAATATAATATGGAACATTCAAATTTTAGTGATACTAATTACCGTTCCAACATCACATAGCTCTAATTCTGTAAACAAGAATAATATTAAACTCTTAATACTTTCTAATTTAAGAAATATAATCTACAAGATAAACCTAGGTTACCAACAAATTAATTTAGCCAAGAGATTATTTTTAACTCTCAGCACAACACAGAAAAATCTACGGTAAAATTACTTTCCCTTTTTTTTTGAAGATAAGGTAAAAATGTGTTCATCTAACAAATGTTCATTCACTATCCGAAGATACTGAGTCAGGATTATATTCATCATCGGTACAGTCACATGATTCATCAGTAGATAAGTTATATTCTTTTAGATCTTTAATATGCCATCGTCCTATATTTTTGCCATTACTATCTTTAAGTTCATAAATCAAGGGAGATATAACACGGTTAACAGTACAATGTATATATTTAGGCATACATTTTGCAGAAATAAATTGAGCTTTATCAGATTTCTGATAATTCTTTTTCCAAACATGATCACCTACATGAAATTTAATATCGCGTTTACGAAGATTATAACGGTTACTCGATTTTATGTAAGCCTTGTGTAATTTTTTTCTAACATCTTCGAAAATTTTTGGCATTTCTTGAGTATCCTGTAAACGGTGTATTTTATCAGCAATTGCAGGCTGATTATTTGCATTTTCTGCAATATTCCCAAAGAATGACCCTGATACAGGTACGTTTCTAGCAAACACAAGAAAAGATGGTGGAAATTCTGTGACTTCATGTTTAGACAAACGAATTGCCTGAGCTATTTTCTGTAATTCTACATTTCAAGTTCTATGATCAGAAAAACAATATGAACGTATTGCAGTAACAATAGATTTATTCACACGCTCAGTATGATTGGCTTGAGGAGTGTAATTTGCAGTGTACCAAATACTTTGGACATTGTACTTAGACATCAAATTTTTAAACAACTGACTATTGAACTGTTTACCATTGTCTACAGCTACTATTTGAGGAACTCCAAAAATTAGAAAAACATTATTTTCAATGAATTTCACAATCGCAGAAGAGGTAGCTTGTTTTAAAGGTTGAATTAAAACAAATTTAGAGAAGAAATCAACAATGACCAATGCACACGTATTTCCCTGGCGAGATCTAGGATATGGACCTATTAAAACACAGGAAATTAACTGGAAAGGAAACCCTATGTTACGATATTTACCCATGAGACCAGCTTGTGGCAAATTTGTGGGCTTACAGGCAGCACAAACTTTACAACGCCTCACATATTTTTGTACACTCTGTCTCATTCTGGGCCAATAATATAACTCTGAGATTTTCTCTAATGTTTTAAAAACACCGAAATGAGCTACAGTAGGATCATTATGAAATTTCGATAATAATTCGAGCCTGTTTTCCGTTGGAACTACAATTTTCCAGTCAGGTAAATTGCAAATACTGGCATACTTGTTAAAGACATGCTTATATAGGATATTATTTTCCACCTTTAAATTAGGATAACTATCCGGATCGGATTGAACCTTATCAATCATAATTTTATACCAATTATCAGGTTTTAGTAAAGATAAATCTAATACATTTATTTCCGGCACCCTGGATAGAGAATCTGCAGGTATGGTACCCGTTACTCTACGATGGACTATCGAAAAATTGTATTGTGAAAGTTGTAGAATCCACCTAGCTAATCGTGGTGATGGTTTCTTCATGTTATTTAACCAAACAAGAGAAGAGTGATCGGTGATGACAGTAAAATGTCGTCCCAGAAGATAATAACGAAAATGATCAATAGATAATAGGACTGCAAGGGCCTCTTTTTCAGTAGTTGTGTATTTCTTTTGACATTTATTCAATTTTTTACTATAATAAGCTACTGGATGTTCCAACCCATCTTCTAACTGAAAAAGCATACTTCCAATACCTACATCACTTGCATCACACATTAGATAAAAAGATTTGTCAAAATCAGGACTACAAAGTACAGGAGCGGTAGTTAAGACAGCTTTTATATCATCGAAAGCTTTTTGAGCTTCCGGTGTCCAACTTATTGGTTGATTTTTTTTTTCTATTAGATGAAAGATCAGAAATGGGAGCAGATAAAGTAGAAAAATTATTTAAAAAGCGACGATAATATGAAACAACCCCTAAAAATCTACGTACCTCTGTAGTTGTCCTCGGTACAGGATAGTTAGTAATAGCTTTAGTTTTTTCACCGTCAATACTTAACCCGTTTTCATCCAAGGTATAACCTAAATAGCGAAGAGAAGGACGACAAAAATGACATTTATCAATATTTACCGTTAAATTAGCCTCTTTTAATTTCTCATAAACTTTAGACAAAATTTCAACATGTTTATCAAACTGTGATGTACAAACAATTATATCATCAAGATAATAAAAACAATATGGTTCTAAAGATGGACCTATTACCATATCCATTATCCTTGGGGCTAATGCTTTTAAATTTTTCGATAACAACATCAAGTTTAATTTTTTCTTCATTTGTTAAAGTTGTGACGTCCTTTACAGTATTGATGACATTTAAAGATAAGGCATTTAAATTCATAGTAAATTTAGAAAAATCTATTTTAATATTGAATGTCTTTAAAAAATCCATTCCTAAGATAACTGTTTGAGTAACTGAAGGTAAAAGATATAATTTTAAAATCCGAGATAACTTATCCACTGTGACATAAGTTTCTACAAAACCACCAACATCATGGTATGTACCATCAGCAGTCGAAACTTGAAACTGTTCGGTAATAGAAATAGGTATAGATAAATTCTTAAGAAACTCAAGACCTAGAGAACCCAAAACACTCAGATTACTTCCTGTATCAATCAAACAAGAAAATGTCTTCCCAAAAATAATAATATCCACATAAGGCCTGTTATCATTATATTTTCGATATAACAAGTCTAAAAAGTAATTACTAGATAATCGAGTATTTATAGAATTCTGAAATTTATTTACTTTGCTTGGCTTGTAAAACGATCTTACTATATTTAACCAAGCTAACCAATCATTTTTATTGAAATAAGATAAGTTATTTTTATTAGAATTTTTAGAAAGATTAGATAAGGAATAAATTTCACTTATTGGTTGCTGGTTGAAGGTGTTATTTCGGAAACTGTTCTTGACTTCGTTTGTTTTTTTGAATTTTTTGCTTTGGATGTGTGGATCCTGAAGGATTTTGAGGAGCGGTAGGTGTCACCAAAGCATTGACCTGACCGCTTGGCTCGTTTTTTGAACAATTTGGACATTTAGATTTTATAAATCCAGGATTTCCACATCCATAACAGAATACTTTTAAAGCGTATTTACATTGCGGATAAAAATGATTCTGTTCACCACAATTCCAGCAAACTTTATGTGAATTTACTGTAGATACTGTAGATAGATGTCTAGAATTATTATGATTCCTAGACCGATAAGATGAGGTAAAAGTATTATTTAACTGTGGTTCTAGATATATTTTAGGTTTGCTCGAACTAATACTTGAATTCTGAGAATTCTGTGAGTAGGTAAAAGATTCTTCCAACTTTTCACATTTATCGGTTAACTCTTCGATACTGTTAATATCTAATAAAGCTAGCGGTTGTACATAATTAGAAAGCAAATTTCTCTTAATGATTCTAATTTTTGATGATTCATCCTGTTTTATTTCTAAGCGATTAAACAGACTACACATAGAATTTATGTATAACGTAAGTTTTTCATTAGGATTTTGTTTTCTATTTTTAATTTCATCCAATAAATCTTCCTGATAATTATATGGGAGAAAATCTGAGTTTAATTTAGAAACTAACTCTGACCAATTTTGAAATTGACTTCTATTATTTAAATACCAATAAAATGCCTGATCAGTGAAGAGATCTGCAGCGCTAGAAAATAATTCGTTATCTGTTACACCTCGAGAAATCTTTAAACACTCTACACGTTCTAAAAATCCTGCCAAAGATTCATTTTCTGCAATTCCTGAGAAATGTATTCCCCATTTATAGATAGGTACTGGCTTAGATAAAGTGAAGCTTTGGTTCTGACCCACAGGAGTTGATTGAGCCTGAATAGTGCCCGGTAATCTAATATCAAGTTCACCCTCTAACAACAAAATCTGAGTAGCTAACCGTTTTTTCTTTTATTCTTCCTCATCATTGTTACATGACAAACGAGACACCCGATTATTTGCATGCGCTAATCTACATGTTAATCTGAGATATTCATTGTCCCTATCTGATCCTACAAATTCTGAAATTTTTTTGCTCAAATCAGATAAAGTTAACTCGATACCTTTTACTTCACTATCAAAATTCAATTGACTATTCTCATATAAAATAGAACTGCGACCGGACGCTTCTTGAGCTAAAATACCCCTCAACAATTTTCTACGTTCCGCCACTGTCGGTATTACTTCAACATTTCTATATGCCAATCCGTGTTCCAGCTCATGAGATAATAAATATTCGACCTTCAATTTATAAGGCAAAGACATTTTTGTACTTAATTTCAATAAAGTTCTCTTGGTAATTAAAGTTAAGTTAGAATTTTATACTCTAATGATAGAAAAAAAATTTTGAAACAAATTCTCAACAAAATTAATTTACAATTTGAAGGTCACTGAAAGGTAACAAATGAATTGATATAAAAACTGAGTAATATATGAATCGTTAAGCTTCACACCAGTTATAAATATAATATAACATATATCATATAATATTTCAAACAACGAAAAAGAGGTATATATTTATTACACAGGACTTGTTTTATGAAAGCAGAAAGCATAAAATATAAGTAAAAGTTAAACAGTGAACATAATATCAAAGATATTTCCCCCATAATAGCAGGAAAAAAAATTCAATTATCAAAATTTTTTACCAAAAAGAAATAGCAGTTAACAACATGTAAAAGTTAATACACGTTGGAGAGCCAATGAAACAAAAACCTCTTACTCTCAGGGTAAAAATTATTTAAATGATTGAAAGAATTAAAAGAGAGTAGGTTCTTTAAAAACTGACAAAGAGATTGGAGATAATTGAGCCAGTTCTCAGGGTTCTGTTATCTGAAAGAAGTTAATTAAAGAAAAAAAATGTGAAAAAGAAAGAGAAAGAGAGAGAGAGAAAAACTAAAAAACAGTAAAGTTACATCAATAGTAAGGGCGCCACTAACTTTGTTCCTAAACAAAATTAGAAAAAAATCAACCTCCTTAATCAGTCAACTCTTACCTGCTGTGCTCTGCTAGTTTTTTGACAATACTTATGAAAAAAAATGTGCTGAAGGCTATTTCTCAGGTCTTCCTGTATAATAAATAAAACAACAGACTACTAATATGTATGAATATAATGAATGAAAAAATATTTAAACGTGTTACATAGTTTGACAATAATTGGTTAGTAAAAGTGTGTATGTGTGAAGAAAAAGAAAGTATAAATTAAAACTAAAACGAGCTGTACAAATATGAATGGTGAAGCCATACAATATAATTCTACTATCTTGAAGTAGCAAGTCGAAGTCGATTCTCCATAAAATCTTCCTAGGTTAAATAATTCTCAGTATAATACATAGTTGAGTATCTAGATCATGAATTGGCTCTTATGGAAACACCATTTCTTGTGAGTCAATACAAATTGCCGACAAATCTTCATCTTAGTTCTTCCGTCGGGTGATTTACGTTAAATTTACCGATATAATTAAATTATTTCTGGCGGTATCGCAGTAATCCCTGCGAATTTGTTCTTAGAACAAGTTTTTTCAATAAATATACGGAATATTTAAAAATTTTATCAGGATTTCTGCGACTACCATTCTCTATTACAAACTCTCGTCTAGTGCTGCATTCCGAATGTCTATTCAGGATTTTTTTTTCTGTGAGATATCTATACAGTTTATTCAACCAACATTTAAATAGTTGTTTAAAACATTGGCAAGGAAGGACGTGTGGTCTATTCCACCAAGAAATTTAACATTCATCGCTGAATTATTTATTTAAAACTCTATTAGAAATGTTAACTGCTAAGTGAACGTTTCACAAGATAAAATAAGATTGAAAAAACGGAAGAAATAAGTCATTAACCGCTGAAAAAATAATAGGTCGTAAGATTTACATTTTCTTAAGTGCAGATATAGATTTACGTGTTTTGTTATAAATAATAGTGAAAAACCGTCATTAGCAAAAGTATGAACAAGTTTCAAAGTATTAAACAAAACCAAAGTTGAGGTAGGTGGAAAGATGATTTTTCTCAAAAGAAAGGGAAAAAACTTCGCTATGAAAAACATCGAGTCACGAATCGTTAATTGTTTTTATGAATTATTTTACTTACCAGAGGTATGGAGATATCCAAAACGTTCCTTCCTACTGGAACCTTTTTAAGAATTTATTTTGATGTATTTTACTGTTTTTAATGAAACTAAATTATTCAACAATATATTGATAAAATGTTGAAAATTATAAGAAATTGACAATTGTTTCGATATTGAATATCATGGTCAGAATGACAGAAGTAACATTTCATTTGATGAATACCTGATGTTTCATAATTACTTTTGGCTAGACCAAGAAACGACCTACCTTGTCATTGAGTTAATATATATCAATAGAAAGAAGAAGATTATATTATCACGAATATCAAAGCTTAGATATTTATCTGTTCATTGACGACTTTATATTGTGGATTCCTTCTGTGTCTTCCAATTTCCAATTCTTCAAAGAAATATAGTTCTTGTTTCTTATCACTGTAATGTTTTTCTTCGACATTAAAACGTTTTTATTACGCGTAGGATTAATTCATACACTTGGTAGGTTCACTTACTTAATTTATTTATTCACTACACTATTCACTGATTATATAGACAGTGTATTCACTTAAACTAATTTATATAAACACTTCACTAATTTATATTCACTTATTTACTGTTTATCTCACGATGTCAAATTATAAACTGAACTCACTCTCCCTGATCGGTCCTTTATATATTAGTGCCTTTTTTACTAGATAATTCTAGATTGCGGCTTATACGAAAACAATTGGCTTTCTGGCATTTTCTCGATAAGACTGGTCACAAAAATAATGTCTAGATAAGATAGTCACAATTGTAAACAGTTCTAAGAAACCCCTGCGCATCAGCCATAATTTTAACTTTCATACATTGCTTAGACAAGGTCGGATTCAAGGTCTATACTAGTGTGCTATTTCGTAACCTTACCCCCTCCTTAAATGTAAGTTCCTTCTGGAACTTCTGTGTAGCCGAGACTGGATGTTTGAATCGGTAACTGGCCACATTTCCATACTTTCCGATCTTATGGGAATGACAGGGCACCGTCTTCAACGGATACTGATAACAGGGATTGTAGCTGCAAATTAATATCTGGACACCGGTATCTTGGAAGATAACCTCTACCAAGTTCCTGATGACTCGCTCATCCAACTGGTTACTCGCTATCTTATGCATAGCCAGTTTCTTCAAGCTGAATTCTAACATATGGTCTCGGAGGTTTCGAAATGCTTCCCACACATCGCGGTAGGTAGATCGATCTTGAAATTCATTTTTAGTTACCACGCAGAAGACGTACCGCGAGTTATGTTTCAGTTTCAGTGTCTTGCCAGGGGCTGGAATCTGGTCTTCAAGTTTTTCTAATTGCCCAAACTTCTTCCGAAAGATGAGAGCCTACCCTCGTGCGTTCTTGATAGGGGCGGGGATGTTGTTTGCCAGTGAATAATCTTCCGGGAGAGTGAACAAATTCATCATTATCGTCAAGCCTTCTTTTCAATTGGATCATGTATTCTTTTCCTGCTAGATCTTCTCCAGGCCGACAGTCAAATTCCAAATCACAAGGAAGCCTCATTTCACGTCCAAACAATATTTATTTTCGCAGGTGTTTCACCCGTTGACTCATTGACGGCAGATCAATGAGCTAATACGAATAGGGAAAGATACTGGTCCCAATCTCTCTGATGGCTGGTCCTGGTCTTCTTCATTCCCAGCTTGTCGCAAATCTCCTGGAATATATGGCTTTCAAAATTTCTTCCCTGGTCACTGTGGACCTGAGGGCACTCCATATCGGCTGATGAATTCTTTCACCAATACATCCGCGACAGTTGTGGTCCCTTGAATAGGGATCACGTATATTTCAACCCACTTTGTGAAATAATCCATTACAACCAGGATGTACTTACCACTATTTTCTGTCGTCGTAAATGGTCCAGCGATATCCAAAGCAATCCTTTCGAAAAGGCTTCCAACATTGTACTATTTCATGGGTGCCTTTCTCTTACGATGTGTTCCATTACTCGTAGCAAAAGTCATACATTTCTTACACCAGTCCTTCACATCATCGGAGCTGTTCATCCAATGAAACCTCTCACGGATTCGCTGGAGGGTTTTCTTCACTACCAGATGACCTCCCGATGGACTGTCGTGTAACTTCTTCAGTACTTCAGCTACTCTTGTTCTCGGGATAACTAGCTGTCTCCTCATCATTGAACCATCATCGTTTCCAAGGACTCTTTCCAACAGTTCTTTTTCGAAGAAAAGTGAGTCCCACTGAGCCCAATACGCATTGAGTTCCGATGAAAACTTTGACACTTCTTGCCAGGTAGGTCGCCGATTTTCTTTCTTCCATTGTCGGATCATCTTCAGGTGAGGATCATTTTCCTGATCTTCTCTGATCCTGGTGGGTGACCATTCCTCGTTGACTACAGTAGTTCTTGAAACTGCAGCTTCCCTACGGCTGCCTGGGGAGGTAGTCGGCATTTCGGTGACTCACGTCAGCTCGATGTTCGATGTTGAAAGCGTACTCTTGAAGTCGTTCAATCCATCTAGCGATCTGGCCTTCGGGATTCTTGAACTGCATCAACCACTTGAGTGCTGCATGATCAGTCCGGATTAAGAACTTCCTACCATAAAGATACTGGTAAAAGTGTTCAACGGACTCCACGACCGCTAAAAGTTCCCTTCTTGTGACGCAGTAGTTTCGTTCCGGTTTGGAGAGGACTTTACTGAAATATCCCAGCACTCTTTCTTGCCCTCGTTGGATCTGTAAGAGCACTCCTCCAATTCCTACGTTGCTTGCGTCTGTGTCAAGAATAAAGTCTCCTTCAGGTAATGGGTATCCTAATATCGGCGCCGTGGTTAAATGCCCCTTCAAGGTTTCAAAACCTGTTTGACAGTCTTCGTCCCATTTGAAGGGTCTTGCTTCTTCTGTAAGTCGAGTTAGAGGCTTGGCAATATCTCCAAACTTCCTGATAAATCTTCTATAATATGTGCAAAATCCGACGAAACTCCCAATTTGATGTTTGTCGGTTGGTTGCGGCCATTGCTGAATGGAAGCAATTCCACCGCCACTCCTTCATTGCTCACTGTATGACTCGGTTTTGGAATAGCTGACATTTCTTCAGTTTCAACATGAGCTGGGCAGCTTGGAGTCGTTTGAATACGTCTTCCAAATTCTTCAGGTGTTCGTCAAATGTCGTCCCCAGTACTACGATGTTGTCCAAATAGACCAGGCATGTCTTCCAAGAGAACCCTCTCAAGACATTTTCCACGAGTCATTCAAATGTCGCGGGCGCATTGCAGAGTCGGAATGGCACGACGTTGAATTGTCATAATCCAGATCCGGTGGCAAAAGCAGTCTTCTCTTTGTCTTCTGGGTTGATTTCCACTTGCCAATAACCAGACTTCAGGTCCAAGGTGAAAGAAGTTTGCTGCCAGCCAAAGTATCTAGCGTATCGTCAATTCACGGCAGAGGATAGCTGTCTTTCTTAGTCACGTTGTTTAGCTAGCGATAATACACGCAGAATCTCGTAGTTCCATCCTTTCTCTTGACGAGCACTACTGCAGACACCCATGGACCAGTAGATAGTTCTATTACTTTTTCTTCTGCCATCTCTCGAATTATCCTTTAAGCTTCCTCTCTCTTTGCTCGTGGAAGTCCTCAAGCTGATTGCCTAATTGGCTTAACATTACCAGTATAGATATTGTGTTTGACGGCTGATGTTCTACCAGTCTTCCTTCCTTTTGGTATGAATAGGTCTCGAGACTGCTGTTGGAGACATTCACTTTTTTTCAGCTCGATTCAAGGATTGATACTGATAACGCCTATTTGAATCTGGCATTAAAATTGTCAGTGGTCGTTGATTGACGAACTATAGACGTCACTGGTGCGCAGGATCCAATTCTGGTTTCCTTCTTGATAGTAACTGGGTAATAATTCACGTTTATAACACGTACTGGGATCTCTATCGTCGACGTAACCAATTCTTTCCCAATTAGTACTCCTTTGCCAACGTCTCCGTCATGGTTCCTTGGCTCCATCATAACCGATGTACCTTCCTCCATGATTCCCTGTAGCCGTGCTACTATCATGGTATCGCTTCGTGCAGGTAGGAGGGCATCTTCTTGTACAGCTGCCAACACCGCGCTGCCTTCATATGGATGAAGGAATACCTCCTCGCAACCCACTTTAATTGTTGTGTTTCTAAAATCTAATTTGAAACCATGTACATTCATCACGTCCATTTCTAGAATCACGTCTTCTTCAATGTCAGCTACGACTACAGTATGTGTGAACTTTTCTGCGCCAATTTCCAATTGGATTTGTGTTTCCCCGTAAACGTTGGCACTCTGCCTTCTCTTTATTAGACCAATTATTCACTCTAGTGGCTGCTTCATACTGTTTCACATAATTGGTCCACGAAATTTTCCCATCTAACGTTGGGGCATTGACTCGGGTAAAACTACTAATGTCTTCCAACTTAGGGTGTGTTTCTGGCTGACAAGGTTTTGTTTGCTCGGTCTTCTTTTCTTCGGCTGGCGTGTCTTGAGTCCTTATATCTGTCATCTTTTTTTCTAACTCCTGGATTTACTCGTCCATGGTTGACATCTTATTCTCGATCTCAGATTTTAAAGACGAAATTTCGTTTTCAACGTCAGCGGCAATGTCGTTTTTCATTATTAAAATATCGGCAGATATATCGTTCTTCATAGCAGAAATCTTCTCGTCCATATTAGCAGAAATGTCGTTCTTAATAGCAGAAATATCGTTCATTATACCAGAAATATCGCTTTTCACATTCATTGAAGTCTTCTCGTCCATGGCAGAAATCTTTTCGTCCATCTTAGCAGAAATGTCGTTCTTCATAGCAGAAATCTTCTCGTCCATGTTGGCAGAAATTGACTAGATTAAGGTGGAAGCCTCGTCATTAAATAAAACATTTTTCAGTGCCAGTTCAACTCTTCCTACTAATTCACTTTTCTTACCGGACGTTTCCAACTCACGATCTTCCAATTCTGCTCTTAACTCAGTCACTTCCAACTCACATAGTCTCTTGGCCATTTTTACGTAGCAATTTATTTATATTACCCTACTTCTGACACCAATGTATGTGTTTTTCTTAGTTATTACAACGTTTTTATTACGGGTGGGATAAATTCATATACTCGGTAGGTTCACTTAATTAATTCATTTACTCACTACACGATACACTAATAATATAAACAGTATATCCACTCAAACTAGTTTATATTCACTTATCTACTGTTTATCTCACGATGTCAAATTATAAACTAAACTCACTCTCCCAGATCGGGCCTTTATATATTAGTGCATTTTCTACTAGATATTTCTAGATTGCGGATTATACAGAAACAATTGGCTTTCTGGCATTTTCTACATAAGACTGGTCACATAGACAATGTAGAGATAAGATAGTCACAATCGTAAACAGTTCTAAGAAATTCCTATGCATCTGCCATAATTTTAACTTTGATACATTGCTTATCCAGAGTAGGATTCAGGGTCTACACTAGTGTGTCATTTCGTAACATCACAAATATGTAGTACTCCTAGTTCTGTGTTAGGTGTCAATGCATAACTGGTTTCAAGTAGATGTTTTCTGGGATTTATCTGGTTGTTTAATTTGTATGCTCGTAAGTGTTCACTATATCTGATTTCAAAATTGTTTGTCCCAAATGGACAGCATTAAATTCTGGATATATAAATTCATTTTTGTTTTTGTTATTTTTGTTTTTACATTTAACATTTTTTTTTGTATAGCCAATGATAATTATTAAACATCAGTTAGGCATCACATGAAAAGTAACTTCTGTCATTCTAACGATGATATATAGTATCGAAGCAATTGTCAAATTTCTTAAAATTTACAACAGTTTATCCATATATTGTGGAATTATCTAGAAACATTGAGTTCCATTTAAAACAGTAATATGAGCAGATAGCACAAAGTTAGGGTCGAGACAGTAAATGTCATTGATGTATTTTCACCTCTGTGGTTTATATCATGTTCATGAGTTGAAAGAGGAAATTGCCACTTTTGTAGAAGAGAAGAACTGACCGGAAGCCAAAAACATTCGGTTGAGTTAGTTAGTTAAATGTGGTCGTTTTTCCTTGATTGCATCAACCAATTGATCCAATAATGCACGATAATACTCTCCTGTGATTGTGGATCCCTTTTCAAGATAATCGAGGAGCAATATTCCGTGTGCATCCCAAAATACCATGTCCATAAACTTGCCAGCCGATTTCGCTGTTTTCGCCTTCTTCAGATCACTTCCACCAGCTTCCACCCATTGCTTAGATTGATTTTTGGTTTCAGGTGTGTAGTGGTGTACCCACGTTCCATCAACAGTGATTAACCTACGCCAAAAATCAGCAGGATTATGCTTTATCATGTCCAAACACCGCTGTGAAATGATCTGTCGAACTCATTTTTGTTCAAGACTGAGCAAACGCGGCACCCATCTTGCCGATAGCTTTTTCATATGCAAATGTTCATGCAAAATGTTGAACATACGTTCATACGATATGTTTACCATTTCAGCAATCTCACGTATTTTGACCCGGCGATAATTCATAACGATATCGAGGATTTTATTCACATTTTCTTCAGTAACCACCTCTTTTGGCCTTCCTGTTGATGGTATTGTTGCAGTGCTTGTTCGGCCCCGTTTAAATTCAGCAATCCAATATTTTACCATATAATCCGACGGAGCAGATTCGCCGTAATGTTTATCAAGCTTTTCTTTTGTCTCTTTCGCCGTTTTTCCTTTCAAATAATAGTGTTTAATCACCACACGAAATTTACTTTTTTCCATTTTCCAAGAAACACAAAGGTTGCTCACTTCAAACGACTACAACAAATAAACTAATCGATGAATTTGGCTGAAATTTTAACAGCTGACGTTTGACAGATCGTAATTTCTAAGACAGAAAAAGTTTTTGTGTTTGAGCTGCCATCTAGCGCTAGGTAGCTTCAATATAAAAACGCCCTCGTACTTGGCTGACATATTCGAGATATGGAAAACCCTAAATCTACAACTCCACGGAGCAAACACAAATATTATATTGCATACCAGTGATAAAGTTAGTACTTTTTGTTGAAGTTGGAACTCTGGGGTAGATATGTGTAATAAAAAAAGAAAAACTGTTTGCAAATGTAAATGAGTGTGTCAAAACATACAAGGAAGAAGAATTGTATGTGAAAGTTGTTTTTGTAACAATAGAAACTCTTTTAACCGTGTTGGCACATAATTTTAAAAAGTATTTTCTTCATTGACGACAAATTGGTAGCAAGTTACGAAGGGGTTAGGAATAAATTTCGATATCCTGCGGTGGCTGCTTTAAATATAGAATATAGGACTCGACTGAATATAGGCAAAGAGTGGCTATTTGAACAAAAACTCTTTTACCTTTGCTGTATGATACCGGTCCAAGGGAGTCAATCATGATATTATTAAAGCTAGTATTCATTTAGTGATGATGAGTTTATTAATAGTTTCATTTGGTATTTGACAGTACCTACTTATACAATCATAGTTATTATAATTAGATAATATATTAGTTTAGGCGTGTACAAGTAGTTACTTAATTTTTTGTAATATCAGAATATCCACAGGTTGAGGAACACTGTCTTAATCTTCTCCCGATTACGTCCCATACATGTTCAATTGGAGACAAATCCGAAGATTTGGGGGCTAAGGTATTTACGTCAGGTGGAATTCGTCCAAGGTTTGTCTGGGTGTATGTGACTGAGCGTTTCCTTGCTGAAAACTTGGATTTTGAAGTGTCCTCAGGTAAGGAATCAAATGAGGTTCTAATATTTCTTGAATGTATCGATATGCATTCAATTACCCCTGATGAAGACTGAAGCTGACCTTAAGCCCCCCATCATAACAACAACAGTGGGATGTGTTCCATTCCTGATTCCACACTAGTCGTTCTTGGCACCATTGAAGTCGATTTCATCGATATTCCAGATTTAAAGGGAACACCAAGTGAGGTCGATATGAGAAAAGTCCAAACCTGATAACATTATCCATACTATTCTTAATTATATCAGCAATTTCTCGGAGCGACAGCGAAGCTTTCCTCTAACCCAGCTGCTGATAATTCACATTTATTCGCGCTTTAAGGCATGATAAACAATTGTGAATTCCTGGCAACGTTTCAAACCACTGTTCTCGAATAAATTATGTGTTCTGATAACGGAATGGGCCAGTTCATCCAGTATTTACAGCAAAAAAATAATTGGATTGAAACAAGATTGTTCAACTCATGGCGCACAAATTCTGATCTTCCATTAAGACTTTGATGGTAAACATGTATGTGAAATATTTTTGAAATAAAATAATATTTAATGCGTGTTCGGGATTCTATGTCACTGAGTATATTTTAACGAAGAATGCCATTTCAAAAAGCTAATCGTATTATAGAGTAGATGGAAACTTTTCCGTTCGATTCCTATTTTTGGTTTTACCCTAAATTACAACAGTAATTTAGTTATTTCAATAATATTGATCGATATTTGAATTAGAAATTGCTAAAATGAATTTAAACTCAACTTACAAAGAGTTACAGGTGGAATTCAGTTCAGTCATGTTCAAAATTCTACGACCTTGAAAACTCTATATATACAAACATGAATGTGCATAAGCAAGTTCTTAGATTGAGAAAATATCGAATACAAACATACCTTCACGTTCATACTGCATAATAAATCCAGAACTACATTCAAGCAATTTTCATATAGGAATAAAGCAGTTTGATATTTCGAGTTTCGGCCGAAAATATTGAAATTCAACACAAGTTGCCTGCAAAAAAGTATCGGAAACCTGGGAATGGAAATACGTCAAGGATTCTGTTTAGCATATTTACCTAGAACATATGTCCCCCAAATCAACAACAGAACAAATATTTCTGTTCTTCTTTTTATTTATTCCTGTCATCGGCTTCTTAACTTTCTCCGAGATTAAAAAGTGTCGGAGATTTGTGGAAGACAGTTCAACAGGACTATGATTTATTTTGTATATCAAAAATATACCACAATGTCAAAATAGGTGATTGAAACTCGATTGTCCGGAGTTGCAGTACAAACCACACTTCATTAATAGTGTAAAATAGTTGTAGTAATAGTTTAGCAGTACTCAAATTCCTAAAATATACAAAATGTACAATTGTCTAACTAAATTTATAAAATCTTATAATGAATTGCTCACGGTTGCCTCTATCGTTTCAATATTTGTTATACATTTTGGGGGACAAATTTTTATAACTTATCCTGTTTTAAAGTCGTATAATTTAAGTTATGAACAATATATTCATAACCGCATTTCAAAAAATTAATGTATCATTTTTCACACACCAGTCCGGTACAGCTATTTTGGACTCAAGACGCTGTACCATATTCTTGTCGTTGTTGACAGGTAGCACGGCGACTTTAACAACAGGTCTTTCGAAAATACCTGTAATAGTTTAAACTTTCGCTCTTCTGACCTGACCATCTGGATCTTTTTTACTTAAACTACTCTGCTCTTTGGCTAATTGCAGTGCGGAAAATCTTTAATCACGATATCTCTCACTTTTGCAGGAAAAACTTGTTTAAACCATTTACTGCGCAACAATAGTTTTGGAATGTATTATGATACAAAACTTCGCCAACACTTAAATAAGTATTTGTGCAGATAATTGAGTCCAACACTTAAATAGTTATTTGTACAGATAATTGAGTTCTAGTATTTTATCATCATCGTTCAGTTGTCCAATCGCTTTAATGCCATTGCAAGATACAATCAGGAAACCATTGGGCGGTTGTGCCTCTTATTCATCAGTATACACGGGAAGATAAGTAAGTGGTCTCGAAGTAACTATATTTTCTGCCGCAATGAGACTACTCTGCAGTAAGAGGTCGGAAACCAGGAGTGGATGGAATTTTTTCAGCACTCCGCAGCAAGGGATAGAGGAGATTCTCCCTCACCTGCTGAAGATTATAAGAAGCAGTTTAGCAGTGGGTCTAACACCTAGAAAATTGAGAAGGGCCAGGGTAACCTTCATACCAAAAATAGGGAAAACAGATGGCACTGATCCCCGATCTTTTAGACCCATCTGTCTAACATCGTTTCTACTCAAAACGATGGAGATAGTAGTGTATAATTACATTAGAACAGAGAACCTGGAGAATACACCACGTCATAAATGTCAGCGTGCTAACAGAGCGGATCGATCCACTGCGACGGCTCTATATCAGCTGACCGAAGTTATCCAGAGAACTCTGAACAACAAAGAAATCGCAATATGCGCATTCCTGGATATATCTGGAGCCTTTGACAACACAACTCATATGTCTGTCAAAGAAGCACTAAAAAGGCGAGGAGTAAATGCAACCATTGTAAAATGGATGCATGAGTTGTTGACGACGAGGATAGCTTAGACACAGGTGGGGAATCAAACCACCTCAGTTAAAGCCACTCGGGGGACACCTCAAGGGGGAGTGATATCTCCCTTTCTATGGAACATCGTAGTAGATAAGTTGTAACGTTTTGGTTTTGGGATACGCCACTGTCTTTCGGCAAATCTTATTAGTTTGAATTATTGGCACCTAGTAGTTAGGCCACCAATAATACTGGTTAAGGACAGGGTATATGTTAGTTGGTGGGAGTGAGACAAAGTGATTTTTAATTCCTTTGGATAGGATATTTTTGGAGTGGCCAGGGTAGAATCGAAAAAGCGAGAGGCTTTACCTGTACCCGTTGACATTCCTTTGGTGGTCGATTAGAAGCCCCTGACATTCCCAATTAGTGATTTGTGTGGAAAACCCTTCTGAAAAGGGTTTCAAGGTACCTTATAGGTTAACCTTTGTTGGGCAAGATATGATTTTTTGTGTTGTTTTGAGAACTTGAGCTGAATATTAACCTACACTCTACGCCCAAGTCCAAAAAGGAATTTTATTAGGGGTGGTCGCCGATTTATCTCTGCAAGGCACGCGAACTATTGGCGAGACCGAAAAAGCTTGGAGAAAAGTGTACAGAGTTTTCCAGAGCGTCGGGGGACCTACTTATAGAGACAATCAGGCTAGATCTTTTTTTAACTTAAATTTCAATACTCCAAATGTTAATTGTGGAATTCCGGAGAAATTTATTGTGATATTTTTCTAATTTTTAGTAACGGATATTAATTAAAATCCCTACAGAAATAAGTTACGTTCATACAATACAATATGTAGATTTATATTTTTTTAAAAGGTAAACTATAGTACTATAGTGCCGAGAGGTCACTGTATTTAATTTTCTTAAACATATTTAAGGTCTTGAATAATTTACCAATTAAGAATTAAGTGACTCCAATTTCTCATTTAAATATTTTATCAAGAACCTATTAAGTATTATTCTCATTGTCATAAAAATTACTATATTCTAATTTGTATGGAAGGATGATCTTTGTCTTTCTTTTAAAATAAATTTTCATCGTTTGGTCTCACCTCTCACTTTAGATTTTATATGTTTTGCAATTTGGTGAAATGTATAATCTACAAATTACTTGTTTTATTAACTTTTTTATTATATAAGACAAAATTGCATGGCGCCACGGGTTATGTGATGTGTTCCTGATTCTCTCCCATCAACGCTTTCCTATGAAAAGCTGCCGTTTGCATTTGTAACCTTCGAATTTTCTCAAATATAGTTAAATTCAATAGAGTTATCAAACCCCAGGTTACAGAGTTGCTCTACAGGCTGACGCAGCTTGGCTTCGAATGTATGGGCTATGCAGATGACATAGTTCTAATAATCAGAGGCAAGTTCGAGAGCACCTTGTGTGATTTATTACAAAAGGGCATCAGAATCATTGAGCAATGGTGCTTGTCAGTGGGGCTAAACATCAACCTGAACAAAACCATAGTATTTCCAATTACCCGGAAACGAACACTTCCAGCCATGAAACCCATATCCTTAGACGAGGAAATCATAACATGGAAATCAGAAATTGAATATCTAGGGATAAAATTAACTGTCTCGACCCTTACTTTGTGGAATCTACTCATATAAGTATTTCAAATGGAACCTACTGTTTCTAGTTGACTCCACAATATATTGAAAAGATGTTGAAAATTCTAAAAATTGACAATTGTTTCTATATTACCTAAATATCATCGTCAGAATGACAGAAGTTACAATTCATTTGATGCCTACCTGATGTTTAATAGTTAACTCACATCGACTAATCCGTCAACAAAACAAGAAGTTGGAAGATTATAAAACAATGATTAACGTTATTTAATTTTTACAAGTAGTTTTATTGAATAAAATTTATATGTTGAATGAAAATTGAAATTTAAAAATTATATTATATTTTACAACTTGATTTATTATTTAGAAAAAAATTAGAAACTGAAAAGAAATTGAAATTTTAAAATGTTATATGAAAAAAATTAGATTCTGATAGAAAATTAAACATGAATGAATTAAAAATTTTACAAAGAAGATATTAATTTACATGTGGTACAAAACTAATAAGTTAATTAATCCATGAACTATAGTTGGAAATTATCGATTATGGACGTTAGTACTTTCCTTGTTTTTTTTTCTTTCCCAACGATGAATGTGATGACGTACAAAGGAATCGGGAACCAATCAGCTGGCTGCCGTCAAGCCAAGTCAAGTCGGTTTTGAGTAGAGCCGTGGTCCCAGCCGGTAGAGTTTAACTGGTAGAATTTCAGCCGGTGAAAAAGCTTAGGTCGGTACTAAGGCTTAGGCTGGTAAAATAAATTTTAGGCCGGTAAGAAAAATTGCTAGAAAAGACACTTGAATCAGATATAGTTCTTGAATTCAGTAAAATGCAGGATATTCTGGAGATCGGAACTACAGTAGGTACAAGTAACATAAGTACAAAATTATGAAATGATATCTAAACAACGTGGTTCATATATCCTGTATTTTACAATATTTTACGAAAATTTATTTATTTTAGAAATAGAAAGCACAATAAAAATCATAAGAAAAGTCACTAATCCATTTCTTTAACGTAAAAATCCATTGTTATGAAAAAGATATAAAGAACCAGAACAAAATATATATAACAATAACGAAATCGACATAATATATCTCTGGTACTGAATGTTTCAAAGAAAAATTACTTTGAAACTATTAAGTACAATGTAAGAATAAATTAGCGAAGAAATATTTCACATTTTAAGCGAAACTACTCACCATTCATATGAATGCACTTCGATACGGTAGGATGATAGAACTCAACAATCAGTATATTTCGTTAAAGAAGTAAGGGCAGAACCTCAGCGCGCATTGGCTTAAATATCCTAATGAAAACAAACTTATCCGAAAATTTAAAGTTCGACAACCATCGACAAGAAGTATTATTAGAAGTTACGAGGGGTAAACGAAATTTACGTTACTCTTTCATCGACGAGAAATATTACGAGTGCTGAACGAAATTTACGTTACATGACTTAATACATGTTAATAGAAAAAAGAAGATATGATAATACAAATATTAAAGCGTAGATATTATTAGCCCTATGGGGATATCCAGGATCTTAACAACTCAGCGAATCTCCCCGGTCAGAATAAAATTCCAATATATTCCACTCTCAACTAAACCCAATACTAAACCGGAAATATTATGATTTTACCTAAAGGTATAACATTATATATAGTGGTAACATTATATATAGTGGTGAAAGTTCCAAGGAAATTTAATCCTCCAAAAAACCCTGAACGTTTGTCGAGTAAGTAGATAGCTGTTGGTAAGTACAACAGATTTCCACATAATAATGAAAAAACTCTTAGTTTTGGCCCTATTAAATATGTTTCGTTGCAATTATAGTTTAATAATTAGTTCTAGGTGAAAACTTAGCTCTAGAGGAGACTGTGCCAGAGAAGTTACCATAACCAGCTACTTCAAATTTAGTTTTGGATGTAGAATCAGGTCAATAATTGTTGACATCTAAAAGCAGTTTGAGTGAAGACAGTTTATGTACTCCCTCACCGTTAATAGTAAAAATGGATCCAATGAGTGAAATCGCTCAGCTACAGCTTAAATTAAACATGTTGAAGAAGTTGTATGGAAGAGGAAGACGTAGAGCTTATAGACACAAAAACTGTGAGAACCACACAAAAGAAGCTAATAAAAAAGATAAAAAACTCCCAATTCGTCGGACTGTGAACTACTTAAGCAAATATTCAACGATGATCCAATAGAAGCTTTAAAAAAGAAAAAATAATGGAAAAACAACAACACTAATGAAGTAGACCAACAACACCGTTACAAGTTCTTTAAAATTGAAATTCAGTTGTGGTAGTAGTGGATATACCGAATTAATGAAACAAGGATACCCTCTCCCATCAACCAGAACTTTACAGAGAAAACTCAAGAACTTCAGGTATTCCAAATGACGTGTTTCCATTTCTAGAATTGAAAGTGGAACAATTTTCATCTCATGAAAAGGATTGTGCCTTGGTTTTGGATGAAATGGCTCTAAAACATTTTTTGAAATATTAGTTTAAAAGATTTTTCTTTCAAAACTGTCCATAAAAATGTTTGCCAAAATTGGTGATATAGGGCGATCCATTGGTAAACCTACATTTTGAATATATATCTTATTGTCAAAAGTGAAATATTTCTGATTAATACCTACATCAAATAAATGAAGGTTTGCCAATGGGTAGCTCCATATCACCAATTTTGGCAAATATTCATATGAACAGCTTAGAAAGAAAAATCTTTGAGAGTAATATTTCAAAAGAAGGTTTTATTTTGGTATAGATATGTAGATGACATATTTGCTTATTTTATAGGTACCGGATGACAATTAGATATATTTATCAACCATATTAATAATTTACACCCAAAAATTAAATTCAAATTAGAAGTTGAAGAAAATAACTCAATCAATTTTCTTGATTTAAAAATTGAAAGAGTTAATAATGTACTTGGTTATTCAAATCACGGGAAACCAAGATACACTGATGTGACTATTCCATATAGATCCAATCATCCCATATCACATAAATTGGCGGCATGTAATTGACTGATACATAGAGCATTTTCAGTTCTCATGAACAAATGTAATTTTGATAGAGAAATTAATACAATTAAACAAATAGCAACATCCAACGGATATCCATTACAAATGATAAATAAACTAATCAATAAAAAAGAGGAAAATGTGGCACTACAACTAATATTTCCTGAAGAAACTAAAGAAATAAAAAGTTATAAAACAATCACATATGCAGGAAATATTTCTAATAATATTTCAAAGGTAATAGCCACAAATACAACAATTTTTTTCAAAACAGGAAGTAACTTGAGTAAAAAATTGTTAAATGTAAAAACAAAAATATCCTCATTAAAGAAGTCTGGTCAAGAATTGTCTATTCGGGTCAAACCCTTAGAAATTTTGAAATTCGATACAGTGAACACTTAGCATACAGATTGAAACAACCAGATAAATCCCATTACGCAAAACATCTACTTGACACCAATCATTCATTGATACCTAACCCAGAACTAGAAGTACTACATATTTGTGATAAGAAACAAAAACTGGATTTCCTTGAAGAGTTGGAGACACTTAAGAAACCCACAATATGAAGTCGTCAATGAACAGATAAATCTAGGGAGTTCTCCACTAATAAAATGTCTTCTTAAGTGATAATTGTAAAGATCAGCAAATATAGCTTGCCTGGTTTTATATATCGTTATACTGATCGTTACTGGAAAAATGATATCCAGGTTATCACCATAGGGCTAATAATATCTAAGCTTAAATATTTGTAATATCATATCTCCTTTTTTATCTAATAACATATATTAAGTCAATCACTAGGTAGGTCCCTTCTTCGTCTAGCCAAAAATAATTATCAAACATCAGGTAGGCATCAACTTAAATGTAACTTCTGTCATTCTGACGATGATATTTAATATCGAAGCAATTGTTAAATTTCTTAGAATTTTTAACTTTTTATTCATTATATTGTGAAATTATTTAGAAACAGTAAGTTTCATTCGAAAACAGTAATATGAGTAGATTCCACGAAGTAAGGGTCGAGACAGTTGATTTCATAAATAATATTGGTTTATAGTATGGACTATCCTCGAATATGGTCATGTCCAGTCATATCTCAGACATTAGATTTTTTTAAACTTGCATCGAAACTCTTAGAAGAAGATCTCCTTCCGACACATTTTTCTCAAATAAAAGTGTCAACTCCAACTAATGTTGTTAGTCACTCAGTTAGTAGCACTCTCAAATTTTTGGCTGAACAACTCAATTAACCAGAATATTTGACAACGGCATGGTTTACTGACCAAGTAGAAACATGGGTTCATTCAATGAATAAATAAATGAATAAATTTATTGTTCTCTAGTACAACAATGATACATGAACAAGAGGAGAATATTAGGTTACATCTATTAATGCGTGAACTGGTTGAGGTGCCCTCAGTAGTTCATTTACAATGAATGCTCTCACTTTCATTGCCTCGCTCATAAACCTGTGAAGCTTTTGCATTATCATAGTGTCGCTTGAAGTTAATAAAGCATCAAGGTCATCTGAATAACTCCCGGGTTTTACTTCCGTAGACCACTATACATCGGACAAGTCAGGATGATGTGCTCCAGGGATCTAGGTGTTTGTGGATAACAGATTGAGCAAATTTATTTTGTTTTGATCAAATACGGGTTTTTACTTAATATATGTACAAAGTTTCTGTATTAGTAGTACGTAATTGTCCAATCAATATTTCAATATAGAGGGGGAGCGTGTGATTGAGATAGTTGATTGGTACAGATGGTGTGTAATCTCTTAAAAGAAACTTATATTGTGGATGGTAAGTACTAAGCAAAATTTTATTTATATCTTCCTCATAACTAAGGTTCAGACATCTAGTCAGAATTTGCTCTTTATTATTCAAATCTATATTGGAGGTAATTAAGTCAAGTGCCAGTGGCAGTATTTTTGTAAACAAGTTTGTAATCGGTATAACCAATTATACTTTATATTAACATTAGCGGCTTCATATAAATTAATTAAAGGCATATAGATGTACCTGGTGTATTCATGCTTTGCTATTCGACTCAAAAGTTCCAGCGCTAGCTTTATAATAAAATAGCTTACTTTACAAATATCTACTTCTATTCGTATTATGTATGCAGCTGTGCGCTTTTATATAAATAATAAGTTTTTCCAAAAGTTGCTCTGGATTTTTTCAATATGATCCAAGTATCGAAGAGCCCAAACACTGCTTGCGTATGTGAATGTGGGTGGGGGCTACATTAATATATGAGGTTTTGATTGAATTTAAGTCTACTATAAGAGAGGAATTTATAATTTTTAGCACTACTCTCTGTGATAATCTTGCTTTTTGTTCGCGGAATTGGAAATTATCTAAGAAAAGACAATTAAACGAGAATTTCACTCATAGGTACTCACAAGAATTAACTAGTTCTATTTCGAAGTTATTATATTTGAATTGGGGCTGTTTGCCCATGTTGGCTGCTTTACGGAAAATAACCATTTTCGTTTTTGAAGGGTTAACTTCCAGTTTAAATTCATGGCAATAAGACTCTAAAATTCTTAAATTACGGGACATTTTAACTTGAGATTCGGCAAAAAGGACAAGGTCGTCAGCATACATATACATGTTGATGTTAGTTTTCCAGTCCAGTGTAACACCTTTAGCATTATGGTTTATAAAGTTTTTATCAACATCTGAAACAAAGATTGAGGAAAGAAGCGGACTCAGTGAATCACCTTGTAAAACTCCTTTGGTAATTTGGATTTTTTCTGAAGTGTTGCTATTTTCTTCGATATAAAGATACGCTGAGTTATATAAAGTTAGGAGAGTTCTGAGAATTTTTGCACTGACCCCTCGTAAATAGAGTACGCTGTAATCTAAGGAATCAAAGGCTTTTCTAAAATCAACAAACAGAGCGAAGAGTTTTCTTGAGAGTAAGCGTAGATAATTATTAATAATCGTATATAGTACAAAAACGTTGTCATCACAACTGCGAAATTTACGAAATGCTGCTTGGCATTCTGGGAGAGTTTCAACATTTTCAGTATAATTTGTGAGTCTTACATTGATCAGCTGTGTGAACAATTTCGTCTTATGATCAAGCAGAGCTGTGCTGCGATAATTATTTGGCTCGTTTAATGGGCCTTTCTTATGAAAGTGGATCATTTTAGTTATTGACCATGTAGGGGGGAGTATCTCTTCAGAGATAATTTTATTAAATATATTTTTCAGGCAGTATATCCATTCCATGGGTAAATTTTTTAAAAATTCGTTAGAGATGTTATCATCGCCAGGAGCTTTGTTATTTTTTTCTAGATTCGGAACATAATAGATTTCCTGCATGGAAAAGGGGGTATATAAATATGGGTGTAAAACATCCGTGAATTGAAAGTCTAAGGGCGAAATGGGCTTATAAAAATATTGATAATGTATTACAAATTGATGCATCTCTATAGAATTGAATACATTTTTATTTTTGTTCATTTTGATTTCTTTCCAAAACTGAATTGGGTTTTTTATATTTGCGAATTTTGTTAACTGGCTTTTTTAAAAGCACTTTCCGTATTTTTTGTTATTTTTTTATATTCTTTTTTAGCTGTGTTATATGATTTTACACTGTTAGTATGTAGATTATTTTTTTAAATTTCTTTTAGCCGAGTTAAGCTGATTTTTTGCTAGAATACAAGTTTCATCAAACCATGGTTTCGAATCAAAGTGTAGGGACTTCTTTTGAGTATGAATTTTCTCCATGCCAAGAAATCTACAGGATCTGGTGATAGCGTCATTGATTATTCAGCTTATCAATGTCAGTAAGATTGGGGTTCAAATTATATTGTGACATGATAGTTTTATATGCTTGAGATTTCGCAATATCCCATTTATATTTTTTAGTTACAAACTCAGTTTTAGCATTGCCTTAGTTTTCTAAAAACTGTTCAATAGCTCAAGTTGTTAGACAGCTTACATGATCGGAAATGAAATTTTTATTAATACAGAAATTTGATATATTGACAATACTATTTAAGTTAGTCCAAATTAGATCAATAACACTACTACCTGATTGTCCGATGTATGTGAAGCCCCCATGAAAATCATCATATAAGCCGTTTAGTGTGATGAAGCCCAGACTCTCATGTGTCTCAACCAATAGCGTTCCTCTAAGTGTAACACTACTGTCTTTAGATTCGCGAAGTTCAATGTTTATAGGTTAATCCCGAGGATACCCACCACCAAAGTTATTGAGAAGACCTATTCTTGCATTAAAATCGTCGAAAAGAATTACTTGATCAGCAGGAAACTTACTGATAATACCTTCCACGGTCTCTTCCAAAAGCTCAATACAAGTGTGGGCATTCAGCCCTGGCTTTAAATACACTACACCTAAGATAAAACATGTGAGATGTATCTGTATCCTCAAAACAACCACATATTACACGCTTCACCAATTTTAACAGACTTTAGCTCCTTTAATGACTTCGAGACATCCTTCTTGTGCGCTAAGCAAATTTATTATTGAGATTAATAAAGGAACTATATCATTATTTGAAGTTTATTTTCAGATATATTGGTTGGCTATCAAAAAATTTAGAAACCTTTACAAACGGGTGTTCTAATCTCAGCACAATCAATGTTAGAACTACAGTCAGAATTATTGGAACAAAAAAATTATCAATTTATTTTAACTAGCCGATTTTCGCAATACTACCTTGAAAATTTATCTACCGAATGCAGTTAAAGGTAACTTGAAATTAATATCTGTATCACAATATTTAAAAAGCGGAAGTACCAGTCGTTACGATTAAGATGAATGGGAGTTTCTTGGGGGATTTTTGGATTCTATTAAGGCCTCAAATACAGTGTATGATAAAGTGAAGCTTCCAAGTAAATTAAAGACTTCCTCATACAATTTAAGTTTCAGCGAACTAAGTTCATTATATAATATTTCAGAACATATTTTAAAAAGTATTGTGAAAACTTCAAAAACTTGTGTGGCCTGTGTAGGTGCAGCATATTAAAAAAAAACAATATATGAGAAGTTTCCAAAACTCTCCTTAATCAAAAGATTTAAAGAACATCCGTTTTTTTTGCTACGGAGGTTTTTTATTATCTTTTAGAAATGGAATGTGTATTTTTAAAATAGTTAGATATTGTCTCATCCTAGAATATATACATATAAATATTTTTTAGAAAGTAAATGTCGCAAATACATTTCAATCAACCAAATTGTCACCAAGTCAAACTCAAATTAATTAAAAGATTCACTGTTTTCAGGTTGGAACTTAATTATAAAAAAATTAAATCCGCCTCAAAAAAATATAGGAGTAAGTCATTAGCAGGTAACTTGTTATGAATTAAAAAAAGCTCTCCATAATTATCAAATTAACTCAATAAAAAACAAATTGCACATCAGAAATAATATTAACAAAAATTTTTATTGTTTATAATCCGGACGAAGTAAATGTAATTTGAGAAACCGATCGAGTAATTATGTTATATTTCTGATGTTTTCAAGTTAATTATTTTATTCATAAAGTTATTCATCAAAAAATAAAAGATAAGTAAATTAACTCTCTCGACCCCTAATGCGTGGAATCTATTCATATTAGTGTTTTAAATGAAACTAAACGTTTCTAACTATTTCCACGATATAATGAAAAATATTAAAAATTCTAAAAAATTAACAATTGTTTCAATAACTGGATATCATCGTCAGAATGACAGAAGTTACATTTCATTGTATGCCTACCTGATGTTTAGTAGTTGTGATTGACTCAATATATGGTAATAGAAAAAATAAGAAGATGTGATATTACAAATATTGAAGCTTAGATATTATTAGCCCTATGGTGATATCCTGGATATCATTTTTCCAATTAAGATCAGTATAACTGTGCAATGATATAGAAAACCAGGAAAACTATATCTGCTGATCTTTACAATTATCACTTAAGAAGACAGTTTAATGGTGGAGAGCTTTCTAGATTTATCTGTTCATTGACAACTTCATATTGTGGGTTTCTTAGGTGTCTTCTAATTTCCAACTCTTCAAGGAAATCCAGTTCTTGTTTCTTATCACAAATATGTAGTACTTCTAGTTCTGTGTTTGGTGTCAATGAATGGTTGGTGTCAAGTAGATGTTCTGTGTGATGGGATTTATCTGGTTGTTTTAATATGTATGCTCGTAAGTGTTCACTGTATCTGATTTCAAAATTTCTAAGGGTCTGACGCAAATAGACTTCATTACATTCTGGACATTTGAGTTTATATATACCCGATTTCTTCAATGTCGGTATTTTTGTTTTAATATTTAACAATTTTGTACTTAAATAATATTTCAAAGAATATTTTATTTTGGTATAGATATGTAGATGACAAATTAGCTTGTTTTATAGGTAGTGAACGACAATTATATATATTTTTCAACCACATTAATAATTTACACCCAAAAATTGAATTCACATTAGAAGTTGAAGAAAATAACTCGATCAAGAGTTAATAATGTACTTGATTATGCAGTTTACGGAAAACCAACACACACCGATGTGACAATTCCTTATAGTTTCAATCACCCCCTGTCACATAAACTAGAGGCATACAATTCAATGATACATAGAGCATTTTCAGTTCCTATGAACAAATGTAATTTTGATAGAGAGATGAGTACAATTAGACAAATAGCAACGTCCAACGGTTATCCATTACATATGATAAATAATGTAATTAATAAAAAAGAGGAAAAAGTGGCATTACAACTAATATTTCCTAAACAAACTGAAGAAATAAAAATTTATAAAACCATCACATATGCAGAAATATTTCTAATAATATTTCAAATATAATATCTTCATCAACGAATACAACAATTGTTTTTAAAACAGAAAGTAACGTAAGTACAAAATTGTTGACTGTTAAAACAAAAATACCAACATTAAAGAAATCAGGTAGGTATATATAAACTGAAATGTCCAGAATGTAATGCTGTCTATTTGGGTCAGACCTTTAGAAATTTTGAAATCAGATACAGTGAACACTTACGAGCATACAGATTAAAACAATCAGATAAATCCCATTACGCTAAACATCTACTTGACACCAACCATTCATTGACACCAAACACATAACTAGAAGTACTACATATTTGTGATAAGAAACAAGAACTGGATTTCCTTGAAAAGTTGGAAATTAGAAGACACTTGAGAAACCCACAATATAAAGTCGTCAATGAACAGATAAATCCAGGAAGCTCTCCACTATTAAACTGTCTTCTTAACCTTCATGGGACGGACATCACAATTTTACGAAAAGAACTAACTGGGGTCCGAGAAGACCCCATGCGTAAAATTGCAGAAATGCTGTATTTTTCTTTAAATTAAATATATAGAAAAGAAGTTTTAATAAAGTTTCACTATTAACCATTTATTAGTCAAAAATCATCACGAGAAAATACAAAATACCCCAATCACTAATACTACTAGCTACATATTATTTTAACATCTTTTACAAACTATCTCCGATTTTGAATGTTCTAGGCACACAAAGTTATTACACCTAACACATATTTTTCTGGATTTTCTGTCTTTTCCTCTTTGACACATATGGCAGCGCCCCCTGGTAATGTTTTGTTGTCCAACTCTATGTTCTGTTGCATCCAGTAGTTCGGGAAAAACGTTTGTCATATGTCGTTTCCTATTCGTCGGAATGTATTTATTATTATATCGCCGGAAAACGTTTTTCTTTATGAGTTCTTTTCCTAGTCCCAAAATATACATTTTACGTTCATCCCAACTGTTTTTTCGTCAATCCGGGTTTTGCAGTAACCACAATTTATAAGCATTTATTCCTGCGATATCTATAAGATGCGAAAATATTGCCATTGTCCAGCGGTTTGACTTTTTCTGCACTGCATATTCTTTGGCCAATCAATCTGAAGTGTCGACAGCACCTTTTGTTTTGTTGTAATGAAGAATAATTTCTGGTTCTTCTCCAGCTACTTTACTATCAGTATGCTCACTTGAAAGTAAGATGACAGCATGTTTTTGTTTTGGAACATAGGATACTAGCGTTCTTTGATTTCTAAAAGCAAACATACTTGAAAACTCTTTCTTGTACGATGCCGGTAGGAGTTCCCTGGGAATAAATGTTCAATTTTACCGGAGGGTTCCATATAAAGTGATATTTTTTTTTACACAATTTGTCAGCAAGTTCTAAACTTGTAAGAAAGTTATCGGTCGTTATTCCAAATCCGCCTTCCAAATGGTCTGTCAAATCTAAGACAACCCTTTGACCTTGACCCTTTTCCGCTTTGTTACCTTGTTTTCCTAAAAATTAATAGATACATAGGAATATGAAGTTTGCCTATATTGCTTTTCAAATATTTTACCCAAATAAACTTGCATGTTTGCAATATAAGAAGTGGGGCAGTCCACAAGAGCCCATATTTTGATTCCATACTTATCAGGTTTACCCTTCATATAGACTGGGGATGGTGCCTTACCCCTAAATGGTACAAGCTGCTCATCTACACATAAATGGTCGCCAGGATCAAGTAATTTTTTACAATTAGAAGTGAAAATATCGAATATATCTCTTATCGGAGCTAGCTTATCTACTAATTTTCGTTCTTGTCTTGTTTGAAAATTATCAAAGCGTAAAAATGAAGTAATTTGTTTGAATCTGTCTCTTGACATTGCAGCTGAAATTATAGGATGACAGTAAAAAATATCTTGACTCCAGAACATATCGATAGCCTCTTTCGATCCGTGAAGTGCGCCAATAATAAGCAACAGTCCAATATAAGCGTCAATCTCTGTAGAATCAACAGGTACAAAAACTTTAATTTTATTCGGATTTTATATATTCCATTTATCATAATATGTTTGTGCCTTTCCGTTTGTTTCGGTTACTATTATGTTCAGAATATCCGGAGATAGGAAAAGAGGAAAAGCGTCATTTATACTTGAGATATCATAACTGTAATTTGTAAGGCCTAGAGCATGTCTCCGAATATTAAGTTTTAAACGTCTAACTTTTGTGTTTCCTTGAATTTTTGACCACTCAGTTCCATCTTTAGATTCATATACTGGAATGCCATGGCTGTTACTAACTGTTGGCTCCTCTGGGTTCGTTTTCTCCATACTTTGATCAACAACTATTACATCATTTTCTTCCTCTACTTCTGTGACAATGTCTTCATCTTCTAAGTCACTCGATGTTTCCTCATTGATAACACTATCAAACTCTGGATCATTACTTTCAAGTATGCGTAACATCTCATCGTCAGTAAGCCCCTTGCGATTGTTTGTAAATAAAAACTGACTCATTTTCAAAACGATGTACCCTACTCGCAATATCACAAGAGACTTACCCGAATATTCAAGTCTAAAAATGATATCGCAGTGCGGGGAATCCCCCATTTGAACTGGTAATTTACATTTTACAATTATATGGGTAAATTCCCTGTGAGTAAACAAACGTTAAATGTATGGGATTTCCCGATTTTACTAACAGTTACCGGGATTATTTTATGGGACGTAAAAGGCTGACCGGGGTCTGAAGAGACCCCTGGAATAAAATACTATTTTTTGTTTATACCAGCCAATAAAAACTACTAAATACATCATATTTTATCAAAATGATTCATAAACTGCAGCTAGATGAAAGATCAATGTTTAAAAATTTGCGTTTGCAAAGATACAGCAAAAACATACGTCATGGGGTACAAACGGACCCCAGCCAGTCCTATGAAGGTTAAGTGATAATTGTAAAGATCAGCAGATATAGTTTTCCTGGTTTTCTGTATCATTGCAGAGTTATACTGATCTTAATTGGAAAAATTATATCCAGGATATCACCATAGGGTTAATAATATCTAAGCTTCAATATTTGTAATATCACATCTTCTTCTTTCTTCTATTAACATATATCAAGTCAATCACAAGGTAGGTCACTTCTTGTTTTAGCCAAAAATAACTACTAAACATCAGGTAGGCGTAAAATGAAATGTAACTTCTGTCATTCTGACGATGATATTCAGTTATCGAAACAATTGTCAATTCTTTAGAATTTTTAATATTTTTCATTATATTGTGGAATTAGCGATTAACGTTGAGTCTAATTTAAAACACTGAAGGGTAAGTAATTTCAATATTACTGTTTCTTTGGAAAAATAGTTCATAGTTTATTATTATTATTAGATTCGGGATAAATGGTATGGTTCATCCAGCAGACGAAATATAACCTCAATTTCTTTTTTATTAAATAACTTAAAACATCGTAATTTGTTAAAAATTTGAGTATCGATAGTATACTCTACTTTTAGCTATACAATAATATTATAAACCAATTAATAGTATTTGATGCTTGTTTTATGCATGAGTGCCTGACATACAACCTTTTTAACCAAGGTTATTGAATGCTGACAATTTTGACATCCGACAAATTGCATTTTTTTATCTATTTCAGATTAGTTGTAAACTATAAAAATGTTTGGATTTACAAATCGAAGTCGCATGTTAGTAACTTTAGCAACCACTAACTTTTACCGTGAGAATGATGTCACGGATGGTAAAAATTTAAGAGATTATTTAGTCATTAAGATTTGGAGATGGTTTTAAAAACATGCTAATGTTGTCCTATTTATATTTTTTTTCAGTGCCTGAAGCAACCAGAGGGGACTTAAAAAGTTCTGGAATAACCACTGATTCCTTGACGTTGCCAATGGAAACAGAGAGTACAGCTGAGCCAGAAATTTAGAGCGGCCTTTTGAGGGGAATTTTCAAAACAATGGTTCAGACGTTGAAATAAAAAAACCGAGCAAAACTACGGATTCTTCCAATGACCACGATAATTCGCGGTATATGATGAAATTAGTGATGCTGGCTCTGAATATCAACCATTAAGATCAGCAGCAGTTCATGAAATCGCCCAGAATTAACAGAGTTAGAAAACACGGAGGTCAGCCATCCCTCAGAACCACCTAGTGGTGCACCAACCGAAGGTTCAAGAAAAAGGAAAGGGCAAAGAAATGAGGGGAAGAGGTCAAAAAACGTCAAAATATGATTATTGGGAAAGGCCTATGTCGGATTTAAAAAGAATAGAAAAACTGGAAAATACGAGTAATTGTCTGGAAAACCACCTAAGAATTTAGGTTCACGATGTTCTGGACATATAGCTCAATATAAGAAGGGAGGCCCAAAGCAATATTTTAAATGTTACGAAATTAGTGATGACCAACTCAGCTTACTGTTCGGGACATTTTGAAACAAAGGTAGTTGGGAATACATCAGAAAACGTGTTGCCGTCTGTACCAAAATATATAAAAAAGAAGAAGATTGGAGCAAAAGCACAGCTTCCGCTTCTAAGTTACAGTAAATGAGGGAGACAAGAATAACAAGGTAAACAAGGTAAACAAGTTTGTAAAGTAATGTTTCTGAATACAATAAATATTGGAGAAGAGCAATTACGCGCATGGACTTTGGACAAAGCACCGCCGGCCGCACAGGAATTACAACAAGCCTTATTAGAAAATTGTAATGCGTTACAAAGTAATGATGCCCAGGAAATTGAACGAAGCGGTACGAAAGACTTAGGGACATGGCTGAGCTCACTACCTAAAGAAGAATCACATTACTGCCGTTCTTCGTCTAGTAAATTATACCTAGAGCCAGTTTGGCATAGCTACAGAGATGTATAGAGAATATGTCACAAAATGTGTTCCTGAAAACAATCAAAAAGTATCATGGTCTACATTCCAAAGTGCTTATGTGAAAATGAATGTAGCTATTCATGTCCCAAAAAAAGATTAATGCAATGAGTGTACGTTGTACAAAAACAAAACACTTGACGAACAGTCATATCAGAAACACAATAAAAAGAAAAACAACGCGAATGCAGCAAAAGAGTTCGACAAACGCACAGCTTTAGAAAACAAAGATATCAAATGTTATACTGTAGACTTACAGGCTGTGCTCCTTTCTCCTCGACTAAACGCCTCCGCCAACTATTATAAAACAAAACTGAAGGTGCGTAACCAAGTTTATTTTAATCAATCAACAGAAGATGTATCATGTTATGTATGGCATGAGGCAGAAAAAGGACTTGAGAGTGATGTTTTTGCCAGTATTGCCACTTCCTTTATATCAAATGAAATTATACAGAGCTCACAAAAATAATTATTATTTGGTCTTATGGATGTGGGTATCAGAACAGAAATGTGAAACTCAGCAATGCATTACTCGATATTAGTATCAAAAACAATATTTTCATAGAACAGAAATATTTAGGAGTAGGACGTGCACATATGCAGGTGGACTCTGTCCATTCAACAATAGAAGCAAAGCTTAGAAATCGTAGAGAAGTTTTCGTCCCCGCCGACTATATTAATATTATTAAAAATGCTAGAATTCACAAGTCTTATCAATCATACTACCTTAGTCATGACGATTTTTTTCTATTCACTACTGCGTATGATGCTAGCATTAGACCTGGCTCTTAAACTGGAGATCCTTGTGTAAACGATGTAGTTGCCTTCCATTATACTCCGGGTGGAAAGATTAATTATAAACTTGCCATGGATCATGGATGGGCACCACTTCCAAAACGAGCGAATCGTTCAACGGTAACTGAGCGACAAAAATTATATAGTGGACCTTGTCCAACTGAAAAATCCAAGTATCTGCACCTTCAAACGTTGAAACAACTAATCCCTCATGACTACCGCGACTTTTGTACTAATCTACCATTCAAATTGTATTACTTAATATTTTATCTTTAGTTTGTGAGATTGCATTTTTTTGTGTGAAAATAATAACGTTTTCAATACATCCAAATGTTTTATTTCTCATTCCTTATTAAAATGTTTTATCATTTCTTGGTATCTCTAACAATTTGGAGTATGTCAATAATGTGGCCATATTTGGAGTACAAAAGGTTTTATATCAACCCAGAGGTCGTAGTTACGAAATCAATTTAAAAATTATTTTGGCATTCTCAATACTTTGCAAATTGAATTAGGAAAAATAATTGTCAAACCAATCAGACGCAAAATGTTAAGATGGGAAAGTTTTTTGACCCTTCTGAAAAGTTCGACATTTTTGACATACGACCTACTGCATTTACCACGACGATTTGAAGATAATAACAGTTGTACTTATAGGAATATGATTTTTTATGATTTGTCCCGCATCATATTTTACAAGCAATTTATATTTATAATTTTTTTGTATCGTTATTTTTCCTTATTACACTAAATATAATTAGGTAAAAAAATTAAAGTTGTGTGTTTTATTCAAATATACCAATTTTCCATCAAAATCCGAGAGATACAATGTAAATTTTTATGTATGTATGTTCCAAGTTGTTAGTATTATCATAGATTTCCATTTAAATTATATGCATTTGATATTCAAATTAGCCTCAATATGGCGGAAGGGGCGGGGTTTAGATGCATTGTCGCCACTGTCTCGTATACAGTAACTATATAAACAATCAATCACTAGCGACATCTGTTGTAGAATTCTCACCTCTCTAGCCATAACAATGGCAATCTGTATTTCCAACACTAGCGAGTCGTTTGATTTACAAGAGATGCTGCTTCCTATACGAAATTCGTTGCGACGCACATATCGACGCTTATAGACGCCATGCGCGTGTTTGGTATACTCTTCGACACCATTAAGATAGCGGAATTCTGAGGATTGTATTTCAGTGATCGGTAGAAGTTGATATCAATCGTGACGTTATTCATAGGAGCGGTCATTAAAAATAACCCTGAAAAACGTTTCAACGCGTGTGGAGGAGAGGCAACCAACCAATTTTCTAAATCGACGGCATATTTTATTGGAATCAATTTTCAGACCTTTATAAATATGGATATTATGCTCACATTATTTTCAAATTTTTCAACATCAAGTTTTAAAATAATTGCAATTAAAAAAAACTTGCAAGACATGTTTTACTCTTTGATGATGTCTTTGAGCTCAGCAAATATTTAGGGTGGTACAGGTGACGACTTCATCAAGGGGTAACAATATTAGCCATTCAAAGAGTTGGAATATATATATATATATACTACTGCAAGAATTTAACGCACCACCAAAAAATAACCAAAAGTTCAAAGTAAATTTTTGTCTAAACTGCTTGTACGATTTGAATGATTTTTTTTTGAATTACAGGTTGACACTTCCAGAGAGTTAGTGTACTACTGTTTTCGCATACAAACATATTTTTGTATAAATACGGGGTAATGCAATGATAACCTGATTTTTTCATAAAATTTGTAACACCCTGTGGAGTTCAACAGTAACAATATCAACTTAAAATTAAAATCAAACTGTAAATTTATCTTTTTGTAACATTTTTTTTTTCGATTTTCTCTATTATCTTGGCCACAACAAGAGAAAATCAATTTTATAACATTACATTTTTTTTACTTAAATTTATTATCCAACTTTAACAACGAAAACCAAAGAAACAAAACGTAAAAAAAGTCAGTAGGGAGTATTTCCGCCTTGGGCAGAAATAACTGATTGGCACCTACGGCCCATACTTAAAATAAGCGACCGTATATCATTTTGGTCAATTTCTTCCCATATTTCAATCAGTCGCCTCCCCACGTCTTCCAAGGTGTTCAAGTTCCGTTCCTCTCGTAACCTCCTCCCAAGAGTGTCCCAGAGATTCTCTATGGGATTTAAATCAGGGCTTTTAGCTGGTCATGCCATGGTATCGATGCCAACTTCCTCTAGATAATTCCTCACAACTTCAGCAACATGAGGCCTGGCATTATCGTGCATCAACAAACATCCTTGCCCTATATATGGCGCATATGGCATAACATGTTGGTCTAAAACCTCCAATATGTACCTTTCAGCTGTAAGGCTTCCATTATTTATGACCACAAGTTCTGTGCGACCAGTCAAAGAAATACCTCCCCAGACCATCACAGATCCTCCTCGATATAATGTGTTATTTGAGAAATTACACTGAGCATATCGTTCGTTAGGGCGTCGATATACACGTATGTGCCTGTCATTATTGTACAAACAAAATCTTGACCTATCCGTAAATAATACCTGTTGCCATTCCGCTTCTAACCAGTTACGATGTTCCACGGCAAAATTCAGCCTCGCTCTTCGATGATCTCTAGTTAGAGCTGGCCCCCGAGCAGCAATTCTAGGTCTCAAATTGTGTTCTCGTAGTCGCTGACGAGCTGTTTCACCACAAATTTGTACACCAGTAGCATCTCGAAGCCGGGTTTGAAGGGTCCGGGCTGTTACAAAACATTGTCTTAATGCCGATAATCTTAAAAAACGGTCCTGATTAGGGGTTGTTCTTCGTTCCTTCCTTGTCCTGGTCTGCGACCATGACTTCCAGTATCTCTATATCTTTATATAACTCGTGAAACGGTTGTATGGTATACATTGAATCGTCTACCAATTCATCGGTAATCCTTCCTTCCTCGAAGAATATTAATGCTTGAGCACATTCTTCGCCAGTAAGATTTCGTGTTTCACGTTGCATATTGATTAAAATAAAGGTTTTTACAAAAAAAAACGTAAGGGCTAACACTGAAAATACACTATGAAATGCTTTTTGACACCTGTATTTAGCTAATGACAATTTAATGTAACTTTTTGTTTTTTATAGCCTGCTACTCACTTTTATTATTATAAATTTTAATAAAAAACATGTTATGCTATAGAATTAATTTTCTCTTGTTGTGGCCAAGATAATAGAGTAAATCAAAAAACAAAAAGATAAAGCTACAGTTTGATTTTAATTTTAAGTTGATATTGTTACTGTTGAACTCCACAGGGTGTTACAAATTGTATGAAAAAATCATGTTATCATTGCAACACCCCGTATTTATACAAAAATAGGTTTGTATCCAAATACACTAACTCTCTGGAAGTGTCAATCTGTCATTCAAAAAAAAATTCATTCAAATCGGACAAGCAGTTAAGACAAAAATTTACTTTAAACTTTTGGTTATTTTTTGGTGGTGCGTTAAATTCTTGGAGTAGTGTATATATAACTTCAGAGCCTATCACCCTCTGAAAAGCAATATTTTTAACAACCTTCAAAGAGGGAAATGGCAAGTCCCACCCCCTGTCAACTTTGTCAGTCCCGACAGAGGAAGAAACCCACCACAAACCTCCCCCAAATGCTGTTAGTTCCAGTATAGTACTCTCCATGCCTGGTGTTATTTGATTAAAAATGTTTTGACATTTCTTTATGTAACGTACGTTATAGTATGAAAATATGTTTATAGCGGAGTCAGTTGCTAGTACGCCCACGCCCGTGAAGAAACGCAATAATCTCTCCACAGACTCAATAAAACACCTAACTAAGGGAAGAATCGTCACTGCTAGTTGGGTTAACATTTGTACAATGCAACAGATATGTGTAAATCTTACTTATGTCATCGATGTCAGACTTTTTATTCATTGTTAGGTCATTGACTTGAATTTGGTACATTCCTAAGAATTTACGTTTACTTCTATTTCTTTCAACTTCTAAAATTTCAAAATATACAAAATCTACGTGATGTGTCTCATCTTTTACGTGTTCTGTAAGCGCACATTATATATATATATATATATATATATATATATATATATATAATATATACAGGGTGTACCAAGCTTACGACAAACTTCGGTATATGGGTTATTTTAAGAGATATCAAAAAATGTTATCAACAAAAATTGTAGATATCTTTAAAGTCCATATTTTGGAATCATCTCTATACAGAGTGTTGCATAAGTCCGTTACAAACCAAACATACGAATTTTTAAATGAGAGTTTTCGCCCACCCTGTATACAAAAGGTAAAATAATTAAAATTTAATAGAATACGAAGATATTGCATTATATTACGAAACCCTTCAGGGAAAACAAACCTCATTTCTTCAACGTACCAACGATTTTCACATAAACGTGTCCATACCTTTTGAAGTACTCTGTATAACGTAGCAAAAGCTTCAAAAATGTGAGCAATCCGAATTCGTTATAATATACAGGGGTTCTCATTTAAAAAATCGTATTGTCGATTTGTAACGGAGTTATGCAACACTCTGCATAGTTCGAGATAATTTCCAAATATGCAACTCAAAGACATCTACTATTCTCGTTGATAAATGTTATCAAAATTTCTTGATATAACCCATATATCGAAGTTTGTCGTAAGATTGGTACACCCTGTATATATATATATATATATATATATATATATATATATATATATATATATATATATTATATATATATTTATATATATATAAAGAAAGAAACTAGCAGAAATCTGACATAGCGATTTATTCCGATAGTAAGCACCGAGCTCCCTTGTCATTGAATCAAAGCTGATATGAGAGGGCCGAAGAAAACTCCATGAAATAGGTTAAAATAACCGTCAGAGTTCCTGGTCACTCAGTGATCAAAGGAAATGAAAAGACCAATACAATGTTCAGGAAAGGAGCACGAACGCATTTTATTGGTTTGGTATATAAAAAGTATCTTATGTGAAACAGTTTCAGAAGATGGACAAAAAAAAATAAGCACTCTGGCGGTGTCTCTCCGGCCTGGATCACTCCAAACATTTCTGCGGAACTTTGACACCGCTAGATCCAAAAAACATTTTTATCTCAGCAAAACCAAGTTTCATCTCCTCACTGGCTCCCTTACCGGGTACTGCCGCCTCAAAAAGCATTTATTGAGAATATGTCTAGTAGAAACTGAGTATGAGTACAGATTTTGTGGGGTTGGCAAGGAAACTCTGGAATATCTCACCATTACAAGCCAACGCAAAATTGCGGACAACGAACTAGGAGCCAGTAATTTAAGATATCCTGAATAATATTGAATTTTTATTGAATGGGCTTGGATTTACGTCCAAGGCTATTGATAACGAATTTTTCAATCTTAAAATTTAAAAAAAATACGGCTCATATTTCCAAATATTTTTGAAAATATGATTCTTCTACGAATTAAATAATTTTGACCAAAGGCAAACAATTCCTGAAAATTCACAAATGGAATATAAGTGATCAAAAATTTTATTATTGCTTTTACAACAACACATATTATTAATTATTAGTAGAAATTCTCGTACTTCCTGCATTCTCAAGCTTATCACTGTTAAAAATAAACCCCTTATCGATATTTCCTATTATTTCCCTCCAATTATTAGTCACTTAATGAAAATACAAATTGTTTATTTAAAACTAATATATTAATCTTTGCACGCCACTGAAATCAAAAGTTTGATTAGAATACATAATTACCCGCTTGGAAACGAACTACTTTTTCAAATTTCAATTTCGTGTTTGTTATTGTTATGGTTATTATGGTGAATTCCCTTCAAACATTGTATTATAATAACGTAAGTAATCCATTTAATTTTTTTTATTATTGTCTAAAACTTATGAATAAGGAGAAGTATTTTATCATAATTTTGGGTCACAGAATACATTATGATATCAGTAGAATATTTTCCAGTTGAATGATAACAAATTGAGATATTTAACCAGAATTGGCACATGAATAATTTGTGCAATAAAGAAACTTCCGTTAAAAAACTCAATTTTTCAAGTTTATCAAATGCCTTCTGTTTAAGAACTTAAGCAATAAACGTTCGTATTAGAATATTCACATGCTAGGCGATATTGTTTACAATTTTGTTCTGAAAATAAAATTATATGATTTCAAACCAAATATTTTAATGTCCTTTTAGGTACTTAGTTTGAAGATTTGAGCATTAACAATCCTTTGAAATATTTGATATTATGGAGACTTGCCAACATGTTTAGACAGTTTTCGCTGAACTGTGCAATATTTCTATGCGCAGTTTTAAATTCCGGTGAATGTCCTTGTTCGATACAAACCACCTTGGTTGCTCCTAGTATTTTTGAATAGAATAGTGAATACATTGAAATGTTTTGTATCATATGCTGTAATCAATAGTGGGATTCTGTAAGTTCAAATAACCGAAGCTTGATGCTGATGTGAAATTGAGCTTTTCGACCAAACAGCTAAGATTATTTTTTGATCTTAGAACCAGTTGTTTTTGCTTTTCTAGATAATTTTCTCTATGGTAATTAATGTAACTAGATATAACCCTAGTTACTAAATACTGCCTGATTTTGGTATTAGTTTATATATGATATAGTGTAAATATATCACTTATTGAACGGTTAAGCTTCTTTTTCATTTCAAGTCACTATCTCTGGTGACGGATTCAATTGATATTATTCTGCTTATGCCAGATCTTAGTACATATATCCCATATATCCAATTACACAACATTTTCAGTTATTAGACACTGGTAAAGTAATGATTGAAAGCAAACAAAAATTGGTATTAGTAATCAAAAATTTCCATTAACTATAATACCCTAGATTTTTTTCGTTTCATTTTGTAAATATTGAATAGTTCTCTCATGTCCATGTCGTCAGTTGCATTATTTTCTGACATCTGGCCTACTTTGTTTCCTTGTTTTCGACATCTTCATCACGTCTCATTTTTGTTTTCTCACACATTTTGCTGTCAGTTTTCATTTGATAATTTTTTTCGATTACTTTATCACTATCTGTTTCTCCGGGCGGGTTTGCATAATTTCTACTATTGGTTTTTTCTTGCTCATATGCTTCATTACCTTTGCTACTTTCTACTTTTTTCAGTTCATCGCACAAGTTGCTGTCATATTTTTGTGTGCGTTAATTCCATAGGCTTTCTCTTTTTAGGATTATTTCAGAATGAAATAGAGCTATTGTAGAGAGTAGCATGACGCGACTTCGGAAAAATTTCAATGCAGTTTATCGTTTTGGTGTTCGTAGATGCCAAAATCACCCCTCGTTTCAAAGGTTATATATATATATATATATATATATATATATATATATATATATATATAAAGGAAGTAGTTCTTCTTTTTTCGACCAGGAAATATTCATTTTTTAACGAAGATTTCAGGTTTGCGGTCATAAGAAATTAAACCTGTTTTTCTTATCTGCTCAATATTTCGCCATTATTTATTGGCTTCATCAGGAGCGGACTACAAGATTTATTGAATGAAAACAACACAGTAATAAAACATTTTAAAATTACTACTTACAGGAAATTGGTGTCAGTTAATTAAAATATAAAACAGCACAACACGTTCAACACATTTTTAGACAGTAGGTACATTTCACAATTAAACATGCTGATAAAATTAACAACCAGTTTTTTTCTTTTTGTTGTAGAAAGTGTAGAGCCAAACTAATTACAGGGAGATACAACTGACTTACTTTTTAATTTTATATGGTGATACTTAAATGTTATTTAGAATGTTACAATAGATATTGCTTAATTGATTGACGTCAGATTTATAATTTATGGTGTTTTTTGTTTTATTGATGTAGCACATTTCTAGAAATAACCTATTCTTATATCTGTTCTCTCTTTCTAAAATTTTTATATTCATGTAGTCAAACTCATGTCCCGTATTTATATGGTGTTCAACTGCCGCACAGGTGTTTTTTTTGTTGCGACAATCGCTTTTGTGTTGAGTGACTCTTTGTCTCAACCATTGGCCCGTCTGTCCTATGTAACATCCATTGCAATCAGAACAGGGCAAACTGTAAACAACATTGCTATTAAATAGCGTGGGTGTTTTATCTTTCACTTTCGAGAAAATGTTTCTGATTGTTATCAGATTGTAAGGGGCAATTTTCAAATTAGGAATACAATTTTCAAATAGTGGTGTAATACGATTAGTCAAATAGTGTATTCTAGGAATCCTTTTATAAATTATGCTAGTAGGTTTCTCGTCATTTGTGGGACCATCGTAAAAGTCTGTGTTGTATATTAGACAAAGAGTCACTCAACACAAAAGCGATTGTCGCAACAAAAAAAACACCTGTGCGGTAGTTGAACACCATATAAATACGGGACATGAGTTTGACTACATGAATATAAAAATTTTAGAAAGAGAGAACAGATATAAGAATAGGTTATTTCTAGAAATGTGCTACATCAATAAAACAAAAAACACCATAGATTATAAATCTGACGTCAATCAATTAAGCAATATCTATTGTAACATTCTAAATAACATTCAAGTATCACCATATAAAATTAAGAAGTAAGTCAGTTGTATCTCCCTGTAATTAGTTTTGTTCTACACTCTCTACAACAAAAAGAAAAAAACTGGTTGTTAATTTTATCAGCATGTTTAATTGTAAAATGTACCTACTGTCTAAAAATGTGTTGAACGTGTTGTGCTGTTTTATATTTTAATTAACTGACACCAATTTTCTGTAAGTAGTAATTTTAAAATGTTTTATTATTGTGTTGTTTTCATTCAATAAATCTTGTAGTCCGCTCCTGATGAAGCCATTAAATAATGGCGAAATATTGAGCAGATAAGAAAAACAGTTTTTATTTCTTATGACCACAAACCTGAAATCTTCGTTAAAATATATATATATATATATATATATATATATATATATATATATAATTATATATATATATATAGGTATATATACCTATATATAAATATATATATATATATATATATATATATATATATATATTCAATCTAATTTATAGTTGCCTCACGTTTGGGTGACAAGTTATTATATATCTATGTCGTTATTTTATAGTTTTAATAATTATATTTCAACGGATATATGAATATAACAATATCAAATATTATTCGTCGACGTTTTCACAATTTGTGATTGTAGCGACACTATTGCACACACACCTTTAGCAGCGTATGTAACCTAATTTTACTTTTGACAGTAGTTGTCAAACAAGGCCCGGCTAAGATAAATATCAATTTTTGTACTTTGAAAGATAAATTAATTCACAATTGACCTAATCACTCTTGTCTCAGGGTGGGATCAAAAAAATTTAAAATAATAATAATTCAAATTTTATAATTTTCAAGTATTATCCAAATCAAATATTATTCTATATCCAGAATCTGGAGTAACTGTTTATTCAATATAATAAAAGGCACCTGAATTATCTTATGACATTCAAAATTTCACTGTCACTGGAAATTATTCAAATGTCACTAATTAGATCAAAATTTCAATAGAATGCAAAATGGGGAATACGATGAAAATAGATACTAAATGAGTTGCAATCAAAATTGTATATTATACAATCAGATAACAAAATTACAAAAGTATTTATTGTTTCCCAAAAATATTACAAACGAAACTAAGATAATATTTTCTACCAACCTTAATATTAGTACAACGTATTCTAGAAATCAACTAATTGAAATTTTCAACTCGTCTAATATACACTCGACGTGTATCAATGTCAAATAACGCAATTTTCCGTTCAAATTGTCTATTCAAAAATTTTTCACTTGACGTAAAATCTAATAAGTGTAACGTTAATTTGGTTTAGCTCAAATTATGATATAGATGCATCTATTTTCGAAATGTATTTAAAAAGGCCTGTTAATTCTCGAGAAATAATTTTAAACTGGAGTAGACTCACCAAATAGGACAGGAAAACTCGTACGTATTCTAAATGTATTTAGAATTCTGCAAAACTTTCTAAATATATGATTTAGAAACTGGAACCACTTACACTTAATACAATGCAATTCTTCTACGAATTATGCACGCACTGGCTTTACAATGTATGGCTTTATGATCTGATTGTATAGTTATACAATTTCTATTAAATTCTCAAAAAATTTGATACAACACTTATCACGATGTTGCCTCGTGGGGGTTTCAAATTCAACTGCCTAAACTTTGTTCAAATAAATAAATCTCTTCTCCTGTGGTTACCAAAAATTCCTTTTCTTGAAAAAAATACTAATTTATGTTTTCCCATAACAAAGAGAGATTTGAATTCTTTTATTACAATTGTAATTCTGCTAGCAGAGACATCTGTATTTTAAAATTTCAAATATATTCTCCAAATCGTAATATAATCTATTTTTCATTAGAAATATTCTGCATAAATGTAATCAAAAAATTAAAATGTCAAATTTGATTTGTATACCGAATTTTTCAAACGTAAAAATTAAACATATAATACAGTGTGTATCGAAAGTATTGCATACAAATATGAATCGTTTCCTTATTTTATTGTTTCTTTTACATTTTAAATAAAGGAACTGTATCAATATATATGTATGTATGTGTTATAACGGAATTTATAAGCACGATAGAGGGCGTATTTTTTGACGGATCGAAGCCAAACTGGCTACAAAAATTGGTTAGACCAAAATCATGAACGAGTTCGTTAAAGAGACAAATCGGCCCAGTCAAAACAAAATGGCGGCCTGTCCAAGTTGAAAAGAAATCGTATTTCCTTTGTTTTTCATTTGACACAAAAAGATGACTGAACTTTTTCATAAGCCTTAACACGTTCTACAACTTTTGTATTTAACATTTTTCTCTAAATCGTACATTGAAACATTCACTTAAGAAAATTTAAATATTTACCAAATTTTTTTTTATTTTTTGGTTTTTGATTTGATGCCAAAATGTTACAATGGATTTTTGTATATCTCAAAACATTCTTTTACTTTTGTATCTAATTTTTTGTTTTGAGTTTCACGCAAAAATGTTAGTGAAATAGGCCTGTCCAATTGGTCCTGGCCATTGGGACTTTTAGGGTTATTTCAGAATGATATAGGGCTATTGTAGAGAGTAGCATGACGCGACTTCGGAAAAGTTTCAATGCAGTTTTTCGTTTTGGTGTACCTAGATGCCAAAATCACCCTCCGTTCCAAAGGTTATATATATATAAATATATATATATATATATATATATATATATATATATATATATATATATATATGTATATATCTAAATATATAAAATAGAGTTATTGTAAAAATTATTTTGAAACAGTCAATAAAATGTCATGAATGAAGTGTCAATAATAATAGAATACCTACCTTAGATATTTACGCAACGATATTATGTTGGGAGTGATGAAAATGAATTAATTAATTAATTTGTAATAAATTTGACTCAAGTTTTTTATGTCTTGTTTGTCATTTACTGATAATTTATGTTGTTTTATATATATCATTTCTTTGATTTTGAGTTTTTGATAATTTGTGTCTTGTGTTAAAAATTTTGTGTTTTTGAAATCGAATACATGATTTTCGTTATATTATGAATATATATATATATATATATATATATATATATATATATATATATATATATATATATATATATATATAAAACTGGTGAATATTGGGGAAAGCAGCAAGAAGAAAACGGAAAACGTGTACTCTTAACGGAAAATTTTCAATTTTTCGAGGATGATTGTCCTCATCATCAGGAATACTGAAATGGAAAAACAGCATTGAGATACTGTAGTTGATAAGTAATATATAATATAGAAGAAATCGCAACAGGTGCGAACTTACCTCCGAATTGAGGTTAGGATCCATTATGTTATATAAAAATAATCTACGGACATTCAAGTATGAAACAGTTCACTAAAAAAGGTTTAAAATAGCACAATCACAATCAGATGACTAAAAAAGCCAACATCTAACACCATTTTGCAGACAAACGAAACACGAGTGCTTTTTTATTGTCAAAAGCCGACAGGAAACTGATATCAAATTCTTCCAATTTGGAGGGATTGAATTGACAGGCAATGATGCCAACCAATAGTTGAGTGGATGAACGTGACAACAAGTACCATAAGAGAATGGTCTCCGTTGTGAAAGTTCATATTAAGGATGGAAAAGAAGAATGCAGAGGGGTTGGGAAATTGCATTCATAAGAAAGAAGAAGAGGAAATTGATATATCGCAATGGTAAGAGTTTTGTATAACAACAAAACATATACTTTGGAGGACAAAGTTAAAACACAACACCAGCCAAAAAAGACAAAATCAAAAGCAATTAAGTAATAATAATATTGTAATATAGTAATTATTAAAGTAAAAATAATAATAATTATGTAATATATATATATATATATATATATATATATATATATATATATATGTCAATTGAGGGAATGTGATTGTCATTAGTGGAAAGAAGGTTATAGTTGTAATCTAGGGATAACAAAAAGGAATAAATCTCACTCAAGTGGTCTGTGTCAGTCTTTTTGTTAATTACATTGTTAGATTGTGAAATAAAAGCCATTTCTAGGAATGATCTCTTAATTTTGTTAGACTCTGTCGCCAACACCCTTACAGCCTCAAAATTCATACGATGGTCAAGAGAATGAACATGGTTTGCTAAAGGGCAACGCTCCGGATGTAATCTACAATCACTCTTATGTGAAACAATACGGTTAGAAAGTGATCTTAAAGTCTGTCCAATATACTGTTTATCACAGTCCCCACATGGGACGCTGTACACAACATTGGTAAGAGAGGTCAACGGACTTTTATCTTTAACTCTAGTAAAAATTGATCTGATTGTTAGAGCAGTTTTGTTAGCAATCTTGAAATTACCATATGCCCGGAACAATCTGGCAAGTCTCGGAGTAATGTCCCTAATGTATGGAAAGGAAGCGAAAATTGGAGGAGTAGGGGTCGTAACAGCGCCAACATCCATTTGGGCCGAGTTAGGATGGCTATCATCAGTCAGCAGTTCCATGGAATTAGATGTGCTGAACAATAATTTATTAAGTAAAATTCTTGGGTAAGAGTTATCCAAGAAAAGGTTGAGTAAAATGTTAAGATTTTTATTGTGGAAGACATCGTTTGAAATTCTAAGGACTCTCAGTTTCATTTGTTTCACCAAGTTCACTTTCATAGAATGTTTGTGGTAAGAATGGTAATTTAAGTATCTACCAGAACTGCAAGGTTTCCTGTACCAATCGATGATAATAGTATCATTTTTACGAATGAACTTAGTGTCTAAGAAAGGTACGGAATTTTCGTTGTCTTCTTTTTCTAATGTGAACTGTATATAAGGATCATAACTGTTAAAAGTCTCAAGAATCTCATCTAGGCCCTCTCTAGGAAGTGCCACGATAATATCGTCCACATACTTCTTAATGAACAAAGGAGTGAAAGAAAGTACTGGTATGACAATATCCAGCAAATCGTCCATGACATATGCTGCTAAGATAGGTGAAATAGAGGCACCCATAGGAGTACCAAAAGTTTGTTTATAAAGTTTATTATTAAAAGCAAAATAAGTGCTATCAAAAAGAAAAGCAATTAAGTTCAAAAAGGCATCCTTGTGGATGGAGCAATGGACACTAATACGTTCCCAACTCTTATCGATAGCTCTCAAACAAGCATCAAGATACACGTTACTAAACAACGAGACCACATCCAAACTGGCCAGAACATAACCATCAGGAATAATAAAATTGTCAAACTTGTCCGAGACTTCAAAAGAATCTTTAATATAATAAACATTATCATAATCGTAAGCGTTAGTCAAAATGTCTGTACAAAACTGTGCAATGCGTTCAGTGGGGGCTCCTATCGAAGCCACAATCGGCCTCACAGAAAGGACTGGTTTATGTACTTTAGGTAGTGCATAAAACTTAGGGGGAACACCATTGTAACTCGTGAGCTTTTTCTTGCATGTTAAGTCAATTTGATGTTTATTATAAAGAGATTTTACTAAGTTGTCACCTTTTCTCTGTATAGAAGAGGTAGGATCAGAGGTTAACTCTACATATGAATGATTGTTCAAAATAATGTCATACGACAACTCAATATATTGTTGCCTGTCCATAACGACAGTAACATTACCCTTATCTGATTGTGTTAAGATCAGATGTGGGTTTGATTTTAAAAAAGCCTTAGATTTAAGCAACAAATTGTGAAATAAAGAATTAGAATGAGGTTTTTGAATGTAATTTGTAATTATATTGGTAGCTCGAGACACAGTGATGTTTCTAACCTTTGAATCTGTAATGGTAGAGGCGAGGTAGTCAACGTCTGATAAAATTGACTCCACAGAAATGTCCCTTAAGATGACAGGTTCTACACTAAACTTAGGTCTCAGAGCCAAAAATTGTGAAATATCCTCTGGAATTATGGTGTTCGAAATATTTCGTATCCATGTAGATTTAGATTTTAACAACAACTTAAATTGGTTGTCAATCAGCTGATTAACCTTGGCAATATTTTTAATTTTCACTCTATGAAATACTCTATTATATGTGACCTGTTGTTTGCTAGAAAAATTATTAAAAAGGAACTCACTTGTTTCTGAGATAATTTACCTTCTAAACGTCGTCAAATTTGATTCTAATTTACTAATTAAAGAATGATTATTAGCAATCTCAATATTAAGAAGTTTTATCCCTAACCTTTAATCCACTGTATTACGATGTATATCCTGTCTCATCAAAAGATCATCAATAGGCTTCGTTGCGGCAGTAATATGATTTGGAAAAACACCCGACTTTTTACATTTGAGTAGAAAACACCTTCTGTTGTACTCAAGGGCCAATTTCATTTTATTTTTCGACCATGATTTGTATCTATTAACCGCTGCTTCTCCGTAGTGTGTGTAGATGTCATGATAAAACCCCATGTCTGTAAGTAAAAGGAAGATAGTCTTTGCTGACTGTTAGGAATAAAACTGATGAATATTGGGGAAAGCAGCAAAAAGAAAACGGAAAACGTGTACTCTTAACGGAAAATTTTCAAGCTTTCGAGGATGATTGTCCTCATCATCAGGAATACTGAAATGGAAAAACAGCATTAAGATACTGTAGTTGATAAGTAATATATAATATAGAAGAAATCGCAACAGGTGCGAACTTACCTCCGAATTGAGGTTAGGATCCATTATGTTATATAAAAATAAACTACGGACATTCAAGTATGAAACAGTTCACTAAAAAAGGTTTAAAATAGCACAATCACAATCAGATGACTAAAAAAGCCAACATCTAACACCATTTTGCAGACAAACGAAACACGAGTGCTTTTTTATTGTCAAAAGCCGGCAGGAAACTGATATCAAATTCTTCCAATTTGGAGGGATTGAATTGACAGGCAATGATGCCAACCAATCGTTGGGTGGATGAACGTGACAACAAGTACCATAAGAGAATTTTTTCCGTTGTGAAAGTTCATATTAAGGATGGAAAAGAAGAATGCAGAGGGGTTGAGAAATTGCATTCATAAGAAAGGAGAAGAGGAAATTGATATATCCCAATGGTGAGAGTTTTGTATAACAACAAAACATATACCTTGGAGGACAAAGTTAAAACACAACACCAGCCAAAAAATACAAAATCAAAAGCAATTAAGTAATAATAATATTGTAATATAGTAATTATTAAAGTAAAAATAATAATAAGTATGTAATATATATATATATGTATACTAAAAATGTGATAATGGGTGCATCTACCAACACCAATGCACCCAAAATAAAAGATGTTTCTAGAGATATGTTAGTTATCCGCAAAAAGGGTAGTGTCAATTGAGGGAATGTGATTGTCATTAGTGGAAAGAAGGTTATAGTTGTAATCTAGGGATAACAAAAAGGAATAAATCTCACTCAAGTGGTCTGTGTCAGTCTTTTTGTTAATTACATTGTTAGATTGTGGAATAAAAGCCATTTCTAGGAATGATCTCTTAATTTTGTTAGACTCTATCGCCAACACCCTTACAGCCTCAAAATTCATACGATGGTCAAGAGAATGAACATGGTTTGCTAAAGCGCAACGCTCCGGATGTAATCTACAATCACTCTTATGTGAAACAATACGGTTAGAAAGTGATCTTAAAGTCTGTCCAATATACTGTTTATCACAGTCCCCACATGGAACGCTGTACACAACATTGGTAAGAGAGGTCAACGGACTTTTATCTTTAACTCTAGTAAAAATTGATCTAATTGTTAGAGCAGTTTTGTTAGCAATCTTGAAATTACCATATGCCCGGAACAATCTGGCAAGTCTCGGAGTAATGTCCCTAATGTATGGAAAGGAAGCGAAAATTGGAGGAGTAGGGGTCGTAACAGCGCCAACATCTATTTGGGCCGAGTTAGGATGGCTATCATCAGTCAGCAGTTCCATGGAATTAGATGTGCTGAACAATAATTTATTAAGTAAAGTTCTTGGGTAAGAGTTATCCAAGAAAAGGTTGAATAAAATGTTGAGATTTTTATTGTGGAAGACATCGTTTGAAATTCTAAGGACTCTCAGTTTCATTTGTTTTACCAAGTTCACATTCATAGAATGTTTGTGGTAAGAATGGTAATTTAAGTATCTACCAGAACTGCAAGGTTTCCTGTACCAATCGATGATAATAGTATTATTTTTACGCATGAACTTAGTGTCTAAGAAAGGTACGGAATTTTCGTTGTCTTCTTTTTCTAATGTGAACTGTATATAAGGATCATAACTGTTAAAAGTCTCAAGAATCTCATCTAGGCCCTCTCTAGGAAGTGCCACTATAATATCGTCCACATACTTCTTAATGAACAAAGGAGTGAAAGAAAGTACTGGTATGACAATATCCAGCAAATCGTCCATGACATATGCTGCTAAGATAGGTGAAATAGAGGCACCCATAGGAGTACCAAAAGTTTGTTTATAAAGTTTATTATTAAAAGCAAAATAAGTGCTATCAAAAAGAAAAGCAATTAAGTTCAAAAAGGCATCCTTGTGGATGGAGCAATGGACACTAATACGTTCCCAACTCTTATCGATAGCTCTCAAACAAGCATCAAGATACACGTTACTAAACAACGAGACCACATCCAAACTGGCCAGAACATAACCATCAGGAATAATAAAATTGTCAAACTTGTCCGAGACTTCAAAAGAATCTTTAATATAATAAACATTATCATAATCGTAAGCGTTAGTCAAAATGTCTGTACAAAACTGTGCAATACGTTCAGTGGGGGCTCCTATCGAAGCCACAATCGGCCTCACCGAAAGGACTGGTTTATGTACTTTAGGTAGTGCATAAAACTTAGGGGGAACACCATTGTAACTCGTGAGCTTTTTCTTGCATGTTAAGTCAATTTGATGTTTATTATAAAGAGATTTTACTAAGTTGTTACCTTTTCTCTGTATAGAAGAGGTAGGATCAGAGGTTAACTCTACATATGAATGATTGTTCAAAATAATGTCATACGACAACTCAATATATTGTTGCCTGTCCATAACGACAGTAACATTACCCTTATCTGATTGTGATAAGATCAGATGTGGGTTTGATTTTAAAAAAGCCTTAGATTTAAGCAACAAATTGTGAAATAAAGAATGAGAATGAGGTTTTTGAATGTAATTTGTGATTATATTGGTAGCTCGAGACACAGTGATGTTTCTAACCTTTGAATCTGTAATGGTAGAGGCGAGGTAGTCAACGTCTGATAAAATTGACTCCATAGAAATGTCCCTTAAGATGACAGGTTCTACACTAAACTTAGGTCCCAGAGCCAAAAATTGTGAAATATCCTCTGGAATTATGGTGTTCGAAATATTTCGTATCCATGTAGATTTAGATTTTAACAACAACTTAAATTGGTTGTCAATCAGCTGATTAACCTTGGCAATATTTTTAATTTTCACTCTATGAAATAATCTATTATATGTGACCTGTTGTTTGCTAGAAAAATTATTAAAAAGGAACTCACTTGTTTCTGAGATAATTAACCTTCTCAACGTCGTCAGATTTGATTCTAATTTACTAATTAAAGAATGATTATTAGCAATCTCAATATTAAGAAGTTTTATCCCTAACCTGTAATCCACTGTGTTACGATGTATATCCTGTCTCATCAAAAGATCATCAATAGGCTTCGTTGCCGCAGTAATATGATTTGGAAAAACACCCGACTTTTTACATTTAAGTAGAAAACACCTTCTGTTGTACTCACGGGCCAATTTCATTTTATTTTTCGACCATGATTTGTATCTATTAACCGCTGCTTCTCCGTAGTGTGTGTAGATGTCATGATAAAACCCCATGTCTGTAAGTAAAAGGAAGATAGTCTTTGCTGACTGTTAGGAATAAAACTGGTGAATATTGGGGAAAGCAGCAAGAGGAAAACGGAAAACGTGTACTCTTAACGGAAAATTTTCAAGCTTTCGAGGATGATTGTCCTCATCATCAGGAATACTGGAATGGAAAAACAGCATTAAGATACTGTAGTTGATAAGTAATATATAATAGAGAAGAAATCGCAACAGGTGCGAACTTACCTCCGAATTGAGGTTAGGATCCATTATGTTATATAAAAATAAACTACGGACATTCAAGTATGAAACAGTTCACTAAAAAAGGTTTAAAATAGCACAATCACATTCAGATGACTAAAAAAGCCAACATCTAACACCATTTTGCAGACAAACGAAACACGAGTGCTTTTTTATTGTCAAAAGCCGGCAGGAAACTGATATCAAATTCTTCCAATTTGGAGGGATTGAATTGACAGGCAATGATGCCAACCAATAGTTGAGTAGATGAACGTGACAACAAGTACCATAAGAGAATGGTCTCCGTTGTGAAAGTTCACATTAAGGATGGAAAAGAAGAATGCAGAGGGGTTGAGAAATTGCATTCATAAGAAAGAAGAAGAGGAAATTGATATATCCCAATGGTAAGAGTTTTGTATAACAACAAAACATATACCTTGGAGGACAAAGTTAAAACACAACACCAGCCAAAAAAGACAAAATCAAAAGCAATTAAGTAATAATAATATTGTAATATAGTAATTATTAAAGTAAAAATAATAATAATTATGTAATATATATATGTATACTAAAAATGTGATAATGGGTGCATCCAACAACACCAATGCACCCAAAATAAAAGATGTTTTTAGAGATATGTTAGTTATCCGCAAAAAGGGTAGTGTCAATTGAGGGAATGTGATTGTCATTAGTGGAAAGAAGGTTATAGTTGTAATCTAGGGATAACAAAAAGGAATAAAACTCACTCAAGTGGTCTGTGTCAGTCTTTTTGTTAATTACATTGTTAGATTGTGAAATAAAAGCCATTTCTAGGAATGATCTCTTAATTTTGTTAGACTCTGTCGCCAACACCCTTACAGCCTCAAAATTCATACGATGGTCAAGAGAATGAACATGGTTTGCTAAAGCGCAACGCTCCGGATGTAATCTACAATCACTCTTATGTGAAACAATTTGGTTAGAAAGTGATCTTAAAGTCTGTCCAATATACTGTTTATCACAGTCCCCACATGGAACGCTGTACACAACAGGTAAGAGAGTTCAACGGACTTTTACCTTTAACTCTAGTAAAAATTGATCTAATTGTTAGAGCAGTTTCGTTAGCAATCTTGAAATTACCATATGCCCGAAACAATCTGGCAAGTCTTGGAGTAATGTCCCTAATGTATGGAAAGGAAGCGAAAATTGGAGGAGTAGGGGTCGTAACAGCGCCAACATCCATTTGGGCCGAGTTAGGATGGCTATCATCAGTCAGCAGTTCCATGGAATTAGATGTGCTGAACAATAATTTATTAGGTAAAGTTCTTGGGTAAGAGTTATCCAAGAAAAGGTTGAATAAAATGTTACTTTCGTTCACTCCTTTGTTCACTCCTTCCTTTCACTCCTTTGTTCATTAAGACGTGGATGAGATTCTTGAGACTTTTAACAGTTATGATCCTTATATACAGTTCACATTAGAAAAAGAAGACAACGGAATTTCCGTACCTTTCTTAGACACTAAGTTCATTCGTAAAAATAATACTATTATCATCGATTGGTACAGGAAACCTTGCAGTTCTGGTAGATACTTAAATTACCATTCTTACCACAAACATTCTATGAAAGTGAACTTGGTAAAACAAATGAAACTGAGAGTCCTTAGAATTTCAAACGATGTCTTCCACAATAAAAATCTTAACATTCCATTCAACCTTTTCTTGGATAACTCTTACCCAAGAACTTTACTTAATAAATTATTGTTCAGCACATCTTATTCCATGGAACTGCTTACTGATGATAGCCATCCTAACTCGGCCCAAATGGATGTTGGCGCTGTTACGACCCCTACTCCTCCAATTTTCGCTTCCTTTCCATACATTAGGGACATTACTCCGAGACTTGCCAGATTGTTCCGGGCATATGGTAATTTCAAGATTGCTAACAAAACTGCTCTAACAATTAGATCAATTTTTACTAGAGTTAAAGATAAAAGTCCGTTGACCTCTCTTACCAATGTTGTGTACAGCGTTCCATGTGGGGACTGTGATAAACAGTATATTGGACAGACTTAAGGATCACTTTCTAACCGTATTGTTTCACATAAGAGTGATTGTAGATTACATCCGGAGCGTTGCGCTTTAGCAAACCATGTTCATTCTCTTGACCATCGTGTGAATTTTGAGGCTGTAAGGGTGTTGGCGACAGAGTCTAACAAAATTAAGAGATCATTCCTAGAAATTGCTTTTATTTCACAATCTAACAATGTAATTAACAAAAAGACTGTCACAGACCACTCGAGTGAGATTTATTCCTTTTTGTTATTCCTAGATTACAACTATTACATTCTTTCCACTAATGACAATCACATTCCCTCAATTGACACTACCCTTTTTGCGGATAACTAACATATCTCTAAAAACATCTTTTATTTTGGGTGCATTGGTGTTGGTAGATGCAACCATTATCAAAATTTTAGTATACATATATATATATTACATTAATTACATTAATTATTATTATTTTTACTTTAATAATTACTATATTACAATATTATTATTACTTAATTGCTTTTGATTTTGTCTTTTTTGGCTGGTGTTGTGTTTTAACTTTGTCCTCCAAGGTATATGTTTTGTTGTTATACAAAACTCTTACCATTGGGATATATCAATTTCCTCTTCTTCTTTCTTATGAATGCAATTTCTCAACCCCTCTGCATTCTTCTTTTCCATCCTATATATGAACTTTCACAACGGAGACCATTCTCTTATGATACTTGTTGTCACGTTCATCCACTCAACTATTGGTTGGCATCATTGCCTGTCAATTCGATCCCTCCAAATTGGAAGAATTTGATATCAGTTTCCTGCCGGCTTTTGACAATAAAAAAGCACTCGTGTTTCGTTTGTCTGCAAAATGGTATTAGATGTTGGCTTTTTTAGTCATCTGATTGTGATTGTGCTATTTTAAACCTTTTTTAGTGAACTGTTTCATACTTGAATGTCCGTAGTTTATTTTTATATAACATAATGGATCCTAACCTCAATTCGGAGGTAAGTTCGCACCTGTTGCGATTTCTTCTATATTATATATTACTTATCAACTACAGTACCTTGATGCTGTTTTTCCATTTCAGTATTCCTGATGATGAGGACAATCATCCTCGAAAGCTTGAAAATCTTCCGTTAAGAGTACACGTTTTCCGTTTTCTTCTTGCTGCTTTCCCCAATATCCACCAGTTTTATTCCTAACAGTCAGCAAAGACTATCTTCATTTTACTTACAGACATAGGGTTTTATCATGACATCTACACACACTACGGAGAAGCAGCGGTTAATAGATACAAATCATGGTCGAAAAATAAAATGAAATTGGCCCGTGAGTACAACAGAAGGTGTTTTCTACTTAAATGTAAAAAGTCGGGTGTTTTTCCAAATCATATTACTGCGGCAACGAAGCCTATTGATGATCTTTTGATGAGACAGGATATACATCGTAACACAGTGGATTACAGGTTAGGGATAAAACTTCTTAATATTGAGATTGCTAATAATCATTCTTTAATTAGTAAATTAGAATCAAATTTGACGACGTTGAGAAGGTTAATTATCTCAGAAACAAGTGAGTTCCTTTTTAATAATTTTTCTAGCAAACAACAGGTCACATATAATAGATTATTTCATGGAGTGAAAATTAAAAATATTGCCAAGGTTAATCAACTGATTGACAACCAATTTAAGTTGTTATTAAAATCTAAATCTACATGGATACGAAATATTTCGAACACCATAATTCCAGAGGATATTTCACAATTTTTGGCTCTGGGACCTAAGTTTAGTGTAGAACCTGTCATCTTAAGGGACATTTCTATGAAGTCAATTTTATCAGACGTTGACTACCTCGCCTCTACCATTACAGATTCAAAGGTTAGAAACATCACTGTGGCTCGAGCTACCAATATAATTACAAATTTCATTCGAAAACCTCATTCTAATTCTTTATTTCACAATTTGTTGCTTAAATCTAAGGCTTTTTTAGAATCAAACCCACATCTGATCTTAACACAATCAGATAAGGGTAATGTTACTGTCGTTATGGACAGGCAACAATATATTGAGTTGTCGTATGACATTATTTTGAACAATCATTCAAGTGTAGAGTTAACCTCTGATCCTACCTCTTCTATACAGAGAAAAGGTAACAACTTAGTAAAATCTCTTTATAATAAACATCAAATTGACTTAACATGCAAGAAAAAGCTCACGAGTTACAATGGTTACAATGGTGTTCCCCCTAAGTTTTATGCACTACCTAAAGTACATAAACCAGTCCTTTCTGTGAGGCCGATTGTGGCTTCGATAGGAGCCCCCACTGAACGCATTGCACAGTTTTGTACAGACATTTTGACTAACGCTTACGATTATGATAATGTTTATTATATTAAAGATTCTTTTGAAGTCTCGGACAAGTTTGACAATTTTATTATTCCTGATGGTTATGTTCTGGCCAGTTTGGATGTGGTCTCGTTGTTTAGTAACGTGTATCTTGATGCTTGTTTGAGAGCTATCGATAAGAGTTGGGAACGTATTAGTGTCCATTGCTCCATCCACAAGGATGCCTTTTTGGACTTAATTGCTTTTCTCTTTGATAGCACTTATTTTGCTTTTAATAATAAACTTTATAAACAAACTTTTGGTACTCATATGGGTACCTCTATTTCACCTATCTTAGCAGCATATGTCATGGACGATTTGCTGGATATTGTCATACCAGTACTTTCTTTCACTCCTTTGTTCATTAAGAAGTATGTGGACGATATTATCGTGGCACTTCCTAGAGAGGGCCTAGATGAGATTCTTGAGACTTTCAACAGTTATGATCCTTATATACAGTTCACATTAGAAAAAGAAGACAACGAAAATTCCGTACTTTTCTTAGACACTAAGTTCATTCGTACAAAATAATACTATTATCATCGATTGGTACAGGAAACCTTGCAGTTCTGGTGGATACTTAAATTACCATTCTTACCACAAACATTCTATGAAAGTGAACTTGGTAAAACAAATGAAACTGAGAGTCCTTAGAATTTCAAACGATGTCTTCCACAATAAAAATCTTAACATTTTCTTCAACCTTTTCTTGGATAACTCTTACCCAAGAACTTTACTTAATAAATTATTGTTCAGCACATCTAATTCCATGGAACTGCTGACTGATGATAGCCATCCTAACTCGGCCCAAATGGATATTGGCGCTGTTACGACCCCTACTCCTCCAATTTTCGCTTCCTTTCCATACATTAGGGACATTACTCCGAGACTTGCCAGATTGTTCCGGGCATATGGTAATTTCAAGATTGCTAACAAAACTGCTCTAACAATTAGATCAATTTTTACTAGAGTTAAAGATAAAAGTCGGTTGACCTCTCTTACCAATGTTGTGTACAGCGTTCCATGTGGGGACTGTGATAAACAGTATATTGGACAGACTTCAAGATCACTTTCTAACCGTATTGTTTCACATAAGAGTGATTGTAGATTACATCCGGAGCGTTGCGCTTTAGCAAACCATGTTCATTCTCTTGACCATCGTATGAATTTTGAGGCTGTAAGGGTGTTGGCGACAGAGTCTAACAAAATTAAGAGATCATTCCTAGAAATGGCTTTTATTTCACAATCTAACAATGTAATTAACAAAAAGACTGACACAGACCACTTGAGTGAGATTTGTTCCTTTTTGTTATCCCTAGATTACAACTATAACCTTCTTTCCACTAATGACAATCACATTCCCTCAATTGACACTACCCTTTTTGCCGATTACTAACATATCTCTAAAAACATATTTTATTTTGGGTGCATTGGTGTTGGTAGATGCACCCATTATCGCATTTTTAGTATACATATATATATTACATAATTATTATTATTTTTACTTCAATAATTACTATATTACAATATTATTATTACTTAATTGCTTTTGATTTTGTCTTTTTTTGCTGGTGTTGTGTTTTAGCTTTGTCCTCCAAGGTATATGTTTTGTTGTTATACAAAACTCTTACCATTGAGATATATCAATTTCCTCTTCTTCTTTCTTATGAATGCAATTTCTCAACCCCTCTGCATTCTTCTTTTCCATCCTTAATATGATTTTTCACAACGGAGACCATTCTCTTATGGCACTTGTTGTCACGTTCATCCACTCAACTATTGGTTGGCATCATCCAAATTGGAAGAATTTGATATCAGTTTCCTGCCGGCTTTTGACAATAAAAAAGCACTCGTGTTTCGTTTGTCTGCAAAATGGTGTTAGATGTTGGCTTTTTTATTCATCTGATTGTGATTGTGCTATTTCAAACCTTTTTTAGTGAACTGTTTCATACTTGAATGTCCGTAGTTTAATTTTATATAACATAATGGATCCTAACCTCAATTCGGAGGTAAGTTCGCACCTGTTGCGATTTCTTCTATAATTTATATTACTTATCAACTACAGTATCTTAATGCTGTTTTTCCATTTCAGTATTCCTGATGATGAGGACAATAATCCTCGATAGCTTGAAAATTTTCCGTTAAGAGTACACGTTTTCCGTTTTCTCCTTGCTGCTTTCCCCAATATTCACCAGTTTTATTCCTAACAGTCAGCAAAGACTATCTTCCTTATATATATATATATATATATATATATATATATATATATATATATATATATATATATATGTATATATATTGAACCAGATATCATAGATAGTAAGAGAATTAGTTCTATAAAAATATGTTGCTAGTATGAAAATATATGAGAATAATATAATTTAAGAAAACAATTTAAAAAGGAAACACTTTTCTTAATTTAAACAACATATCAAGTACAGATATATTAAATAATTGTCTATAACAATATAATAGATGAAGAAATTACCTCAATAATAACATAAAATATAGAGTGTGCCTAACCAATGTAATGATGTAAATAAAGTTGCCTAAGACGAAGATTATTTTCCATAACATAATCAGCTGTTCATCTGAAATGAAAACAAATATTCTTATAGTTAATTCATTTTAATCATTAATTTAAGAATAAAAACAAATACAAATATTGAATAGAATATAATTCATTAGATTTTCATAGATAAACAAATAATGACATATAGACAAATGATATATGGTAAATAAAATAAACGTTGAATCAATAAATAATAATTTGTTAAAGTTTATTATGAATAATATAATGCAAAGAGTATAGGCAAATAACATAAAAGAATTTATATTTATAAATAATATGAGTGTAACAGTGATAGACTGTCAATAACAATATTGGATGTTGTACCATTTAAATGTATCTATGTATAACCAACTTTAATTTATTTGTATGATAAAAAAAAACTCGTAGGAACTCTATAAATGGACTAATAATGTAAAAGAGTGTATGTATGAAACTTTTCTAATAAGTGAAAGAAGTTTCAATTAATTTGATTGCAAAGGACAATATTTTATTGGTTATAAAATATGACAGAACAAATTGTGAATCAACAAATAAACTTTGAAATAGTGACCTAAAGAAAAACAAAAGACTGTTTTTTTGAAAAAAGTGGAGAATCGAGGGGACGCTTGAGAATGGGGAAGCTGGTGTCAAGAAGCGAGGAGTGTGTGTGATACTGTTCCAGAAATTTCAAGAAATTCCCAGTTTAACATAATAAAAACTATAAAGTACTATAAAAAACAATCTTATTAATAATCACAGTTAATTATATCAAGTTTTTCGGCAAGAATCTTCGAAATTTCTCATCATTTTTGGTTTTTGGAGCTTCAGAGGAGTATTCCTGGGGTCCAGAGACATTCATCCCAATTCAAGAACAACAGGTCAGTGTGTTTAAAATATTATTGGCCAATAATCAGAATAAAAACTAAAAATACTCAAATAAGTACATGATTTCATAAATTGATAAACATTTGCGAATATGATCGATCTGAAAAAGAAAGAGAGCAGACTTTATATAGTTAATTAATTGCATAAATCGTTAATATTAATAAAAAGGCCGAATTAAATAAATTAAAATATGTACTTACGCCATGTTGTAATCGCATAAATATGGTGCTTGAAATTTTATTAATGTAATAACTATGTCCATCTGTATATAATTCCTATATTTCTATCTATGTAGATAACTATTTTCTTTCCACAGCAATTGGTATCATATATAACTATGATTTCTATATAAATTCTTTTATGTGTTTGAACCATTCACTTGTCTGCGTCGTCAACAAACTATGTTTGTATAATATGTATAGATGCTTCTTACGTGTAAGAATTGTTCGTTTTATGCTAAAGCGCATGACAAGTTTTTTCACGCACGCGCACTGAAGAAATTATCAAAATAAATAAGTAGGTATAATATATCCATAGGCGTCTCAAATTATTATTATCAAATAAAATTTAAATATAAACATTATAAAAAGCCAGGACTCAAAGAGAAAAAAGGGTTCCATGCTCCCGAATTAATAAATATATAATAGTTACAAAACGATATAATCAATTATACAGGGCCACCCATATCGGCAGGATGAATGTAACTTATTTTTTTTTAAATGGAACACCCTATATATTTCCACAATTTTTGTTTCCCTCAATTTTCTTGTTTGTACCATATGATATATTGCAATGGTATACGAGGTAATTTAAAAGATATAAGCACTTTTTTAGTAATTTCCTAGTAACATCAACACACTGTACCATTGTATAGATTTTATAATAAAAAATCTATTTACGTTCAAACGATTTTTGATATAGTTTACTATTGTCCAAAGTTTTAACATAGCGTGATATTCGTTTTCAATATACAGGATTAGTCATAAATCGGAATGATCATTTACTGGGTTTTCTTAAATGGAACACCCTGTATTTTAGTATCGTAATGAAATGGTATTGTATGGCACTTTCTTATTTCTTGAGCGTTCCCTATACCTAATTGCCTTAGTTTGTGAGTTATTGATGATACTTACAGCCAAACATTATTTGAAACAAATATTAGGTGAAATTTAAATTAGTTTGACGGTGGAAATATTTAACCAAAAATAATTTTCCAAAAAAAATCACAGAATAATCTAGTCTGATCCATAATTAATTATTGTTAGGTGAATTACCAAAATACACGAGCACTTAAGATTGTTCGTGTACAAAATATTACTAAAATCACACAATATTCTAGTTGGCTATGACAATAAACTGGTTTAAAAATTTGACACTAGATCACTTTTATTAGTTCCTGCTTACAATTAGTACCTTTAAACATACGCCAGGGACTGTGGATATTACATGACGGCGCTCCATCAGTATACCACAATTTTTTAGTGAATGAGCCTCTAAGTTATAATTTTCCTGGAAGATAGATTGGAAGGGGAGGACCTATAAGGTGGTCACCGTTATCTCCAGAGTTAAACAAGCTAGAATTTTTTTCTGAAGCTATATAAAAGATGAGGTGTATAGAACTCCTCCTACAACTAAAGAAAATATGAAGGAAATAATTTGAAATGAATTTATGAACTTAAACAGAAATGTGTTAACAAATGTCGCTCCTTTGAAGATCGCTTGCAATTATGTATCGACGTCGATGGATGTCATTTTAAACATCTATTGTAAATTCAACGATTTTCTTGTTATTTTTGTTAGGTACCATATTAAACGTAAATTCCCTTTTTCTGTTTATTTGATATTTGGGAATATTAGTAATTTGGATATTGTGTAATGATGCTTATGGTTGTGACGCAATAACACATAACCTATTATTTTCATAGTCAACTAGAATATTGTGTGATTTTAGTAATTTTTTATACACCAACAATCTTATGTACTCATGCATTTTGTTATTGCCCCTAATATTATTCAATTATGCGTCAGACTAGATTAATTTGTGTTTTTTTCTTGAAAACTATTTTTGGTTAAATATTTCCACCGTCAAACTAATAAAATTTCACCTAATATTTGTTTCAAATAATGTTAGGATGAAAGTATCATAAATAACCCACAAATTAGGGCAATTACGTATAGGGAATGCTTAAGAAATAATAAAGTGCCATACAATACCATTTCATTACGATACTAGAATACAGGGTGTTCCATTGCAAAAAACCCAGTAAATGATCATTCCGATTTATGACCGATTCTGTATATAAAGAACAAAATCGAATTAGGGTAATAATTTTGGTGAATAGTAAACTATATCAAAAATCGTTTGATCGTGAATGGATTTCTTGACATCAAATCTATACAACGGTACAGGGTGTTGATGGTACTAGGAAATTCCTAAAAAAGTACTTATATCTTTTGAATTACCTCGTTTAAGATTGAAATACCTCATATCGCACAAACAAGAAAATCGAAGAGGATGAAAAAATTTGGAAATAGACAGGGTGTTCCATTTAAAAAAATATAAGTTCATCCTGCCAATATGGGTGGCCCTGTATATTTGAAAATATTATCATAATATGGTCCTACATATGGCTTAACTTTTATCTAAATAAAATTTTTCCTTATCTCTCACGACAAGTGAGTAATCGGACTTCCTCGCACTAATGCCGCACCCTGTATATATATATAAATATATATATATATATATATAAATATATATATATATATATATATATATATATATATATATATATATATATATATATATATATATATATAGAAACTAAAGTGTTTCACCGAGTTTGACCCACAGGTGTTTTCTCAGTTTTGTTCTCTTTTGGTTACATTACACAACTTGCACTGTGCTCTGCTTTTATCCACTACACTAACAATAAGGTTTGATGCTTTTCAGTCTTCTCACTCTTTGAAGTTGGCTCAACAGCTACCATTTCAACTCCTAGGTCTCTGTGGAGGTGGCTGTTTCTTACTATTACGAAATCGCACACTGGTGCAGTGGCTGTCTCTGACTCAGTCTTATACTATGAAAGTTAAAATTTTCGTGTTCGCTGGTGGGTTACGGCCATTGCTGAGAGAAAGCAATTTTCTCTGAATCCACCGCCACTCCTTCATTGCTCACTATATGACCTAGATAGTTGACTAGGTATTGGAATAGCTGACATGTCTTCGGGTTTAATATGAGCTGGGTAGCTTGAAGTCGTTTCGTCAAATGTCTTCCCCAGTACTACGATGTCGTCTAAATAGACCAGGCACGTTTTCCGAGACAACCCTATCGTGACATTTTCCATTAGTCTTTAGAATGTCACTGGCGCATTATAAAGCTCGAATACCATGACGTTGAATTACCATAATCCAGATCTGGTGGTGAAAGCAGTCTTCTCTTTGTATTCTGGGTCCATTTCTACTTGCCAATAACCCGAATTCAGGTCCAAGGTAGGAAACAGTTAGCTGCCGGCCAAAGTATCTAGCGAATCGTCGATTCGAGGCGAAGGATAGCTGTATTTTTTCCTCACGTTGTTTAGCTGGCGATCGTCCACGCAGAATCTCGTAGCTTCGTCCTTTTTCTTGAGCAGTACTACTGGAGACAGCCATGCACTAGTTCTATGACTATTTATTCTGCCATCTCTCGAATTATTTCCTCAGCTTCCTTTCTCGTCGCTCGTCGTAGTCTTCGAGCTGATTAACGAAGAAATATTACATTTGTATCACGTGTAAAATTTAATTTATTTTTGCATAGCGCGCTTTCAGCTCTTTAGACATAGAGCCATCATCAGTGCTTAATTGTCAGATTATATATAACAAAATTTCCTGGCTTCATCGCCTCCATTAATATTGAAACAGGTTAATAATTTTTTTTATTTTATATTTACATTACACCAACTTGGACATCACATTTAAAATCGAATTTTACTTCCAAAGAATTATTTTATTTTCTTAAACGCCCGCCATGTTGGGCGTTTAAGAAAATAAAATAATTCTTTGGAAGTAAAATTCGATTTTAAATGTGATGTCAAAGTTGGTGTAATGTAAATATAAAATATAAAATAAAAAAAATTATTAACCTGTTTCAATATTAATGGAGGCGATGAAGCCAGGAAATTTTGTTATATATAATCTGACAATTAAGCACTGATGATGGCTCTATGTCTAAAGAGCTGAAAGCGCGCTATGCAAAAATAAATTAAATTTTACACGTGATACAAATGTAATATTTCTTCGTTACCCTATACGTGTACACAGCCACCAGCATCATTTGATGTCCTTCATTCGAGCTGATTGCCTAATTGGCTTGGCATTACCAGTATCTATTTTTTGTTTGACGGCTGATGTTCTGCCAGTCTTTCCTCCTTGTGATACGAACATATCTCGATACTGCAAGAGAAATTCTCTCATTATCCTTTTCAAAGCTCTAAGATTCTTGGATTTACCAGCTACTGATAACATAAGTTCGAATCTGACATTGTAATTGTCAGTTGCTGTTGTTTGGCGAACTATAGACGTCACTGGTACGCAGGATCCAATATTGGTTTCCTTTCTGATGGTAATTGGGTAATAGTTCACGTTTACCACTCGTACTGGAATCTCCCTCACCGACCCAACCAATCCTTTTCCAATTAGTACTCCTCTGCCAATATCTTCGTCCTGATTCCTTGGCTTCATCATAACCGGTGTATGACTCCCTATAGCTTCGTGCGGGTGGAACGGTATCTTCCTGTACAGCCGGCAACGCTGTGCTGCTTTCATATGGATGAAGAAATAGCTCCTCGGAACCCACTTTACTGGTTCAGTATCTAAAGTCCAACTGGAAACCATGTAGATGCATTACGCGATTCCCAGAATCACGTCTTCTTAAATGTCAGCTACGATTACCGTATGCGTGAACTTTTCCAATTGGTGTTTTGAATGAAACTCAACGTTCCTAGCTAATTCCACAATGTAATGAAAAATGTTAAAAATTCCAAAAATTGACAATTGATTTGATAACTGAATATCATCGTCAGATATTCAGTTATCGAAACAATTGTCAATTTTTCAGAATTTTCAACATTTCTCATTATATTGTGGAATTAGCTAGAAACGTTGAGTTTAATCTAAAACACTAATATGAGTAGATTCCACGAAGTAAGAGTCGAGACAGTCAATTTATTTTCCAATTGGACTTGTGCCTCCCCATGAACGGGGCGCTCTCACTTGTGGCGGTCCACAGTCTCAGTCTCTTTGGTGAAAGCTTCTTCTTGGAGTTTATTAGCCCTGGTCGTATAATGGTTCTAGTTGATCCAGTGTCTACCAGCAGAGTATATTTCTTGCCATTTAGTTCCACATCCACATATACACTGTCGTTGCGATATCTGAGAGAAGCTGTCAGTATGAGAGTGTCTTTGGGACGATCATGGATCGGTGTTGCCTCCTGGTAGCCGACCCGTAGTAGTTTTCCTTTGATTGAGATTCTTGGTTTGCAGGAGTCCTGGGGCGCTTACACAAACTGCGTTCATGCCCTAGCTGGCAACAATTCCAGCATCTGATATATCTCGGCTCCATGTTTACCATATCCTTTATCCAGCTGACGATCTGGTGAAGTCTGTCCCTGTCACCTTCTTCTTAGATGGTCCTCACTTTGTTATAACCCGAAGCCTTCGTGGCCGTTTCATATTCAAAAGCAGCAGTCAATCCATCGACCTATGTTTTTGGATAGGATAAACGAAGCGTCATCTGCATGTCGCGGTCACTTAAGCCATTAATAAAGGCCTGGATTCCCAGATATTTTATCATGTTCTCTGGGGCTGGTTTTCAAGCGAATCTAACCAGTCCAGCATTATTCTCTCCATACTCTGGAAGTGTTTTGTCACGTTTATGACTTCGGTTCTTCACAACAGGGATTTGTATGAAATGTGATAGATGTTCTTGACCATATCGCATGTCCAACCTCTTCTTCAATTGCTCAAAGCCATCCATTTCTTCCAAAGGTATCGTCTGAAGTACGTCTAAGGCATCTCTCCAAAGCGCTATTGTAAGGTTCAATGCTTTCTATTTATCGAACTAATTATTCACTCTAGCGGCTGCATCAAACTGTTTTACATAATTGGTCTACGATATTTTCCCATCGAACGTTTGGGCCTTGACTCGAGTAAAACTGCCAATGTATTTTAACTTAGGGAGTGTTTCTGGTTTGCAAGGTTTTGTTTGCTCGGTCTTCTTTTCTTCTGTTGGCATCTCCTGTGTTCTAAATTAGCCACCTTTCCCTATAACTCCTTGATTTTCTCGTCCATTTGGTTTTTCACCATTGACCACTTAATCTCGATTTTATCGTCCATCGATGTCATCTTATTCTCAATACATGATTTTAGGGACGAACTTTTATTTTCGACGTCAGCAGCAATGTTATTTTTCAACGATAAGATAGTGGTAGAAATATCGTTCTTCATAGTGGAAATCTTCTCGTCCATATAAGTATAAATTTTGTCCATGTTAGCAGAAATATGGTTCTTCACATTAGTTGAAATCTCTTCCATGGCAGAAATATCGTCCTTCATATCAGAAATTGACGAGATATAAGGTGGAAGTCTCGTCTTTGAATAAGAGTGTTTGTGGATCGACGCCATCACTTACCAGTGCCACTTTGAGTCTTTCTACTAATTCACTTTTCTTACCGGACGTTTCCAACTCACGATTTTCCAATTCTGCATTTCGCTGGGTCACTTTCAGTTAACTCAGTCTCTGGGCTACGTTTACGTGACTATTTATTTATATTACCGCACTCACTTAATTTATTTATTCACAAATTCATATAAATACGTCACTACTGTTTATTTACTTAGACTCATTTTATATAAATACTTCACTATTATTCACTGTTCTGCCACGAGATCAAATTGTGAAACTAAAAACTCCGTTGGTAGGTAGTCGCTTATATATTAGGTGCCTTCTATTCCGGAAACTTCTCGATTGCGGCTACGAAAAACATTCGACCTTCCTAAAAATATCTAGATGAGAATAGTCACAAGAAAATAATGATAAATAGTTCGAATAAATACACGCGCCTTCGCCAAAATTTTTACGTTCGTAGTATAAGACAGAGTCGGATTCGGGCACTACACCAGTATGCGATTTCGTAACATTACATTACATACCAAGGACAAGACTTCTCAATACCTTGTTCTGGAATCTTTGTACGATTCCAATATTGCTCAAGTCAGTTTGTTCAGAATTGATAGTTCAGAGTGTCTACCTAATAACCATTAAAACTTTCTATATTAGAGATTTAGTGCCTCGCTTTTCTTCTTTATGCTGTTTCCGTCGTAGCTTCGCGTTTAAGTTAATGCATAGATACTTAGCCATTTTTGCATATGGAATAATATGATTGTTGATAGTTATCGGTAACCAGTTCAATGCGCAAGCTTTTCGTCCATGCCTTGACTTGATATATGACGAAGATTGAAGATATAATTGGTTACGGGATACTTCCTACTGGAGCTTTCGCTTCAATATAGTGGTTAATATATTTTATAAATGATTGGAAATATTTTTCCTCAAGGTAAAAATTTGGATAAAAATACAGTCCCAGTTTTCAAGCTTGTAGATAACTTCAGGATGCATCACTTTGTCGCTTTCGACAATTCTGTGTATGTGCACGATAGTGGAGGGCTTTTTTCTGGACCAATGTTGCTGACTGGTTACTACCTGAATTTTTATCAACAATTTTATGTTGCAATTTCTGTGATAAGTCGAAAGATCTGTAAAATACAATACCTTCGGGAACATTATTTGGATTACGGATTGTAACAACTTTGGTAAATTCCATTAAGCTTGCTCATTTTTTCTGTTGTTTGATAATTACACCTGTAAGTATTTCATAACTCAAGGCCAACACTTCTATGTCTCTGAATGTTATTATGTGCCGTAGAAATTGTTGACCAAAAAGACTTGTTAAGGTGATATTGTCCATTCAAGAGGTTCAATCTCACTTGGATTGATAAATGGTCCAGTCTTTGGATTTACTATACTTAACTACTGAACGAAACAGTGAAGGAAGAGAATGATAACACAAACAATAAAAGTATTAATGTTAATTCGGGGAAAAATCCCAGAAATAGACATCGAAGAACTGGAAAAGGCTCTATTGCAAATGGAAAATGGACGAGCGGCAGGAGAAGATAGCATACTACCGGAAATGCTGAGGGAAATCGATAGAAAAACTAAATAAGAACTAGTAAAACTATTTAATACCTGCCCTACGCAAGAATGCATTCCTCATGACTCTGGGAATGCAGTGGTTGTTCGTATCAATAAGAAAAGAGATCCGTCGGACCAATCAGTCTGCTGTCTCAGGTGTACAAATTGTTTATCAGAATAATTACAGACAGGTTAGAGCGAAAACTTGAAATATACTAACCAAGAGAATAGGCTGGATTTAGAAGTCACTACAGCAATGCCGAACACCTCCATACAGTAAAACACTTATAGAGAAGGCATCAGAATATAATATACCAAAATGGATGGCCTTTGTAGACTTCAGAAAGGCCTTCGACACTATAGAAACCTGGGCAATAATAAAATCTATGAGAAATGCCAGAGTAGATCAAAGATACATCAATCAAATAGAAAATATATACAAAACTTCTACAATGACTATCGAGATTCACGCACAGCGAAATAAAATAGAATCCAAAAGAGGCGTCAGACAGGGAGATGTAATTTCACTAAAATTGTTTACTCTGGTTTTGGATGTTGTCTTCAAGAAAGTCAATTGGAGGGAAAAGGGAATAAATATACATGGTGAATACTTAAGCAATTTAAGGTTTGCTGATGATGTCGTCCTGTTTGGAAGAGATTAACAAGAACTAACTAAGATGTTGGAAGAACTACATGTAGAAGCGGCCAAAATTGGCCTACATATGAATAATGCAAGAATATAATTCATGACAAACGTTCCTGATGCTGACCAAACCATTACCTTTATTGGACAAACTATAAACAAAATACAATCATACATATATCTTGGACAATCAGTGACACTTGATAAACAAAACCGAGAAATTGAGATCGATAGAAGAGTCAGATGGGAATGGGCTGCCTATGGTAAATTAAAAGACGCTTTCAACATGAAAATCCCCATGGCAATAAAAATAAAAATCTACAACGAATGCATTCTCCCAGTCACTACATACGGATCCGACACCTGGGTCCTGACTACAAGGATTATTAACAAACTAAGAATACATCAGAGGGCCATAGAGAGAAGAATACTGGGAATATCACTGAGAGTCCACAAAATGAACCAGTGGATACGAGAAAGGACAGAAGTAGGCGACATCATACAGAGAATCAGTTCCTTAAAATGGCAATGGACAGGACATGTTGCAAGGCACAGAAAGAATTGGAGTGGACACGTCACTATATGGAGACCTTGGGGCGAACGAAGAAGTATTGGCAGATCACAACAGAGATGGTACAATGAACTGGGACCAGAGAGCAGAAAATAGAAGTGTATGGTCAAACATGAGAGAGGCCTATATACAATGGATAGAACATGCCTGAAAAAAGAAAAAGAACCACTGAACATTATCCTTAATGATATCCGTTGTGCGTCTGTTATGATTTTCTGGTGAGTGATTTCAAGCACTTTTTTAGATAGAACTAACTGTTTCATGATGTATTGAAAACATGGTGAAAATTCTGAAAAATTGACAATTGTTCCGATATTATTATCATCGTCAGAATGACAGAAGTTACATTTCGAGTGATGCTTACCAGGCTAGGGACACTGCAGACCGTGCCATCTATAGAGCCCGTCGAGTAACTAAAATCGGTAGATAATTCCCAAAAATTAACGAAAACTGTAACGTCGTTAGTAATCAAATTTTATTGATTGTTATAACTTCGTATGCGCGATATCATATTGATCGTCCCCGTCCCCATCCCCACATGTTATATGTTATACTGTTATCATTTCTTAGTTCAAGTGTAGAGGTTATTTTAAGGTTACGGTATTTTGGTGTATTTTTTAATTGCTATAGTGTAATATTTATCTGTTGTTTCGTTGCTTTATTGTTATTATTTGAAAAGACAATGTCGAAGTGTATTCTGAAGGAGTAGTAATAGTACTCGGTAAGTTTTATTAAAAAAATTTGAGCATTTTTTCTTTCACAATTAACAACCATTATCTTCATTTTTATAAAACACAGAGAATTTTTACTAATTTAATCGACAACTTTAGAGATCATGGTTGTTCTTTATATTAGCTAAACTAACAATTGCTGCATTAGTAAAGTAAATATCTCTTTTTACAGTTTTGTTCCTCCAACCGAGGAAGATAAAATTAATATGGCTGAAAAGCAGTGGTAATGAATCATTAAATTTGTCGACGAAGAAACGATGGAGGATATGATTCCTTCATTTTCAAAAACAGTGTTTCTTAAGTTTTGAGAAAGACGAAAAGAGGTTATTAAGACAGTTTGATTTGCCTTCCCATATGAGTGGAAATTAACAAAAATTGATGGTAAGTTTTATTGTATTCAATATAGCATACTATAATTTTGGACATTTTAAAATGTAAATTTAGTGAACGAAAAGACGAGTACTGAGTGTGTAATTTTATTAAAATTCCAGGTAAGCGCTTTCATCCATTAGACCATTCTAAAAGCTCTCGTCAAGAAAAAATATACAGAAAGTGTCAAAAAACATAAAATCTGTAACTGCTACATACATTGAAATAAAATGTTTGATGTTACATCATTATTTAACTAAAATTTGTTAAAATTACTCTATAAAGAGTGTGTACAATTGTAATTCACATAACGAAACGTCTAATTTGATTACCAACTAAATATATATTATAGGGTAATTATAACAAATTTTGCTAGAATAGTAATGTAACATCAATTATTTCATTTCATTGTGTGTACATTGTATCTGTTGTATGTTTTTTTCTTGTCGACAGCTTTGAGAATGACCTAATGGCTGAAAAGCGCTTAGCTGGAATTTTAATCAAATGACATACTCAGTACTCGTCTTTTCATTCACTCAATTTATATCTAGTGTGTACACCATACTCAGACCATTCCATTTTAAAATGTATCAATTGAAAAAATAATAATCTGGGTTTTATTTTATGTTATAGCTCTCTTCCCTCTACCAGCTATAGGATGGAAGGTATTGATCCATTGCCGATTTTCATATATAGCCCATGGTGTGACAATTTATCGGAAATGAAAGTGAGTATTAACTTTTGTTGAGGCATTACGTCTAAGTATTTGGTCTAGCGGTAACCAAAAATCCAAAATATCCAATAAAGACAAAAAATGAAAAAGTAGTTGAAAATCAAGAATTCCAAAAATAATCGAAAGCTTAAAAAAAGGGAATCAAAAAAACCAAACAAATGTATACAATCAAACATTTTTTGATATTTTTTTGGCTTAGTACAAAAACATGTGTAAACTTATTATTTCGATAGCAAGCGCATTTTGTTTTCTTTTATTGACATAAATTTCCAAACATATTTGTGTGTTTACTTATTTTTTGTTGTTATTTTGCGTGTTTACTTGTAGAACCTCAACCAGAAAGGAGAAAGGACTCCATGAGACGGTGAGATTTTTAAGAGCCCTTGAGAAACATTTTAACAATCAAAGACTGCCAGGAACTGCAGAGTAACTTAAACTGCCTTATGCAATGGTTTCATAAGAACGGAATGCTTTTAAATGTAGAAATATACAAATATGCAATATACTAGGTTTAGGCTTGTGGTATAAACCTATTTAATACTTCCAGTAAAGAAATAAAGATGTGTTTCAAGTGGAAATGAAATGTTAGATATATTATTCTAAATGATGTACAGTCACAAGTGCTGTATAGCACTCTTATATGTAATTACTGGGCACCTTTTATTTACAGAGCTGGGCAGCATTTAACAACTTTTCCTATAAAAATATTCTAATTACTGTTGTTCTAACATTCACAAAAATTATACTCAAATGTTTTCTTTCACAGAAAGTTGCTAAAAATAGTAGTTAAAAACTTATTGCTAACACTTTTTTTGATTAGGTAAGTAGCAATTATACTCCTGCAGTTTGTCCAGCTCTGTGTGTTTATACGAGTGTAATAATAAATTAATATAAACTTATCATACATAATTATCTACTTTTATCTTGATTTAACATCATTTGAAAATCTAATGATATAATCTAGAATGTATGTTACTCAAATTATTTTTTAATGATTGCATGGTTTTTACACTATAATTTATTTGTTGTCATTATGTTTGTTAAGAAAAGTACTTTGTGAAAGAAATTATTTGTTGTGTATTTTTATACCAAAATAAATAAATTGTTTATATGATTGTTGTTTTATTTTTTCCAATTTATTTAACCATTTATGGTCCATCATTTGATATTTCATTTAATTTAACTCAACATCTAATCATTATTTATTTGATGGAGTTAAATTGAATGAAATGTCAAATTATGGACTATGAATGGCTATTTTGGAATAAAATAATTGAAATACAGTATATCTGAATATACCGCCAATCCGCCAAAATCTAAAATTACAGAAATCTTTCCAACATCACTCACTTGTTTACTCGACGGGCTCTTTAGATGGCGCCACAATCAGTGTCTCATCTATATGTGGGTCATCTGTGATGCCTACCCTAAAAGTTAATTTGTGGCTAGACCAAGAGATGACTCACTCACTTTGTGATTACTTAATGTATATGAATAGGAAAAAGAAGAAGATATGATATCACAAATATTGAAGCTCAGATAATATTGGCCCTATGGGGATATCCTGGATATCTATTTGTTGCTAAGTATATTGAAATATTGTTAGAAATACTACCACCATTTGTGATCTTTTTGTAATTTTTATTTCTTCAGTTTCTTTATGAAATATTAGTTGTAATGCCACGTTTTCCTCTCTTCTGATTCAGAGGTAATAATAAACTTTATTATTCAATTGAATATACAATCACTCAATGTCAAATAAGTTAGCAGCATATCATTCAATGATACCTATAACATTTTCAGAACCTAAGAACAAATATAATTTTTATAGAAAAATTAATACAATTAAACAAATAGCAACACCCAAGAGGAAGAGAACGTGTCATGACAACTAATGTTTCCTGAACAAACTGAAGAAATATAAAATTACAAAACCATCACAAATGCTGGTAATATTTCTAATAATATGTCAAAGATAATATATTTAGCAACAAATACAACAATTTCTTTCTTAACAAAAAGTAATGTGAGTGAAAAATGGTTGAATGTAAGAACAAAAATATACCCATTGAAGAAGTCTAGTATATATAAACATATGTCCGGAATGTACTGCTGTCTCTTTGGGTCAGACCCCTAGAAACATTGAAATCAGATACAGTGAACACTTACGAGCATATAGATTAAAACAACCAGAGAAATGTCACTACGCAAAACATCTACTTGACACTAAACATTCATTGACACCTAACACAGAACTAGAAGTACCACTTAGTTGTGACAAGAAACATTAACTTCATTTTATAGAATTCTTAGAAATTAGAATACACTTAAGAGACCCACAACATGAAGTTGTCAATGAACAGATATAGTTGACGCAAGAGATATAGTGTGAGGTTTAAGCTAATCGTTTGTGTTAAATGCCGTCATAGTCCAGTCAATATTATAATTTAAAATGCTTATTTGATGATATATTCATTTCATATTATAATTTTTAGTAATAATCGTTAAAATGTATTTATTAATTTTATAGTTATTAAATAAATATTTAAAAACGTCTTAAACATAACACCAGACAATTAACACTACCTTATATCTCGATTTATTAACAAGAATTAGGAATATAATTTTCAAATAACTTACTACTTTTCCCATATTTCACCGAACTATAAGTCTATTTCGAGATAGGATTTTTTTCGAACACAGCAGGTGTCCATCAGAGATAAGCAACGTTCGTTTTTAAGTTAGTAGGCTGACATCAACGAAGAGTGTAGTATTTTTCTCAGGAATTTGTATTTTGAAAATTATTATACAGAATAACAACTGAAATTTAGAAAATTATACACCCTAGAGAGTATTGCTGAACAGCATGGACACTATAGTGAGACATCCTCCTTATTTTTGTATTTTCAATCCCATCGAGTTAATTTGGGCACAATTAATATAGAAATTAAAACAGTAATCAAAATTGAAGATGAGTATAAGAATATTGGGCAAGTCCATATTAATGGAGGAAATAAACTTATTATTGATTTACAAGAGGATAGTGATTGTGAAGCAGATGATATGGGTGAAGTATTAATAAAATTTTTGGAAGAAGAAAATTGATTTAGTCCAATATATTTTCATGTCACTTATATAGTAGTGACAAACAGGAGTTAGACATAATATTTATTTTCAAAGAATTGTTTTATTCATTGTTACAACATTTTTTTTCTGTTTTTTTCCATAGAATTGTGTTTTGTTCATAAAATATTCGAATGGGATACAAAAAAGGCTTAGTTCACGTCTGGTATCCCGATGAAACCGAAAGCCCTTTCAGCAATTACGTAACATCAAATACAATATAGGTATTGTTCAAAATATTTATACCTTTCAGAGTCTAGTTCCGCAACATAACTTGATGGGGATATACCATTAGATTACTACACTATACATCTTGTGAGTTCTCCCCTTTTATATTGTGTATTTAGGTAATAGTTGTAAAGATCAACTGATATAGTTTTCCTGGTTTTCTATATCATTGCACAGTAGTACTGATCTTAAATGGGAGAAATATATCCAGACTATCCCCTTGGGTCTGATAGTATTCAAGCTTTAATATTTGTAATATGCTATCGTCTCCTTTTTATATATATATATATATATATATATATATATATATATATATATATATATATATATATTATATATTATATATTATATATTATATATTATATATTATATATTATATATTATATATTATATATATATATATTAAGTCAATCACAAGGTAGGTCACTTCTTGGCATAGCCAAAAATAGTTATTAAACATCAGGCAGGCATCACGGGAAATGTATCTTATTTCAAAATTTCTAACGGTTTGACGGAAATAAAGAGCATAACATTCTTGATATTTAAGTTTGTAAACACTAGACGTTTGTAATGGAGATATTTTGTATTTACGTATAACAATTTTGTACTCACCTAACTATATATTTTGAAAGAAACTGTTGTTTTTGTTCCTTAAGATAATATTTTTGATATACTATTAGAAATAGGGGATATACCATTAGATTACTACACTATACATCTTGTGAGTTCTCCCCTTTTATATTGTGTATTTAGGTAATAGTTGTAAAGATCAACTGATATAGTTTTCCTGGTTTTCTATATCATTGCACAGTAGTACTGATCTTAAATGGGAGAAATATATCCAGACTATCCCCTTGGGTCTGATAGTATTCAAGCTTTAATATTTGTAATATGCTATCGTCTCCTTTTTATATATATATATATATATATATATATATATATATATATTATATATTATATATATATATATATATTAAGTCAATCACAAGGTAGGTCACTTCTTGGTATAGCCAAAAATAGTTATTAAACATCAGGCAGGCATCACGGGAAATGTATCTTATTTCAAAATTTCTAACGGTTTGACGGAAATAAAGAGCATAACATTCTTGATATTTAAGTTTGTAAACACTAGACGTTTGTAATGGAGATATTTTGTATTTACGTATAACAATTTTGTACTCACCTAACTATATATTTTGAAAGAAACTGTTGTTTTTGTTCCTTAAGATAATATTTTTGATATACTATTAGAAATAGTATCGACATATGTGATGATTTTGTTATTTTTCATTTTCCTAGTTGGTTTAGAGAATATTAGAAAGTAATGTAAGTACAAATTTGTTGAATGTAAAACCAAAAATATCTCCATTAAAAAAGTCTGGTATATATTAACTTAAGTGTCCAGAATGTAATGATGTCTATTTGGGACAATCGATTAAAAATTTTGAATTTAGACGCATACAGATTAAAATAACCAGAGATCCCATTACGCAATACATCTTCTTGACACCAAACATTTATTAACACCCAACACTTGTGATAATAAGCAAGAACTCTTTTTACTTTATGTCGAAAGCTTTCGAAATATATTTATTTCTTCATCAGTCAACTACAAAAATATATACACAGGTAGAATAGGCAAAAATATTGATTTAAAATTAAATTGACTGTCTCGACCCTTACTTCGTGGAAAATGCTCATATTAGTGTTTTTAAATGAAACTCAAGGTCTCTAGTTAATTCCACAATATAATACAAGTTATTGAAAATTCTAAAAAATTGACAATTGTTTCGATGAATCAATATCATCGTCAGAATGACAGAAGTTAAATTTCATTTTATGCCTACCTGATGTTTAGTAGTTATATTTGGCTAGACCAAGAAGTAACCTAACTTGTGATTGGCTTAATATATGTTTATATAAAAAAGAAGAAGATGTGATATTACAAATATTGAAGCTTAGATAATATTAGCCCTATGGTGATACCCTGGATATCATTTTGCCAATTTAGATAAGTATAACTGTGCAATGATATAGAAAACCAGGAAAACTATATCTGCTGATCTTTACAATCATCATCACTTAAGAAGACAGTTCATTAGTGGAGAATTCCCTAGATTTAACTGTTCATTGACAACTTCATATTGTGGGTTTCTTAAATGTCTTCTAATTTCCAGTTCTTCAAGGAAATCCAGTTCTTGTTTCTTTTCACAAATATGCAGTACTTCTAGTTTTGTGTTAGGTGTCAATGAATGATTGGTGTCAAGTAGATGTTTTGCGTAGTGGGATTTATCTGGTTGTTTTAATCTGTATGCTCGTAAGTGCTCACTGTATCGTATTTCTATAATTCTGACGATGATATTAATATCTGAACAATTGACCTTTTTTTAGATTTTTTACCATGTTTTCAATTTATTGTGAAATTATTTAGAAACAGTTTTATTTAAAAAAGTATTATGAGTAGATTCCACAGACTAAGGGTCGAAACAGTAAATTTCATTAACAGTGATATCTAGTTTCTCCTCTTTAATCCGTTTTTTCCATTCGAAATTGGTGTGCTGTGGAAAAATTGATGTATAAGCAGCCATTGAAATATATCAAGAATAATTCAAAGAAACATGTTAATATTCTACCTTGAGTCTTCATACTATATAGAAAGAATGTATACTCGTATTTAAGCTGATTTTAACTACCTCCACCCTGTATCATCTCCAATTTCCTAAGGTTGTTAGATAGAATCCCTGATAGTTGCTAACAAAAGTTCTCTGTTCACTCAAAATAATTACCTGCTACGAACTGACTCTATTAATCCTTTAAAACGTTCTATTTATTTTTTTATGCATTCATTGTTCATTATATTTCTACTTTCAATATAAACAAAATTTTCCAATTGAAGTTTCCCGCCGAAAAGCATATCTTCCACCCACCAATATAAATTCGGTATCGATCGAAAACGTCTGAATATTTTCATCGCGGACTGTACAGTTTCCCAGCTGATCGATCCGTAGCTAGCTTGACACAATACTCTGTCCCGATTATTAAGACCCAGAAAATACCAAAAAGAGTCCAGTGTGTTATTTTATAGTGAAGTGTGTACAGAAAAATTCTAAGTGTGTGCGATTTAGGATACGAAATCAACTAAAAGGTATTATTAAATCTTCATGTTCTATCGAATTTATTAATACCCTTGGGAAGGGTTAATGGGATTTATCCGTACCATCAGATTTGAATTTGATGTGTTTTATTTTTGTATTCGAGTCATGCATATTATTATCATCAGAACTATAAGATTGATAATAGTTATTGTTCAATAAGGTATAATAATTTTAAAAGGTGTTAAAATGAATTTGTTAATAATAATTTAAGATGAAAGGTTAACTGTACTAGATGAATATTACTGTTTTAAGTCAAACTTACTGTTTCTAGATAATTCCACAATATATTGAATAAAAATTTAAAAAATTCTAACAATTGTTTCGATATTAAATATCATCGAATCAATTGTCAAATTACTTTTTAACATTTTTTAAATATATTGTGGAGTTATCTAGAAACAGTAAGTTTCATTTGAAACAGTAATATAGGTAGATTCCACGAAGTAAGGGCTGGGACAGGTAATTTCATTAGACGAATATTGTTAAGGATTTTTGCTTCTAAGGCCTTGAATAAAGTGAATTAATTGAAAAATGTGAAGACATTTTATTTTCCAATAAATTGTCAACCAGTTTTGATGAACAATTTTCTTTTTCTTCTAGAGCCTGTCAAAATGGTAAAGTACAAACTTAGCAAAAACAATGATAACGTTTCAAAATATCCACTAAGAAGGTATTTTTGCATCTTTATGAACATATATCATTTTTAAAATGTCTAAGTCAGAAAATAAGCATAAAAATGTCTGATTTCGATATTTTTATCTCTAAAAACCAAAACTGGGACCAAATTTTTGCGATAATGGAAGTTTGTGGTTATGGAAATTTAAATTATTCGCAACTATATGAGACATTTTCTTAAAACTTTCGAATATATTGAAGGTATCTACTTTTTTAATATTCGCGAGAGTCAGAGAAAATTATCGGGTAGTTTTATCTCATACAATTTTGAAACTTGCTTCAAATCAAGAACAACTACTCCTCAGACATAATTACATTTCATCAGAATACAACAAAATTATACAGTTTCATTTGTGACAATGTACAGTCAAATATATTGTCAAGGTCCTAGAAAATTTCTTAAAAGGAATATTATTCTGTCTCTCTAATAATACAGGTCTTGATTACATTGAAATGAGGAAATGCTTCTGGCAATGTTGTTTTGCCACTTTTTCACAGCTTGACAAATTTCAACTGCGTTCTAAGATGGGCAGAAGACGAAAACCATCAGTAATTGGAACATCAGACACGCGTGTACAATTTGCTAAGCAATAACAGATTGTGTCTTGTGTCATTATGTATTGACATCAAACAAACTATTTGATCTTGAACTACTATGATTTCAATTTATTTCCCATAAAATTGAAGATTGTTATGAATGTTGTGTTCTTTTGTCCCATTCTAAAAGATGTAACACTAAGGTTTTTTAAGTCTGTTTTTTTCTTTATGCAATAATTTTGTTCTGCAATATACGCTGTTTCCAAAAAAATACGTTTTCTATAATTACTTTCTAGTGTCAAAACTTTGGCAGATTGATAATCCATAGAATCGCCTTCATAAAACACATGTCCAGCTAAAGCACATCTGTCAGGATATAATCTACTGTCACTTTTATGAGAGGCGATTCGATTGGTTACCGATCTTTTTGAGAGACCAATGTATTTCTTATTACAGATATTGCAAGGAATCTCATAAACTATATTAGTTAATTTGTTAGTAGGAGTCTTGTCTTTGATCTTACTGGAAATTGAATTTAGTATAACATATTGTTTATTCGCAATTTTTGTATTATGTGGTTTGAAGGTTCCGGAAAATTCAGAAGTGACAAATTTGATATATGAAAAAGAAATGTTACTACTAATTATACATCTCCCACGTATATTCCTTTTCCTTATATAAAATCTGTCGTACTCAAACTTTCTGCAGTTTTTAAACCACATAATATAAAAATTGCGAATAAACAATGTGTTACAATAAATTCAATTTTCAGTAAAAGCGAAGACAAATTAACTAATATATTTTATGAGATTCCTTGCAATATCTGTGATAAAAAATACATTGGTCCCTACAAAACATCGCTAACCAATCGAATCGCATTTCATAAAAGTGACAGTAGATTATATCCTGACAGATGTGCTTTAGCTAAAGCTAAACACGAGTTTATTGAAGGCCATTCTATGGATTATCAATCTCCAAAATTTTGACACTAGAAAGTAATAATAGAAAACGTATTTTTTTGGAAAGAGCCTATATGCGTATTTTTATTTCAATTTCGAGGTACAATAATTTATTTTTTCACATTTTCTCCGACTTTAGCTACAATATCCCAAGATTCTGCTGTTATGTGTATATCAAATTTGTCAAGCTCTACTTACCAAATTAGTACAAGATAAATAATAAGAAAAATAAATGAGTGGAATCCTCATGTACAATCAAAGATCTACAACAATCAAAAAAAAATTAAAAATATTAAACATTTCTGTGTAGTTGGAATTTCAGCTTGCTTGGTATACGAATGCTTAAGTCCTCCGTATTATTTTATATGAATTTGCTCAAATGCTGCTGAAATGTGTACATATCAATAAGTGATGGAAATCTCATGAATAGCTGAAGTAGAGTACTACTTGAGAAACTACATGTTGCTGCATTTATTCGCTGCAAATCACATTATTCAATCAGCTCATAATCTGGTATTCCACTTAAATGCTCAGTTTGTCAGTCTCCTCTATCTTTATGGCAATTTTAACTTACCATATAGCTTGAGAAGAACAACGGCAACCATCAACACATATGAGAACAATGCAAATTTTATTTTAAGGTTAGACCAAACTATGTATATTGAAGATCTGAACTTTCGTGCATATATTTCGTGATTTGTTTTTAAATCAAAATCTTATATTTTTACCTACTGTTTTACTGATCAATGCAGTAGTTTCAAATATTTACGTAAGTGCGTTTCTATATCATGAATATTTCACCTAACGTTGACGATTTTCTAAAACCATTTTCCGAAAAAAACAAATTACCTACAATTTCACCACAGATGAGCAATATTTACGGCTCTTCGGGGCTACAGCGATCATTAAATAACCATTATCTACTTTCTTTCAATGTTTGAATTTGCAGGAAACTTCGAAAATTTCAAGAATAAACCTTTGACATTCCAATAATAGTTTGTTTGTTTGCTTACAAAGCAAATATTTGAATGAATTCATAAATTAGATGACCCTTATCTACCAATTTAAAAAATATTATAGAAGAGCATGTTTTTGTATGAATTGCAATTTTTGGAAAGATAGTATACCTATTAATGTTAATCACTATGTTGTTTCCGTGTTGTCTGTCTGAACTTGCTTCCAGCTGTCTTCAATATCCTTGCTAAAATTAACAAGTCTTTGATATTATCCTTCATTTGCCCCACAAATATGAATCAACAATGAATCGAAAACTGGAAACTGTATGTATGCATCAGTTATATGTAGAATTACGCTGCTGAAACTGATTAATTAGTTGCGTGTATGCAGTAAATAACTTTGACAATTGGAAAACTTTGATATGAGGAATCAAAAATGGTGTCATAGGAAACAAATATAAGTGCATCTACAAAATTGAATAAAATAAAAACAAAGAAGAAGAGAAAAAGTGTTGAGCAACTAATAACGTACCGTGTGTTACAAAGCAAACATAGTTTTAGTGGTGAAAGGATGAAGTTTGGGGGACTGCGACACCAAGAAAGTGCATGAATATATTGCGTTGTATCGATGTAGATATAGTTGTTAGAACGGATGACAGCCATAACGTTCACGATGATTCCATACATTGATATAAATGCGGACTTACCCCAATCTGGATTATAGGGTTAAAATAAACCATCACGACAAATAACATTGGGTTTTATTTACACACTAAATAACACTGACAAATGACCTATAAATTACCAGTAACGGTCAATTTCAATTCGTACCAATAATATACATTGTGATTCAATAGTTACAATAAATAAAATATGATGTTAACCACTGTTTTAAATGAAACTTACTGTTTCTAGATAATTCCACAATATATTGAAATATATGTTAAAAATTCTAAGAAATTTGATAATTGTTCCGATATTTAACATCATCGTTAGAATGATAGAAGTTACATTTCAATTGATGCATACCTGATGTTTAATAATTATTTTTAGCTAGAACAAGTAGTAACCTACCTTGTGATGGACTTAATATATATTAATAGAAAAAAGAAGATGCTTTATGTATCATTGAATTATATGCTGCTAATTTATGTGACATGGGATGATTGGAACTATATGGAATAGTCACACCAGTGAATTGAATAATCAAGTTCATTATTAGCTATTTGAATTTTCAAATCAAAAAAATTGATTGAGTTATTTTCTTCAACTTCTACTGTAAATTCAATTTTTCGGTGTAAGTCATTAATATGGTTGTAAAAATTATCTAATTGTTGTCCACTACCTATAAAACAAGCCAATATGTGATCTACATATCTATACCAAAATAAAACACTTTTTGAAATACTATTTTTCTTTCGAAACTGGCCATAAAAAAGTTTGCCAAATTTGGAGATATAGGGCTTCCCATTGGTAAACCTTCATTTTGAATATATATCTTATTGAAAATAATTCTGATTAATACATACATAGAATAAAGTATATCTGACATTATTCCTGGATTAATATTCTTATCTTCTAGTAATTCCTTACAAGTGTTAGACAATCTTTAGGAGGAATTTTAGTGAACATATTGGTAACATTAAATGAAATGAGTTTAGAGTTATCTTGCAAGTTAAATGCTTTTAATTTGTTTATTAGTCCTATTGAAATTTTAATTGAGTATTTAGATGTATATCGGTAACTATTAAGTATATTGTTATGTTTTGCTAATATATTATTTGGATTATCAACATAAGAAACTACAGGTCTAATTGGTTCCGTTATTTCATGTAATTTAACGGTTCCATATAATTGTGGAGAATGAGAACTTTTATTTTTGATGGACTTCTTTTCGTGATAACTTAGAAGATAATTAAAATTATTAACAATATCTCTTACATTATTAGAAAACTTTTTTGTTGGATCTGCTCTAAGAAATCCACAATATCAAGTCGTCAATGGACAGTTAAATCTAGTGATTTCTTCACCTTTGTATTGTCTTCTTAAGTTATAATTGTAAAGATCAGCAGATATAGTTTTTCATATCATTGCACAGTTATACTGAAGCTAATTGGGAAAAAGATATCCAGGATATCCCCATTGGGCTAATAATATCATATCTTCTAGTAATATCATATCTTCTCCTTCTTTCTTTTAACATTATTATCATTATTATCATCAAAAGGTAAGTCACTTCTTGGTCTAGCCAAAAATAATTATTAAACATTAGGTAGGCATCAAATGAAACGTTACTTCTGTCATTCTGACGATGATATTTAATATCGAAACAATTGTCAAATTTCTTAGAATTTTTAACATTTCTTTCAATATATCGTGGAATTATCTAGAAACAGTAAGTTTCATATAAAACTGTTATATCAGTAGATTCCACGAAGTAAGGGTCGAGGCATTTAGTTTTTATAATGTTAATGTTGTCTAGATGTTTACAATCCTGATTTTATAGTAAATATAATGTATTTTGTTTTAAAATACGTTTTTATGAGTAGTTGACTTAAATCGTTTCGTGTATTTTATTTATGAATAATATTGTAAAACTTCAGCAAATGTTCTAGGTGAATGAACATTGACATGGTCTGGTGTTCATATCACTTCGTAAGAGTCATTTCTGATGCTATGGGTTAATAACCATCACATTACTTTCTCTTGGGAAGGGAAAATTACATAAGGAATTTACCGAAAAACACGATATGCTTCCACTGCATTGCTTTATCTCTTTTACTTAGTGTATATCGAATCTTCTTCGTCAATGTTGGATTTAATTGGATTCCTCAACTGACGCCTTATATTATTATAATTTGAAAGGAAACTAACTATTTAGAATCAAATTTTATTCTATCTTCTCTTTTCAATGAAACCAAGTCTTCTACCTTAAGTTCTGCAGGAGATGAATTTAGTTCACTCTTATTTTCCCTAACTACTTTGTGTTTTACTAAAAGCTCCCTAGCTTTCTCGTGAGCGGATTGAAGTTTGTACTGGAGCTCGTTGTGATACGACTAAAAGTCATACCGCGGCTCTATTCCTGCATTCAAGTGTTCTGTTATGTTCTATTTTTTACCGTACAATAACTCAAATGGTGTGTAACTGTGTTATATGTTCGGAGTTGTATTATAACAATAAGCAAACATCCTCGCATATGTGCACCAATCATTTCCACGTTCCTCTATCTAACATTCGAGGCAATCTGTTATTTTGTACATGACCTCCAAACATAGGATCATTGTGCTATATTTCTAGAATCTTATGTTTTTCTTCTTTTTGCTCTACCATACTTGGTTCTTTGCAAATGCATATTTGTATATTTCTCAAAACTTTGTGACGTTCATTAATATATTTTTGTTCTGCGGATCTCTTGGAAATGTGATCATTTTCATATACTCGTATCTTCGATATTTTCACCTTGTTTCTCACATATAGCTTTTATCAAGCTTTTCCAACGTTGGTCGAAGTTTGTAATTCGGTATTTGAAGCCTCGCTAAATTTCAACCCGCTTTTGATCCGTACGCTCATTCTTAACCAGACACAGTTTTCTTCAAAATGTAAGATTGATAATTTATGAACCTATAAATTATTTAAAACATTCATGACGAATGGTTTTTCTATTGGCAATTACTTTGCCTTATATTCCTGTGTACATTCTTTTATTTTCTGAGTGCTCTTTTTACGAGTCTGAGCCCTAGTGATTTCTAAGATGTGTGAGTTGTCTGTCTTTGAACTGTTTTATCGATATTCTTGAAATACTGTCTCCATAATTTGAATTTCCTGTCACGTACTGTATTTCGAAATTATATTCTTCGAGATCAAGACTTATTCTAGTGAGATTCGATGTGGGGTCTTTCACTGAAAATAAATGCGTTAACGGTTTATGGTCATTTTTTTATAGTATATACTGTCCGCTGAGATATTTTCAAAGCAGCAGCTACCCTTAAATATAAAAAAATTGGTGTTTTTAAATGAAACTCAAGGTCTCTAGTTAATTCCACAATATAATATAAGTTATTGAAAATTCTAAAAAATTGACAATTGTTTCGATAAATCAATATCATCGTCAGAATGACAGAAGTTACATTTCATTTTATGCCTACCTGATGTTTAGTAGTTATATTTTTGGCTAGACCAAGAAGTAACCTAACTTGTGATTGGCTTAATTTATGTTTATAGAAAAAGAAGAAGATGTGATATTACAAATATTGAAGCTTAGATATTATTAGCCCTATGGTGATATCCTGGATATCATTTTTCCAATTAAGATCAGTATAACTGTGCAATGATATAGAAAACCAGGAAAACTATATCTGCTGATCTTTACAATTATCACTTAAGAAGACAGTTTATTAGTGGAGAATTCCCTAGATTTAACTGTTCATTGACAACTTCATATTGTGGGTTTCTTAAATGTCTTCTCATTTCCAATTCTTCAAGGAAATCCAGTTCTTGTTTCTTTTCACAAATATGCAGCACTTCTAGTTCTGTGTTAGGTGTCAATGAATGATTGGTGTCAAGTAGATGTTTTGCGTAGTGGGATTTATCTGGTTCTTTTAATCTTTAAGCTCGTAAGTGCTCACTGTATCGTATTTCAAAATTCCTAAGGATCTGACCCAAATAGACAGCATTACATTCTGGACATTTGAGCTTATATATACCTGACGTCTTTAATAGTGGTATTTTTGTTTTTACATTTAACAATTTTGTACTAACGTTACTTTCTGTTTTAAAAGAAATTGTTGCATTCGTTGCTGAAGATATTATCTTTGAAATATTATTAGAAATATTTCCTGCATATGTGATGGTTTTATAAGTTTTAATTTCATCAGCTTGCTTAGGATATATTAGTTGTAATGCCACTTTTTTCTCTTTTTTACTTATTAGTTTATTTATCATATCTAATGGATAACCGTTAGATGTTGCTATTTGTCTAATTGTATTAATCTCTCTATCAAAATTACATTTGTTCATAGGAACTGAAAAAGCTCTATGTATCATTGAATTATATGCTGCTAGTCTGTGTGAGACAGGGTGGTTAGAATTGAATGGAATTGTCACATCAGTCTGTGTTGGTTTTCGGTAAATTGAATAATCAAGTACATTATTAACTCTTTGAATTTTTAAATCAAGAAAATTGATTGAGCTATTTTCTTCAATTTCTAATGTAAATTTAATTTTCGGGTGTAAATTATTGATGTGGTTGAAAAACACATCTAATTGTCGCTCACTACCCATAAAACAAGCTAATATGTCATCCACATATCTATACCAAAATAAAATATTTTTCGAAATATTACTTTCAAAGATCTTTCTTCCTAAATTGTCCATAAAAATGTTTGCTAAAATAGGTGATATAGGGCTTCCCATTGGTAAACCTTCATTTTGAATATATATCTTATTGTCAAAAGTGAAATAATTCTGATTAATGCATACATCAAATAAATTAAGTATATCTGATATTATTCCTGGATTGATATTTTTATCTTCTAGTAATTTTCTTACAAGTATTAGACATTCTTTAGGAGGAATTTTAGTAAACATATTAGTTACATCGAACGATATGAGTTTATAATTATCTTGCAAGTGGATTGATTTCATCTTTTTGATTAGTTCTATTGAATTTCTAATTGAGTACTGAGATTCATATCCGTAAGTATTGAGTATATTGTTGAGCTTTTTTGCCAATATATTATTAGGAGCATTAACATAAGAGACTACAGGTCTAATTGGTTTCGTTATTTTATGTAATTTAACTGTTCCATATAATTGTGGACAACGAGGATTCTTATGTATGATAGACCTCTTTTCGTAATCATTTAAAAGATAATTTGAATTATTAACAATATCTCTTACATTATTAGAAAACTTCTTTGTTGGGTCTGCTTTAAGAACTTTTACATCGCTGGATATATATATATATATATATATATATATATATATATATATATAGAATCCAGCGATGTAAAAGTTCTTAAAGCAGACCCAACAAAGAAGTTTTCTAATAATGTAAGGGATATTGTTAATAATTCAAATTATCTTTTAAATGATTACGAAAAGAGGTCTATCATACATAAGAATCCTCGTTGTCCACAATTATATGGAACAGTTAAATTACATAAAATAACGAAACCAATTAGACCTGTAGTCTCTTATGTTAATGCTCCTAATAATATATTGGCAAAAAAGCTCAACAATATACTCAATACTTACGGATATGAATCTCAGTACTCAATTAGAAATTCAATAGAACTAATCAAAAAGTTGAAATCAATCCACTTGCAAGATAACTATAAACTCATATCGTTCGATGTAACTAATATGTTTACTAAAATTCCTCCTAAAGAATGTCTAATACTTGTAAGAAAATTACTAGAAGATACAAATATTAATCCAGGAATAATATCAGATATACTTAATTTATTTGATGTATGCATTAATCAGAATTATTTCACTTTTGACAATAAGATATATATTCAAAATGAAGGTTTACCAATGGGAAGCCCTATATCACCTATTTTAGCAAACATTTTTATGGACAATTTAGAAAGAAAGATCTTTGAAAGTAAAATTTCGAAAAATATTTTATTTTGGTATAGATATGTGGATGACATATTAGCTTGTTTTATGGGTAGTGAGCGACAATTAGATGTGTTTTTCAACCACATCAATAATTTACACCCGAAAATTAAATTTACATTAGAAATTGAAGAAAATAGCTCAATCAATTTTCTTGATTTAAAAATTCAAAGAGTTAATAATGTACTTGATTATTCAATTTACCGAAAACCAACACAGACTGATGTGACAATTCCATTCAATTCTAACCACCCTGTCTCACACAGACTAGCAGCATATAATTAAATGATACATAGAGCTTTTTCAGTTCCTATGAACAAATATAATTTTGATAGAGAGATTAATACAATTAGACAAATAGCAACATCTAATGGTTATCCATTAGATATGATAAATAAACTAATTAGTAAAAAAGAGAAAAAAATGGCATTACAACTAATATATCCTAAGCAAGCTGATGAAATTAAAACTTATAAAACCATCACATATGCAGGAAATATTTCTAATAATATTTCAAAGATAATATCTTCAGCAACGAATGCAACAATTTCTTTTAAAACAGAAAGTAACGTTAGTACAAAATTGTTAAATGTAAAAACAATAAAACCACTATTAAAGAAGTCAGGTATATATAAACTCAAATGTCCAGAATGTAATGCTGTCTATTTGGGTCAGACCCTTAGGAATTTTGAAATACGATACAGTGAGCACTTACGAGCTTACAGATTAAAACAACCAGATAAATCTTACTACGCAAAACATCTACTTGACACCAATCATTCATTGACACCTAACACAGAACTAGAAGTGCTGCATATTTGTGAAAAGAAACAAGAACTGGATTTCCTTGAAGAACTGGAAATTAGAAGACATTTAAGAAACCCACAATATGAAGTTGTCAATGAACAGTTAAATCTAGGGAATTCTCCACTAATAAACTGTCTTCTTAAGTGATAATTGTAAAGATCAGCAGATATAGTTTTCCTGGTTTTCTATATCATTGCACAGTTATACTGATCTTAATTGGAAAAATGATATCCAGGATATCACCATAGGGCTAATAATATCTAAGCTTCAATATTTGTAATATCACATCTTCTTCTTTTTCGATAAACATATATTGAGCCAATCACAAGTTAGGTTACTTCTTGGTCTAGCCAAAAATATAACTACTAAACATCAGGTAGGCATAAAATGAAATGTAACTTCTGTCATTCTGACGATGATATTGATTTATCGAAACAATTGTCATTTTTTTAGAATTTTCAATAACTTATATTATATTGTGGAATTAACTAGAGACCTTGAGTTTCATTTAAAAACACTAATATGAGCATATTCCACGAAGTAAGGGTCGAGACAGTCAATTTCATAAAAAAATTGATTAATATTAAGTATATTGCTAAGCAAGCATGCACTTAAATATTTATGTTACCTCTTGAACACATGAAAGTGGTTCCAAGGGTCCTTCATTTAGTTTTCTAACTCAAAGTACTCCAACACATTTAGGACCAGCTCCTGTGCTTGCGAATTCAAGGTTTTTCCAGGCATATTTTAAAAATAAAACCATTCATAAATAGTTCTCGAAAATTAGGTCAATATTTTCTTCATTGTTGGAAGCAAAATATGTTTCTTATAATTCAATTTGATGGAGTTCTATCCAGAATCATAATGAAATGTCCATTTGAGCCTAGTTTCCATTACGAAGTAAATAAATGAGAAGTAGATAAATAATATTTTTTTACCGCAATAATTCGAACACTCATGTAATAAGTTAGTCGTTATAGCAACTGTTTTTGAAATTAATTTATAAGCATGGAGTAAAAAAATGGATAAAAATGTAAACAAAGTCTTTCTGTGGGTTCAACCTATCGCCGACATTGATCATATGGATATCTCTGTTTGTTATATTATGTTGTAATGGAACAAACGGTGTTATTTCGGAGTTTTAGATTCTGTGAGTGGAAAAGAGACGTACTGCAAAGAGTAGTATGTGCATAATTTAATACATGGGAAAAGATTCACCTGACCAACCGAAACTTACAATTTCTACACTCTTGAGGCTCCTGTCGTTTGCTGAGTCCCGATGTTTCTCGTAATGTTCCTCTTGAGCTGCCTTATATGTGTTTCCCAGATAGACCAGATGAACTTAAGTGCTAGTACCACTGTTATTATGTACAGTAAAACTGTATGATGTATATTAACTGCTTCTTATTGCACTATAAAGTTGTTGTTAACTGCCCTATTCTCAGTGAGTTCTTGTTTCGTTGCTTTACCGCCCATTTTTGATAACCAACCAACGACATTGATATATGATATGTACAAACCAAATTCGTTTGTTCACGGGGTCAACGAATACCTCAAGTTTGCAGGATCGCCATCTGTTGTATGGATGTATATATAGTTGTTGAGACGGATAACGATCATAAGTTGCACGATGATTCCATAAATTAAGGTAAATCCGGATTTATTCCAATCTGGATTAGAGGGTGAAAATAAACCATCTTGACAAATATCACTGGGTATTATTTACACTCTAAAAAACACTCAGAATATACTGATACATGACCTATAAATTACTAGGATTGATTAACTCATACTAATAATATACATTGTGGTTCATTGGTTACGATAAACAGAATAGAATATAATATTAATTGAATATTGTCAAGCTGTATGCACGTTCCAATGTAATTGGATGAAGAAAAGGTTTGTATTTCGTGCAGAATTTTAATTTATAAAATCATAGCAATGCGCTTTCGACTATAAAGTCATCATCAGTGCGTACCTGTAAGTAAGTAACATTGAATTGAATTTAAGAAATTTTGATAATGGGAACTTTGAAAATTGAAAAAATTACTTACTCGTCAGGTGTACAAGAGTCAGACGATAAAAATACCATGTGTCCAGAGGACCACGTAAATATTTAAAAAAGGGACATAATATGAACAACATTTTGAAATATCCTTATTCCAGGATTTACCTGGATAAAAGTTTCAAAAGGCGCAACACATATCTGCTGAAACTTAGTCCACTCTATAACTAAATAGATAAATGAAAATTGACATTATGTCAAAAGCTGACAATGAAGTTTAGCATAGAACATGACATATGAAAATAATGATAGGTGTTTTGAAAATTGATAATAGACAAATTAGTCAAATTGATCTTTCTATTTTAAACGTCTGTGAAGGGGAATGTATGCTCTGTTTATATTAACTTGAGTGTTGAGACAAAGGTCATTATTCAGTAATTCCCTGTTAATATGTAAATCTTCAAGGAAATCTAATCTTTTTTAATTTTGGGAACTCTCCCCTTGTAAAATTTTCGAATTCCCATTTGGACTAAAGTTGTGTTTGTTAAACCTTAAATGTTGACGAAAAGTTGAAATTTTGTTGGGATTCAAATGTTCGGTTATACGGACTTTCAAAGGTCTGTGTCTGCAAGTTCTTCCACTGTAGGCCGCTATATGCCACCCTTTGAAAGTTTATCAATTTTATCTTTTGTGCTGACCAGTTATCTGTTGAGGCTGTGGTTGGTTTGAAAAAAAATTTTGATGTTATCTATGTTGCTTTTAATGCAACCAGCAATTTTATTTGAAATATTGTCATTTAAGAAAGGAAGTGAAACAAATTGTGCTATTGAATCTACTTTAGGGTAGGCTGCATTAAGTTCTTTTTTGTTTTTGATTTTTTGAATCAAACTATTGATAATATTCGGGTTAAAACTATCATTTGGAGCTACTTGTTCAATTACATTCAATTCATTCTGATAATCAACTGCAGAAAGGGGCACATTCAAAAGTCTATGAAGGTAACAATTGAAGGCTGTCATTTTGTGTTGATGAGGATGATTGGATAAGCTGGGTATAACGTGATCGGTTTGTGTGGGTTTTCTAAATATGCTAGACTTTGAAAGATTGTTAGTTTTATGCATTGTAAAGTCTAAGAAATTTAATTTATCATTTGATTCTAATTCAAGTGTGAATTTGATACTTGGGTGAACTTGATTTATTTTGCTAGAAGATTGTTGACAATGCCAATGTCACCATCCACAAATACCAAACAATCATCAATATATCTAAACCAATGTGAAATTTCTGGATTATTTGCCGTGATAATGAATTTGTTTTCTAAATTTTTAATGAAAATATCTGCTAAAAAAGGTGATAAACAACTACCCATGTCAAGTACATCTGGTTGTTTATATAATTTATCATAAAAAACAAAAAAGTCCTGTGAAATGAAAATGTTTGTGAGGATGTATCTGAAAGTGTTGCTAACTACGTTAAATTTTATATAAAAAGGTATGAGTATCATTACGAATGATCTTTTTAATATTATAATCTCTAGAGAGCTGTTCAATAACAACATCAACCTCCACTGCAAACTCCAAGAGGTTTCTCTCAGAAACTTGAGAGCCCAAAGAAAATTTGAGTCCCAACTTCAACAGGTCCATTTCGTCATCATCGAACACAATGTCAGAAAGATTTTTGACTCTATCATGGAAAGTGAAATCGTCAGATCAATCAATGTTGCCTTTTTACAAGATTTCTTTACCGAAGTAAACACTGAAGTTGACATAGCCAAGAGGATTAAATTTGAAAAAGTTGATAAAAAGCTCAAATATTTGATTAATTATAAACATGATGTTTGAAAAATAAACAAAGAAATAATTAGAAATTTTCACATTTCACTTTACATGATAGAGTCAAAAATCTATCGGAGCTTGTGTTCGATGATGACGAAATGGACCTGTTGAAGCTGGGACTCAAATTTTCTTTGAGCTCTCAAGTTTCTGAGAGAAACTTCTTGGAATTTGCAGTGTATTGAATAGGTCTCTAGAGATTACAATATAAGTGTCAGTGTAAAGTTTGACGTCAAAATAGTAAACCAGAGTTACGCAATAGATTAAAAGAAAAAAAATGTTCACCGGAATTATCAAAAACGAAAAATAGGAGTATCGAGCAATCATCAAGTACCTGTATTTTAAAGTGTTAAGAGGTAAGAAGATTTACGAAGATATACTTAATACCCTTGATAATCAATGTCCTTCGTATGCGTCCGTGAAAAATTGGACTGCAAGCTTCAAAAGAGGTAAATTTTCCATTGAAGATAATGACCGATCGGGAAGGCCAGTTTCTGTGTGAGTTCCCGAAAATATCGATGCAGTTCATTACATGATTTCATCAGACCGTTGAATTGGGCTAAAATGGATATCTGAAGCACTGAATATTTCATACGAGCGCGTTCATCATATAGTTCACGTCAATTTGAATCCCCAAATGTTTGAATGTTGACCAAAAGCGTGCAGGGGTAGAAGCATTGCGTTCGATCTGTGCTCCATTTGAATACGATGTAGACTTCTTAAACCGAATTGTTACTATGGATGATACTTGGCTACATTTCTACGATCCAGAAACAAAACAACAATCGATGGAATGGCGACACTCTGGTTCTCCAAGACCTAAGAAGTTTCGTGTCCAAAAATCTGCTGAAAAAGTTCTTGCTCCAGTTTTTTGGGGTTGCCATGGAGTAATCATGATTGATTTTTGGATAAGGGTTGATTAATAACTGGAGATCACTATTCGACATTACTGACCACTCTACGGAAGGAAATTAAGGAGAAAAGACGCGGAAAGCTATCCAAAGTTGTTTTGTTTTTGCAGGACAACGCCCCTGCACACAAATCTCATGTTGTCGTGCTAAAAATTCGTGATTTAGGGTTTGAATGACTAGGACACCCCCCTCATTCACCAGATTTGGCTCCGTCCGACTATCATCTCTTCCCTCTACTGAAAAAAAGGTTGAAAGGTCGTAAATTTTCTTCCAATGAGGAGGTAATAAAAGCTGTGGAGGTCTGGTTTGCAGGGCAAGAAGAAACATTTTTTTGAAAGGTCTAGAGACGTTGCAGGTTCGCTGTAATAAATGTATCCAATTAAGAGGAGAATATGTTGAGTAATAAAATATTTTGACAATGAAACTTTGTTTGATTCTATAGTAGGCTAAGAATTTTTCAATCTATCCTCGTATATTGCAGATTAATCACCGTCTTTGATAAAATGTATTCTGAATTAGAGAAAAATCTCAAACTATTTCCATTTCACTAAGAAAGTTATTTAAATTTAAATTGGCGAGAAAGAACATTGGAAACCTATTAAATATACAAAGTCATATGTGTCAAAATAACAGTGGAGATAGCCAGAAATGCTCCAACTACAGACTGATATAACTGTTTAGCGTCATCTCTAAAGTTATTTAGATGTATAAATAATAGACGCATCACTCAAACATCAAGATTTTCCAGCCTTCGTTCCAAGAGACATTTGAACAATATTTTGCTTGTATTATTATATCTACTGATATTCAATCATATTTTATTCAAGATTCCTTATATTATAAAGTCTTTATAATTTTAACTAGAGAAACACAAACACAAAAAAATATAAAATAATAGGAATTCAGAGAACACAATAACAATTCATTTTTTTGCAGTTTAATTAGCTGGTAATATAACGACGCAAGACCAACATCATTCATGACGTCTAAAGGTATTTGTAGTAAGAAAACCATAATTTTTCAAAATAGTTGTCACTGAAATGACAATTTCCATATTAGTACGATATTATTTCAATAATATTATTTGTTTAAGACACAATTTTCTCACCTGGAAACGTGTAATAACTATACTCTTAAGACGATGTAGTTCATGGTATTGAGAATTAATTAATTATTTGCATATTAATTTTATGCACCTTATAGAAGTGCTGATGAACTGAAATCAAGATTAAGACCGCAATAAGTCACAGAGGAACTACAAACGATAAGGTTAACAAATTATCAAAGTAAATTAGTCAAGCTATTGCGGTTGCCGCTTGTAATTTTCCTTATCAGTTATTTCTATGTCGAGCTAAGTTTTGTTGAAGTATCGTTCAAGCGACAAGTGTTATTTTTAAAAAATATATTGAGTGTGGTAGTATGCCGAAATCGGGTAAAAATTCAGTTATTTGTGAAATACTGCTTTTCATTTATTGTTTGTCTTTGAATATGCTAATTTGGTGCTATTTATTTGGTTGATATACATAAAAAACATGTATGCAATATTTACCGTAGTTGTATGTGGAGTATTTTTGCAATAATGATGGTTTTTTTCGTTATGACAGAAACTATTAACACAAACTTTCAATTAAAAGTGAATATTCGAACCGGCTACATTTATAATAGTGATTTTCTCATTCTATTTAATACTATAAAGAAATTGGTTGTGAAGTTACAGATATTTCAAATCATTTCATATCCTTGTTAGTTTTTGAAATCAAATCTTCAAGAGATGACTGGAAATTGCATTTTTATGTGAGTACGTATGAAATCCGTCAGTAGATAATAGCGAAAATAATGTACAAAAAATTTTCAATTAGTCAAATTTTGATAAAACAAGTAAATTCAACTTCAACTTCGATTTAAGGTCAAAATTTTAATATTTCTTGAAAATTCAGTGAATTTTTTTCTACAGATTGATAAATTGCGTTATTGGACTAGAATATGTACTAATTATTATGTCAAACGAGTTGCGCAATATTATTTATTGTATAATTAGTCCCCTAACAAAACAAGATCATACGCCAAAGAATATCCATTCCTCAAAACACGTATTAAATGCATTTTCCTGCTATCATTTCGAATTGCTTAATTTCTTCTATCTACTGAAATCGGATGCCTCGAAATAGTAATGTGAGTTTAGTAAACAAATAAAAATCGTGTCAGGTAACGACAACAATAACTTCCCCTTTAGCAGGTTTTTGAAAGATCTGTTCTCTCTTGAATGTATGAGTACATAGTTCTTAGGATTGTGTTAAAAACTTAATATAGAATCCTAACATATTTTGCAGTATATTTTTCAAATTATTGCTTCCTAATTACTGAGATAAGTTGAATCACCCAGTAGAATTGAGGTTTTTGCAATGAATTTTCAACCTACTTCTCAACATGGTACTCATATTATCGTAATAATCCATCCTTTTCTCATTATGGGATATTTCAAAACAAAATTAAAGATAACTTTGGAATCAATCCATTTATATTTCCATCATGGTCAATGGCGTGATGTGTTCTCATTCCAGTTTTCTTAATCACTAAATTTACTGATATCTAGACCCCAATTCTCTTTAATTTGATATCAGTTTTTTTTAACTAAACCTAAATTTGTCTTTTAACCATTGTGTGAAATTTTTAGAGTTCGCTCCGTCGTGGTAGTCGTCTATTTTACTTCCCGATGTAAATATGTTTAATACATTAGGTACGAATCCCGATGCACCTCCAGCATGTAAGACGATGAGACACCTTCATTTGGATACTGAAGATTTAAAACATTTATTTTTGCTATTCCATATCTTCGGTACCGAATGGGAACTGTGAATGTAGGTTTCCTCGCAATATATATATTATGGTACGTACTTCCTGCTTATATTTTGTTAAATTTTCTCAAATATTAAATGCTCTTAGATTCAACGTCAAGTTTTCCAATCAACTCTTTTCTACTCTGATTTATTTTTCTCCACTTGAAACCCATTGTTTAATTAATTTTCTGAAGAAATTGATCTTGCCGCCAACCCTATTTGTTTTAATCCAAAGAAAGTTGTAATTCAAATTTTTTGGGGTAATTTTTAGTCGTTTCCGTGAAAAAAAAAACAGAAAAAAGTGTCTCACAGATGAACCCTATGTATTCTCGGCTCACCAGGACCGGTACAACTGGACTTATAAATCTAGATATACTAAATTTTTGGTAATGTTTGTAAAAAGTTCGGTATGATAGCACGATACAGCATTACATAGTATATACAAGTGACCAATTTTATGATTGGATATTGCTCAGGGCGTCTCACAAGTGAACTCTATTGATTTTCAGTTCACCAGAGCCAGTACAATTGGTCCCATAGACTCAGATATTGTATATTTTTGGTTATTTTTAGAGGAATTTCCATTTGCTAGCAGTATACAACCTCTGGAGTGCATCAGTGCGGAAAGTTAGTTTTAATCTTCTATACCGTTTATCTCTTCCTCAAATTAATCAACTGATCCTTTGGAACTTTATAATTTGTTTAATAATTTTCTTGGTGACCTAAAGGTAGTAACAGGTAGTTTCTTCATAGATTCATTAATTATACTTTAAACAGTAGTGGGTATCACTGAATCCTCCAGTTCTAGCCACTCTCTCTTATAGATTTCTTAGACGAATTGTTAGAGGTTTTTGTCCTTTCTCGGTGTGTATAAACTTACAAACTTTATAAATTATTTCGCGACCTTCACATTCTTACAACTGCTCATGTTCGTATCCAGCAAGTCAAAATTAATTGATTACATTGCCCGAAGAATATATTCTTGAAGTTAAAATTTGTAAACTAGTGTCGTACTCCAACTAAATTACTTACCTTATAGATAAACGCCTCATTTATAGCTTAGACTAATTAACAAAAAACTATAATAATATTGAATAAGCTAACTTAAATGTAGAACACAATTTGACTGCACTATAATGAAATTCGTATAGAAGTCGATCTTTACCTTACCCACAAAACGCATGCGCACGTTTCTAAAGTGCTTATAGTCCAGTCAAATAACGTCTGACATCATTCACACAACTTTGCATTTTTGATATAATATACTTTCAAAGATACAATAACAATGTGTAAAGGTTTTATTGTCTGTAACCCCCGGCAAGGGATGAAATTTTTTTAAAAGACAAAAAAGTTCTTATCAAAGAATATAGAGCTTGAAATTTAACATAACCTAACCTAACATAAAATAGGTTGTTTTTCCTCCCTTCAAAATTAAATGCGTTAGGGATGTTTGAAGTATGAGGTAGGGACGTGAATTTAAAAAAATCATGAGTAGCAGAAAAATATGCAGATACATTTTTTTAAACTTCTTAATAAATGTAATATTTAACTCTAGAGATACAGATTTTTTTGTCACTCATAATTACACGAGAGCTCTTTTGTCGAAGTAAACTTGACATGTATCGATAAGAATTTTGTTGCCTGGCAATTTAACGAAAAAAACTTCTTTTGATAAAATTACGAGTCCGTAGGACGAGTAATGTTTTCTGGCAGCTTTTTGAGTTGAATTACCTAAATGGCAACAAAACTCGGATTGTAAATGTCAAGTTCACTTCGACTCAAAAAAAAGGTAGAGTGTAATTCGGTAAGACAATTTATTGAATATGCGAATCAATAAATTGAAAAATGAGATGTGGATTAGTTTAGTATATATACGGAACAGAACTTTCGTGTCTTTTGCTAATATTTTGCTGCATGCTAGTATTTTGAGCGGTGGTAGTAACCGTTTCCTGGATGGTAGTACGAGTGAAACTAATGATTTCTCTATGATGTTCTCCATCTAACTGAAAATACGGTTTTAATGACGATGGGTTGCTATGTCCCGTAATTTTGACAAGATTTTTGTTCACCTATACCACTCCTGGACAATTCAGTTACGGCGGCAGCTCGATAAGAATGGTTCGTAATTTTCACCTGCTTGATATCAAGTCCAGTATTTTTCGCCGAAGATTAGGTCCATTTAGATATTTCGTTAATCCCAATAGGAGAATTCCTGTACCATCCTTTCAAATGTCTTTTTTGCCAGAAAGGATTTGGAGTTAAAAAAAACTTTTCACATGTGATATGGTTTCCCCGTCTTCCCATAATTTGTTCAAACAATCTTACTGGTCATACACAATCTTCTGCAGTGTTTGCTACCAACCATTTACTGTCGGCCAACTCCTGATTTCCCACTTGTGCTGTCTTCGTAAACACTGGGTTATATTCAACTATTCCGGTCTCTCTTCCACGGTTGTCTGTCTCGATTTTAAAATAGGATACCTTACAATTTGCTGCTTCTCCACCTCTCCAAGCCAATTCATACGCAGCAATGTGATAAGAATTTTTTGGAGGCCTACAGGTTCTCCTTCACCCCAGGACAGTGCCATTTCAAAAATTTGTCGTTTTGTGAGAGCATTAGAACTCACCTTCTTTTTTTCTGGAATTGCTTGTAAAATTTTTAGACTGTATGTGTAGAAATGGATAAAAAATTCTTTTATGATATTCAAAGTACGTCTTTTGTAACATTTTTGCTGAAGTGTTCCAAATCGTCTTAGCTGCACACTCTTTATAATCTTCTCCATTGTCCTTCTTTATGTTGAATGGCCAGTGACATAAAATAGAAGCTATCTCTAAATCTCTCTAAAGTGATGTAGTTGAATTCACAGTTTTGCGAGGCACATTATCATTGATGGCTTTTTCAATTTCTCCACTCGAAGACTTTCCAAATCGCGACATTTCCACAAACGAGAATTTTTCTGACAACGTAAGTTGGAGAAAAATTGACATAACGTCATGAAAAATTTGTTTATAATGCTGGTTGTCATGCGTTCAAAAGATAGGTTCCGTTATTGTCGCTGGAAAAGTTAGGGTAAACTTTATTCACTGTCATAATGACAAAATCACGCGGCTTATGAGATTTTTTATACATGAATTAATTTGTCGCTGTTACAAAATATTACAATTTGAATTATTCAAATTGAAATCTAAATGTTCAAAAGTTATTAAATAGTTTTTTTCGTTATATTTAGATTCGTCGTAAAATTTCCTGAATTTAACCATTGAATAAATATGAGGCCTGTCACTTTCTTGCTTACTCGAATGGATCTATCACGAAAGTTAGAATCCACATATGAAGTTGATTTCATTTCGGAGTGCTGTGCTTATAAATAAACAAGGCTTCTCAGTGGACCACGTTATTTTATGTACTTGAATTTATTAATAATCATTACTTTTTTCATTCGATCACTGATTATAAATAAGAAACTGCTTTTGTGCATACGTGTTCTGTCTCTGTTTATTGTTACTTTGATAGACTGAATGTGAATATTATGGAGAGATCTAATTTTTTTAGTCTTTCAAAACTGTTGAAAGGAAAATACTCTGATGACATTTTTATTACAAGTAAGGGGGGTGAAGTACCAATGATTATTTATAAAACTTTTGAAGTTGTGAGAATTAATAATGATTGGTTTACTGACGATAAGACATATATCATAGATGAGCTACAAAAACGAAACATTCTGAAGATTGCTGCTAGCATACTACGTAACTCAATTTTAAAATGCGATTATTCCGAGCAATCATATCCACCAGCACCAACTTTTCTTGTAATGTCGTGTCTTCTATTCCTCCATAGTTATCTTCATTACAAGGCAACTTATTGGTCAAAAAAATACACAGTACTACACTGAAAATGTTGTCGTACGTGATGCCATTGCTCATTCAATCGTAAGTTTTTTGCGTCCGAAAATAGTTATTTATGCAACAAGTGCAAAAAGCGAGTGTTTTTTGCACGCGATGTGAAATTGTTCAACGAGGCCTTTAGGTCGAGTTGGAAAACAAGTCGAGTGCAAAAAATACGTTTTGCACGAGTTGCTTACAATATTTTTACTACATCCATGCAAAAACTGGAAAATTAGAATATAATATGTTACTCGGAATGTATTTTAACCGTTCTTCTTTTTTGTATCTTTATGGCCTCCACCTTGTCAGTACTTAATCATAGCTGGTTTTCAGTTTGACCATTTAAATTCTAAATAATCAAAGATTTTTCAATAATTGTAACTCGTTGAGACTAAGTAGTAAGATATACATATATTATTGCTGTATTAGAGCAGGATTAGACACTTGCTCTGGATTTTTATTTTATTTAAATGTTTATGTTTGTCATATATCATCACAAAACTGACAAGAATGAGAGATGAGTGCAACAAACATTTTGTTGCACTAGTGCAATGAAAACCACTCTTTCCATTAAATGAGTTTCACAAAAGTGTTGTTTTTTGCATGAATGTAGAAAAAATATATTTCGTCACTGCAGTTGGCCATTGGAAACTACGTGTCAGGAAAACTGGTTCTCAACTGATTATTGAACTTTTGTCAAAATTGGGTGTTTGTTCCTCGCATTATAACATTCAACTTCATGAAGCATCGGCAGTTATGAATCCTTTAGTTAAGAAGATGAATGTTGAGAAATCTTTTGTTCAATTTGTATTTCACAATACAGATCACAGCGCTAGAACATTGGACGGTGAAGAAACGTTCCACTGTCTTGGTGGAATCGCAGTTTATACACCTGAGTGATTTATTTCCTGTGGAGGAATTTCAGCAAAATTGAAGAAGATGCCAAAAGCACAACCTTTAGTATATAAATATATAATTTCTGAAGTTCCTCATGGAACTTTCAATGGTGAAGCTTTAGAGTCAATTAAATTGGTTTTGACCGAACAGCTTTGTCTTGGAAAATTACCATTATTACCCACGTTATATTCTGCCTATTTGTGGACCAAGTTTCTTGGGATTTTACAAATACCTACTTGGAAAGGGTTTATGGAAGTACTGTCAATTCAATATCCTTATTAAATGTCAGAGATCGTCTGTTTGCCATTTATCAACGGGCCGCCATCAAACTTAACAACGCTAAACCAATATGTCCAATAAAAAAACGTATTTTCTCACCTACGGCCAGCCATTATTTGTATAAGCACTTTCAATTGTCCAAAAATGTCATAGTGACGTGTTGAAAAATATAGTTGCTCATTTAGGCGGTTTCCACATGCTCGTGTCCTATCTTAAATCAATTGGATATTTTATGGCTGGAAGTGGTATCGAAGCTTTATGGGAAACTGTGCATGCAGTAGAATGTGTACAACAAATGTTAACAAGCCACGCTTATGCAAGAGCATTAGGAGCCCACATCATGAGCTTTACAGCATTTGGTAACTTGATTTAGAGAAGTGTTTTAAATGAAACTCACGGTTTCTAGTTAATTCCACAATATAATAAAAGTTATTGAAAATTCTAAAAAATTGACAATTGTTTCGATAAATCAATATCATCGTCAGAATGACAGAAGTTACATTTTATTTGATGCCTACCTGATGTTTAGTAGTTATTTTTGGCTAGACCAAGAAGTGACCTAACTTGTGATTGACTTAATATATGTTTATAGAAAAAAGAAGATGTGATATTACAAATACTGAAGCTAAGATATTATTAGCCCTATGGTGATATCCTGGATATCATTTTAACAATTAAGATCAGTATAACTGTGCAATGATATAGAAGACCACGAAAACTATATCTGCTGATCTTTACAATTATCACTTAAGAAGACAGTTTATTAGTGGAGAACTCCCTAGATTTAACTGTTCATTGACAACTTCATATTGTGGGCTTCTCAAATGTCTTCTAATTTGCAATTCTTCAAGGAAATCCAGTTCTTGTTTCTTTTCACAAATATGCAGCACTTCTAGTTTTGTGTAAGGTGTCAATGAATGATTGGTGTCAAGTAGATGTTTTGCGTAGTGGGATTTATCTGGTTGTTGTAATCTGTGTGCTCGTAAGTGTTCACTGTATCGGACTTCAAAATTCCTAAGGGTCTGACCCAAATAGACAGCATTACATTCTGGACATTTGAGTTTATATATACCTGACTTCTTTAATAGTGGTATTTTTGTTTTTACATTTAACAATTTTGTACTAACGTTACTTTCTGTTTTAAAAGAAATTGTTGTATTCGCTGCTGAAGATATTATCTTTGAAATATTATTAGAGATACTTCCTGCATATGTGATGCTTTTATAAGTTTTTATTCCATCAGCTTGTTTAGGAAATAGTAGTTGTAATGCCATTTTTTCCTCTTTTTTACTAATCAGCTCATTTATCATATTTAACGGATAGCAGCTGGCTCCTCAATTTGGGAGTTCTTAATTACACATTCCAATGCTATGTTAAAGAGTTGAGGTGAGAGGGCGTCCCCTTGCTTGAGACCATTATTAATATTGAAGGAGTCTGAGAGACTCTGTCCCACTCTTACTTTACATCGCGTACCCTCCATGCATACTTTCATCATCGATATAAGTTTTATTTTGGAATCCAAGTTCTTGCATTGCTTGCCACAGCTTTGATCTGCATACTCTGTCGAATGCCTGTTTAAAGTCAATAAACAATTGGTAGGGTTCTCTGTCGAATTACCAGCATTTCTTCATTATTTGTCTGATGGTAAAAATCTGATCTACGGTGGACCTATTTGGTCTAAAACCACATTGGTATTCCCCCACAATCTCTTCGGTATATGATTCCATTCTCTCCAGTAGGATATTGGAGAGTACCTTATAACATGTAATCAGAAGAGTTATTCCACGATAGTTTGTGCATTTCTTTCTGTCTCATTTTTTATGAATAGGGACGATTATCCCTTCCTTCCATTCGTCGGGTAGGGCCTCTGTCTTCCAGATGGTTTGTATGAGCTTGTGTATGGCCTTGTGGAGTGTTTCTCCGCCAGATTTGATTTTATGCATTCGGCAGGTATGCCGTCGCTGCCTGGAGCTTTGTTATTTTTCAGTTTTTTTATTGCATTCAGTGTTTCTTCGTACGACGGTGGCTGTGTTTCTATTTCGGCCGTTGGTATATTTGTTGGTGGCGTATTCGTATTTTCCTCCTCATCTAGCAGTTCAAAGAAGTATTTATTCCAGGTTTTTAGAATCTCTTTTTCGTTGGTTATGAGTTCTCCATTATTTTTTGTGAGAAAGTTTTCCTCTCTGGGTTGTTATCCGGCTTTCTGTTTCGAGATTTCGCTAAAATATTCTTTTGTTCTGTTATTCTGTCTATTCTCTTCTATTTCCCTTATTATTGACAGTTGGTATTCTCTCTTTTTCCGTTTCACCATTCTGCGTGTTATTGTTCTATGGTGTCTATATTCTTCTATATTAGATGCTGTTGGATGTTGTAGCATTTTTTTCCTAGCCAGGTTCCGCGCTTCAAGTGTCCTGTTGCAGTCCTCATCGAACCATTTCCGTCGCTGGCTTTTCTTTTTGCCAAGTACCTGTTTTGATACGGTGGCTATTGCATCTTTAATGTTAGCCCATAGTTCCTCTATGCTGTTTTCGTCTTGAGGCTCCTTCATTTGCTCATTTATTCGTTCTTGGTACCTTTCTTGTGTCTCCTCTGTATTTAGTTTTCCCGTCTCCCAAGTTGTTCTGGTCCCCTTCTTAGGCGTTGGACAGGTGGAGATTCTAATTCTAATCTTTGTCCTTACTAGGAAGTGGTCCGTATCTGCGTCTGCTCCTCTTAGGCTTCTGAAGTCCAGGCAGTTAGTACCATGTCTTCTATCTATTATGACGTGGTCGATATGGTTTCTTGTGACTCCGTCATTTGAAATCCAGGTCTCGTTGTGGATGTTTTTATGTTCGAACATGGTTGATTTTATTAGGAGGTTCTGGGACGTAGCCAGGTCCACAAGCCTGGTTCCATTGTCGTTGCTAGTGTCATGCAGGCTATGTTTGCCTATGGTTGTTTGATAGGCTTCTTCTTTGCCGACTTTGGCATTAAAGTCACCCAAAATAATTACCATATCATATTTGGGTATACTCAGGATAAGATTTTCTAGTTCGTCATAGAAGGTATCCTTTATTTCCTCGTCTTTCTCTTCAGTCGGGGCATGGGCTAAGACCACCGAGTAGTTATACCATTCTCATTTCAGTCTCATGTAGCAGAGACGTTCGTTTATTAGTATAAACTCCATGATTGTTTTTGCTATGGGTTCTCTTACTGTGAAACCTGTCCCAAATTGGTGTCGTCCTTGGTCATTTCCGCTATACAGTATTATCGAGTTTCCCACTCTTTGCAATCCGTTCCCTGACCACCTGGTTTCTTGAACGGCTGTTATGTCCATATTTTGTTTTTCCAGTTCTTTGGCGGCAAGTAAAGAGGCTCCAGGTCTATAAAGGCTAAGTAAGTTCCATGTTCCGAAATTCATTGTCCTTTTTCGTCGCGTGTTTCGTCTTGAGAGGTCCGTCCGGGTCCGAGGCATGTGTTTCGTTGTCGTAACTATTTTTTTTTCCAAGGAGGGATAGTTAGGCCCTCGCTTAACCCTCCTCTTTTATCCGGGCTTGGGACCGGCAACCATACTACTGGGCTACTGAATCCACCCAGCAGCACAGCAGGCAACAGGCAATCATTATTACTTATAGTTAACCATAACTACATCTAAAAACTACGTTATATTTGTAGGCTCAAAAACTCTCTATTATAACTAATGTGTTTGCAAATATCTCAATAATAAACCGCCTTTGTCTAATTCCTACAGTCCTGATAAAACGATTTCATCTACAACCGTAATTATTCTATTTTTATCTATCCCCTCTCTCTATTTTCAATGTACACGTTGAAAGTGTGCCCATATAATTTTCCTTTTTATTCATAACAGAAACTACTCTTTATCAAATTTCAACGTTAAACGATAATCCTCACATGGTCAACGGGAAAATATGACGGTCACATGGCATTACCAGTGTGTTAGAGAATTACAATAGTGAGATGACAATCAAAAGTTAGCGTAGATTATTATACCAGATGAATACGAATTGCGCGTGCGCCTCTTCAGGATGTTTAACTGTACATCTGGGTACTTCACTAAACGTTTGGTTGCGATCTTTTGTAAATTTTATAAAATCACTATGCAGATACACCAAATATAGTAGTCTTCTTTATAGTGGAGAAATTGAGTGGGTTTTAACAATTGCGTGTACCAAAATATAACAATTTTGATAACGTTGTAATTGGAAAAATAAAATGATAAAATAACTAATACATTCTCTGATTCAAACCACAGATGTTCAGAAACAAATTTCACGTTGCCAAATCTGAAAAAAAAGTAAAGGTTTCAACCGCTTTAAAATTGAAAACTGGAACAATTTCCAGCATTACAATAAAATGTTGAACAAATAGATGAGGTTAATTATCTTGATCGGTTACAACCTCTTGAATTATCCTAATTAAAAGCTACTTATAACTTGTTCTCATGTTAGAACAATCCATTTTACAATTATTATAGATATATATATATATATTATTGTGAAAAAATAATGCTACACCCTGTATATCAAATAATGGAAAATTAAGATTATGTATTGTAATCTAAAAGAATTTTTTTAAGTCAAAAATTTTTTTTAAACATTTGAATGGAGACAATCTGTACGATACACTATTCGATAGAGAAGACATACAGAAAGGACAGACTGTATAATGTAGGGATAATTGCGAGTAGGTGTGATAAACAGTTTATATGAAATAAATTACCTAACGAAACTTTTATCAAAGAGATCAAGTATCAAAATTTGTTCATAATAAGAAACTAAATGCTTTATTCTGTGAAGTCAAGCTAATCTCGTAATATTTGTTGATTAAGACATTAAAATGAGATAGTGTAGATGTTTAGACATAACAGAGCAGGAAAATATAAAATAATGTGAATTTCAGAGAACATGACTTATAAAGAAAACGAATTTTCATTTTGCATACATATTTAAAGGTAACAGCTGTCATCTATTAAAACATTATGAATATTCATTTGACATACATACTTAGAGGTTATGAAATGTCATTTTAACAATACTAAGAAATATTATTGAATGAAAATAATATAGGAAGTCTAAGCAATTAAAAACCTTAGAATATAATATCATGATATAATGGATGAACATTTCACTGGTTGAAATGAAGAATTTGAGTTATAAAATAAATAGTCAAATTTGATTGGTTAATAAACATTTAAAAAAGATCACATCGGCGACAACTGTGTTGCTAACGAAAAAAAAATCAGAATGTGAGAAAGTTGTTGATTATGGGGGCTATTGACTAGTAGCTTTTTCTTTTTGGGAAGAGATTTTTGGAGCAGCAAAATTTTTTGGGTAAAGTAAATTGAAATCATTTGGAAGACAAAATTTGAATATAGAATTTAAAACAAATACATTATACTTACAAGAGATATATCAGTGTAAGTAGTTTAGTTTATATAAATAATAAAAAAAGGAATTGTTGAATGTTGTAAAACACTAATCATGAATTTTATTTTATAAAATGGTGTCTTGTGTCTGGTGGAAGTAAAATAGCCAAATTAGTTTTCGAAGAACATTGAATAGTGGAATTTGTGTGAGCTGTTTGGACTTTGAAAGAAATACAGCATCGATTCCTGTTTTGGTAGAAGCAGAATGCCAACAGGGAGGTTTTCCAGGAGGAGAATCTGGAACAAACAGAAATCGTGAAGTAAATAAGGTAGTACAAGTTAGTTTATTAATGTATTAAGAGGTCAAGCGTACTTACTAATTTGTAAAAAAAAAACTAAAATTTTGTGATGCATAGACGCTGTTAAGAGTGTATTTCGCCGTTTTCTGAAAGTCAAATGTTTATGAAATTATATAACTGTATTTTAATATTATAATAATATCTCACCAGAGTGCGTGTGATTTGTATGAAAGAGTCATCCTTTTAGATAGTTGATTTTCTTAAAAAAAAAACACTTGTAAAAGTGTAGTGTATTTATTTTCATTAAATTAAATATTGTTTTTCCTTTTGATGAACGTTTTTTTAAATTACTTGAGTTATTCATTTCATCTGGTGACTTGTGCACCATCTACTTACCACAGGCAGAAGCTCTAAATGAAATCGATTGAACTATGCAGATATTTTTTAAGTAGGACAGGACCGTATTTAATTTGAAATCATTAAAAAAGTAACATATTCTGATTAACAAATTTATTTTTAAAAATATAAAGAATTTATTAACTTTGGCGCTAACATATATAAAATTATAAAATCATTTTATTTAAAATACTTGAACTCTACCCTGAGATGAGAAGTTTTCATGTTGGTTAAATAAACTGTTTATCATACATATTAAATCCTCAACATACCGGGCAAATTAAACTATTTTCTCACCCAATTCTATTCATAATAATAATATGTCGGCCCAACGTAGGGCAAATTAAATTCCCATATAAAATAAACTATAATAATATATATATATATATATATATATATATATATATATATATATATATATACTTGTGTGTATAAGAGGAATTTTTAATATTAATGTATTACTATTTTGATTTATTAAATTTTAGTGTGGCTAGCTCATTACAAGAAAAAGAAAAATTTTATGTATTTATTCATGCGGAGAGAATGAGATACTCTATCTACTTTTTGGGTTCCAGTTATTTTTACACTTTATCTCCAATATTTTATCTTTTATTCATTCAAACAATTTTTAATATTTTTTTTATATTATTTGGTGCGCCTATGGTTAAAACTTCCCATTAGAATAGTCGATTCCAGATCTCACAGTAATAACAGATGTCAATTCGTATCCGTTGAAATGATATTTGAGAAAGCAATGATTTCAATAATATTTAATATGAATTAGTTTGTATTGGTCAGAAAATATGTATTATAAATTTGAACAAATAAACAAAGTGATGGAATGTCTTATGCTAATATAAAAGTTGAGAAGTCGAAATTTATAAACGTTAAATAGAAATGCGCAAGTACTAAATTGGAACAAAGAAACAAAGTGATGAATTATAAATGTTAAATAGAAATGCGTAAGTACTAATGTTTTTGTAATTACTTTTATCAGATCTGTTTTATATCTTCAACATAAATGTTGGTACCAACAAAGACAAAAAAAAACTAACCTGGTCCTCACAACCCCACTAATACTCCTTCTTGAAGTGCTGTCTTCCAAAACCACACCATGCAGAACTGCCGGGACTCCAGTAATTGTTATTTTATATATTTTTATATGTAGCTTCTTCATAGTATTCCTTCTTATATATTTTCATTTGCCGCTTCTACTGTTCATTCAGGACTCTTTTATACAATTTTGATAGTTTTTTATCTAAAATTTCTTATCATTTCTCCAATATGTCATACCTACTTCATTTTCTTCATCAACAAACTCCCATTGTTTTTTGTTGCTATGCCCTAATCATATGTGTGCTGATTCTAATTCTTAAGTGTTAATTTTTTTTTAAATTGTGTTTGTGTCCTTTTAAAATGTTCTTTCTACCAAATTATTATTATTCTTTTACATAAACTATCCTCTATTCCTATTTTCTAATTCCTAAATAATAGCTTTATTTACTCAACAACAAAATTCATATATTTCCTGACACAATAGATATAAAGTTCTGTAATTTCTGCTTCTCTTTCGATTTGTTGCATTATTCATTTCCATAGACTTTTTGACATCTATGTCACTGTGATATATAACCAAACAATTCTCTCCTATGTGACAGTTCCTAAACTTTTGACATTACATATTATAGAATTCTCAACCCAATGTCACATCAAAACACTAGTAAGGCCATCGTGCACATTTACCAAGCACTTGCATACCTCTCAGTACTTCACGTTGATAATCATTCCAAATAAAAATTGTTAAAAATTGAAAGCAAGTATTTTTTTTAATTCTATTAATCTTGCAATGGCTGAACCACACACAACTCAAAAATAAAAAGACACTATCATTCGGATACAAAATTAAGCAATTAAACGGCATCAAATCAATTTCTCCATCCAACACTATGATTGAAGTCGGTCTGAAATATATCGATAAGCCAAATAATATTACGGACAGTACAAATTCTATTCTAAACGCAAATCCCAACATCAGCAGCCCTATTAGCTCCGTCACAACGTCAATGCATTCAAAAAAATAGATTCAAGGTGCTCAATTTAAACCAGTACAATATATATATATATATATATATATATATATATATATATATATATATATACATCGTTTCTGTTCGTATGTAGAAACAAATTGTAACACATTGACGTTATGGGCACGTCTGTCGAGGGCGGTTCCTATCAGACGTTTTCCACTTTATGATATCCTGTTAGCGAAAAAGAATAATACACTGAATTTATATGTATTTGTCTTTTTCTAACACATTGACGGTAAAACATATGTGCCCTCAAAATTTTCCTAGCACTGTATACGGTCGTGAGGATGATTTAAAAATGTCAACTTATTAGTAATACATCATAATTATCGTTAATAACTGTTTAAAAAAGATGCTTTTAGTTCCCGATTTAGGATTCAATCACCAAGTAAGCAAGAAGGTCCTGATGCATTTGAATGAACAAATCGTAAAATAGAGTGAGAGAATTGAGATCCTCCAATACGGAGAATCCGAACTCTGCCACAAAATGCAGCTAGTCATTACGGGTTGTTCGAACTCTGCCAGTGTTTAAAATTTTGGAGATTAACTACCAAACCAGTGGGGGTCTAATAGCCTAATCCGATTTAACAATTTACCTTGAACTTTAGGTACTCAACTTCAATATAAGAGAATATTAATAACATACATATATTTTCAACGTATATTTGCCACTTAAAAAAAATACATCTACATTACAATAAAATATATTCAATATACATAAACATATAAAAAAAACAAAAAATTAAACGTGTGGAAGATTTTTACATGCAACCGTTTTCACAAACATAAAGCGAGAAATAACATTTTTCCTATATTGATCCAAATGATCATTGATGAAATTAATTTTAACATTAATAGTTTTTTTGGTTTTTTTCTGGCTTTGGTTTGCCGAACGAATTTTCGCGTATACCTCCGTTTGTAAATCCAATAACACACTAGTAAATTGAACAATGTTTGGATGTGCTTTGTAAAAAGAAGCACCGAAATGTGAATGAAAACTCTCACAAGAATTCGTTGTTCTCTTAAAAAAGGATGCATTATTTGCCCAAATAAGTGGTGGAAATATCGAATTTTGCGTTATATATGTTTTATTGACATAATTTCGGAATTCTATAACTCTTTCGTCATTCGGAAGCAAAAAATGTAGTTCATTATAAAAAAATTCTACAACTTCCTCAGGACTAAGATACATAATACCGAAATGTACTTTTAAGTATTCGCCAATTACAGAACCTTTCTGTCTGTACTCTTGTACCAAATGAAACTCCTGAATCTTACGAGACCAAGCTTGACAGAGATGAAATTTACAACCAAAAAGGATTTGATCTCTGCCAAAACATTCATATATAGCGCTATGAATGCTTAGTTCAAAATCTACTACGACTTCTTTAGGTTGAAAATTTAAGCCTACTTCTTTACATTTTTGTCTTTAAATTAAAAACAAATTTGAATATGTTTGACTTGATTTGTCCGGCAGCAAACAAAAAACAAGAGGTACGTAATAGCCGTTTTTAAAACCATGAATGGTAAACATTTGGTAAAAAAAAGTTGAACAGTATTTAAAAGTCCCATCCATCAAAATACAATCCGAATTACAAAAAAAATTAAGGTTGGAAAAACAGGAGAACACAATAATTTTAAATACCTGGTCTGCTGTTAATAGAAATTCCTCTTCTCGGTTCGTTCGTGATTGTAATTCACGAACACTATTAAATACTTCTTCCTGATTTTTAGGCAATAGGGGTAAAATTTTTCTTCTCGCCGCGTGAATAATTTTCCTTATTCGGTCAATATCTTCGGTGTTGATATCCTCCGCGAAATTATTTGACACCAATTCTTGCCGAATTAGTTTGGAGGGTTTCTCAGTGGGATCTTCAGTCGCTTTCCTTTTAATGCTGTTACTCACTGCTTTTCTTGATAGGTTCGTTTCCATAGTATGATTGTGTTCTCCTTTGACTTCTGTGATTGTTTCTTCATCAGAAACGTGGGAGTACACTCTAACTGGACATTTTGCGTTACAGCACTTCCATCTAATGTTTCCACATTTGCTAGTATTAGCTTTCGAAAATTTATAACTGTTCAACACTATTAATTTATTTCCTGTTTCACTATACATTGTAGATGCTTTGTTCTCCATTTTGGTCACTGTTTGCTATGTGTACTACACTCTTAACTTCTGTAGATCGATATGAAGTAACTGAATACAACTATAACTCTTATATAGTGTAAGTGCATCAACATCCTTCCCCTAATCCCCTAAATATCGATCAAAACAATCAAGATTTCTTCAAAATATTTAATACAAGAAATCTTTGAAACCTTTGAGAAATATACATAATTCTATGGGCCTCCGATTTTATCTATTATAAACCCTAATGACTCTAATAGGATTAAACTAAATGGTTGCGGCACAGTTCGAACATTTCAGTAATCCTCAAATTGATACAAGTCAGGTAAAATTTTATTTTGTGGCAGAGTTCGGATATGCCCCTCCAATAATGCTATCTCACACTTACTCGAACCTCTCAATGTTAATGCATGCGCAATACTCATCTTCGAGCATCCATACGAGTAAGCAAGTAAGCGATAGTCCTCTCTTTTAACTCCGTACTTCATTCAATGGCCTAGGATCAAAAGAATTTCATACCTGTAAAAAAACACCCGTCGAAATATAGCTAGAAAAAATATTTTTTGCAATAGTTCAATTTAGGCAAATTTTCCCAGGCATCTGAACGTAGCATAGAGAAATTTCAATATGCATAGTTTTCTTCAACTTATGATTTTTTTCAGTTTATGTCCATCCGTTAAAGTTCAAACTTACCTAACCCATTTAATTTTGAAGGGAGAACAGACGTGAATGAAGATATTTTATGTAAAATTTTAAGCTCTACAATTTTTGATAACAACTTTTCTGCCTAACTTTTATCGTTTCCGAGTAATTGCTAAAAAATACTTAAAAAAATAGACCCTTGTCGGGGGTTGCAGCCACTAAAACCTTTAAACACTGTTATTGTATCTTTGAAACTACATTATATCAAAAATGCAAAGTTATGTGATCATTTTGATAATTGACGTTACTTGACTGGACTATTAGTAGAAGACGCTCGAGATGTAAACTTGTACTCTGCGCCTGTGAAAGTCATTGCCATTATGAAAATCAAATACCTCTAGTCAATATTATCGCACGTTGCTTAAGAATCCACTAAGCAATACATTTTTCCAATTTCCTTTAAAACATAGGATGGGAAATCTTAATGTTCGACTGATGAGTTTATAATTTATACTTGTTCCAATAACTTTACAGATGATTGAAGCAGCGATGTAAGTTTATAGTTGGAGCCTTTCTGGCTATCTGCTTCACCCAAAACCGTTACTGAAATTGGGATTTACCAAAGTGAATATATTGGAAATTTTATCCTTGAATTCTCTAAATATCTTCACTGATATTTTGACACATACGCAATGATAGATTTAATTCTCTCAATCTTTTCGTTAATCATTATCATGAGATTTTGCATTTTTTCACTTAGATATAGCTATGTTCAATAATTTTCTAGATTAAAACATTGCTCAATTCATCTGCAATATACTAGAAACATAGCAGTTTTATTTTCTTTGACTGTTGATAATATGTGGTTGTTGTTTGGTATGCATGAAAGAATTCACAATTTTCCGTCAGTTGTATGCATGTTAAACTAATATATTCCTAGTAACATAAACAAAATAAAAATACATATCTTTACAATTTCCGACATATTTTTCGAGAGCCAGTTTTCTTAAAAAATTCAGAGTATACTTTGTAATTCGGGTTTTGTTTTGGAAAAGGTTTGCAGACATATTAATCCTAAAATTTACTGAAATCTTATAAACATTTCTATGAAATCACAAGATAAAAATATGAGAACAAGACTGCTCTCCTTAATATTCATATGTTAATAAAATCTTGAATGATGTAGATATTCATGAGATCTTTGTTTCTACGGAATCTCTGAAAAAATTACTGTGAATATTTTTTTTCTCAATCATAGGAAACAGTCGCCAGATTGAATTGAAATATAGCCTCTGTTCGGTGATTATTTTGTTCTCGTGTTGATAGAGGTATTCCCAAGATATGCTTGATTATTTTTATTTTAAGATCTAAGAGACATGAATCGCACAACATCCTTATAGGATGTGGTGTGGTATGTAAATTAAACATTTCGAAATTCAGTTTCATAGAAATTTTATTACTCAATTGAACTACTGTCTGTTATATTATGTTCATTGTAAAAACAATCATAATCTACCCAACCCTTATCATCGTAATTACTGCTCGTAGAAAAAAGTTTTAAATAATAATTGGGTAGTTATGATTGATTATGTTAATATCCTGTCAGAAGTTCAGTAGCGTACAAATTTTAGAGGATACAAGATAGTTCTCATTCAATCGGATTATGATAAGTAAATAGCACACAATATACTAGATAAATTTCCTTCGGACTGTAAGGCAAGGGGCACAACTGAAAAACCGTCATTTCCAGGAAATTGAGATTGAAGTTATTTTCTTTTTTTCTGTATGAATTGTGAACTTGGCGTATAATCTAGCTGCTCTTTAGTTTTTGGATTGTTTTGCACAAACTACTCACTTTTAACACGATACCCTCAAACAAAGTATTTTGTTTGTTGTGCCTTTTATACTTTTCGCACCTACATACCTGTTTTACGTTATTCTCATTGTTTCTTATCTTACTATGGAAGAATAAGTAGTAAGTTTCATTGCTGGAGTTTGAAAAGGAAAGATAAAATCATTCTAATTATTACAATACTACATTAAGTACCAACTGTCAAGAATGTTGCTTTAGTCACGAGTTTTATTAGGCACGAGTGGATTGAAGCGGAACAAGTGCCTTGTGAAACGAGTGACTAAAGACGGTTTTAACACGAGGTGCTTACTATACTTTTTCTTCGATCGCAGGAATAAAAAAATTATATTATAATTTAATTATATTGATAACATGACGCACGATGGCTGACGACTGACTGTCAAATCAAATGACACAGAAGAACAAAATTATGACGGAACATGAAATTTAACATACAAAAGATATATTTGATTTGATATTAAAAAACAAATGATAAACGAGATGCGACTTTTCGCATTTTAAACACTAGTGTTTAAAGAGTCGCTTTGTGCATATCAAACCCGTGTTTAAAATGCGGTTTCAGTAGCGGAAGTAGGACAATTATTTAAATATGCCATACAAAAAAACCAAAAATGTTTTTGGAAAGGCAAAACCTAAATATCACTCTTATGAATATATACGAGTTACATGGACAGTAAACTCATAACAAGAATTTGGATGGACATTACAAAAGGCCATATTTTTTTGAGTTCCGTTTATTTTCACACATACCAGTTAGAAATTTACGCGTCTCCCAAACGAAAGCCTCAACGTTGACTACGTTGCAATATAGTCCAGGAGGAATCGGCGCATGAGTACCGAAAACTATTCCACCTCAATTTTTTTATGCGATTCTCTTTGAATTGCCCTACTGATGAAATAAATGCATGTTGCCATGGGGCAACCTAGTGCCATATTGTTTAAACCGAAATTGTATAAACAATTGGAAGAAATTGTTATTTTTAAACCGGACAAATTTTTTTGTATTCTTTATTGAAATACAAATAAAAAAGCTCCTATGACTTTTCGCGATAAAATTAATATTTTTAGAGATATGAATTTTTAAAGGTTCGAAAAATCTCAAATTTGGGTACTTTTGACCCATGAAAAATATATTAAAAAAATATAACTAATGATTTTTTTAAATTCTTTATACAATTGATAATAATATTCTTAATAGAGATTTGAGAAAATTTCATTGTTTATACCTGTTTTTAATTGTTAATTTCGCGCGCTCACAAGTATGCGTCACTACCTTTAAGTATCGCCGTCTCTCTCTGACTCATGCGCTGCATACGGCCTCTCTGTGTCCTGAATCATTATTAATCATATATCTAAAATACCATTAACTTTATCAAGATTGGTAAAGAGAGCAATGTTATTGATAATTAAATTGTCTACAATTTGTTATTAACAAAAGTAATTTAAGTATGAATCGGAACATGTAATTAAACTTACTTTTTTGTAATTATCATAGTGATTTAAGCATTTTTATCAACAATAATAAGATATATTAGTATTTGAAAAATTTTTGGAACCACAATTATATATAAATAATAAGCTTTTGCTCAAACATACATATGGAAAAATGCATTGAATCCGGAATATAAAACATTAGATTTTGATCAGTTGAAAATGGGCTTTTGTTTATAAATAAAGGTATTAGCAAAGTATCATTCTCTAGTTTGTATTCGAAATTCGTAGAATCTAATGTTTTATATACCGGATTCAATGCATTTATCCAAATGTATGTTTTGAGCAAAAGCTTATTATTTATATATAATTGTGATTCGAAAAATCTTTCAAATACCATTATATCTTATTATTGTTAATAAAAATGCATAAATTACTATGATAATAACAAACAAGTAATTTTAATTACATGTTCCGATTCATACTTAAATTACTTTTGTTAAAAACAAATTGTAGACAATTTAATTATTATAAACATTGCTCTCTTTACCAATCTTGATGAAGTTAATGGTTTCTTAGATAAATGATAAATAATGATTCAGGACACAGAGAAGTCGATGCAGCGCATGAGTCACAGAGAGACGGCGATACTTAAAAGTAGCGACGCACACTTGTGAGCGCGCGAAATTAAAAATTAAAAAACAGGTATAAACAATGAAATTTTCTTAAACCTCTATTAAGAATATTATCAACTATTGTATAAAGAATTTAAAAAAATCATTATTATATTTTATTTTATTTTTTTAATAGATTTTTCATGGGTCAAAAGTACTCAAATTTGAGATTTTTCGAACCTTTAAAAATTCATATCTCTAAAAATAGTAACTTTATCGTGAAAAGTCATAGAACCTTTTTTATTTGTATTTCAGTAAAGAATTTAAAAAAATTTGTCCGGTTGAAAAATAACAATTCCTTCCAATTGTTTAAACAATTTCGATTTAAACAATATGGCACCATGCATTTATATCATCAGTAGGGCAATTCAACGAGGATTGCATAAAAAATTGAGGTGGAATAGTTTTCGGTACTCATGCGCCGATTCCTCCTGAACTAATATGCGCTTACCAACACAACGAGTTTGGCGCTATCGTGTCATATCGTTTGCGTTACAATATCTCATATGCGTCTATCGCTTCCCAATATGCGAATAGCCTGAGACTATGGTAGTACCGGAATACATTGTCCATGCTCAGCAGATCATTTGTTCAACGTATACATCTTTTCCATAAACTCATTATGATATGAATAAACTGGTTAGGAATGGTATAGTTTTGATGGATATCAAAAACATGAATTGTTGTTGATAGCTAGTTATCTGCTCACCTTTTCGTTGGTCTTCACGTCTGTCTTCTAGTGTAAGGTTTGTTGTTCTTGCCTATGTAAGCCAGTCCGTCAGGTTCCATTCCATTTACGTCTTCATGCCATTCTATTTTCATTGTCTTCACCCATTATTGATGTGACACTGTTCACTTATGCTTTTATCGGTTAGTCTATCGCTGAGTGTTACACTTTATTTATCTCAGAACTCTCATCCCAATGTCTATCATTTGTTTTATTCTTTTTGTGTCTATTAGGATCGGGCGACCCATAGCTTTATGCACTTTTATTTTGCTTTCGGTGGACATGTATTTGTTTTTCAAAACTATCTCTCTTAGACAACCACTAATTTTCGCTGCTTCTGTTATCTGTATTTTTGCCTATATTGCTCCTAATGTTAAACCCTAGGTATCCAATTATCATTACTTGTTCTCTTTTTTTCTTACACTTCCAATTTGCACCTGCGAGGTTCTTTACTGATAACCGGGCATTTTGTTTTTTCCGCTGATATTATTATGCGGTACTCTTTAGCCGTGATGTTAAAAACGTGAAGTTGTTTTTGCAAATCGTCTTCATTGTTAGCTATTCGGAGTGCATCGTCAGCATAGCACAGTACATTCAGACCGGGAGTTAGTGACATATTTTCGGACCCAATTTCTTACCGTATGACTCTTGGAGTATATTAAGGTATGGATATTATAATGAGGTTAATAAGCCTTACATTCATGAATAATTCCGTGTTCATGAAAAATTAACTTCATTTTTCAATGCGAGGTGCCCTTGAAGTTGGGCAAACGGTATCATATCATTTTTTCTTAGCTCAGTATAGTATAAACGCGGATAAATAATTTTTACTTTTCCGCCCAATCTATCTAATATGCGAGAAAAGTATTGGTTTACCCCAAAAAAAGTTGCAATTTAGAAAAAAAAATTTGAGTTATTTTTACGTTTTCCATCAACAAAAACACGATAAAATGGTTTTTAGAAAAAAAATCCTGTGTGTATGTCGTCGTCGGCCACGTTTCCATACATGTCTTGTTAGCACAATACAGCCTCTGGAGTGCAATAAGTCACCAATATTATAATTAAATATTGGTAAAGATATGTCACAGATGAACCCTATTGATTTTCAGCTCACCAGAGCCAGTACAGCGGGTGCTATGGTACTTGAAGTACATTTAGATCTTTTTTGAGAAATTTCAGTTTGTTAGCACGATACAGCCTCCGGAGTTCTATTCAGGACATCTCACAGATATACCCTATTGATTTTCAGCTTACCAGAGCCAATACAACAGGTACTATAGTACTTTAGGTACGATATTTTTGTCATTTTTGGAGATGTTTCAGTTTGTTAGCACGATACAGAGTCCGGAGTATATATAAGTGACCAATTTTATGATTGGGTATTATTCAGAGCGTCTCAAAGATGAACCCTATTGATATTAAGCTCACTAAAGCCAGTACAACGGGTGCTATGGTACTTCAGGTACCAAATTTTTGTAGATATTTCAGTTTGTTAGCACGATACAGCCTCCAGATAGTATACGATTGATCAATTTTATGATTGAATATTGTTCAAGGTGTCTCACAGATGCACCCTATTGATTTTGAGTTGACTATAGCGAGTACATCGGGTCCTATAAATCCAGATATACAACATTTTTTATTAGCATGATACATGCCCCGAAGTGTATACAAGTAACAATATTAAGATAGAATTTTGCTTAGGGCCACAGATGCGGAAAAGTTAGTTTTAATCCTTAAAACCGTTCATTTTAAATACATTTACACATGTCCGATACGACCCCATGGACTCACGTAAACGATATACCAATGACTTTGCCAGTGGCTTTTTCGTTGGATTTAATTTCAGAGCACATGGCAGCCTGCTAGAAATCGTGAAAAAATGCTTAATTTGGTAACAAAAGATAACTTAGATATATTCCAAAAGTCACACTGTAAGAAATCACGTTCGAAAATCTGTCACTAATTCCCAGTCTAATGGATGAATATAGGAATGAAAATAGAATTGTACAAAAATTATTTTCTATATTTTGTTTATGACTCTTATCATTAGTTTCTATTGAACTGATTCGACAATATTCATCATCGGCAGAATTAACAACTTTGGAGAAAGTTTGTTCCGATTATTATTGTATTGTATATTGGTAAAAAATCAACAAAAACGGTATCTAACTACTTGAATATTCCAATCGCGTAAAATATGACGTTATCGGTGTGGCTGTATTTATAAAACCCAGACTACCATAGCAGCGGCGCTTCCATGACCTAGTTAAACGAAGGACAACAAACTACATTCGATATCAACCGTCCAATTATATGATTCTCTGGCGACTATTTTTCTCGGGAAAATTCCCTACTATCATTAAATCTACTGCATGCTCTATTTATTCTTATTGTGAACTGAGAACTTTGAAAAATAAACGGTTTTAAAGATTGAAACTTACTTTTCCGCATCTGTGATATGCCCTGAACAATATTCATTCATATAATTGGTCACTTGTATACACTTCGGGGGATGTATCGCGCTAACAAACCGAAAGTTTCCCAAAAGATAGAATACCAATTAACTAAGAGGACGCATAATGGTATTCTAAGAGTGCGCATAAATTGCAAGAGTACCCAGTTCTTAATTTCAATGTCCTTTATGATAGAAGTCACGCAAAAATGGTCAACGCCTTTCGTATAATGTGCATATTTGATGGAGCCACATCAAACATTTTGGGTATTTCACTAAGCCGACTTCTGGCGCGTCCATGTAAGTCTCAGTGCAGGCTGGATATTCTTCAGAATCTTCATTTGTAACCATTTTTACTTTCACCTTCTTCTTAGACACTTTTACATTACTTCCACCCTTTGTGTTAGATCGTTTACCTATCTACTTTTCAACTTTATTTTTTGCTTCATTCTCCTTTGCCGCTATTTCTAAATCTTTCTCAGCAAGTTCCTCCCTGAAAGAGGTGCTGGTTAAAACTTCCGAATTATTGCCTACTCTCTATCGCTTAGTTTCATTTTCCTTAACAACATTTTTTGAAATATGACAAATATTTTCAAGAATTCCTTTATTACTGATTTTTTGTGCTTCTTCTGACAATTAATTTTTAGCTTCATCACCGTCATTAGTACCTTAAAAAAAATTATTGCGTATAATAAATACAACTAATATTGTTTCTTACCTGAACCTAGCGTAAAACAAAGATCTTCATTAGTTTAACCTTGCATTGGCGTAATTGAAATTTTAGATTGACTTATTTCATTGAATATCTCACCTGCATTATCACCTATAAAAGTCAAAAGATGCAATTTGAAACCCTCATCTCAGATCTTACTGGAATTTGTAGGAGTTTCCATTAAAGAAATATGTGCAATTTCATACTGATTATAGGTCTGCATTTTTGTCTAGATTAGAGGAACATCTATGTTTAGGATAAGAGGGATGTATAATTTCATCTGAATTAGAGGAACATCCAGGGATGGACAAATGGGATATCAACTTGTGTCCATTTTCTGCCATGGACGCAATATTTATGAGCTCTAAAAGTTCGGGATCATCTATTGCAATCTCAATATTTCCCATTCCAGTATCGTCGTTGATAACATGTTCGCCTCCTGGAGGGTGTATTATTGATGCTCGATGATGCAAAGTCTTATTCTGAGAATATATCTGAATCGTAATGCCAGATACCCGTAGAAGAAACCTTATGAATTGATGCAAATTTTGAATCGGCACTTCCGAACAATAACGCAACTTCAGACTGACCTGTTACTGTTCCTGAATTTTTTACCATCCATTTGTCAACTTCTCTAAAGTTAGGTATTTTCAAAGGCCCAATAAGTGCAACATCCAAGGCTTGCAACTATGGCTAGTGCAAGGTGGCAAAATGAAAGATGAATTGCGTTTTCACGACAAAATTGTACTGATTCAATGCTTATATGGGAGGCATCATTATCCAAAATGAGTAGTATAGGTAATTGTTTATTTGATGTTGCATGTGTTTTAAAATGGTGCAAACACTTCATTAATAGTTTTGTATTTATATAGGCTGTAGACACCATCTGGAAGGAGCATAATAGTATCAGATGGGGTTTCATGAAGCAAGTCCTTCTTTTCTCTTTTTCAGGGATAAATTAGTACTGGTGGTATATAATGCCCAGAAGCACAGAGCAAAAAGCTGTTATTAGTTTTCCTCTTTGCGCTCCTACAACTTTATCTCCAGCTTATTTCGTTTTATTGAAACATCTTTTGGAGTATCATTTGGAACGCTCAATATTCCTGTTTCTTCCACATTATATATGGATTTTGCTTTTTCTATACTTTCCTATACACATTCTAAGTTTTCAAATAACCGTGAGACCTGAATTTTATTGAAGCCAATTACTCTTGCGAGACTTGTTTGTTCCTGTTACCTTACTGACAATTTATGCCTATTGCAAAACTGCGGAAACCATTTTTTTTCCAGCTAATTGTTTACCTTTACTAAAAGGGTGTTGCAGCTTTCACGCCTAAGCATATTTATACGTTACGTTTTGTGCATTTTTTTTAGTTAACCCGTAAAACAGTCCAACTAATTCCCGTGTATTTTGCGCTAAAATTTTCTCCAACTCCTTGATATACACGGCTTCAAAATAACCTAATGTCGTTGGAAGTATACTAATTTGTAGGCGTTTTCTTAATCTATACTCATTAATTCCATATTCCTCAGCTATTGACCTCTTTCACTCGCCATTTTCCAGTTTTTCTTTAAATCCATCATCAGATCTTTATCAAACTGCAACTTGCGGTCAGTTTTCCTTCGTTAAGGGGCCACTTTTAAAAAAAAAACATGGTCATGTAAAATCACCTGACTATACTGCAAAAATTTAATGCTTCATTTTGTCATAATTAAATTAATGCGATTTACAATAAATATTTGTAAATATAAATGAATAACCATTGCGGAACCGGTCGAATATAATGAATTTTACATTTTGTTGAATTTTATTACTTATTTATATCCTTCCAATGGAATCTAAGAGTACGCACTGCGTACTCTTGGGCTAATTACCAATGCGCATTCTTGGTGATTGGTTAATATCCAATATAAAACTGAATATTACTTGAATGCATGGCCTTAAGGATTATATTTGTACTTAAGTTGTTACTACATAAATAAGTCTAGCACCAAGCTACGGCATGCCTTAACATAACCTCTAAATTGCCCGGTATTTCAGAAATAAAATTATAGTCAGACATGCCGAATTTTTTAATTGCCCTATAATTTTTATTTATAGATTCAACCAAAAGAATTTTTGATATGACTTACTTATTTAACACACTGTACGCAAATTATCACATCAACGTATTTCATCGCCTTCATTATTGAAACTAACTTGCGTACAATTAGATTGTTCATACTCTTAGTCGTTTTTATCCTATACACAAATGTTTCTTGGAATAATATGCATTATGCAAGTTTTATTGAGTAATATCATTGTATAATGATGTTATTACCTCGGTTATTCCGTCAACTGGCAGTTGTTAATAGTAAGATTCTTGAGGTGGCAATTTTGTATAATATGTTTGTCTGACAATGTAAAATTTATATTGTTCAAAATGCCAACTATCCGTTGAAATTCGCATCTATTACTAAAATGCATTTTTTTCAAAAATAAACTGGTTGCGAATATTCAGAATAATAGAACAAATACATTTTTTTAAGTAAAATTCTGAAAAGTTTATTGTATTATGCCAATATGAATATAATCATTAATTTCATAGCTATACAGGGTGTTCCGAAACTTGATTAAAAAAATTCAGAAGTGAGTACATGACGTGGAAATAATGCTGTGACATACACAATTTTTCTCATATGACCCCTCGTTTCTGAGTTATAGGCCTTTAAAGCTGCGGAATAAGAACTTATATTTAACACGTGGTGCCCCAGAGCGGTCCATGGGCCCACAACTGAAGATTCCTCACAGCCCAGAGCGGTCCCTCGGACCGCACGATGTAGTTTACTTCAAACCTTCTCCACGGCTCATGGGACCGCATTTAAATGTGTTTTACAGTTTGGTTGGACCTTCCTGTGTCCTTGAAACATTACCCTAAATTTGGTCCATTTGATTTTTTTTATGATCTTCAACTCCATAGTAAAACAAAAAACCTTACTTTTCATATCTTTTTTTGTTTTCTTCAACATAATTCAATAATATTTGATTATAATTTCTTATTTGTGCTACCTTTACATTACCTGTACCTATTTTTAGTAAATTTTGTTTTTAAGGGTATAAAAAAAAATTTAAAAAACGGATCTTTTATTACAAAATATACATCGCAAAAATGATGTTTATCACAATCACAATTATTTGTGTCTATCCGCAAAGCACGGGAAACGATAGTGTGGTTTTCCAATATAAACACTGCAAAACGTGATAACTTTTTTTACATTTGACTTTACAATATTACTCTTCCGCCCAACCTATCTAAAATGCGAGAAAAGTATTGGTTTACCCCAAAAAAAAATGGAATTTTCAAATTTTTTTCCGAGTTATTTTCACGTTTTCCATCAACAACAACACGAAAAATCGGTTTTTAGAAAAAAAATCCTGTGTGTATGTCGTCGTCGTCGTTGTCGTCGGCCACTTTTTCTTATATGTCTTGTTAGCACGATACAGCCTCCGTAGTGCAATAAGTCAACAATTTCATGATTGAATATTGTTAAGGACATGTCACAGATGAACTCTATTGATTTTCAGCTCACCAGAGCCAGTAGAGCGAGTGCTATGGTACTCGAAGTACGACATTTTTGTAATTTTTTGATAAATTTCAGTTTGTTAGCACGATACAGCCTCCGGAGTTCAACTAGTCACCAATTTTATGATTGAATATTATTCAGGGTATCTGCTTGAGTAGCGGAAAGAAGACTTATAGGTGGGAGGTTACATGGGCGTTCGTAAAGTTTTGACGATTACTAATAATTTCAGGTTGGTTTTTGGTTAAGTGGCGTACTTTTTACGCCAAAGCGACCACTTAAGGGTTAAATAAAAACAAAAAAAATCTGTAATACATTTTCGAAATGGGCACCTTGCACTTCCACACACTTCCGGAGTCTACGGAGGATATTTCTTTGAACTTGAAAGAACATTCCAAGATTCTGCCTTATAGCGTAATACGATCTAAAAATCTACATATCTCCTAAGCCATAAATTTAATCGAGTTAAACAAGAAGTAGCTTTTTGTTTAAAAATAGATCGAAAATTCCATTTTTGCTCTCTTTGGATTGTACAAGTGGTCCCTGTAAAAGTCACGGATTGTTAACCATTGGGCATGAGCCGCCCCAGCCCTTCAGATAGTAGTATAGGATTATTTATTCCGTTTAATACACAACGTGGACATACGTAATCATCTGTTAAAAATTCATAATGTTCCAATGTATAATTTAGAAAATATACTTAAATATAAGTTCTGATTTCGTAACTTTAAAGGCCTATAACTCAGACACGAGCGGTCATGTGAGAAATTTTTCTATGTCACAGCATTATTCTTACGTCATCTACTCACTACCGAATTTTTTTAATCAAGTCCCGGAACACCCTGTATATTAATGCCAAATGGAATCTGTTGATAAACTTGAACGACCAAGCTTTTTGTTTGTTGATATTTTGAAACAAAATCTCAACTAGAAACTTCACACGCCACTCAAATCATACTGAATGTGTTCGTGAAATACACAGTTTAACAAAAGACACATTTTAATGTGTGTGGAACAACTTCAATACATCTACGCCTCAAATACGTATTGTGTATATTAACTGGAACTGGAATTAACGGCAAAACAATCTAATGATGTGAAATGTCAACATGACCTCATTGTTTTGTACTTCCTAAATCTCCGGACTACTGTCAAAGTATGGCAACATCGTTTAAATGTGACCTCATATACTAGCTCTAGGACTTACATACAGGTTGGCAAATTAATTTTGGCAGTTGACGATGCGCTTATAATCCATACAACTTGACAACGTTGTTAACTCAGTTACCGGGAATAGCAGGCGACGTACATTTCGCATGCAAAGTTTTGAAGGTTGTAAAACGACTTTCTAAATCTAACAATGGTCAACAATTTTTCCTATCTGTTCGTAGTAATAGTTAATGACATAACTACTTGTTAAGCTTTTTAAAATTGATATTCTTATTAATATGTAGTGGATAATAAAGTGAAAATTCGGGTTTATACTTAAAATTTGAAATACAAATTGGGAAAGTCGCCTTTAGAGATGATCTTATACGTATACTAATAACATAAATAATATATTCAAACTTTTTTGTGGTAGATATTTCTACTTTCATATGTATATTTATGGGTTTTCTGCAAATATTTACTATGAAATCAGAACACGCTTTTACAGAGTTAGAACTGGCAAAACAAAAAAACCTTGGTTCTGCGTGCCGTCAATCATTGTTAATTTAGGACTATGTACAGATGTGCTACAAATATTATATTACTCTAGTGGAATTCGTCTCTAATATCTACAATTGTATAACACCTATTGATATCTTCACATTTGTTTGTTGCGTGAATAGATTCATTCATCGTCAACAGTGAAATCATGATGTGCATCTACAAATGATTCTTCAAAATCACTTTCTATATCAACTTCATCATCCTCGCTATCTACCTCTTCGTCCAAATTAATAATAATATTATCTACTACAGTATCTAAAAGTGGTTCATTGTTCATAAATTCATCTTCAATCTTTTTAACATAGTCACATATAGCTTCCTTTCCAATCATTTGCAGAAAATATGTAAAAAAATTCATTACAGAACTCTTCAACCTTTGTACAATTGAAGGTATCAATTCGTTTGGCCACATATTCTTTAAGTGCCGCCCAGACACTTTCGATCGGATTCAAGTCCGGGTGATAAGGGGGTAGCCTTGAAACTTGCAATCCATGTCGAATAAACAATTCATCAATTTTATAAGTTTTATATTGCGGTTTGTACATTTTGGCAACGTTATAAAGATCCGGTTTTAGCATTTGTTCACTGTAATATATGCATTTTTCAGAAAGCCAATTTTCTAATTGTTGTTTAGTCCAAGCAGTCGTAGGTAATTTTTCATTTAGAACATTGTAATATGGAGCGTTATCAATTACCACAACAGCGTTTTTTGGTAGGTTTGGAATACGTTTTTCTGGTACCCACTTCTCATAATTTTCGTACGCCATTTCATTATGATAATCTTCTGTTTTTGACAGGGAGTTCCACATGATACCAACATCAAGTACAAAACCATTTTCATTTCCTGCATGCACAATCATGAGCCTATTACCTTTTGAAACGGGTTTTCTTAATCCTTCGTTACTCTGGTCGCTCCATCCTTTAAGGTGCGTGTGATGTGAATGAATGTATGTTTTCATCCATATCATTGATGGGTTCGTTCTGTTATTTGCACTTTTTCATGTTTCTTGAATATAGTAGGCGTATCTGTCTGATTTCGTGACGATCCATTAACAATGTTGTTGTTGTTTTTCATGTTGGTCCAACGAAAACGCAAAGAACGTATTTGTTTCCGCAGAGATTCGCGACTTCCTGCGAAGCCATAACTATCTGCAAAGGTTTGGTGTACATTTCTTAACGTAGGGAAATTTTTTTCGGGTATCTGATAATTTATTATGCACCTTCTAAGCAAAGTTTTGTCGAATTGATCCATACGGATACTAGACATTCTTTGTTTTTCAGTAGGGACATCAGTGTCAGCATTACTTTCTGCCAGAGCTTCTTTTTTAATACGGGAAAGCGTCCTTTGGCTATCTTTCGTCGCAGCAGAAACTCGTTCAATGAACTGACAATAAGATAAGTCGATATTAATGGTGTATTGACAGTTTTTCTCATGTGAATTTTTATACAAATGAAATGAGGAAGTAGTTAAATTTGTTTTCGGTGACCGTTCTTTGAAATAAAAATTTTTGTCGGGGTTTTCGGCCATTTAAAAGAAGTATTAAACTCAAAAATACTATATTACGTTCCAGTTCATTAGTTGTTTAAAACGATCTTTGGATTTTAGTTCAAATATATTTTAATGTGACCAAATCGCAATAGTAACTGAAATCGGAAGTTGGTTCAAAACAAATAATAAAACCGAAACGTAATAGAAATAGGTATGAAATGAATATAATAATTATAATTATAAGCTGAGAATACTATTACACTTAAATAGGTATCTTACACAAAATAAACATGTGCCCTTTTATATACTCCTGTAGACAGAAACAGAATAGTTAGTTATGCATAAAGTGGTGCTTTTTATCACGAATGGGAAAATTGACGCATGAGCCGCAGGCATTCAAAAACCAAAAAATGTCTCACTTAGGTTGCTCTAAATGGACTAAAAATGGCGTCGATTTGTTTGTAATGATGACACAACGGTGCATAGAATTGACAAACGAGTGCATAAAATGCTTTGTCTCACCCTAATGTCACTTTTTTGAATCGTTTAACAAATAAATATTCGATGTACGAAAATCGATTTAACAAATTCACTATCGAGCGTAAATTTGTTCAATAACTACTTTGATTTAAAAATGTTATTGCAATAATTAAAACTTACCTTTGTTAATGGAATTGTCGACTTGCTATTGTTTGCCTCTTCGGTTATGGAATTTAAAACGTTCATAATTATTTCACGACACTGCTCACTCAACGTTTCATGAACAACTTTACTTTCTGGAGTGGACATAACAAGTATTGCACAACCCCGGTAATCACACTTTTCTCTGAACTGTATTGTCGAAACGAAGCTTACGAATACTGCCAGCGACATGAGCTCTTGCAATCCGCATACGTTTTTGCTACGGCGCATCGGAAGTTGCCAAACTTTAGACTGCCACAATTAATTTACCAACCTGCACATTCTTATAATATGAAACCAATATTCTCCGGACTGCTTTCAAAGTCTGGTAACGTCATTTAAATCTGACCTTATACTCGCTCTATGACTTGCATACATTTTCATAATGTGAAACCTATAGTTTGTTAATATAGCACGAACCAATAACTGATAATACATATATGATATATATAGCACGGTATGTTATAAATAATTGTCCAAACAAACTTATAGATTGGCGCGATTGACGTTCAGCAATTTATCATTTTTTTCATACAAAATTCTCTCCAAGTCATTCAGCTTTTCAATTTTTGGCCTATTTCTTTAGAGGTTCGAACTACCACATAACAATATTGTTGAATTATACGAATACAACCTATGTCAAAATATCAATTCCATCATAATATACACCTAATGAATAACCAAAATATGTTATTGACTGATTCGTCATTTCTCTGAAGATAAGATTATTCATACACCAATATCTGAAATTGGTTATCAAGCACCAGATTAGCATATTCCAGTCAAACTTAACCATATATTCAACATGTATTGATTATTAAATATGATTTCAGTGAAACATTCACGGTGTATCATATTTCCATAAAACACAACACTGTCGACTAATTTTTTAAACGAGAACGTCATGTGAATAAGTAACAACTAGTAAACGAGCTATACGTTTAGATTATCATGCGTTTCTATATTATTATCGCTCAAAGAATACTCAGGTTTTTGAGATTATATAGTATGTTCTAAAATTAACCAATTTTTGTAGTTATGGAATGAAACATGCATGGTATTATGTTTTAAGGTTAATAATTACATTTAACTTTCTATATTTCTTGAAACGATCAACCAATCCATCCATAGACTTTTTAAACTCGGTTGTCTTAATGTTCTTCAGCACGGGTGGCCGATGACACAAATCTGTTCTTTCATCAAGAATTCGTCGACTCCCATGATTTTCTGAGGTGGTTCAAAAACATGCAAAATACAGCTGTTCCCTGTAGGGATATTGGGATACACGAACACTCACTCTCACAAATGATGTCAAACTTTTAAATAGAAAAGGAAGGTTATTAACATTGTCTGAATTCTTGACTTCTAAGAACGCAATTCTTTTCTTTTTCATTTATTTTTCGAATTCGATTCTTCAGATTGTCGCTAAAGCTGCATTTTCTTGCTATTACGGTTCGAACCTTTTTGAATAATATATTGCATTTTGTTGCCGAATGATGACGTTATATGAGTCGCCAGTTAAAACGTATTCAAAAACATGCTGGGGTTATTCTCAAACCTTAATATTCTCTGCCTTTCATGAAATATCATGCTTTGTCAAACTCTATGGGTTATAAACTTATAACGTCGTTTTAGTAGTTATATTATATCTATTATATATTTTACTTACAATTACAATGGTATTAAAATTCTCTAGTAATGTTAAATAAAAGTGAGAGGAAGAGCAATAACAAGGTAAATGACCCTTGCTTTGTGGAATCTACTCATATTAGAGTTTCAAATGAAAGTTACTGTTTCTAGTTAACTCTAAAATATATTGAAAGATGTTAAAAATTCTAAAAAATTGACAATTGTTTCCATATTAGCTAAATATCATCGTCAGAACGACAGTAGTTACATTTCATTTGATGCCTACCTGATGTTTAATTATTTTTGGCTAATCCAAGAAGCGATTGACTTAATATATGTTAATAAAAAAGAGAAGATATGATATCACAAATATTAAAGCTTAGATAATATTAGCCCTATGGGGATATCCTGAATATCATTTTTCCCAATTAAGATCAGTATAACTGTGCAATGATATAGAAAACAAGGAAAACTATATTTGCTGATCTTTACAATTATCACTTAAGAAGGCAGTTTAAAAGTGGAGAACTCCCTAGGTTTATTTGTTAATTGACGACTTCATATTATGGGTTCCTTAAGTGTCTTCTAATTTCCAATTCTTCAAGGAAATCTGGTTCTTGTTTCTTATCACAAATATGTAGTACTTCTAGCTCTGTGTTAGGTGTCAAGTAGAAGTCTGGAGTAGTGGGATTTATCTGGTTGTTTTGATCTCTATGTAATAGAAAAAGAAGATGTATTACTCATATTAAAGCTTAGATATTATTAGCACTATAGGGATATCATGGATATCATTTTTCCCAATTAATATTTGAAAACCTTCCAGACACTAATTTTACAAATAGAGAAATAGAATTATTAAATAAAGGTTTAAAGTACAGCATACCACCAAAATTTACTAATAATATTAAACATATAATGGCTGCAGAGTCAAAAATAGCTTTAAAATCTAATTCAAATAATTTTCTTTATGAGAAACTAAAAATTGCCAATTTAATCAAAAATATTGAACCTTCCTAATTCAAACGTCAAACAAAAATGGCATTACAGTTTCAAATTCAATCAAAACGGAAGTAGAAGATAATAACCTAACAGTTACAAAATCTGACAAGGGAAACTCTACAGTCATATTGAAAACTAATGATTACAATTCGAAAATACATAACTTTTAGAATCTAGTGATGTAAAAGTTCTTAGAGCAGACCCAATAAAAAAGTTTTTTAATAATGCTAGAGATATTGTTAATAATTCAAATTATATTTCCAATGATTACGAAAAGAGGTCCATCTTAAATAGGAATCCTCATTCTCTACAATTATATGGAACCGTTAAATTACATAAAATAACGAAACCAATTAGACCTTTAGTTTCTTATCTTAATACTCCTAATAATATTATGGCAAACAAACTTAACAATACACTTGATAGTTACGGATATACATCCAAATATTCAATTAGAAATTCAATGGAACTGATCAAAAAATTGAAAGCACTCAACTTGCAAGATAGCTCTAAGCTTATTTCATTTAATGTTACCAATATGTTCACTAAAATTCCCCCTAAAGAATGTCTTATACTAGTAAGAAAGTTACTAGAAAATGAAAATATTAATCCAGGAATAATATCCGATATACTTAATTTATTTTATGTATATATTAATCAGAATTATTTCACTTTTGACAATAAGATATATATTCACAATGAAGGTTTATCAATGGGAATCCCTATATCGCCAATTTTGACAAACATTTTTATGCACAGTTTAGAAAGAAAAATCTTTCAAAGTAATATTTCAAAAAACGTTTTATTTTGGTATAGATATGTAGATGACATATTAGCTTGTTTTATGGGTAGTGGACGACAATTAGATATATTTTTCAACCACATTTATAATTTACACCAAAAAATTAAATGTACATTAGAAGTTGAAGAAAATAGTTCAATCAATTCTCTTGATTTAAAAATTCGAAGAGTTAATAATGTACTTGATTCTTCGATTCACCGAAAATCAACACACACTCATGTGACTATTCCATACAGCTCCAATCATCCCATGTCCCATAAACTAGCGGCAAATAATTCAATGATACATAGCGCATTTTCAGTTCCTATGAACAAATGTAATTTTGATAGAGAGATTAACACAATTAAACAAATAGCAACATCTAACGGTTACCAACTACATATGATGAATCAACTTATAAAACCATTACATATGCTGGAAATATTTCTAATAATATTTTAAAGAAAATATCTTTAGCAACAAATACAACGATTGCTTTTAAAACAGAAAGTAACATAAGTGCACAATTGTTAAATGTAATAACAAAAACATCACCATTAAAGACCATATAAACTTATATGTCCAGAATGTAATGCTGTCTATTCGGGTCAGACCCAGACAGCTAGATTTCCTTGAAGAATTGGAAATTAGAAGACACTTAAGAAGCCCACAATATGAAGTCGTCAATGAACAGATAATTCTAGGAAGCTGTCCACTATTAAACTGTCTTCTTAAGTGATAATTGTAAAGATCAGCAGATATAGTTTTCCTGGTTTTCTATATCATTGCACAGTTATACTGATCTTAATAGGAATAATTATATCCAGGATATCACCATAAGGCTAATAATATCTAAGCTTCAATATTTGTAATATCACATCTTCTTGTTTTTCCTATTCGTATATTAAGTCAATCAAAAGATAGGTCATGAAATGTAACTTCTGTCATTCTGACGATGATATTTAGGTAATATCGAAACAATTGCCAATTTATTAGAATTTTCAACATTCTTCAATATACTGTGGAGTTAACTAGAAACAGTAAGTTTCATTCAAAACACCAATAACAAGGTGATCGTTGTTAAGAGTTATGGTTGTACACATGCGTTTTTTCACACAGCTGATATGGCGTAATTAAGACGTTGCTGTTTAAAAACGGTTTAAAACTAATAACGAATACTCTTTTCAAGAAAATGTGGCTTTACTTCGAGGAAAATATTTGAAGCGTCATGTTACGAATATAACCAGGCTATCATCGAATCAAGCAAATATTGGTAGTTTCCAGCAATTTAAATGTTTTAGAATGCTTCAGACGAGCGAATTTTCGATATTTTTCCATGTATTGTGGAATTGAACGAGTATAAACTCGATTTAACTAAAATGAACAGTTAATATTGAGTACATTGTACAATAAGATAATAATTATTTATGCAACAAGTGCATAAAGTGGTACTTTTTTTCACGAATGGAAAAAGTTGACCGCACGAGCCATCAGGCGAGTGCGGCAATTCCATGAGTGAAAAAAGATACTTTATGCACATGTTGCATACATTATTTTTTCTACAGCCCTATACAAAAAAATAAAATTCAAATAGAAATTTGGGATATTTTAATTAAGCTCCTTCGGTAAATTACAATTATACGTATTCATGTTTCATGGGAGTCCATCCTCGATGCCCAGCCAAGATTCATTGTGTTAGCTTATGGGAAGCGTGAAATAAAGTTAACGCTTTTTCACTTTTTTTCACTCTAACCATAAAGTTTCATGAAAATCCATCCTCGATGCCCAGCCAAGATTCATTTTGTTAGTTAAACGTATTCCAAGTTTCATGAAAGTCCATCCTCGATGCCCAGCCAAGATTAATTGTGTTAGTTATACGTATTCCAAGTTTCATGAAAGTCCAGCCTCGATGCCCAGCCAAGATTCATTGTGTTAGCCTATGGGAAGCGTGAAATGAAGTTAACGTTATGTCACTTTTTTTAACGCTTTTTTACTTTTTTTCACTCTAACCATAAACAACCACTTTAAGCGCTGCAAACCGATGAAATACAAGGTACTTTATAAATAGGGCTTAGAAAAATTTTATTTTTTTTTGTTAGGTTGCCGAAATTCACATTGATATAGAATATTTTCCTAGTTTTACCAACAACTCAACAAGATTTGATATTTTTGGTTGTCCAGGTTTCGAATCATCATTTAAATTATCACGTTCATCCAGGTTTGAGAAAAAATTGTACTACTGTATTGAACTGTAGCATAACCAAAATTATAATTCGAAACTGTTGCTATTCTCGGAAATAGATATATACCTATTATACTTATGGATGTTTTCCAAATCAGAGACACTTGGCATTATAAAGCGCGATAAAAATACCTACTTATTAGTATGTGTTGCTTACGCACAAAAGAACTTATAGGTCGAAGTGCTTGTGAGGCTGTACAGCCTGTACGACCCCCCTACAATCTACAGTATGTGTTGCTTGGAATTGAAAACATGCACCGAGAAATTATGTTGACTATAAATACTAAAAGCGGACGTATCATGTATGCCCTACAAAACCTGGAAAATCAGAAAGCATCTGGTAGAGATAACGTTCTGACCCTGGTCAATCCGAAGAAACTATTCCAACAGACCTGCTAACATCCACCTTCGTACGTTTGCCCAAGAAGGTTCACTTCACAATCCCATAAGAGCAAAGGATAATCAGCCAAATGAGATATGTTCTTAAAACATTCTTGAATCCATAAAGAACGTGAGGAAATAGCAGGAGAGACTCAATTTGGTTTCAGAAATGGTATGCGTATTAGAGAAGCACTAATGTCCATGAAACTTTTAGTACAGAAATGTTATGACCAGAGAAAATACGTTTTCATATGTTTCATTGACTATAAAAAATATTTTGATAATGTTCGTCATCATCTATTATTACCGCTTTTAGATGAAATGGACACAGGTATTAAGGACATACGTTTCATAAGATATCTGTAACGAAATCAAACAGCAACACTCAGAATCGACAACGCAACTAGCACGAATTATGTGAAAATATTAGAAGGAGTTAAGCGAGGATCTTAAAATTCCATGGACGCACCATGCAACGAACGAATAGGTAGGGTAAATACACCAGTGAATGAACATTTTTGAACTTCACTGTATTTTAATTAACCTTCCGTACTTATTTTCAGCTTCAGAAAAATAGCACTTCGTGTTCAATGAAATAGTGAACACGTTGCATACGATAGTTACATAAGTAGACAGTTTAAGACTTAGTTAAAAAATAAAATGTAAAATGTTGCTTTATACCCCAGTAAATGAACGAATGCTACCATTGATTGAACATGGCTGATCCAATGGATGAACTTATGAAGAAAACATACGTTGAACAATTTTTAATCAATGACTATCAACGACAACACAACGTATGGTGATACAATATTATTTCAGACAAATTTCAGCATTTCTGGACAGTCGAAAAAACCACGTCTAATAAGCTTGGGTGCTTCAATCATTACCACAATTGAAGTTTTCTCGTACCATATTTGGTCAACACGTTCTGGCCATTTGAAAGTATTGGGACCTGCTGTTGTCATAGCGCGAACTTCATATTCATTACCTCCTGCATTTTCCACTACTCCAGGAAAATATTTTTGGTTACACATTATTATGACATAGTAATAGTAATCTTGTGAATCATTTATTTTTGCTCCATTTTCATCCCTGTCGATATTATCCTCTGGGGAAGATAGAATATTCCTTATGTTGCTCGGATTGATATTTTAAGAATATTTACGAATTTTGGGACACTCGTGGGAACCACGTCTAATAAGCTTAGGTGCTTCGATCACTTCTGCAATTGAAGACTTCTTGTACCATATCTGGTCAACACAATCTGGCCATCTAAGGGTATTAAAACCAGCTGGTGCCATACCGCGGATTACATATTCATCATTGTCAATAGTTTCTACTATGCCCGGGAAATATTTCTGGTTATACGTTATTATAACATAAGTTCCTACAGTGATATCTTGGGAAACACTAGGATTTTAATTTTAACTTCTGTTGCTGGTGGTGCTTTGGTTCTTTTTGCGGTTCTTCTTGTGGTTGCTTCTTGTTTTTATTCTCTCTAATTGATTTTTGTTTCAATTTTTCAGCTTCTTTTTCCTCTTTTTTAGATTCTTTTGTATCTATATAGCCCTTCCATTTTTTGAAAGTGATGGCAAACGGCATTAAAGTTGGCCGTTTCCTTTTGCCACACTTTTTTTCAATATTTGGCCAATGAAGATTTTGTCGCCATACGTCTCTGGTAGTTTCCGACTTCTGCTGCTCTCGATTATGGAAACCGACACTACTGTTATCTATTGCTACGTCTATTTATCTGGTATCTCGAGTTCTTCTACAGCATTCAGATCACCTGTTTTACTTGTTTTTTTCTAGTAACCTTCTATTAGAGTATCAATATTAGTTATACTCTCTTGCTCGGTACCGTCCAATACATCTTCAGGATTTTCAATTTCTTCTATAACGTTTTCTATAAGTTTCGCTCTATCCACACATAATATTATTGTTGAATTGTCAGATATGTTAGCTGGATAGAGAATACCATCAATTTCCAATGGTAGGATTCAACAGGTCATCTGTTAAGTCTGTTTTGTATTCTTGTATATCCGGTATGTCAAAATTCACAATATTCTGCGAGTTTTCTTCGAAGGCTTCTCCACATTTTTGGTTAATCCCATCAGCATTTTTCCAATTATTCGTTCCATCGGCATCGGTTGCTTCTTTACATATTTTCCAAAAGTTGTAGAACTGAATGTCGACTGCTTTTTCACCTTCATATGCACTATTGAATTCTATCAAAGTTTTTGAATCTACATGATGTTTAATGACTTTCAGAACAGTTTCATATTCGTCTCTGGTCACAGAAACTTCCTTGTCACAATTTAGATCAAGTTGCTATCTCTTTATTGGAATGCATTGGGAATAATTCACAGCGTCTACACTAAATGGAAACAATACACATTTTCTGAAACCGTTTTTGATGTTTTCCGGTTTGACCGATGCTTCAAAAGCTTTTTGGAAAAGGGGGGCAAAGATATTTTTTGTAACTGATGTATTGGTGTTCTGTTTATGTTTCAAAATGGTCTTTTTCCAGTGTCCTTTGAGAGACTTGAATACTGATACGTCACAAGGTTGCAAGATATGTGTTGCATTGGGCAGAAGGCAGTATAGTATTATTCTTTTCTGTACACTGAAATAAAACAAATCCATATTGATATGCGATTTATGACCGTCAAGCAATAGTAAAATAGGAAATTTGATGTTGTTTTCTTGAAGCCAAGGAAAGATAATATTCGCAATAAATTCTTAGATTGTTGCACTCGTCATCCATCCACTATCTAATCGGCCTCAGGTATAGTGTGTGCAATATCTCTTGGAATACGCTTGTACGGGTACAGAATCATATGTGGAACATAAGCAGAAAATGTACAGAGACCGTTATGCATTCTTTTTCTGGGCCACTGGCAATTTCTTAAAAATTCCTGTAATTTTTGGGACCAAGAAGTTTTCCAGTTTTGGGACAAGTCTGCAAACCGGTTTCATCCCCATTAAAAATTCTATCAGGATCAGAAATGATGTCTTCAACGTCTTTTCCAATTAAATATTCCTCCATCTTCTGAAACCATTTTTGAATATTTTCCTCTGTTACAGATGCTCTCGCCTTGGATTGTAATTCTGTATTCCTTGTGGTTATTTTCGGATGTCTTTGTAAAAAAATTTGTAACCATTTCCTACCCGGTACATCATCCACGAATTTATTGGGCCTATCAACAGCTTTTCGGACACGTTGCACTGAGTCCTTCACCTCATCGGGATGCATGGGAAATCCTAATAGAGGTTTGGATAGAATCCAAATTTCTAGAGTAGTTTCTTTTTCGGAGGTCAAAATGGTGGGAGGTCCCATTTTTAGAATCATGGGAAATTTTCCAATGGTTTTGTTGAAAAGTGTACTTTCCGGAATCCCATATTGTCTGCTGGTCGCACTGATGGTCATCGGAATATCCGAATCTTACATACTTTTTCTGATGTTCTGGCTTGGATTTTCCACCTTCCATATTTTTGTCAAATGATTGAAAAAATATGAAATCAGAAAAAACAGAGAAAGAATAAATTGTTCATTCACTGGAGCACCATTGGTCTATGTTATGATTCAATGAATGAACAAAGTCGTTCATTTACTGGATAGCAAGCATAGTAGACATTTCCTGACGGAACCCGTGAAACAGCCTTTCTAAACGAGTATATAAGGATCAAATCGATGAAATCTAGATTAACACGTAAAATACCAATGAATGAACATTTTGTTCGTTTACTGGGTTCAGCACATGCACCGATGAATGAACACTCAAATTGTTGGATTTAATAACGATTTCGGCGTTTGTGAGGTTAGGTTTTCGACGAAGTCAGTTGAAATCAATTAATTGATGTGATAATGACGAGACACCACACATCTCATTTGTTAATATCTTATTCTGTACTATTGCTCACCTGGTTATTGCTTATTATTATTCCAATAACAGATACGTTTCTCAAATTTTGTCAACAAAAACACAGCGGTACGTTCATTCATAAGAACTGACTTGAACTAACGAAGTATCACGTTAAGAGGAACATGTTGCACGTCATGAGGGATATTGCAGTGTTTACGAGAAATACACTATATTCCTAATAATTTCACATATATTTCAATTTGTTCATTCACTGGTGATGTTCATTTACTGGTGCATTTACGGAAAGAGAACTATTGAACCTTTTGAAAGAAAGAAAAGTTTAGTACTTGGGGCATATTATTAAAGGACCTGAATATCGAGTGTTGCAGGAGATATTGATGAGTAAGATTAATGGAAAAAGAGGACCAGGCAACAACATTCATGGTTCTGATACGTTAGAAATTGATGGAGCATACCTGATTCAAAAACTATCATACGAAAAGCACAAAACAGAAGCTTGCTAATACAATAGTCGAACAGATGCTCGCTTGCAAGTTTCATGCAAGCGTAAGGTGATTCAAGTAGAAGAAAATATGATTCAAAGTCATATTCAGGTTTTTGAATCTATGACTAAAATTTGTAAAGCTGGTAAAGCGTTTCTAGAAGTAGTGTTTTTTCTAGTGACAAATAGTAAGAATAGCGACAAGAATTGAAAGTATACCTGTGGTTGAATTATCAACGAATTTAATATCTTCAATCACTTTCTGTTTTGAGTCAGGTGCCTGATTTTATTTCAATAGATACCTCTCTCTTGTACTATCCGCTCCATTCCGTCTTCCAGACTTCCTTTTTTAGAAGTTTTCCTCTTCTATCGTCTCCTTGGGCATACGTATACTTCGAATTCACTTTTATTGAGTCTCTCATCTGTGTATTATCATATACATCCCAGCTTTCCATATTTTATTTTTGTTAATATTGATTTTATTTCAAGCTTATCTCCTATTATTTTATTTCTGAGCCGGTGGCTTCAATTCTCTCCATAGATTTTTCTGATGCGTTTATTTTGCTCCTATCATATCTTGTTAGTGGCCATCTTCTTTGTCAGCTTCTGATTTCATTTTCTCAGATTTATTTTCTTCTTTCTCTATTCCTATACTTCACATTTTCGGTTTTCTGTATTATTTTTCCAAAGTACTTCAATTCATACACTCTCTATCATTTTCTTTCTGTCCATGATTTTACATATTCAGTTCTTGCATATTGATACTTTTGTTTGATACCATGACCATATTATTTAGGAGATTGGAGTAAAAAGTTTTTGGAAGAACCATAAGGTTGAAATTATAAAAGAATCTGTAGATTAAGACACAATCTGTAAACCAATTATACTCTAGATGATGCTGTAAGAATATTAGAATATGTTCTATATGTGAATATAACGTTGTATCGATTCGTTTCTATCACATATTCAGGTATTCTTGAGTATCTACGTGGAATCGAAGCATATTTGAAAGTTATCGTACAAATCTAATGATTCTGATTTTTTTCCTCGTTTAAAAAGTTATTCGACGTTATAATGTAAATATGAATAATTAGTATCAAGCACTAATTCATTTCACATCACTAATATTACATAAGATACTGAAGGACAATATTCTTATTTCTGTTTTTCCTCTCCACATTTCTCATTTGTAACATTATTCTCAGAGTTTTTGTAAAGAGCAAATTACGTTTATGCAATTCAAAAACTTTCCCTATAAAGTTCAATCGTTTTAGTCTTTGAAAATATATCATGAAACAAGTTTAGCGAATGATATTTTTCTAATGAGTTTTTTTAAACTCACTTTGTTATACTGAGACACGACTCTTAGATTTGATCTCGCATGGTTTCTCTACACATCACTCAATAAACTATGCTTTTAGAATGCTATACTAGCTCAGAAAGTGTGATCTTCTTTAGTTTACTCGGTAAGCCATTTTTGTTAAGTAGCTGGATTATTTTAACATGATCGTGGTCGAAAAGCCAATTTCATTGCTTCTTCTTAGTTTTTATCTTGAATTCTACCATTTCACACTTAGATATTTTAGATAACAAAAATTGTTGTTCTGGTACTTTCATATTATTCCAATATTGCTTGCACAAAGAAAAATTGTATGTCAAACTTAAAACCTCAAGTGTATTATCAGTTTATCAAACAAAAAATCAATTTGCTATATTTAAGCCATGTTCTCTTTTTCTCTTGAAAAAAATGATATACTGATTTATTCATATTACTTATAAACCGCCAGCTTTCCGTTCATGCATTAACATCATTTGATGCTTTTTGAAGAATTTCAATAGCTTCTAGTTCATTTTCGCCATCTGCTTGTACACATGTTACATTTGCTGATATATAGTGTGACACACTTAAGATCGCAACACTCAGTAATTGACATTTGATTAACCTGAAATTTCGGTGGTTCAAAAAGGTCGGCAAGAGGACTATTTTTACTCATTAACATTCTATTAATGTCAGTAGCGTACATTTTTAGGGAGCTTCAAAACGTTAATTTTTCAAAAAAGTTATTAGTGATGTTTTTATTGGATTTTCGGTTACCACACTGTAAAGAGTATCCCTTGAAACCCCCAAATCCAAATTGTTTTTTTTATTTTTGAACGGCCCTGTATACACGGTAGTCGACGTTCTATGAACTCCACATTTTGGTTTTCACTGGAAAACAATTGATTGAGTGATTGCCTGTATCAGTATTTGATTTTATGTCAGGAGCATACGTCTATAGGGGACTTCAAAAAATCGTATTTAAAAAAATCCTGTAGGACCAAATACATTTATTTTGGATTAAATAAATAAACAAAATTTCTATGAGATTTCAACTACACCAATTTAAAAATAACCAAAGTCTAAATTAATGAAAATTAACTTAAATAGAGGTGGTTCCTACCAAACCTCCATTAAGTTCAATGCATTTGTCATATCGTTTCCTTATGTTCTGCACTGCATTCCTTATCTGTTGGGATGTTATTTCTGCTCAAGCTCGACGTATTCTTGCGCAAGGGTATACCCGATTTGTTGGACACGATTTGTTGACCTTTTAGGTTATAATACTTCGAAGTGAAAAACCTAGAGTTGTATGATCGGGGGATCTGGGCGGCCAATGATTTAGTGGAATACCTCGGCCTAACCAACGGTTCTAATAATTTACATTAAGCAATTTCTTAACAATCCTTGCGTTGTGGATTGAGCTACCCTCTAGATGAAAATACAAATTTTGTCTTATCGCAAGTGGAAGTGCATGAATTTCATCAAATATTTTATTCCTTATAAACTCTAAAAATAATTGTGCATTGAGGTTTCCGTCGAACAAGAAAGGTCCAATTATTTGGACTTTAAATATTCCGCACCACACATTGACCTTCTCAGAATATTGTCGTTTACAGTTTATCGTCCAATATGAGTTTTCAGTAGCCCAGTACCGTATATTTTGGGATTGAACAACCCCATTTGTTGAAAACGTAGCTTCATCACTGTAGAGAATATATTTCAAAAAATGTCTATTATTAAGATACTCTCTTTGAGCCCATAAACAAAAATCCATACTTTTGTCTTCATCGCCATGCTCTAAAGTATGGAGAAATGTGGGTTTGAAGGCTTCGATTTTTTGCTTTTTGAGACCTTTTCGAATAGTCTCTCTTGACAAATTTAAATCTAAACAAGCCTGTCAAACTTGTACGCGAATTATTTCTAAAATGGTGGCAATCCTGTCATGTTCAACATTCTTTCTTCTTACATTATTTTTTAAAATGTTCTCACTCACAGCTCCAGTTGCATTAAATACATTTTTTTTAATCTGAGTACAGAGCTAATATTAATAGGGAGACGATTTTGATGGCTATCGTAAAATATTCGGCATACTTCTCTAAAGCTTGGGTCGTTGTCTCCACAAAGACGTATAATTTCAATTTTTTCTTGTACCGACAATTTTTTAACCATTTTAATTCAGAGAAATAATTATCATTCCAATAACGAGTTCAATGAAGGAAACTTAAATTATTATGACATTTGCATAAACTGACATTTGCACAGGAACCAAAATCAATACCTGCTTTTTAATTTTGTTTAAATTACCTACATAAAATTAAGAGTGAATACCAATCATAGGAAATTGTTTATTTATCTACAAAGCTCGTTTTACAATGAAACGAAGTAGGTTTCTTAGAATAGAAAGGGCACTATCGAAATTTTGTGTTCAAATAAAAGAACAGTTTAGACTGTGATGTTGAATAATGAAAATAACGTAACGCTAGGGGGACGTACTACACCAAAGACAAGTAACTAACATGACTCGAATTGTACATTGCTACTCCATTCTCGACGCGCGTTTCGCTGACCATGTCAGCATCATCAGGAGATTATGTTAGTGGTTTTTAAGGGTACTCTTTACAATGGGGTCAAAATGTAAGAAAAAGTTGCAACTACTATTTTTAATTTAAAACGCGAATTCTTGAAGTCCCCTATAGACGTACGCTACTGAGACAAAACCAAATATTGACAAGGGCAACCACTCAACTAATTGTTTCCTACCGAACACCAAAATGTGTAGTTCATAAATCGTCGACTACCGTGTATACACGGCAGTTCAAAAATAAAAAAAACAATTTTTGACGACTTACATCTCAGACACCGGTGAAGTGACATTAACTAAAAATGTGGATTTAGGGGTTTCAAGGAATACTTTTTACAGTATGGTGAGCAAAAATCCAATAAAAAAATAGATAAAAACGTTTATGAAATATCGACGTTTTGAAGCCCCCTAAAAATGTACGCTACTGACATTAATAAAATGTTAATAAGTAAAAATAGTTCACTTGTCGACCTTTTTGAACTACCAAAATTTTGAGTTAATCCAATGTCAATTAAAAGCTATAAGTGGTTGTTGCGATCTTAAGTGGGTCACACTGTATTAACTGTAGTTTGTTTTGTTACTGCTATAGAAAATGGATTGAAGATATAGTAAGGGAATTATATTATTGCTTTCAATCTTATGCCTGAGCCCCTAGTATCATAATTCATAAATTGCCTATACCACCTTTTGGTGTGACGTTTTATTCTTCAAGTGCTTTTTCCAGACCATTGGTGAGTCTGAGGAGGACTATACACTCGGTTCAATAATGGCCTGAAATTTTTTCAAAATTATTATTTGGAACGCTTTTGATATGATTGATAACAGTGATATTGATCTGGGTCTCTCAACTTTGTTCATAGATTTTCCAAGTTTGGGAATCATCATTGAATCTGCTACAATTTTATTTATTAAATTCAAATTTTGAAAAACCCTTGTGAACTTTTTACACGACATATCTCTGTCAATATTCTAAAGTCGACTTTGTTGGTCTGATTACCACTCACATCAATTTCAGTAGGTGCGTTACCTGCCACTTTTTGCAATTTATCAAAGATAATATAAGTTGGCTAAAGTAGTATTTGGTGCACTATATAAACAAGTGGCATTTGGGGCCTTATATATAATAGAAAGTTACAATATTGTGACATTCATTATCTTATGCCGAAGTCAGGTGGTGCGATATTTTTTCCTAATACTAAACTTAACGTTGACAGGTGACCATGCATTCGAATTGAAAAAACGTCGATCTCACAGGCTTATATCTTGGGTAGAAATTCCCATTGGATATCTCGCAGAAAGTGTAAGTGTCCATCAACTAACCGTTGTTCATAAAAAAATCGTTATTTTCAAAATTAATAAAATACTTCATAGCAAAAAAGAGTGGCTATAATATTTCTTCTTATATAATTTAATATTAATAAGCAGAGCAAATTTGTACAAATGTTTTAACAAACTATTTTTTGTAATCAATTAATATTTTCTTAACTATTTTTTTCCAATTTTAGTAACAGATGCATTTTAATCCTGTCAAGATTAAAATGCATCTGTCCATATATACGTATACCTATCATGATTATAATTTTTCAGTTCTCACCGTAACATGGTGTAATCCAAGTATGAAGGGACCGAACTATAGTTCGTAGTTTAGGTACAGCTTCATTGTTGCCCCATAGCACAGCCTTGTGGTTTCCCTGATCTTCGAATGTGTTCCTTATGATATCTTGGAAATTTTTAATTTCCCTTTCTTGACTATTCATTGACAATAATGGCTTAAATAAGAGTTTTTTTATCTGCAAAATCTTCGAATGTGTGATAACTTTAACGCTATAGGAGAAGACTGTCCAATAATTCCTCGTACTGAAACAGTACCCCATGTTGGCATTTCATCTCTATTAAACGCTGTTTCTTGAACGTCTAGTCATTAGGATCCCAGAAGTATATTGATATTCATTACTAACTACAAATTATTTGATAGTAGAATTCTAACTTAGAATTATGAAGATTTAAACCAAAATACCTAAATAAAATGTAGCAGTTTACTGAGTTACAGAGTCTTTTGTTTAAAAATTTAAAAACGATTTGTGATCAGTACTTACAACTGTTTTACGTATCAATTTCATATTTAGCAGAAAGTGTAGACAATATACACCTAACTAAATTTATAACCTCCCCTTAACCTTAATACCTACCAAGGGGGAGTTATAAGTGAAAAAGTTAAGATTGTCCCAGTTGTCAATCTATGTCCGCGGCTAAACTTCAGAGGAGACGGGCGTGGTCCCAAAAATTACTGGGATATCAACTATAATTCGTTAGATTATCTACAAAACCTCTTATTATATTACCCAGGCGCCAGCTGATTTCTTTTGCCTAATACGCTCTATTTCCCACCTAAATCAGCAAATGGAAAAGAAGAATAAAAGTCCAACCTCACTTATGATCTTCTATTCACCAATCAGTTGCCAAAAATACTACAAGTTGTCTAGCAGTGTGATTATATAAAAAAACTATAAAGCATTTACTTACTTAAGAAGGTATTACAAATGCTTAAGTGATTTTCAGTTACCACCATATAAATATAATTTTAAATAAGTGTAACAGATAATTGAAAAACTTCAAGTTACAAAATATGACTCCGGTTATAACATTATGTCCCCAAAATTCCCTTAAAATGCTTTCAAGCTAAATGTGAAATAGTAACTAGTAATAGTAAATAATAATAACAAATGAACGAGGTAAAGCCTGCTTAACAGGGTATCTACAACTAGAAATATTTAAATGTTGACCAAGATTATCATTGTCCAAAGTATTTTACATTCCCAGGTCAAAAGGTTTTCTGCGTTACCTATATAGGAAGAAATTAATGATTCATACCACAAAATATTAATATGTACTGGTCATTAGCTTTGGTACCAAGGCGAAAGACAGGTGTACGATTGACAATTATATAAGGTCAATGCATAAGGCACTCCTTCATATGAATTTACTGTCAATTTCAACCCTTACAATAGTCATTGATTGACCTGCTCCAAGTCACTACTACACAATGAACCACTATGTATAATACATTGCACAGTAATCTTAAAATGAATATATTTAAAAAACGTAACGCCAGGGAAATAAAGTCACCGACACAGACTCTTAATTTATCAACTATAAGGGAGAAGTGAAGTCTATACAAATTTTAAAGTTTGAAAGATAACCTGATTACATTCCTGTATAAATTGTTTGACTTCCTAGTGCCAGCGGTATCTACTACTACTTATTCATAATTGAAGATCATAAATATGTTTGGATTAAATGAAAAGACCCAACATAAAAGTTTCTTACTTAATCGCAGTAACGACGAATCAATTTAAAAGTCCATCGGACATATAATATCAAAAAAATAATAAAACTCAAACCAGGAGTGAGGTAACGGTTGTCCATCCCTCGCCTAGCTCCGGACGACAAAACATCTTTTCTAGGGTATTCCGCTTCCCAATCGTTCTGCTACCACCTCGCTTATGAGGGAAATTCCTCAGAGCGGCCCCTCTCAATGAATCTTCCGGGACATGGCTACCAATAATACTGGAGACATCACACCCATTCAAACAACCCTTAAATAAAATATTTCTCAATAACTATGTGCTGCGTTCACATCTATATTTAAAAATCCCCCAAAAGAATCATTTACTGCTTCTTCCCCTAACTTTGTTTTACTAGTTACTTTAATAAATCAATCTAAAGCTAATTGGATTAAATGGCCCATGAGATATGACTACATACAATATTTTACAGTAAAAAACCATTTTTCCAAATAAAAACTACTCAAATGTCCTTATTACTGACATTATATTACTATACAAATGTATTACCCAATAAATCCCCTTCAACATTTGAAAATAATCAAAAATACCAGCTACGTCTAGCTATTTGAAATTGATAAAATAAATTTACAGTTTAGTACCAGTATCACACTCGAAATTCTAGAAACCATGTGGTTTTTATTGTTCTACCGGTACTTTTTGTCCCACATAAAAACTAAGTATAAAAAAAACTATGAAACTCACCTCCAATCCTGAAGGGTCATGAGCAAAGAATATGAAGAATATGAACCATAATGCCACCAACAGCAACAGGGTCTCAACCCCAGCCTCATTCAAATTAATCATACGCACAAGTTCAGCACACAGAGTGTAGATCCCAAAACAAAATGGTCACCGCTTTCTTCCACAACTCTTTCCAACTTCGGCTCAAACAAAATACGCCAACGAAGTTACTCTTGTCGGTGAATATGTCTAAGGGGTTAGACATAAATATCCCCAAACTGAGGGATGGCAAACGCCACGTTAAGGGTTTTTTTTTTAAACCAAATATCTCACCCCAAAACTGCTATGCTTTAAACTTGAAGAGAATGAAAAAACGTGTTCCCCTTCCTATTTTTCAAATCAGAAAAATACACTGTCAACAGTTAGTTCCTTTCATCCCTGCCAACCTATCTGATGACATCATCGTGCCACCTGAAGAGATTGTGAGCAATTTAATGTAACTCAAATAACCTTGGGCATGGGTAATTTAATATCTCACAAATGCCTCCATTGTATCCTAATTTTAAATAAATCCCTATACTCCTTAATTTTGATAACTATTTACTCTACACGCGCAAGTCGCCATAAAATCGATGGTTGACACCATCTACATCATCACTAAACAATGTGACGTTTGAAAAATTGCCTCGCCGTATATCGAGGTTATCTGTCAGTCTAAATATCTAATCATTAAATGTCATTTTTCAAAATCATAACATGAAAATGGATTTATAATATCTAATTAATTCTCCAGTCTCAATATTTGTCATCCCAATTTGAGTGCACGGTACTGAATAGTACAATCCGTAAAATAACCTTGAGTTAACCTGAACATGGGAAACTCAATTTTAAGAAGATATGAAACCTTCCTTAAAACTTATGGACTTACGGCATATCAGACAAACATACTCCTTTACTGGAATATTATACCACTCGTACAAGGTCTTGAAGTCAGAAACAATTAATATAACTAATGGAATACCATACTAAAACGGTTTATTTGGAGGAACTAGAATATGTCAATATTTACTCGAACAAAATATACCTACAAGTTATGTCTACCTCAGAGACTATCTTTGCCAACCTGTTTAAAACTATGAATGGTTAATATGAATTGAACTAAGGTAAGAAGTGACTTAATAACGTTATTAACAACCATATACAGGGTGTAATGATATATTTAACATCTACCACAGATTATGTGGTAGAATTCTTGGTCTACGTAATTCTAACAGACTACCTATTTCAATATACTAATGTTGATCAATAGGAATGTGTTATTAAGTAAGGGTAATAAATAACTGAATTAGGTATTTAAACTTGATTTACGGAGTGAAATCACAAGTTAACAATATAATAATCGAATACAGTTGGATATACCGCTTAGGCACACTAGTACAAAATAAAACTGTTACAAATTATGTTAAACAAACGTTTCCGGTACTACCAGAGGCGTACGACAGGGGCAAGTAATGGGTTAATCGTTCCCAAGTTCTACGCCACTAGCGGAATAGAAGTTTAGCACAATTTTTCGATTCTCTAATACTTTTTACGTGAATAACTCATTCTTTCCTCATAACGATGAATTCGTTTTTTCTCGAGATATTTTAAGTTAAACATGATGTCACATATTGTTCTTCCCCGGCTTGGGACTCTTCTTCGGGTAGTGAATTCGACCTCAGGTACTGAATCTTCATAGCTAACTCTGGGATGGGGTGAACAATCGATATTAAATTGGACGCCACCAGTTTTCTTAAGCGATAATAGTAACTGAACAAAAAACTAAAAAGGTTAAAAAGTGAAAACCTTATATTTACTTTAACTCAACAACACGAAATACTGAAAATATTTCAACACGATGGTCCAAGTTAATATAAATTGCTGAAAATTGAATATCAAAGGTTTCAGCAAATTATATTCATTCATAAATAAAAAAAAGGAATAAGATAATTCACATTAACTGCATATCTAAAATACAAGACGAAGACGAACGCAGTTGTACAATAAAAATCTCAAATTTTAGATTCCCATGAATTGAATATAAGGCAAAGGACTTATCTTGGTGAGGTTCTGGAATTATTAAGCTCTCAGCTAGGTCCTAGTGGATGGTGATATGGTTCTTAATCCATCCCGGCTGGTTTGGTGTTGTTTCTATCGGTGTTATGTATTCATAGGGCCCACCCAGGGGCTGCAGAGTAGCAAATATGTGATACCATTACGATGTAGGTACTAACTTATAATTGTTACGTAAAGGAAGAGACTTTTCTTATGTACGATATCGTTCAAATACACCAAATTTGGATTTTTTTTTTAATTTTGAATCATTAGTACGATGAAATTAAAATACCATAGTCGGATGAAAATCGTAACAGCCGATCGGCTTGTTACACCCCCTCTCCACGAAGAATTACTTTTTTATAAACATAAACAGTCTACGAACAAAAGTAGCCAAAATATCGAGAATGTGGTGATTAGCAAAAGAAAAAGACGTGGTTACATGTTAAAAAGAATTAAAATAAAAGAGATATGGAAAAGGAAAGATAAGAGCAATGAGAAGATAACAAAACAAGAAAAGAGAAAATAAATTGAGTTCATGTAAAGAATCGTTACCCTTTCCTAGTTCGAAGCTATGAATTCAAAAAAATTGGAAGCAAAATGCAGTAAACTCAAAATGTATATAATAGGAGCGTATTCCTATTAGCGATAATAAAACATTGCAAATAATATGAACTCAGTAAGCAATAATAATAGGAGTTCATTCCAATTAACAAAAATTAATCAAAAATTAAACGTTCTCAGTTATTGGTACCGTACTGAGAGTCTAGAATAAGCAAAACATTAAATTAGAGGGAAAGCCTCTACCAAAATATGAGACGCTAAACGCCCAACAAAAATTAGAGGAGTAACCTCCACTTAGAATATGAAATGCTAAGCGCTTCAGCAAAATATCTCAGAAAAAAATGAAGAGGTAGCCTCTAATCAAATATGAAATGCTAACATCTCAACGATATGACAAGAGAATAACTATATTCCTCGTTTATAAAAAAAATAATCACTAAATTTGATATAGGGTGGTTAACATCTCAGGTTCACTAACCTCAAAAGAAAAAACTAAAACAACGAAAAAGAAATAAGGAAGAAGTATTAGGAGAGCAAGACCAACTCAGAGTCATAGACGGATGATAGCATAAATCATGCAGGAAAAGCCTCGCAAGAGATGTTAATCGCGTCGTGGTTACTTATTCCCCACAATCAACTTCGCATCCTTATAACTACCGAAGTGTGGACATCATCGTCCAACAACTACATTCCTTGCAACAGGGAACAAAAGAATTAACAAAATCAGAAGAGAAATAAAAATAAAAAAATAGAAAATTGTAAAATGAAGAAATTTCTGAGCAAGCTCGGGTAATTAACAAACCCAGCGTTATTTAGGAACGCCACATCCTTAATGGAAACTTCCAAAAAACATTCCAAAGAGAAAAAAATGACTGCATCTCTAGATTTATAAAACCGTGATGCAATGCCCATGGGACACATTCTTCCAGTGCGATAACATGACAAGTCATCAAACCACCCTTTTGGAAAAACGGCGTCCCGTAGGCACGATACGTTATGGAATGATAACACACCTCTGAAATTCGGATTTCCACCTAAAGATGTCACAAGACTAGTATCACGCCTGTCACAGAACTAGTCCTTAACAAAAGAAAAACAGAATCACGGAAATCTTTTTTTACAGAAAGCGAAAACCTCCAAAAATTCCGTCATGGGAGTGCTATTGCGAGATATTGTTTAACAAATACACGGTAAGGGACAGACATCTAGTAAGAAAAAAATTTAAACGTGACCTAAAATGTGTGTGTGCGCATTCAAAATACATAACGTAACTATACGGAAAAAGGAAAAAAAAACAACTAGGCATAGCCTTTCTCCCTCTTTCCTACTGGCGGAAATTTGGAGAAGAGAAACCCACCAAGACATAACCAATTGCTAGAAACACACAGAATACTCCAAAACCCAAATAGAAAGTTATATAGAACTAAAATCGGAAACACTGTCGCCATTATAGTACGAAAATATAAACTATAGTATTGGCACATAGAAAGTCGTCCAAAAAAATAGTTTTGTCAACAACGGAAAGAGAAAACAAAAGTATGCCGCAAAAAAATACTATCAGTATATATCAGTACACCAAAATAATCCATAAATTGTCATGTAAGAAAAGAGCATGTTTTACTCGTATCAACATACGGGGACGATAAAAATCAAGCGTACTGAGAAAGAAAACGCTACCAAGCAAAAATATAATTTCTCAGTACACACAACAAAAAAGATAGGGGACTACTCAAAATCAACTGAAGTCAAAATTTGCATAAAGCAAGAAATTTCAGAAAATTTTTCAGTATGGAGGTTGTTTCAAACTAAACTGATTTCTAAAGGTGCATAACGTAAGAAACTTTTAGAAAATATGATACATTCACGGAAGTTTGTTCTCCACAGAACAGAACTTTTCGTGTTTCAAAAACCCAAGAACGAAAGCGATACGATAAACATAAATATAATACACAATTGTATTATGCACAACATAAGAGGAAGATACAAAATATTGTACTCAAGATACATCAAAAGATAAAGCAAAGGCATAACAGAAAAATATATGTGCTTTTGCACATCGGTAACTATAACAAAAGATAATGTATAGAGGTACCATGACATATACGAGAGTAGAAAAGTAAATTCTATTATGTATAGACTCAAAAAGTATTTGTGACCTAACACAATTGTTGATAACAAAAAATACTCAATATATATATATATATATATATATATATATATATATATATATATATATATGTATATATATATATATATGTATATATATATATATATATATATATATATATATATTGATGTTTGAATCAAAATTAAGATATAAAAATAGTCACGTCAAGAAATATTAATCCAAAAAAACCCAAACTAATCAGAATCATAATTAGATCTGATTCGCAAATTGTAATTATGGCCAAATAAATTTGGATCAATAGGATATTGATCAGAAAACTTATCATCAAGAAGATCTACGTGAACAAATTAAAGGTAACTGCAAAGTAATTAAAGTAATAACCGCCATATTTGCAATAATTTCAAAAATCAATTAACACGAGAAGGTTTTTTAAGATGCCTGAATGAAATAATTTCAAAACATATCAAACAGTATCAAAGTTGTTAACTGTGTTAACTACAATAACTTTTTTTCAACGCAGAAAAATAATGAGTAGACAAATTCCCTAAAGTCAACTATTATCGCAAATTAATTACCTTCATGGAACACAAAAAACTGACCATCTTAAAACCTGTGATATCTTCCTGACGGAAATAACAAATAAGGAAACGGTAAGAAGTCGAAATTTGTTTCTGAAATCGTATCGTAAAACTGCGTCTATAAAAATGTAAATTACGGAAATACAAATTTGAGTTAAAATAAAAAAGAGTAATAAAAAATGTAAGTTGCTAAATGAAACTAAATAAACTTTCAATATAGATTTCCCACACCATCTCAGTAATCAGCAAAAAATACAATTAACTGGGGCGCCACTGTCAGTGTAAACTCAGTAAAAGTATCGTTACTAATACTAGAATGGGGTGACATAAAATATTAAAGGTTTCAAGAAATTAATTAGATCATAAATCAATAAAGAGCAGCAAATATGTGAAACTACTACGATAATTTCGAATAATTAGTACGATGAAATTAAAATACCATAGTCGGATGGAAATCGTAACAGCCGATCGGCTTGTTACAATGAAAATGCATAATTTTGAAATTTTGATGTGTAATAACTATGTTGATGTTTTGTGCCAGTGCTTTGCATTTAATACGCAAATGTACCTTTAATCCGTTATAACAATGAGGGACACAGCTATTAAATGAACGGATGAATCAAAAACAAATTGTGGTTCTGAAAACGTAATCTAAATTAATGTACCTACAATTTTAATAACACGAAAATATCAGAAACACTAGAAGCCTTTTATAACAAATGTTCTATGTGACCCCAGTTTATCTCAATAAGCGCATTAATTGTTTCGCTGAATAATGATCAAATTACTTAAAAAAATATGTAAGGCTGATTGGCAATAAAATTGGCCGAATTCACAATTGGCTGCCATAGTTCCTGACGACAGTTTATTTCTTGTGAATGAACTAATGATTTCATATGGCGCAAAAAAAATTTTGGCGATTACCTTCGGGAGTTCTAGGCGGCCACGGAAATTCTCTACCTCTGCCAATCCAACGATGAGGAAATTGGTCATCGAGATAATTCCTCACTATTTTCCAATGGTGCTCCACCCTGCATGAACCACATGTATCTTCTTCGATTAAGTGGCGATTACTCGAGATGATCGAAAATAGTTGTTTGTAAAAAATTTAAATGAGTTACCATTCCAATTTGCTGGTAATGCATAAGGACCCAACAAACTATCTCCAAGGATACCGCACCATACATTTATCTCAAATTCGTGCAAAATGTGATTCTCGGAATACATGAGGATTTACAATATCCCAATTGTCAGTAAAAATAATTTTGTTAATAAAATTACGATCTTCATTTTTTTGTTTATCATCCACTGAGCAAAATTCATTCTTAAAAGATAATCTCTAGGCAATAAATATTGTGGCGGTGTAAAACAGTAAGGTCGTAAATATACCTTATTTAAAATAAGGAAAACTGGAGATTGCTTACTCCTGTCATTGCTGCGAAACGCTGAGTGTTTGGTACCGGATTTTTAACAGCTTGCATTAAAATAGCATGGCACTGTTACGCCTAAATTGTCCAGTTTTTCCTAATCTACAAAAAATATTGCTGAAAGTTTGCCGATTGGGTTGAACTCTGTTTGTATATATCTGCAAGCAGCAGCAGCACAAGAATAATAATAATAATAATACTAAGATTAGTAAAATTGTTGTGTAAAGGCATTTTCCATTAACGGACTTTAAATTTTACAACAATCACAAATTCAAGTGATTTAGCAACAACTAACAGCAATGACAGCACCCCACTAGATCGAAACAATCAATTCAGATCACAGCCAATTATAGAAAACAAATGATATTGCAAAATTATTCATCAAATGCTACTTATGTGATTATAATTACCAATAGAGATCAGTTTATTTATATCCAAAATATTTTTAAATCATTTCGATATTATTTTAAAGTAAGGGAAAGTCGCCTAATTTCGTATACCACTTTTTAAATACCTGGTATTTGTGAAAAATGTAGTTTGTTTTAAATTATATCTATGTTAAGAAACTTTCCGGATATTATAGAAAAAAGTCTAACAATGAAAATATATGTATTTACAAAAGTGCAGATTGAACAAAAGTAAACATTTTCTGTTGGAAAAATATTGGATGCCTAATTTCGGATACCCTATCCGAAATTGGGGCAGCTCTTATGCAAAACATAATGGGTTATATATCCAGACACAAATCACATACGTAGTCTTTTTTATGGTACACTGCTCGTGAGCTCATCTGATCCATAGTTCACCATGAGTATCTCCAGAATATAAATTCAGGTAAAATGAAAATTCTGCCCCCGCATCTTCATCGCCCGCATCTTAATCTGAATCATCATCCATGATAAGGTCATCGCCTTCAGAATCGGAAGATTCGTCACTGCTCAATTTCTTCTTTCCCCTATTTTCAACTGTACCTATTTGTTTTTTTTTTTGATTTCTTGTTGATTTTAGATTTCTCACTTTTTTTGTTGGATCAGTCTCTTGAATTTGTTTTCGACTTCTGCGCTCAATTTTGGTTTTCTTCCTTTTAAACATTTTTTTCTCTCTCATTCAGGAATACTTTGCTCTAGTTGATTTTCATAGGGTGTGCTGGTTATTACACAACTTGAACCTTGTCGCGAATTTTTTTGCCTAACTTGGGAGGTTGAACTACATGAAGGTAGAGGACTTATATCCTCAGCCCTCACCAGGATTGTTTCCTTTGCTGTGTTTGCTTTGGAGGTGTAGTTTCAAGAACATTTTCTAAATCAGCTAACAATACAGTTTCCGTGTTCTCTTGAATTACATTTGGTGGTGGTTTCCTCTCTCTTTTCCGTTCTAAAATGAAGTCATGTTCATAAAAATTATTTCTGTTCAGAGGGAATATCCCAGTTTTAGGAAATTACCGAAATTTCTGCCGTCGCACTTTTTAAATAGGCCGCACACATAAATTTACAAATTTGATATGAGGTAATATTTCGACCTGGATTGTGCCTCAACAACATCTCAATTTGTTGGGAATAATACGATTTGAACGGCGAAATGAATGATAATTCCAACGGTTGAATCTTGTGTGAACTAGGCGGTGGTATAGATAAAATCGTAAGATAATTTTGACGCCCTGCTCCAATTACATCCATATTCCGTGTGTGACTGTAGTGCTCATCAATAAGAAGTACGGGATCTTCTCGTGTTAGTTTTGAATATTATGATATAAAATGCTCCAACCACTGGGTGCCGCCTGGAACACCATCTAACAATTCTGCCTCCATGTTTTTGCGAGGAAATACGAATAGTGGAGGCACAAATCCTCCAACAGCATTGATGCAAAAAACTATAGTTACCAGGGCGCCTCTTTCTGCAGAAGTGACTGATCCAACTTGTCTTTTACCATTTAAAGTTATAACCCGCGAATTTTTAGACTGAACCGTTGTTATTCCACTTTCGTCGACGTTATACAGTCTCGCCGGGTTAAAATTAATTTTTTCCAGGTTTACTTCCAGTAGGTCGTGAAATGTTTCAATATTTTCTTAAGTTAAGCCCTTCACTCTTGATTTAGAGATTCCTTAAGGCTTTCCAAGAGATAGATTGGGATTGCGTCGGAGGGAACCTTTAAGCCACTTTTTACCAGCAGTTAGTTTTTGTCCAGAAAATGGATGACACAGACCATTCCTTATTGCTTATTGTTATGCGAGATTCCTTATGTCAACAGTTCTCAATCCAAAAAGACGCTTATTCATTTCTTAGCAATATGCCACTAAGCCCGGTTCCAGTTCCTCATAAAGTTATGGCTTCCTACCAATCTGACTAGCTAGTAATTCCTCAAGAGTTTTATCTTTTTGCTCTACGTAGTCCTCCAAAAGTAGACTTTGGAACATAAAACAATTTGGATGCCTTAAGATAGCCCATTTCCTTTGTCGAACTGCATTGATGGCAAGCATTATTCGTTCAGGTTCCCACTGCTTGCGTTTTTTAGCCACACGTAACATTGTGTTCTAGAAAAAAATTAAACTGTCAGATATTTACCGTACCGTATTTAAATACATAATTATTTTGGGTAAAAATCGCAATGCTTTTTTCGAAAAACGTTTTAAACCCAACGTTTCAACCACTTTACTGTTTTATACTCACATGACAACAAAAATAGAAGGGTGGTTTTTAACAATAAAAGTTTTTCAAAACAGCATTGTGATTTGTTACCCCGAATAATTTTGGGTTTGGTATAGATGCATACGAATCAGAAACCAATCTCCCAGAATACTTGTACCGTGTTTTGAAACCGCTTGCAATCATCAAACACTGATCATATATTGTTATTTGTATACGAAGTTTAACACTAAAAATAGGATCCTAATTTCGGATACACGGAATTTAGCACCTTTATACTGTACGGAATCAGGTTTTAGGTTAAGACAACATAACTTTTTTTTCTTCTAGTATTTACATACGGCAACAGAAAAATTGAAATTAACATTGTTTAGTCTTACCTTATTTGAAAAACCGAATTTTATAGACGCTTTCAAACACGAAAACTACTCTCAAACTGACAGCGACAGAAAAAGCTCGCAATGACATAAAATAAATATAGTGCTGCCATCTCCTGAAAAGTAGACGGATCACTACTAGTACGATATGTTGTTCTTTTTTTCTTTGCGGACCTGTAAATAAAGATTTCTGTTCAGAACAGTTTGTAAGTTTCTAGATTCAGGGGTATCCGAAATAAGGCGACTTTCATCTAAGAACATCTATTTAATTTTTGTCATAGAATTTCAATATGCTTATGGTTAATACGAATTAAAGTTTCATTTTCGTATTAAATGGAATCCACTGGCCCAAAACATCGATATTATTACACATCAAAATTAAAAAAATTGTGCTGCTTCATGTCTAAGTTCACATACGTCGAGAAATATTGACTTTATCGTTATGAGAAAGCTGTATATTATTTATGTAAAACGTATTGGATACTCGAAAATATTTGCTTAAATATCTATTTCGCTATTGGCGTAGAATTTGGGAGATATTGACCAGTCACTTGCCACTGTCGTACGCCTCTGGTAGTAGCCAGAAACGTGTGTTCAACATAATTTAGAAGGGTGTATGTTATATAGTTCATTTTGCTATTATGTTATTTGTTTATTGTTACTGTCAAGTTGAAAGTTGATTAAAGCCTCAATTCAGTTTAGGTTTATTATTACAATTTAATTAACTTTACTGGATATATAGCTATCTGAACTTCCCGTATCGATCAATGCATCTGTCACAACTTCGTCAACTCCAACTTGAAGGATGTCTGTCGATAGACAAGCTGGCGAGGAAGCTGAAATAGTCGCTAGTAGAGATGATGTCTGTTTGGTATATTTCATTGAGTTTCCCCGGAATTTGCAGACTTTTGTGAAATGATTTTTCTTGCCACATGCATGATAGTTGGAATTTTTAGCTGGACACGTACGACGAAGGTGATAATCATATCCACAAAAGTAACATTTGGAAGAAGCGGCAGACGTTGTTGTCGAATCTGAATTTTCTGTAAATTTTTGAGATTGGTCTCCGTTTCTGTTAGCAGGAGCAGCAGCATTGAACAATCCAAATGGTGATACATACGTCTCAGAAGCAAATTGAGCCATTTCCAGTGCTCTCGCATTGTCAAAAGCATTTTCCAAGGCTAGTGCATTATTTTCAAGTAGTCTTTGTCTGATTTGTGATGATATAAGACCACTGATGAATGAATCTCGGATAAATTCATCCCTGTGCTCATCAGCAGATACTGCTTTGAAATTACACTCTTCACTCATTTGCTTCATAACTTGAAAATATTGGTCAATGGATTCACTAGTTTGTTGTCGTCTCGTTGAGAGGGAGTGTCTGGCAAATATATCATTCCTTGGTTTCACATAAATACTTTTCAAGATGTCGATGGCTTTTTTGTATGTACTACAATCGCTAATATATCCATAAATGGTAGGGCTAACATAGTTGATGAGGAGATTCAGTCGATCTTTTTCTTCCGTAGCTTTAGCAGCTTTGATGAAATTTTCGAAAGAGCGAACCCAAGGGGTCCACTGTTGAGGTGCATCGCTTGAACAGGGTTCCACTTCTAACTTTTCAGGTATGAGTAGCTTATCCATTTGAAGTAGAAGAAAATAAAGTTGCTTAACGCCTCAATTCAGTTTAGGTTCATTGTTACAATTTAATCAACTTTACTTAATATATAACTATCTGATCAGAAGATATTTCCTTATGCATCTCATGTAGCAATGGCCTCCACATCGTTAGTATCACAAGTGATTGGATATTGTATCGTTTCTATAAGAATACTGGATAACATCTATCGAGATTTCAAACTTCTAATAATAGATGAATTATACGCAGATATAATTATTGATCACAATTTTCTCAGAGAACACTCAGATGTGAAAGTAACTTTTGGTGGATCGAGGTGCCCACTCACAGTATGTAGTTTAGCTATTGCTAATCTGGACCCAATTCCTCTATTATCAAATTTGTCTCTAGACTGTAAACCTATTGCTGTGAGATCACATCGTTATTGTCCTGACGATCTCGAGTTCATAAAAAAAGAAGCCGAAAGGTTATTGAATGAGAACATTATAGAAGCAAGTGATTCACCCTGGCGTGCACAAGTTCTGATAACTTCAAACGATAACCATAAAAAACGAATGGTCATTGATTATTCCCAGATAATCAATAAATTTACTATACTTGATGCTTTCCCTCTACCCCGGATTGAAGATATCATGGAAAAGCTATCAGAGTATGATATATTCAGTTCCATAGACCTCCGTAGTGCTTACCATCAGATCCCCATCAGAGGAGAAGAAAATAAGTTCATCGCTTTCAAAGCTTGTGGTAACCCTTATCAATTTCTTAGAATTCCGTTCAGACTTACCAGTGGAGTTGCCTGCTTTCAGAGGGTAATTCAAAGCATCATCAATAAAGAGGATTTGGAAGATACTTTTGCGTATTTAGACGACGTGACGATTTGCGGATCCGATAAAGCACATCATGAACATAATCCTAATCTTTTCATGAAAGCTGCCGAGAAGTATAACCTAACTTTAAATGAAGAAAAGTGTCTGTTTTCATCGAACAAAACAAAAATTTTTGGTTATTGTATAGAGAATAAAACAATCAAGTCTGACCTTGATAGACTGAAGCCACTTCTGGAACTACCTATAGCAAACAACATGTCCTCTATCCGTCGAATAATGGGAATGTTTGCACATTACTCAAAATGGGTTCCCAAGTTTTCTGAAAAGATTCAATGTAAAATCTTTCCTTTGTCTGAGAGTGCTGTAGCAGCCTTTGTAATTTTGAAGAAAAGCATTGCTAATGCAACTGTTAAATCAATTGATGACACTGCTATGTTTACTGTGGAAACCGATGTCTCAGAGAATACGATAGCAGGTCAGCTCTGCCAAGAAGGCAAACCTGTAGCATTTTTCCCAAGGATTCTCTCTAGTACTGAAAGAAGACATTCATCTGTGGAAAAAGAAGCATACGCTATAGTTGAAGCACTTAAGAAGTGGAGACACGTCCTAATTGGATGACATTTCAAACTCATAACAGACCAGAGATCAGTGTCTTTCATGTTTGATCATAAAGTTTCAAGTAAAATAAAAAATGAAAAGATTATGCGGTGGCGCCTAGAATTATTCTGTTTCAGTTACGACATCATTCATAGACCTGGACTAGAAAATACAGCAGCTGATACTTTTTTATGAATTACTTCAGGTATATCAAGAGAACAAAGTGATAGAACTTCATTTAACTTACATACCTCCTTATATCATTCCGGAGTGACTCGGTTGTATCATTGGATTCGATGTAAATATCTACCTTTTTCCTTGGATGATATTCGAAAAATTACCGCATTGTGTCCAGTTTGCGCCGAAATCAAGCCAAGATTTCATAAAAGCCAGGGAACTCTAATAAAATTGACATCTCCATTTGAGAGGCTCAACATTTATTTTAAGGGACTCCTACCATCAACAACTAACAACAAGTATATTTTAACTGTTGTTGATGAATTTTCACGATTCCCTTTTGCTTTTGCATGTCCAGACACAACTTCCGCAACCGTCATCTGGTACTTGAAACACCTTTTTGCAATCTTTGGAATGCCTACGTATATACATTCTGACCAAGGAACCTCGCCGATATCCCATGAGATGAAAGAATATTTGCAATCAAACGACATTGCTCCAACTGCGTATAATCCTCAAGGAAATGGACAATGCGAGAGATATAATGGTATAATATGAAAAACTATTCAGTTGGTACTTAAATCTAAGAACCTGAAGATAGATAAATGGGATTCAGTTTTGCAAGAAGCTCTGCATTCAATAAGGTCCCTTCTATGTACGGCAACTAATTGTTCTCCTCATGAGAGAATGTTTATTCATCCACGAATATGGCAAAATGAATTATCAATTCCAACATGGCTATCTACTCCTGGCACTGTATTCTTAAGAAGGCACGTTAGAGCGAATAAATACGAATCTTCAGTGGAGGAAGTAGAACTGGTCGAAGTAAATCCAGATTATGATCACGTACGGTTTTCTAATGATAGAGAAACTACTGTTTCAACTCGGCATCTGGCACCTCGAGGAGATACTTCAGTGCTGAAGGAAACCAGTACAAATCTGGATCAATGAAATTTGGGTTCAGGTTCAACTGATGGTTCGGTGATATTAGAGAAAGGCTCAGACAAGAGAAAAAGCAATCCCAATGATCAATTTGATCAAGTGAATGATATTTTGCCTCGTCGTTTAGAACGAAATAAAAACCCTCCAAAGCATTTTGAAGATTTCATAAGAAACTGTAGAGGGGAAGAATGTTGTATAGTTCACTTTGCTATTATGTTATTTGTTTATTGTCACTGTCAAGTTGATTAAAGCCTCAATTCAGTTTAGGTTTATTATTACAGTGTACGTGAGATATGTTTAAAGTATTGGGCACAAATCCTTTTCAAATTTTAAACAAAACACTCTGTAACTCTGAAAACAGCTACATTTTATATGGGTGTTTTGGGTTCAATCTTTATAATTTGAAGTCAGGATTCTATTGTTGAATTATTTCCAGTTAGTAATGAATCACCCTGTACAAACCTTTGATTTCTCCGTGATACTATAAACTCAACTCCTGTTATGATTTTACTGAATTGAATCAATTGGGGAGTAGGACGAGAATCTTAGAATTTGGACGCCACTATCTGGTGACTGTTGTGTTAAACACTAGATTTCTCTAAATGAAGAAAAATGAGAAGCTAAAGGAAATAAAGTTAATTATCTTTGGTTGTAGATAAGGATGGGAGGAAACTGAGTCTTCTCGCTAAAATATTCGTCAAATTATACTGTTATGTCACTCTTGTCAAAAAAAATCGTCGTTTTTGTCGAATTAAAAACTTATGGACGTTCTGGAATGTTTAATATTCAATGGATATACGATATGAATTCAATTACTGAAGTTTCAGATTACAAAAGAATAAAACTGATTGAATACTTTTAAATACTTTGTAAGACGTCTGTTGAATAATTCGACGAAAAAATAAACAAATGTTTTCCAGTGATAACGAAATAAATCGATAGATTAGATAATATATTACGCATTCACTACAATCTCTGTCGCCATCCTGAATAAAGTGAACCAATTACCAATATGAAACAAAGATTATTATGTTGATATGTTCGACAAACAATATGTTGTGAGTGTATTTTGGCGGTACTTCAGCTATCATGATAATAGGTTAATTCCTAAAACAAATATTGTGCACTGTACACAATTGCAATTTTTTATTCATCAGCTTCGGAGTAAGCTTTATTTTTAGGACGATTGAATGATAAATTGTCGCAAATACATTCTGGAATTGTAATTGAACTATAAATTAAGTTCCACTCGTATCCTCACAACAAACTGGTCATATAATGACTTGATAGAGAACCAATCATCAAATTTGCATAAGTTAGTTTATCATCACCATTAAAAAAAACTCGTTCATTGCGTCAAAAATCCATATTCGAATTTCTATCAATGAAAATCTACTATTTATTGTAACTACTCTTAGTTAATTCCAATACCCAATTTCATAACGTTAAGCAGCAATAATTTTAGAAATTATTATGAGGGTCATCGCAAATATGGTTATTAAAACATCAATTTGATTTTGAAGAAATGATCGAAGAGAGCACATTATCTTCCAGTCGCAGTCTCAGACAGTTAAGAATATAGCCAGCGACTGGAAAATCCGTTTCACTCTATACATTTATCAGGCTAATTGTCAACAAATATATATAGGCCAGGAGCACTACAGTTTGACATGGCTGTGTCGTGACGTAGATTACCTATTGGTTGGAATTGCTCGGAAATAATCTAAGAAAAGAAAATATGAAGGTCCGCCAGGTTAAAAAATTGTGCTATTTGCAGGAAAAATCATGAACTGCAAAAAAACTTAATAATCGCTCATTTTTTCCGATATTCCTTAATTCAACTCTTGGAATATGCAAGATAAAGAAAAAGAGTATACCTACGAATTTATTCTCTATGAAATTCTCTACAAGATAGAATTGGTTTGAAATCCATATATTCAATTTTTTCGTCGAGAAGTGGCGATAAATGAAAAAAAATTAGCTGCACAATGGCGATGTTATATTTCAAAGCACATACAAAAACTTCTCGGAAAAATCTATGTGGTGGCATTTTTTTATTGTTACAACATTAATAGTTATACTGCAAACACTCTCGAAATTAAACGCATTTTTCTTTGAAAGGAGCGTCTCTCCGGGAACTTTTTTAGGTGCTTTGAGTATTTTTCTTCGGTATCCAAATTCGCTTCAAAAATTAATTATTTATAAGACGAAATTTTCCAACTTTTCAAAATCGCGTATAAAAATGATAAGAACTCAAAAATTGTACATTATAACTTCTATGTATTATTGTTTAGAGGTCTGAGTAGTTGTCAAAAAATCGGCGCCTATTAAAACTCAAAAATGTAAGCCTGGCATGAACGCAAAAATGACGTAAATTTTTTCGCGGAAATTAATTGACAAATTCATGTAAAAACTATCAGGCCAATTTGATCGGCCTTTGGCATATTGTTTAATACTATAATAAGGTTCTTAAGTCCCAATTTATAGCGTGATTGGATGATTTCTCAACTGCGAAACAAATGCTTCAAAATAACCTCGTTTTTTAGTTATTTTTTTTGCATTTATCGCCATTTCTCAACGAAAAAATTGAACATATCGCTTTCAAACCAGTTCTGTCTTGTAGAGAATTTCATAAAGAACAAATTCGTAGATATACTTTTTCTCTATCTTGCATATTTAAAGAGTTATATTAAGAAATATCGACAAAAATGAGCGATTCTTGCGTTTTTTTGCAGTTTATGATTTTCCTGCAAGTAGTACAACTTTTTAAGCTGGCGGTCCCTCATATTTTCTTTTCTTAGATTATTTCCGAGCAATTCCAACCAATATATAATCTACATCACGACACAGCCATATTTCAAAGGTTTGCGGTCTAATTCTCCTGGCTTAATAATTATGGATAAATTAACGTAATACAGAAAACAAAAAATTCTGGAACTGGTTAATTTTCGTATACGGATTGGGCCACAGAGAACATTACAAAACGATAAATTATTCATCAGACTTAGATTTATGTTCTAAGGGAGATACATTTTTACGATACGTTTGTCAACCTCCTGTCTTCCACTTCCCCGACTTCTTAATTTGAAATCATTGGGAAGGCATTTATATGGAGTAGTCAGGCATATGATAATCCATGAGAAAGAGAGAGAGAGAGAGAGAGAGAGAGAGAGAAGTTCGTGGATTTTTTGAAGTTGGGGCTTGTAGTGTTTTATTGGGTTTGTTGTGGGTGGTTTGTGTGTGCGTATTGACTTGGCTTGAGTTTTGGGTAGGGCTGAAAATTCAGTTTTTTCGAAAAGTGTATGGGAGGTAGAGAAAGAAGGTGTATGGTAAATTGAAGATTTGTCTGGTTTTGTGGGTGAATGGTGTTTTTTCGCTAGAAATCAACCGGAGAGAGAGGCAGGAACAATCAGCAACGAAATTGGATGATTTTTGTGCGAACGTGGTTTTAAAGGTGTATGGAATGGGAAATTTAGAAGTGTCTGGTAAAGGTAGAAAATGAATAAGATGAACCACGTTGCGTTGCGGATAGTTGGTAGAGGCGAGGTGGGTGATTGAAATTGTTGGATAATGAAAACGTTTTTGGGATTGGGTGTCTCCTATGTCATGAGAGTTAATAAGAAGCGTTGGTAATGGTTTTTGAAATTTTTGAGTTTAGTTTGAAATTTGTTGGAAAAGTGACTAGGAGATATTGAAAGATGTGTGGATGATGTCGGGTGGTGGCGACTGGCTTTTCTCGAATTCGAGGTGAGGAATTTGTTGGCGTGTTTTTGAATGTGAGGTTTAAAAAAATAATATTAAATCTATAAATTTAGTCGTACGTTTGGCTAGCGAATAAATTCACTATGCTACAAGAAAAAAACGTGAAAAACCTGCAGCACCGACGGGGTGTATAGGGCTCGCGGATCAAATTGAATCGCTTTCGCTCCTGATGGTAGTGAAAGCAAAGTGAGCACGCCTGCCTATATTTGTTATAGAGCAGATGTGTCGATAGAAGGAAGGTATTAGATGGCGAAGTGTATCGGCTATGACGTCCCTTGAGTTTGGGATGGCGTTCATGAGCGAGACGGTGAATATTTCGATGAGGATGTTGGTGTCGGTTGAAAGGTCGTAGGGAGCTGGTGGCTTTTCAAGAGTGGCTGGAGCGGTCTCTTGAGGGGTTTTGGGAGTCGATAGCCTGTGGGGGCAGCGAGGGTGAAAGGCGGGGTGTGGGCCACCGTAATTGGTAAATTTGGGAGTGCCGGACTTGGGGCAATTTTCGGTTCGGTGGCTAGTTTGGCCGCAGGAAGGGCATATCGGTTTAGACCGACAAGAATCAGCGGAATGTCCAGTTTGCGTGCAACGACTGCAATATTTGGGGACTGGGAGTAGAGGGTTGGTGTTGGATGGCTCGCACCGATGTGGAAGACCATGAAATATGAGGCCGGAGGTGAGGGCCTGGTGATAGTGGCTTTCGGATGTGGTGACGATGCGAAACATCGATGTAGGTTTGTTGGTGGCCTTGGCGATGATTCGCCAAGTTTTGAGGAATGGGATTTGTTAGTCGTGAAGAATTTCTCCGAATTTTTCGAGGCTGACCAAGGCGTCTAGGTTTCTGCAAACGAGAGTGTAGGTGGGAATGAGGGTTTTGTTGGCCGGGTGGGGTGGACGTTCAGTGGAGCTGAGAACGTTGATGATGGTGTTGTTATCACCAGTGGAGTTATGGATTTGTCTCAGAATAGTTGAGACTGACTTTGGGGAGGACGTTTTGAGGAGGGCGGTGCGATTTAAACTTAGTTGCAAATAGAGGATATGGCCGTGTAAGAGTTCGAAAGTGTTAAGAAGAGTGAATAGGGATTTTTGTGTGGAGTATTGGATTGGGAGGTTTCGGAGGTTGAGGGTTTGTATTGGTGTGTTGTTGTTGGTGTGGGTTGCTGTAGGAATGTTGATGGGTGTCGGTGTTGTGAGTCGAGGTTTGGTTTTTCCGACGAGGGTGAATCCATCCTCGTCGGGAACGTGGAGTTTTTGGATAACTGAGTATGTAGGGATAGAGATCGTACAGAGGAAGAGTAAGATCCAGTTGGGGATGTGTATGAGATGTGTATGAGTTGTGTGTGTGTTGTCGTTCAGGTGTGTATTTAGGAGAGGTTCCTTTTGATGGATTCTGGGAAGGTGTTGAGGAGTGGTGGTTTTTTTTGGAAGTGTGTGTGGAGTTTGTGTTGAATGTGATGGGTGAGAGAAGAGAGAATTCTTTCTCACAGAGGTTTGATGTTATTGGTTTTGGGGGAGTAGTAGCGTCGGAACTGGTGTGTATATCTCGGGGAAACAGTGTGTGTTGAGAGTCGATTGTATTGAAGATATCAAGGACTCCCTGAGAGCGTTCAAGGAGTTGTCTGGTTTCAACTATGAATTGTTGGTTGTCGCGTAGAAATTGTTTGGATTCGAGGTCGGTTTGGCTGGAGGGTGTTTGTGCAGCTCTGCTACTGCGGCGTTGTCTGGAGGACATTTATGGATTGAGTGTGGTAGGATTGGGGTCGAAAGCTAATACCGACAGCGGACTCACTGCCGGAGGAAGTTGCCTCCCCAGTTAAAGGTTTCCTGACTTATTAGCTTGCAGGGAGTTTTATATTACCTGGATGCTAAATGTCCTTCAATTTTCAGATGATGTGACTTGCTTATATGTTGGTTGAAAATAAAACAAGATTAAGTACTATTTATTATTTTCATGAATAGAATTTGTTTCAAGAGAAACAGTTTACACTTCCAAGTGTATTTGAATGAACTGTCGAACTGAGAAGTTCGACAGAACATGTGGTTTGGCGGGGTTTCTTCGGTGGAGGCGTCCACGGTGCCGGCGAAGTCGCGGTGAATCGGTTTGAATCAGTGACCAATTCTTGCTGTATCACCTTCCTCAGGCGATGGACACGCGATACTTGATAATCCATGATCTTCTTCCGACATTTATACCGCCTTTGCAGAAAACAAATTCAATTAGTGACAGGCAATCTGGAAAGCTGGAAGTAGGTGGGGCTAGTTAGGCTGGAGGTCTTGTAACTGTAAACTGTTAATATTAGCTTATTTACTTTCAAATATTTCAAATATAATTTTTTTGATTTGTTTACTGTTAATGAGATCGTATTTAAACCATGTAGTTCTTCAACACCATCTTTATAGGCTTCTCGGATTAAGATGGTAGCCCCATGGTGGTGACAACCGGAAACTACTTAATATACATTTCCATTGTTGTTTTGTGTACTTGTGTAGATAAAGTGTTTTAGATGTTGCCTTCAGTGTTTTTGACTTGGTTTCTAATAATTGTGGAGAGAAAAAGAATCTTTTTCTTTCGTTCCTACTACATTATTGTTTTTCAGGTGAGAGTTAATGAGGTCACACTAGAATGTCCCAATTTATTTTTTAGCCATCATATGAAACTCGGTATTTTGGAATACATGTCATATTTTGGAAGAAATGTTCATTCCAAATGCGTAGTAGAGGGTGAAAATGAGATGAGTGCAGGAGATCTCATTTTAAGTGGTAAAACGAAAGTAAAAAATGCAGATTCAATTGACGTTTATGAAATCATAAGACAGTTTTCTAAGAATAGCTTTATAAAAATTATCGGAATGGTATGTCCATGAAGGATAGGAAACAGTGGAAAATGCAAACACATATCGGCATTTCTCGTTAAATGTATAAGGTGTTCATCATTCCAAGTAGAAAAAAACGTTATTGTGAAACAATAATTTTGATCAAAATTGAAATTGCAAAATTTCATATAATTAGATGCCCCTTTTCCAATGTTTACTTGCTTAATCCATTCTTTCCTACTACTGGAAAGCTCTGAAAGCTCAGTTAAGGTTTTTTTGCTTAGGCAGCGTGCTGAGGAAGACAACAGTAATATTTATTCATATTCAAAATGAATAAAACACAAATATCAATTTTACACTGCTTCAAGTTACCCAGAATACAACAATGTATATTAACTTAGTAACACAAACACTCGTCAGAGGAAGTATAGCTTATGAAGATTTATATCTTTTGTACTCTCATGTCAATTGTTAGTATTCATATTACGTACAGTAGTTCATTTGACAACAGGATATATATTACGGGATGCCAAACTGGAATCAAACAAGGTATATGTATTCCCTTTTGAAAATGACAATTTATCATTTATTGACAGGAAACAGAAATAAGTTTAGGTTATGAACGGCTTACTTTTCAATTAAGTCTTCTTTTTTCCCAACAACCTTCGCACTCCTATTTCTCAACTATTTCCTCAATTGCTTTACAGTCCAATCACTAATTTTGCCAGAAAACGTCTCCAAACCAACGAAAATAATACAAAATAGAACAAAACAAAGTAATCGTCATATAAAAAGCGCAGGCTTTCAAAAACAAAAGAACTCCAACTACATCAGCGCCGCTATGCGGGTGCAATTTCGTCTATCCATGCCATTTAGAGTTCAGTACCTCTTAAACATGGAACGCAACGCCTATGTTTTAATGATATCAATGTCATCTTTTAAATTAGAAGTTCAATACAACAAATTTTGTAATGGCATTTGAAGACTTATTCAGTGTAACGTAGCTGAAATTATCTAGATTATGATACACAAAACAGTTTACTCAAATTAATAATGAATTCGATGCTCAAAATGGTGTCCATCGACTTATATAAGCTTGTAGAGTCGCTGTTCGAAATTACGTTTGTTTTAAAAGATTTCAGAGGTTATTAACACAGATATCACTGGAATTATTTTTCACTTTTTTTACTAATATTTGAAGAGTGCAGGGAAGAAAGGGGCAAGGTAAATTTTTTGGCAAAACGAGTTTATGGTGGAAATGTGTAGCTAAATACCTATGGAATTAGTATGTATGTCTAAACAGGGAAGAATGGGGGTCAGTCAATATTAAAACGTATTTATTCATATACCGTACAGTGAAGAAAAGGGAAATGTCCGTGCGGACAGCGAAGAAATGGGAAAGGTCAATCTTTTCGAGTCGAGACCTGACTGGAATTTGCTTGATTTGCCTACATATTTACATTGTTTTAGTTTACTCGAGCAATCACACAAGTGTGACGTGCTTACTGCTGGTATCGCTGCGTAAATTGTGTTTGACAAGATCGTGTTCCTAGCTGAAGTTTCAAGTTAAAAATGGCTAGCAATACTGAAGCTATGATCGTGAATAATAATGAAGGCATCATTTCTTGTGCGAAAACCAGGAAGAGAAAAGTTACGGGTCGAGTCAGTAATGATGATGAAAAAACTTTGAGAACAAAGCCACGAGGTAGGTGAAGATTGCCACTGCAAGAGACTAAAGTGTTTCAGTGTTGTTAACGAACAAAACCGGTCATTTATAAGTAACCATTTTAATTCTTTAAATCGTAATGATCAAAACATGTACTTGGGCGGGCTAATTACGGTACTACCGGTGAAACAAAGAAGACCTAAAAATGAACTTTGTGCTAACTTACATTATGCTTTTTATGCGTTTAGAGTGAGAATACGAAATGATGAAAGAGCTGTAGAAGTGCCAGGATGCTTTAAAGCATTTTTAAGCTTGCACGGTATTGGAAAGAAACGAATTGAAACTATTCAGAAATTTTTAAAAAAAGTTGGCAAGGTATCTAAGGACAAGCGAGGCTTTAATATTGAGAAGTATGAGTTACCAGAACACGTATTAAGCACGATTAAATCACCTATTTCCAGTTTCCATTATAGCAGATCTAAGACAAGAAAGCTGTACCTACCTGAAGACCTAAACATTAAAAAAATGCACAATTTGTATCTGGAAGCAAAGAATCCTCCTGTGTCATACGAAACCTATCGACATATATTTAATACCAATTTTATTATAAGCTTTGGTTACCCACGAAGCGATACCTGCAGCTCGTGTGACCAGTTTTTAGCCAAACTTAAGGTTCTTCAAAGCAAGCTACGTGGTACAGATGTTACTGACGAAATGAAAAAACAGTACTGAAGCAGAGATAAGAAAAAAACAGTGGAGAATAACCTGCATGAAAGTAAGGCTGAAGTATTTTACCAGCGAAAAAAATTGGCCAGGAAACAAGCCATGAATCAAGTTGATTTTGAATGTATTGCGATGGACTTTCAAAAAAATCTACCTATGCCAAATCTATCTACAAATGATATATATTATAAAAGGCAACTTACTTTACATTCTTTCAATATTCACGTGCTATCAACGAACAGTGCTACCTTTTATTGTTATCCAGAAACAATTGGCGGAAAAAGATCCAACGAAGTCGCGTCTTTACTCCACTTTTTCATTTTTGTTCAACTGAGTAGTAGGGTTAGACATTTGCGCATCTTCTGTGACTCGTGTGGGGGTCAAAATAAGAACGTTACAGTATTTGCATTACGTCGTCCATGTTGCTAAAAGATTAGATACTATAGAAATGATTTTTCCGGTCCGGGGGCACTCTTACATGGAGTGCGACAGGGACATGGGGTTTATTAATCAAAAAATTCCTGCTGAACTTCCAGAAGATTGGTTTATTGGAATAAAATCATGCAGAGTAAAACCAGAACCTTTTACTGTAATTGAAGTTGACCAAGCTCTTCTTCGAAATTGGACAGAATTATTGGACTCAATTTATATGACCAAACCTTCATTTAAATCTCGGGAGATTGGAGAAGTGAAAATTTCACAAGATCATCCTAGATTAATTGAGTTCAGGAACACATACAATGGATGCTGGAACACCTCAGTAATCAACAACCGCATTGTTACATCGAAAAATACAATCACACCCAGGATTCCAGATGGTCAGTTTGTCCTACCATCTAAACTTTATTTTGGTAAGAAAAACATCATAAAGAGAACCTTGTTTTTTTAACTACATCTTATTTAATTCTTTTTCAGATTTGAAACCAATATCTGCAGAGAAATATCGCGATTTAATACATCTTAAGAAACTATGCAGCACTCAGAAGGCAATTAACTTTTATAAGAACTTGCCGCACACCGTCATCCCAATTAAGAAAAAGGCCTTAACCAAGAAGAAACAAAATACTTCGGAAACCTAAATTTTAATTTTACATACTTACTGTGTGAAAAAATAAATGTTTTTAGCACCCTGTATAAATAATTTTCATGTTATTCTTTACGAAAATGTTACCAGGTACTTATTTGAAATATAAAAGTAACGAATAAATCTGTATACTATTTAAAATAGGGTTTCAAAATTCAAAAACCTAAAATATAAGTGTACTTACTGTGTAACTCTGTAAAAATAATTTTTTTTCGCACCCTGTATAAGCATTTTTTTATTTTATTCTCTATGAAAATGTTACCAGGTACTTATTGAAATCATTTAAATTATAAAAGTAACAAATAAGTCATTATTCTATTTAAAATAGGGTTTCAAACTTTGAAATTGAAACTTCTCAAAAACATTCAAAAATAACCTTCCCCCTTTCTTCCCTGCACTCTTCATTTGTCATTTTGACGTACTGAAGTCTAAAAAAATCGTACACAGCTCTTGCTATCATTAGATGCCATAATACGTCATATTCTTCTAAAAAGACAGTAGTAATAGGAATATATTCACATCACTATAGGTATATCAAGATATAGTTTTATATTTAACTTTACATTGTATGGACATTTTTGATGCATTCCTCTGGATGCAAAAGTATATCGCATTTTCCACATATAAATTGCTTCCACAATGAGATTACTATTCTTGATAAATGATCAAATGATTTGTGCCGTCATATCTTGAAAGCAATACTTTGTTTGAATTTCGCTTCACTAGGCCTCGTTTGGTGTCTTTTTGTACATTTCTAGAATTTTGCGAGTCATAAGTCTTCTAAATTCGGGATGATCCAGGTTACGTTTTTCTAGTTTCAATTGCCGCGAGTTTTGAACATCCGTAAAAAATTATCCAAAAATGAGTCAAATCTTGTATATGAGCAGAATGAATGTGATATGTCTGCGTAGGATAAAACGACAAACACACCAAGCCCCAGTTTGTTACATACATCTGGTAACAATGATCACTTGCCTTGATACGGTGTGAACCAAAAAGTAAACCTCTAAGCGTAGAGTAGCCAGCCAAGTTTATACCCCCAACGAATCGGATTACATATGATCTGGAGGAAAAACAATAGTACCATTAGGAAGCGTTGATATATCATCGGTTTCTAGTTCCTCCAGAATTTCGTGCAATTTAAACGGTTTTCTATAACAGCAAACTCGTAATAGTGCTTCATACTACAGTCCTTCTAAAAGTACATACAGAAACTGTTGGAAAATAGTAAGTAAACAAGAATATCACCATTTTTCACTCAAACTACAACTAAATAGTACCCGATAACAGTAAATATCATTTTACACATTGCCGACCAATCCGAATCAAAAAACGACTTACTTCATTTTGGCTACTTCAATGTTTAATAACAATACGCACAGAAACTATCTTCACTGAAACGTAAACAATTGCGTGTCATGCAGAACTGCTTGGATTCACTGAGAAATGTATTTTGAAAGTAATACCCCTAGTGCCATCAGCTAACAAAAAGCTGAAGTTAGTAAACTGCCAGAATTATTGTGAGGCCTCTTAAAACGACAGAAGTATGGTGCAGCTTGAACTGTTATTAGACTATTAATTGTTCTACCTATTCCAACAAAGCAAGTTCGGTCGTATAAATTTTGCTCTTTAAATAACCCCACATAAAGAAGCCTGAGGCGACTTGACATAGATCAGAAAGATATACGCTGTATTGAAAACTTGTACTGGAACCAAACAGCTGCAGTTAGAGTTGACAACGAGGCCAGAAAAGCACAGAAAATCCTTAGAGGTGTAAGGCAAGGTTGTGTCCTCTCTCCACTCCTGTTCAACGTATACTTTTAAAATATCATCTTTATAGAAGCTCTCGAAGGACAACAATTGGGCATCAAAGTAAATGTCATATGGATTAACAATATATGGTATGCAGATGATAGCAGATAACAAGAATGACCTCCAAAGACTTCTGGACATGGTAGAAATACATAGCCGGTTGACGGGGATTAACATCAATATAAAAAAGACAAAATTTCTAATAATCACCCGTTAATTAGATGATTTCCAGAATGCAAAGCTTTCATACAATAGTGAAGACATAGAGCGGGTGAAAATGTTTAAATACCTGGGAACCTGGCTATGGGTAGACTGGTCTTCAGACGTGGAAATCAAGTGTCGGATAGAAAAACCGAGGAGCTCAATCATGAGATTCAAAAACGTCTTCACGAACTCCTAGTTCGAACTCAATCTCAGAATAAGACTCACAAAATTCTACGTATGGTCCGTCCTATTGTATGGCATGGAAGGCTGAGCTCTGAAGGTGAATACCACGAACAGATTGTAAGCATTTGAAATGTGGATCTATCGAAGAATCTTGAAAGTTCGATGGACGGCAAGAAAAACCAACAAGAAAATTCTGAGGAGAGCAGGAAGAGGACGTGAATTGCTGAACACGATAAAACGCAGGAGAACAGGGTACCTGTGACATGTGATACGCAACGAGAGATACCGGTTGCTCCTTCTATTAATATAAGGAAAGATAGAGGGAATAACGGGAGTGGGCAGAAAGAGGATGTACTGGCTCCTTAATATCAAACAGTGGACAGGGATGAGAACCACAGGAGAATTAATCCACACCATCAGAGACAGAGCGAAATAGTCAGAAGTAGTCGCAAACATCCATTATTGGATAGTAGAAGAAGAAGAGAAGGAAGAAACCTAGGAGCCTTCAATGAACTCTCTTCATTCAATCAATTGCCTGGGAAGTTGCAGATTTAGATGTTAAGGTATTGCCTCACAGCTCCACTAAAATGCGGAGGTGCGCCATCTTTTTGAAATAACAGACTATTATCTGAGTATATTTCATCATGTTCGTCTATATCTGTGGGAGCAGGATCAATAGTGTCCTCAAGATATGTTTCCTCACTCAAAGTTTATGGCAAAGAAAATAGGAGAGCAATACGATCTCCATCATTTCCTGCCTAATTCCTTGTTTGATTAAAAAGGATGCTGGATATGTGTTTCACGACATACTCTAGGTATTATGTCAGATAAGTAACGCGAATTGTTTCGAATTGCAGTACTATTCAGAAAAAAAAAGGGCATCTATCCGAAGAAGAATTATTGAATAAAAAGTTCACATTAGTATGTATGTCTCCAGTCATAATCTCACAAAGCTGTAGTCACCTGTTTGGGTTATCTTAATCCATTTTTTCTTTTAACCCATCAAGGACGGATTTAATTAAGTTTAGAATTTTGCAATAGTATATTTTCAAACTGTATTTTCAGAGCGAAACAAATAGATTTGCTTAAAGAAATATAGTGAAATTTTTCTTACTTTCTTCAAAAATTAGTGTTGCCATATGGCAACGCGAGTAACTTACACTGCCCATGTTTCATTGAAAAAAAAAACTACATTCGTGTATGGTATTTAACATTGCACGACAAACAAACTCCTACATTACATTTGATGCATTTTGTGCGCATAATAGATTTGCAATTGTCGCCATTGCATCTTTATTTTTTTTCTACTGGTGTGAGGAGGTGCCCTATATTATCATATCGCACATCATCGCCAACACGGCTGAAAGATCTGCTCGATTTACTAGCAGATGGTCTACCTTTTCCTTTCGGTGGATTCTTGTACTTGTTGAGGTACGTTTTGACAATTTCTCGACGGAAGTCTAGTTGAGTTATTTTGTTGCAAGACTGTTTGTACAGGACCCAGGCATTTTGAATTGCGGCATCAAGTAGCCATGTGAAAAGACACCACCACCATTTTTTCCCACGTAGACTAATCCTATAGCGTGCAATATTTTCATCCATCAGATCCGTGCCACCCATATTTGGAAATCAAGTTCGGTCTTTTTACTCGAACAATTTTTTTCTCCTTCGCTGAATATCGTTGGACACTAGCAAGTGGGGCTACCCCATATTTGGTCGAAGCTGCTGAAACTACATTATTGTAAGTCCAACGCGTTTGTAAAATTCCGTTGGTTCTAACCAAACAAGAATCGAAGTCACCACGTTGTTTCTTACTCATATCCTTTTTGGATAGTAACGGGCAATTTTTAGGGATTCGGTTATCGCGAATGGTTCCTGTGGATGAGAAACCTCTTGATTTCAGATGACTAAGAAGGTGAAAGCTTGTAAATAAATTGTCTATGAATAGGTTGTATCGATGTTTTTTCTTTTCTTCTGGTAACTCATCCAAAAGCATCAGCAATGGAGCAGTAGATTTTCCAAACACAGTTTGGTATTCTGTGTTCACGCGCCTATCTTTGCCTTGATAGAAGGAAAAATTCACAAGATATCCGTATTTGTTGTTCAGCGACCATATCTTGTATCCAAATCTGATTGGTTTGCCTCGGATGAATTGCTTGCATGAGTGCTTTCCAAAGTATTTGACCATACACTCATCGTAATTCAAATCTTCTTCTGGAACAAAATAATTCAGAAATTTTTGCCGTAGTAGATCACTTAGAGGTCGCAGTTTATAGAATTTGTCATTTGGATCTAGTGCATTATTATCTGCGCAGTGTAGATACCGCCAAATTGTTAAAAATCGGTCTCTCCTCATTGAATTCTTCACTAGTTGGTTACCAAGATCTGCATCAGTACTCCAGTAATGTTTTTTCCCAGGTAATTGACAATATCCCGATAAAATCAGAATAGCAATAAAACATTTCATTTCATTCAAAGTAATTTGAGGACATGGCAAGTTTTTAAATTGTGCGTACTTGTTTGATTCTTCTACCAGTAAAGAAAGTACGTCTTGGTCTATGAATAACTCGAACATTTCTGTTGGGGTTAAAGTTTTAAAACTTTCATAATCCGAACGAAAATAATTTTCTGAACTTTCTACCAGATCGCCTTTGATCCATTCAATGTCCTCATAAGTAACTTTTTCTACATGTTCCGTATCTGGTTCAACTAATGCATCATCTTCACCATGTAAAACAAGTTGAGCTGGAGCATTCAATTGATTCCGAGATAAATTATCAACGAGTCCGCCTTCATCTTCCTCACCGGAATCCTCATCTGTCATCGCACCCTCATTCGGAGGCTCAATATAAATTTGGTCGACATCTAAATCATCATTATACGCAATCTGAAGAGCTTCTTCGAAAGTCAGCCCACCGCTAGAAAAAAAAAGCAAAATGTAAAAAGGTAGTCCACAGAAAGGACTCGTGTTGCGACATGGCAACATCGAGTTCCGAAGCTTCACGATCTCAAAGGTTTTTGCAAACTCCCGTTATTCTGCCGCCTCTACGTTGATAATATATTCCCAAAGCTGTTGTAACGAATTTATTTTCGAAAGCTGTAACAATTAATTTTCATTTATACTTACGTAAACTTGATATCCATTTTTGAGAAGTCTTCTTGATATTCCCTAACAAAATCGTGTTTTTATATCACTGGAGTGAACAGGCAAACACTACACACGGTTCTGTCAACTAACACTGCAACAAACTATTGCCGTGTATACCGCCATCGATGTTTTAAATGAAAAATCTGATGAATTTTAAGCAACAGAAAACTGTTAATTTCTGTTGCCGTGTGGCAACACCAGTCCTTGATGGGTTAAATGTATCTTATAGGGATGATATTTGTGAACTTTCAAAACCTTACGAACCATAGTGCGCGAAGAACCAGAATCTTCGGTCAATTTTCTGGTTCTTGTGGGATCTAAAGTAATATACTGAAGGTGTTACTCTCGTCTCTTCAGCCCTCGAACGATTTTCATAATTCATTGATTTATTAGCTATTGACCTTGTTTGGCTAACTTTCCTTACTCCAATACAAATGTACGATGAATGAATTATACTTTCTTGCACACTTCCCGTTTTCACAAAATTTGGAAATAATATCAACTCGTTCTGCAATTGAATGCATTGTGAAAGTATTGAAAAAATAAACTCTTTTAAATATCAAACCTAACTTTTCCGCATACGTAACAGGCCCTGAACAATATTCTATCATAAAATTGTCACTTGTATACACTTCGGGTGATGAATCGTGCTAACTAACCCAAATTCCTCCAAAAATAACTAAAAATGTAGTATATCTGGATTTATAGCACCCGCTGTACTCGCTTTAGTCAGCTGGAAATCAATAGGGTGCATCTGTGAGACACTTTGAGATATATCCAATTACAAAACTGGTCACATGTGTACACTCCGAAGGCTGGATCGTGCAATCAACCCAAAATTTCTCCAAAAAGGACCAAAAATTTGACCCTTCAGGTACATTAGCACCCGTTGTAGTAGTTCTGGTGATCTAAAAATTGATTAGCTTCATCTATTAGACGCCCTGAATAATATTCAATCAAAAAATTGGTCACTTATATACACTATGGAGGCTGTATCGTGCTAACAAACTGAAAATTCTCCAAAAATCACAAAAATTTGGTACTTCAAGTACTATAGCACCCGTTGCACTGGCTTTAGTGTGCTGAGTATCAATACAGTTCATCTTTAAAACGCTTTGAATAATATTCAATCATAAAATTGGTCACTTTTATATACTCCGGAGGCTGCATCGTGTTAACAAACTGAAATTCCTCCAAAAATGACAGAAATGTCGTACTTAAAGTACTATAGCACCTGTTGTTCTGGCTCCGGCGAGCTGTTAATCGATAGAGTTCATCCGTGAGATGTCCTGAACAATATTCAATTATAAAATTGGTGACTTCTCGTACTCCGGAGGCTGTATCGTGCTATCAAGACATGTAACAAAAAGTGGCCGACGTCGACGACAACATACACACAGGATTTTTTTGCTAAAAACCGTTTTTTCGTGTTGTTCTTGATGGAAAACGTAAAAAAAACTTTTTCCAAACTTCCAATTATTTTTTTGGGTAAACCAATACTTTGCTCGCCTATTGGATAGGTTGGGTTGAAAAGTAATACTTGAATATATTCACTAACAACAATGTGTCGTAGTGAAAAAACATTTCAAATATTTTTTTATATCAATTCACTTTAGATGAGATAGAAAAAATTGACATATCGAAACATGGGCGTTTCGTTTTTAAGAAGTATTGCAGTACTAATTAATTAGGATATTTTAACAGTTCAAAAAAATAGATATCAAAAAAATTATGGCGGATTATATGTCTGAATACTTCATCTGAATGCATTTCTAATGATATTTCACACAATATACATTTTTAAATGAAGGGGAGTAAGAAAAAATGTGTTTGACCATTTCCTTAAAGTATAATGAATAATGCCAAATATAGGGATGGACTGTTTCCTTTGGCACACTCTGTATATACAACTACACTCTGGATAGAATAATTCAGCTGCTGGTAGTGTTTGAAAGATGTTCAGTTCTCCAATTAGCTGATTCAATCAGTTCCATACCTCATTAGGGGATTTGAATTGTTAATGTAGGTTGGTTTATTGATGTTGATTTCTGGTTTTACATACTCCTCAAACAATAATCCAGTAAAGTCATATGAGCATATCGGGATGACCAGTTGCTTCTGCCGCGTCCACCGATTCACTTGATTAAGATAAGCTCGAACTGCTGCTGGAAGCACATGTCTCAATAGTATTTCAACTATTATAATAATTTTATCCAAAAACAGTGGTTTCTCAGTTGAAAATTTACATGAGCCAGAAATTGTTGCTTGGAGTTTCAAATTTGTAATTGTTCCCAAGATACCCTTTCATTTTTTTCAGCAACTCCTTCATGTTATCTATTTTTTGCTAGACATATTATATTGAATTACTGTTTCTGAAATCTGCTCCATTTCTCATTCATAGACAACTTCAATTGTGAATGTTTCCTGTGTTAGTACTTTATCCTGTGGTATTCATTACAAACCACTCATGATTTTAACATTGTCATTACATATGTCGACAAGCGACATATATTGAGAAATTGAAAAGTTATTATTTTATCACAAATATTGAAGAAGTATCACTGAGGGGCTTAAGTTTAAATATCTTGAATGATTCTACAAAGCAACAGGATGAGCAGGGAAATAATTCCTTCAAGCATCACATAGTTAAACTCAATATTCAATAGGTACAAAAATTACAAAAATAGACCTGGATGTATTTTCTAAAGTACCTTCTCCCTTTTTTGATATTTACGTTCATTAAATTACAGTCATTTTTAAAAATTTCTTTCTTGCTTCTGATTTTTTCCATTATCCTCATCTCTTGAGGGGTCTTATTTAACTCCTTCATTCTTCAGAGCCTTCCTATTGTAATCATATTCATCCTCCATCCTAACAATATTTTTCTTCCTATTTGATTGCGTAATTTTAGAGTTTGTTATGTCGTTTCTATTTTTCCCAATACTATCGTATCTCATTAGGTATCACGCTTATTCTTCTGATTTTCCTCATTTCGACGCCCGATACCTATTATTCTGTTTCAACACACTCGGCAATATCATGCATGACCGAGATAAATAACATTGGGCTCGCTATTTCCTTATCTCATTCATTTTGAATTTATGTGATGTCTACCCAGAATATTGATCCTTATGATCTCATATATGATTCTGATAGCGTTTCTCAGACTATTTCTAATAATATTTATCACGTGTCTGGTCCGGTTTCTTCATCAAATAATATTCTAAAATCAATAACTGGCAGTTATAGGGAGTTTTCTTCCCCTTCCTCTTCGTTCTCAATTAGATTCTTTAAGCTAAGAATATTCTATGAAAACATAGGGTTTTAATAGAGAGCCCGTAAGCGACGATGTGTTAGGAAAAAATTCGTATATTCCTTGTATCATCTATTCTATTTAACAGAGTATCACAACATGCTAAAGAAGTATCGTTGCACAAACAGTTAAATTGTTTTTTAAATATCACTTCAATCATTATATGGCACATATTCAATTCTGAACGCTGTAATTCCTACGCTCCTGATAAAACGATTTCGTCTACAGCCATAATTCTTCTATTTTTATCTATCCCCTCTCTTAATTTTCAATCTGCACGCTGAAAGTATGAGTGCCCATATAATTAACAGGCTAATTCATATCGAGAAATAGCAGCAAATTTGTTTATAGTGGCATTTGAAAATATCCAACCAATTAGCAAGAAACAAGTGAGAACGGTTATAAAAAATTTCTAAGAACATGGATGTGTCACTCCTACAAAACATGGACAGCGTCCTAAAATCGTCAAATCGAACCCGAAGAAGTCTTCCACTCAATTAGCCAAGGATTTTGATGTTAACCCGAAAATGATTCAGACTGTATTAAAAAAAATGGCTATCGTAGTTTCAAACTGAAAAGGAGCCATGAAATATTTCCAGGCGATGAATTTCGTAGAATGAAATTTTGTGAAATAATTATGGAGAAAATACAATTGGATGCAAACTTTTCAAAAAATACTTTGTTCACAGATTAATCGACTTTTCCCATACACGTTGCACATAACTCATCCGTTGTGCGATATTGGTCCAGGACAAACCTAAACAAATACTACAATAGTAGAACTCAATATCCCCAAAAGTTAAATGTTTGAGCCGGAATATCAGGTGACCATTTGATTGGACCATTTTTTATTGACGGTCATTTAACCGGATAAAAATATTTAAATATGCTGCAAAACCAAATTACTCCTGCCCATATACAATTAGGTGTCAACTTCAATAATATTTGGTACCAGCATGGTGGTTGTGCATCGCATAATTATAGATTAGCAATAAATTTTTGAAATAAACAATTTCCCAATCGGATAATCTCCACGAGTGGTAACATTATATGGCCTGCTAGATTTCCAGATTTGGCATCCAACGATTTATTTTTCTGAGGTTATGTCAAATCGAAAATTTATGAATTCCAGGAGAACAGGGACAGTTCCTGAATGAACTTAGAGATCAAATTCTACAAGCTTGTATGGAGATAATACCTCAAATACTCACACATGCTCGTCAATAATTTTATAACCGGCTAGGTTACTATTTACCTCAAAACAGGGGTTTATTCGAACATTTGATATGAATTCATTGAAGAGCTAAGAAGGTTTATTTTATTTTTGCATTTATTTCTTATTAGAATGTTTCTTTTAATTAAAAATAATAAGTATGTTCATTAGAATTCGATTTTTATGTTTATTATCGAAAGAGTTTTTGAATTTGTATTGTGTTTTATTCACACAAAGAGTTCGATCCTCATTTGAAAACCAACGTAAAAACACTAAAACCGTTTCTATTGATACAAACAAAAATAATTTAAGTATTTAGTCGACATATTTTCACGTTACCAAATATCAAAAAAGTAAAGGTTTAAATCGCTTTAAAACTGGAAACAATTTCCAGCTTAACAGTAAAATGGATCGGACCAATTATCTTGATCTGTTACAACCTCTCAAATGATCATGATTAAAAGCTACTTAAATCGTGTTCTTGTGTTAAAATAATTTTACAACTAATATAAAAGTACAATGAAAGCCGGCAACATTTAGTTTACTTCAGAAGATTCAGTCAATAATTCTTTCAGTATTTTTGATATCCTGTTAATACCTACAATGAATTTATACACGTAGCACATTGTCGTCGCATACGAATATGTACTTTGGAACGTTTTCCATTTTATGATATCGTTTTATTGAGAAAGAGTAGTACAATGCATTTATATTGTGACTTATGCATATGTGACTGAAGGATATTCCTAGTACTGTATATAATTATAGTCTGTTAGTTTGCTTGGCCTTATTGTAGTGTTTTCTCCAAATTTTGGCCCCATTTATTCCTTTTTCAAATTTTCTTATAGGGAAGTTACACATTGTCTTCTTTTCCAGTAGTGTTTATAAGTTATTTTCTCAATAATTGGATATTTTTGTACCTTTCACATCTTTCACATGAACTTCTCTTCATATTTATCGTTGTTAGTAAGATTTTTCTTCAGTTATCAGGATTAAAATGTGATTTTTATATATGAAGTGTTGTTTATGGTATTTTCTGGATTTATAGTACTATACTTTTCGTTTCTTTTTATAATTTTCACTTAATATTGCTTCAAGCACAGAAGTCTCTTTAATTATTTCATCTTCTTTAATTTTGAAGATGAGTAATTTGACTTTAATAGTATTGAAAACAATAAAAACGATACCATTCTGTTGGCGAAATTCAAGTCTCCATTTTTATGCAAATAACTTCTGCAGATCAATAGGAATTGAGATGCAGTTCAGTTTAGAAGCTAAAATTATTTTAAATTGATTCCTAATGTATAATCATATGAATCAAAAAGTCTACTAAGATATTTAGTTTTAAAATGTGCCTCACTTTCTTGCTCAAGTACATCAAGTTTTCGCATTATTCGAGTCCTGTCAACACAATAAGTATTACAGTTATTCAATATACGACGCCTACAAGTATCATAATATCTGCTTGCTGATATGCCTATTTCACCTTGCTTTTCACATGTAAATATCAATCTAGAGCAGTATGTATCAACAGCTCTAATTAAAACATGATAATGACAGGTGATGATGATTGTGCCTGCAGAAGACACCAGCAACTGAGCAAATTTATATCGTTTGCCGAAATCCCCCTAGGATCCTTTTGGGATGGTGTAAGTTTTTGAAGTTTTTTCTTTTTCACATAAACACATTCTTTCAGAATAGATTTTTTTCTCTATTCAAAAAGTTGAGCCAAAGAAAAAATTATTACATGTTTGAATATCCAAATCGTGTCACAGATTGTACAATTGATTAATGGTAATATTATGTGTAGGTATTGAACCTCTTTCAAGAACCGAAGTGGAAGTCGTCATGTATTCACCGAAAGCCTTGTAATAATTGCATGAAAACTGAAGTTTGTTCAACATATTCGCAATATTACGATGACGCTGCTAATTTTGTGTTGAAGTTATTCAAGATTAACGTCGATTTCACGAAAGTTGAAGCCACCTGAAGTTGCAGTCGGATGCGTCAACTTGTCAAAACCACCACCACATTGTTAAATTGAAAGTCAGTAGCGTAATGATATCACAATTAGAATCATAATAATAATAAAGTCTTAAGTAGGTACATCATATAGGTATTGAAAAAGGTGAAAAAAAACCAAAAATAGGAAGTTATAAAATTGATTATTTTAATTTATGAAAAATAGAGGTAGACAGATTCCAGTTTAACATAAAGCGAAAACAAATTTGAATTATAAACAAAATACCCTTACACAAAGATTTAAATACAAATTCTATTTTTCATTAAGATCTGTTTTCTATTAATATTATTTTAAAAACTTCTCCTTCTTCTGGTATTTGCTTGACATATATTTTGGTTTTTGCAAATGCCTTATTGATTTTGCCAAGGGGTTGTACTTTAAATATTTTATGAAATCAATAATTTTTGAAACGGGATCCTGATGAATTGAAGTAATTTTCAAAAAATATTGATGACATTATAATTACACTTAGCTTTCTCATTTCTTCCAGTCTAAGTGAAGCTTGTCCGCTGGACATGTCTTCAATAAAATGGTTTACTTATTTTTTATAATTCAATTTAGTCATGGATCTCACCTACGAGGTCTGATCAAAAAATAACCGTTGTTTTCAAATTTCGTGAGTTACGTATGTTCGATTTTCGCATTTCTTTTCTGTTATGTTGGTACACATATCTGTTATATATTTTGGCAATATTATCCATTTTGGATTGTCAGTTTGGTTTTGACAGATAGAAAGGTTAGTCATGTTTTGGTGTGCTCTTCGATTTTTTACTATTCGAAAAAATGGATCAAAGAAACTATATTAAGTTTTGTGTAAAAAATGAAATTTAATGTGCAAGGGCATTTGGAATGTTGACTGTGGCGTTTGGCGAGTCTACTATGAGCAGAACACAAGTTCAATTATGGAAGCGTCCAGAAGAGCCAAGACTGAAAAAAGCATAATTTTAGTAAACGCCAAAAAATCAAAATACAAATATTTATTTAAAGTATATATGTATAATAAAGTATATTCATATTTAATAAATCAAAATAACATAAAATTTCATTTCCCAAAAAAATAAATAAAAAACATGAATATTCGATTTATAAGTTATAAAATCAACTACATCAATTTTCGTTTTCAGTACCCCTTATTTCCATTACGTGCACGATTAACATCTTGACACCTGCTTGGCTGCTAAGAATATGATACCTCATAATATGTTGTGGTATTGTCTCCCATATATCAAGCAGGCTAGTATTAAAGTCGCCCCTGTTATTCAAAGTTGAAGTTGAAATTGAAGTATCTGATTGTTTTTTCTTATTTTCATGAGTACCTATAGCTGGTTGTATAGTATATACCAAAATATCATAAAAACGTCATAATCACAAATACAGCTAATTAATGAAAAAGAGTGTATTAATGACGTCTATTGATACATTTTTTTTAACAAAATAATTCCTTAATATCGAAATTAATGAAAAGTCTATGAAAAAATCTATAATTGTTTTATTTTGGAACTGTCAGGGAATTAATACTATAAACGAGCTAGATACCGAAGAATTCAATTACCTCCAAAGTTTTCTTGTTATTGGACTTGTTGAATCTTGGGTTACTTCACCTGAGCCTTAATGACCGTAATACCTAGTCAACTATAGCACTAACAACAGTCAAGCCAAAGCATTGTTGTCAAAGTCATTTTTCTAAAGAGCCAAATAAAAATAGTAAGAATTGTTAGCGGGCCAGACTATAAATTGAAAACTAAAACACTAATTGAATTAAAATATTTACTTTCAATCAATTTCAATATGAAGGTATTAAAAAGGCTAAATTAAGTTGAGCTTGAGGATCCTGACACCTGATGTGTCTTGTTTTTGATAAGCTCATTGTTGCCAGAGGTATATAGGAATCTAACATACACATGATATATGCTTCATGATTTTTTATATTTGGACAGTTATTCAAAATATTGAAATACTGTGTATATTATGTAGTAACATTTACTTCCTTAATTTATCATTTATAATACTGTCACATTGGAGATCTATTTATTCCATTTGAAAATGAACTGGTGCCTGTGCAGCTTCAAAGGTGAAAGGATTGTTAAAAAGAGGGAATTTCATTTCGTTCATCTTGCAATAAATTGGAAAACGACGGTTAAATTCTGTGGTTAGATTCAGCAAAACTAGAGAATGCACGTCCAATTTATTTTGTTCCACTGTGCCAAATGATCAAGTGTTTGGCTTCTTATCTGCTTTTCCCATATTATTAGTATTGTTTGGAATGTCTGAATATGCGAATACTTACGAATGACGATCACATCTTTCCCCGTAACTTTGCGGGCCGGATTGAGATAGCTTGAAGGTCGGATTGGGCCCGCGGGCCGTATCTTTGACATTACTGCCATAAAGATAGCAGAAAGAAAGAGGCAGTGGCTGTATATCACTCCTCGTGTCTGAAGATATTCAAGGTCTTAAAAAGGTTAATATAATTAAAACCTGTAATATGTGGATGTTTGTCATACCTTATTATAGATTTGCTACAAGAAATCGTTAAAAACATAACCTTTGAATATTGAAATGACTATATTTTTGTATATGGGGACTTCAATGCGAGAATAGGTTGCTCGAATGTACCTGATAAATATCACTCCATGAACCTTGATTTCTCAAGCTTAGGTATGAACGCTGAACAATGAATAGCCTTTATATCCTCAAACTCATACAGTGAAGTAATTGTTAGATGGGACCCCCTAAACATAAACTCATACAATAACATAATTTCTCAGCATGAAATAAATCAAAAGTAACCAAAACTCCAGATCAAAACCGTGGTTTGACAAAATATGTTGGGAAACTAAACAGTCTGAATAAAACTAATATAAATCTGATTAAATTTAAACTCGAAAAAATGTAGTTCAAAACTACTAATAAACAATATAAACAAATACCGAAGAATAAAAAATATGGATATCAGAAGAATATAAGAAATAAATTGGAAAGCAATTACTGCTCTAACGAGTTTTAGCTAAGCATAAACAACTCAGTGTAAATATTGACATGAATGTAATGCTTGATTTTTACAGAAATTTTTCTACACCAACAACAAATTTAACAACCCTCTATATAGACACCTCACATCCCGGCCTAGATTTATAGTTCTCCAATGCTGAAATTTATCTGAATATAGTAAAAGATAATCGGTTTTAAAGATTAAAACTAACCTTTCCGCCTCTGTGAGACGCCTTGGACAATATATTTCTGCTCATATGATCCCATATGTGTTATATGGGGTTGAGATCAGGGCTTCAAGCTGGCCATGAATTAGTGTCAATTTCTACCTCTTCCAAATAATCCCGTATGATTAGTGCAATGCGGGTCCCTGCATTATCCTGAATAAACAGAAAATTTTCTCAAATAAAGAGGGCATATGGCATGACGTGAGGCTCTTAAACTGACTCCACACACCCTTGAGCAGTGAGAGTTCTATTTTGAAAAACTACCAGATCCGTACGTGTATCCAAAAGGAATCCTTCGACACACCATTACTGATCCGCATCCATAGTTCATTCTAGGAAGAATATTACACTATGCATTTCGCTGTCCTTCGCGTCCATATACTCTTACTAGTCGATCATTATTGAACAAACAAAACCTGGATCCATCAAAGAAGAGAACTTGGACCCAATCGTCTTCTGCCCAATTTACATTAGCTCGAGCAAACCGTAGTCTTTCTCTCCTATGATTTGCAGTAAGTAACGATGCTGCTGCGGCTTGATGAAGTCAGATTACTTTCACGAAGCCTCTTCTTACAGTATCAGAGCTTACATGAACTTGATGGGCATCTAGGAGTCTATTTTGTAGATGTAGTGCGATTACAGTCCTTGTTCCAAGTGTTACTAATTGAAGGAAGCAGTACAGGGGTGATAACCCTTGTACGCCCTGGGGCTGACCTTATGATGCCCGGTTTCCCTGAATCAACTCATAACCTTACTAATGGCAGACTGATTCACATTGAGTTGCTGAGCAATTTAACTCTGATTTCTTCCTTCACTACTCAGGGTGACGGCCACCACGCATTCCTGCTCAGTTAAATTTGCATTTTGTATTCGGTGTAGATTCATTTTAAATGTACAGACACTAGAGAAACTAATTTATTGTATAAAAGCAATTAGGCTATATTTGACAATACTAAAAAAATGGGTTTAACTTATTTTGCTTCTCATTATACAGGGTAATATCATAATTATTTGATTAGGTATATCTCTTTTTAGCGAATTACTACAATTAGAATTGCTGCTAAGTATATTAACCCGGTGAGAGTTAATTTCTATATGTAGACATGTGTTATAAATCGCTTTCAGAGTCACTAAGAAACACTAATAGATTTGTCAGTCCATCCTTTATTTACATTAAACGAAGACAATCTACAGCATCATCAAAAATGTGTTCTTTACTAATCCAATCAGATTCGCACAAATAGAACATCATTCTTGAACATATACTTCAGAAAATTGTTTCCTGACTAATTTCAAACCTTTTGCTGATATATCGTAAGTTCTCTTGGATTGCACGTGAGAGATGTTGATGCATGTTTCATCAGTGTACACAATATTTTAGCCTTCGGTTCTATATTTAATATAATATTTTCTAAGGAATTAATTCTTTTAATGCGAATATCATGCGATTCCATAATCACCTTTCTGCTATCTTTTGTGCGCTGCCATCTACATTAAAGGCAATTATTTCAATTAAATACTTATGCATTTTATATATTAATATCTTCAATTTTTCAATATTCATTGTAGTTTTATTCTAATTTTTGTTCTGATCATGATTTTGTTCCACTCGTTTCACAACTTTCCCCATTCATAAAATAATTTGCACTTCTAGCACTTGCATCTTTAATAACTTATAAGAACTACTTACCTTAAACGCATACTTGTAATATAAACTTTGTGGAGAATACCTAGAAAAATATTATAGTCCAGGAGATTCAGACCTCAAACCTTTGAAAAATGGCTGAGTAGTGACGTAGATTAGATATTGATCGGAATTGCTCGGAAATCATCTGAGAAAAGGAAATATGAAGGTCCGCCAGCTGATAAAGTTGTGCTATTTGCATGAAAAATCATAAACTGCAAAAAAAACGGAAAAATCGCTCATTTTTCCCGATATTTCTTAATATAACTCTTTAAATATGCAAGATAGAGAAAAAAAGTAAATTTACGAATTTGTTCTTTATAAAATTCTCTACAAGATAGAAATGGCGATAAATACAAAAAAAGTACCTAAAAAACGAAGGTATTTTAAAGCATTTGGTTCGCAGATAAGGAATCATCAAATCCCGCTATAAATTGGGATTCAAGAACCTTATTATAGTATAAAACAATATGCCAAATGCCGATTCAATTGGCCTGATAGTTTTTACATGAGATAATTGTTATTTGATTTCCACGAAAAAAATAACGTCATTTTTGCGTTCATGCCAGGCTTACTTAGACCTCTGAACTATAATACACAATAGTTATAATGAAAAAATTTTGAGTTTTTATCATTTTTTACGTGATTTTGAAAAGTTGAAAAATATAGCCTTATAAATAATTAATTTTTGAAGCGAATTTGGATACCGAAGAAAAATACTCAAAGTACCTAAAAAAGTTCTCGGAAAGACGCTCCTGCGTTTAACTTGGCCGAGCATGTGCTGAGATAATAAACGCCAAAGGTCGACAGTGTTTGCGGTCTAGCTATTAATGCTGTAACAATGAAAAAAAATGCCAGAAGATAGATTTTTCCGAGAAGTTTTTGTATGTGCTTTGAGATATAACATCGCCCTTGTGCATGGAGTAGGAAAAATCAAAGAAAGTTGTAGCGGTAGCGTTCGGCGCGTCAAATTTGAGGGGAGTGAGGATATAGTGCGAAACTTGAAATCGAAGCTTCAAATCGAGCGCGGCGTGAAAAGTTGCTGTATCTTGGCTTCTATTGAGCCGATTTTGATGATTTTTTTTTTCAATCGATGTAGCAAAATGAAATAAACTCATTTTTCAGAATGGCGTCTACCAATTATGACAATTTAAGCATCTACAGTAACTACTTATGATTTGGCATTTTTTTATGTTGATAATAATCAATGATTATAATTATGTCCATGCTATGATTATGTTGTTCATTGCAAATTCCAATTTTTTCAATTTGAAACTCAGTTCCTTAGTTAGACAGTCGAATATGGTGGGCGGGGGAGGGGGTGGGGAGCTGTCGTATAATTTTCCCAGGAAATTTCCCGAAAGGGCAACAAAGCTCAGGTCAGACAAATAAAGACATAAACAATATAAATATATTTGCACTACGCTCCTTCGAATAGTAATAATAATAATGATGATGAAACTATTGAACTTAGTTTCAAATTGAAAAAATTGAAATTTGCAATGAACAACACAATCCTAGCATGGACATAATTATAATCATTGATTATTATCTACATAAAAAAATACCAAATTATAAGTAGTTACTGTAGATACTTAAATTGTCATAATTGGTAGACGCCATTCTGAGAAATGAGATTCTTTCATTTTGATACATCGATTTAAAAAAAAATCATCAAAATCGGCCCAATAGAAGCCGAGATACAGCAACTTTTTGCGCCGCGCTCGATTTGAAGCGTCGATTTCAAGTTTCGCACTCTATTCCCACTCCCCTCAGATTTAAATCGCCGAACGCTACCGCTACAACTTTATTTGATTTTTCCTACTTCATGCACAAGGGCGATGTTATATCTCAAAGCACATTGTAGTAATAATTTTATTTAACAACAAACAAAAATATTACTAAATGAAAATAACATGAACTATTCAAAATATTTAATAATACGTAATCCGTGTTCGCTTCTACCCTTCACCATGCTACTATTTATAGGACTAGGTTACATCACTATCGGTGTGGTGTAAGGCGATTCGAGTGGGGCCATCTTACCATTTATAACAGAGTCTCAGACGTTGTGCGGGGCCTATCTACATGAAGGTGGTACTGTAGATAGAGCTGTATAGCCTGGTAGGGATCGTTCTGCTATAACCTCCCCCTCTAGCTTCGAGATCGTCCCGATGAGAGGCTAGCACACCAAGCAGGACGATTAAGGTTGTTGTTTCTTGGGTCTAGCTCGTAATCCTTTCTTCCTTAGGGGTGGATTGGCAGGTGATGCTACTTCCTCCGTGGTCATATAGTTCCTCTCTGCACTCGTTAATAAGCGACTCGCATACTCAATAGGGTGTTCGGTTGCTCCCTCCCCCTGGACCAAAACTGCACCGATGGCATAGCTACTAGCGTCTGATTCAATAGTGAAGGGTTCACTCTCATCTGCTTGTTTAAGGATTGAAGCAGTTATCAGACAGTTCTTTAATTTGTTATACGCATCTTGCTCAGTTGTTCCCCATTTCCACGGAGTATTCTTCCGAGTCAAATTTGTAAGAGGTTTTGCAATGCTGGCAAAATTTGCAATAAATCGGCGATACCATGAACAAGTTTGGATAAATCTTAGGAGATCCTTTACATGGGTAGGCACAGGTAAATCCACAATTGCTTGAATTTTGTTGGGATCCATCGTGATCCCATCTGGTGTCAGCACGTGGCCTAAGAATCCAATGGTCGAACAAGCAAAACGGCATTTTGTTCTATTAATACGGAGTTGGAAATCGTGTAAACGTCGAAAAACTTGTTCCAAGTCCCTCAAGTGGTCTTCAAACGTTGATGAACGAATAATCAAGTCATCTAAATATACTAGAAGTGTTATATGACTGAGACTAATTTTAAACCTATCCATTAATCTCTGAAATGTTTCCGGAGCATTTCTTAGACCGAATGGCATGCGTATGAAGCAGTTAACTCCAAAAGGTGTAATAAACCCGGTTTTCTTCTTATCTTCCTCATGCATTCCTATTTGCCAGTAACCAGATTTGAGATCCAAGGTAGTCATATAAGGTTTGCTCTTTGCTGTGTGTAGCAAATCGTCGATACGAGGAAGTGGGTATCGATCTGGTATCGTAATCGAATTTAATCGGCGATAGTCGCGCAGACCCTAACATCGCCATCTTTCTTTGGTACCATGACGACGGGGGAAGTCCACGCTGTTTCACTTTCCTCGATTATTCCATTAGCCAACATCTCGTCGAGTTTGTCGCGTAAAATGGTTTGCTTGGTGACATTAAGACGATAAGGCGCACTGGAAATTGGTCCACTAGTGCCTGTGTCTATTCGATGCTCCGCCCGCGTGGTAGGAGGGCCATGTTCCTCAAATAAATTTGGAAATTCCTGCAGTATTGCATTCAGCTGGTTTCGATTAGTCGGGCATAGCGTCGCGGCTTCGTTTGGTTGCGGGGAGACATCGAAACTAAATAACTCAAGGATTTTTCGCTTGGTGTCTGTTTTCTTTTGTGGCGAGTAAGTGAGAGGTAGGCTGTCACGAAAAATTTCATCTATGTCTTCCGGTGCATACGCATTACTCGTGTGCTTGTTTTCTTTAACATTTGGGAATCTGGAGTCTGGAGCTTCCCATAACTCATCCCGTAAGGGTGACGTGAAAAACTCTAAGAATGGAGATAAAACGTCATCATTCTCGTCAACGTCCGTGATGTTAAGTTGTATTCTAGGATCTGGTACATTAGTTGGTTCGCTTCCGATATTTAGAGATTTCTTCGGCTTCTTCGATTCTGCTGATTGATCCCGTAGTCTTTGTATTAGTCCTTGGTACTGTGGTTGAAACTCAAAACGCTTGAAAGGCCGGTCTGCGTAGTACCAGCACCGTTGTCCTAAGTCTAACACGATGCCAACTTTTTCTAGGAAATCTATACCTAATAAGGTCCTGTTGTCCACGGCGTTAGGCAGCACGACAAAGTTGATATTATGAGTTCTACCGCCTAACTCTATAGTAGTAAATGTTGTCAGTAACTCTGTTTGCTTTTGAAGTCCATCAGCGAGTGTGACTCGGGCTGTGGTTTTGCTGAATGCACAATTCTTGTCGTTTAAAAGTTTGTAGAGGGTGACGCCAGCTACGCTTGTTTTAGCCGCAGTATCTATATGTGCTTGGCCCTTAATACCACATATTCTTGCAGGAACTGTTGGGACTTCAGGTGTAGATCTTAAAAGCGTATTTATCGAATAGAAGTGGACAGCTTGGGCATCGACAACTTTGCCGACATTAGTGCAATTGGGACAATTGCTGCGGAAGTATCCAGCTCTGCCACATCCGTAGCAGTGAAGGTGACCTTTGTCGGTTTTGGTAGCGGTTGATTGTGTAGGCTCCGTATGTGTCGCAGTCGTTTTAGGTTGGTCTTGCTTCTGCCGTTTACGACATTCTTGTATGCTGTGACCTTTAAAATTACAAAACGTGCATCTTAATTTGGTTTTCTTTACCGGTAGCGTATCGGTTGATTCATTGCGTCGTAAAGTAGATGTATCCTTGAGTTCCATTTCTAGATGCTCAACTTGTCAGCAAGTCAGTAAACGTAGTGATTTTTCCTCTTGGGATTTTTCCCTAAGTCTAATGTGCATAAGACCGTAGATTAGATCAATCTGTGTTTCTTCGGAATGTCTTCCTTGTGGAAGTTTGGAAAGGAGTGCTCGTTTTTGACAAATAAATTCGTCAGTAGGTGCCGAGATTCCTTGAGGGGACTTGAAGATATCTAGGTAAATTTGATATACAGGAGTTGCCGGAGAGAAAGCGGCACGGATTAATCGAATAGCATTATTCCAGTCTGTTGCTTCTCCTTTTATGCCTTGCCACCAAGTAGCTGCAGTGTCAGTAAGTAGTAGTGGCAAGCCTTTAATTGCGTCTTGGTCTGTGATTTGTTCCATATCCTTATAGACTGCTATGGTGTTTAGGAAATTGTCGACTGTCTCATGACCACGTGTTCCGTCGAATCGGGCCGTGCATTTGCTCAAACTTCCTTTCTTCCGATTATCTGGTTCTGTCCTTATGCCGGCTACGGCTTGTAGAAGCTGTTGGAATTGCTCTGGAGACATCGCCATGGTTGTTTGGCTTGCAGCAATGCGTTTACTTCGACGCGGAATGTTTGGTGAAATCGGATTGGATAAAGTCAACAAAGAATATTCCTGTCGTTATAACTGGAAAAAGCCGGACTGACGAAATTCCAATCTGTCAAATGTGACAGTTTCGATTCTACAAGACAAAAAAATGTCGAAGTATTCACGAAACTCTCACTTGCATTCATGAATCCTTAATTCGAGCTCCACCTCAGGGCGCCAGTGTAGTAATAATTTTATTTAACAACAAACAAAAACATTACTAAATGAAAATAACATGAACTATTTAAAATATATAATAATACGTAATCCGTGTTCGCTTCTACCCTTCACCATGCTACTATGTATAGGACTAGGTTACATCACTATCGGTGTGGTGTAAGGCGATTCGAGTGGCGCCATCTTACCATTTATAACAGAGTCTCAGACGTTGTGCTGGGCCTATCTACATGAAGGTGGTACTGTAGATAGAGCTGTATAGCCTGGTAGGGATCGTTCTGCTATAACATACAAAAACTTCTGGCATTTTTTTATTGTTACATCATTAATAGTTATACCGCAAACACTCTCGATCTTCGACGTTTATTATCTCAGCACCTATTCGGCCAAAATAAACGCATTTTTTTTTAAAAGGTGTGTCTTTCCGAGAACTTTTTCTAGTTAGTTTGATTATTTTTCTTCAGTATCCAAATTCGCTTCAAAAATTTATAAGACGAAATTTTCAACTTTTCAAAATCGCGTAAAACATTGATAAAAACTTGAAAATTGTTCATTATAAATATTGTGTATTATTGTTTAGAGGTCTATGTAGTTGCAAAAAAATTGGCGCCAATTAAAAATCAAATATGTAAGCCTGGCATGAATGCAAAAATTACGTTAATTTTTTCGCGAAAATTAATTAACAATTAATTCGTGTAAAAACTATCAGGCAAATTTAATCGACCTTTGGCATATCGTTTTATACTATAATAAGGTTCTTAAATCCTAATTTATAGCGTGATTGGATGATTTCTTGACTGCGAAACATATGCTTTGAAATAACCTCGTTTTATAGCTACTTTTTTTGCATTTATCGCCATTCATCAACGAAAAAATTGAATATATCAATTCTAAACCATATCTATCTTGTGAAAAATTTCATGAAGAACAAATTCGTGGGTTCACTTTTTTTTCTATCTTGCATATTTGAAGAGTTATATTAAGAAATATCGGAAAAAATGAGCGTTTTTTTGCAGTTTATGATTTTTCCTGCAAGTAGCACAACGTTTTCAGCTGGCGGACCTTCATATTTTCTTGTCTTAGATGATTTCCGAGCAATTCCAACCAATATCTCATCTACCTCACAACACAGCTATGTCAAACTGTAGTGCTCCTGGCCTATTAATGTACTTCAATATAAACTATATTTGTCTTAACAGTATTAAAAGTAATTCTAGCTTAAAAACTCGTGCTAGAAGTAAACTGACAGAAGTTTCTTGTAATTGTAGAACAACACTCACTTATAAACTTGCTAAACGTCTAAAAATATTGAAAATCAAAAATATTCAACAAATAAACGATTGCTTCTAGAAACCAGAAACGTAATCTTTGAATGTCATATTATGAAATAGGTATAGGCGACGTAGATAAACAAGACAGAATTTGGTTTCTGCGATTGTCAATGTTTCAACATCGGGTGGCTTCAACTTTCGAGAAATGCATTCTAAACAATTAAATAATTTGCACACTTCACTTCTCGTAAACAGCTAACTTCAGACTACTAGTATTGTAAAGTTGAGGAATATCGTGAGGTATTTTCAGATTGTACTATCAGAACTTTGCAGTTTCATACTTACAATATTATAATAATAATAAGTAGTAATAAAATGAGTAATAAGCTGTAGAATTGATAGGAACAAGATTTTTCGCAGATTCATTACTAAAAAAACTATCCATAATATATCAAAAAGTGTCAGTAGCAGTAGTGAAGTGGAGAATTGGTTAACCTTTCGGAACTCGCGCGCGGACTCTCGCTCCGCAGCTCAACTTATCCTAGGTTAATTCTAAAATTCGTAACTCGAGGAGCTTGCTCCGCTTAGAATCTACCTTCAACGCTGCACTGGCTAAGCAGTAGTGCACAAGTCGTTGATTAGTGGAGCTGGTTGAAAAATATTTAGGTCTGCGGACTGTGAGTCCGCATGCGACTGTTAGTGATAAATTTCTTCTCGGATTTTTTTACAAAAGAAAAGTATGTTTTTATGTGGTTTTTTATTTTATTTATAAAATAAAAAAGTCTAATAAAATAAATGAAGGGATAAGCTAATTTTTACGTCTTTTTAGGATGGCCTACTCTTGGGAAAAGGAACAGGCACGCCTGAACCAGTTGATGATTGACTGGCTGGAAGAAAGCGATAACGAGTTTGATGTACAATTTGATGATCAGGAGGAATTTGGAGAAGAAGACCATGTTGAGGAGCAAGACCTTCACACAGACACTGAACAAGAGATATCGGACGTGGAAGAACCAGAAAATTTGGAAACGCCATGGAAAGGGCAGCCTGTGTTTGTTGGTAAAGACGGCGTTACGCATTGGGCAAAGCATGTCCCTAAACAAAATGTAAAAACTAGAGCGCAAAATCTAATCAAGCACCTCCCAGGAGTGAAAGGTACCGCCAGGGGTTTGAAAAGAGAGATTGACATTTGGAAATATTTTTTACCGATGACATTTTAAATTCCATTGTTTATTATACAAATAAACATATTCAGTTGGTTAGACCAAACTATCAGCGGGAAAGGGATGCTAGAGATACGGATATCGTGGAGATTCGAGCATTGATTGGTCTATTGTATTTAGCAGGAGTGTTGAAGTCAAGTCGTCTACATACAGAAGAGCTGTGGGCTAAAAATGCTACTGGGGTAGAATTATTCAGGTTGACAATGTCTGAGAAAAGATTTCTATTCCTTTTAGTAAACCTGCAATTTGACGATTTAGAAACTAGAAACGACAGGACACAATTTGACAAGTTAGCCCCAATTAGGGAAGTTTTTGACGCTGTGGTGAACAACTATAAAACTGCTTATACGCCATTCGAATTTGTAACCATTGACGAAAAGTTAGAAGGGTTTCGGGGACTCTGTTCATTTAGACAGTACATCCCTAGTAAACCCAACAAGTACGGGATTAAGATTTTTGCTATGGCGGATTCCAAGACATTTCACACTTTGAATATGGAAGTTTATATTGGCAAGCAACCGGACGGACCCTATGAATGCAGCAATTCACCAACTGCAGTGGTACAAAGACTATGCCAGCCAATCAAAGGAACAAGTCGCAACGTGACTGTGGACAACTGGTTCACTAGTATGGACTTGTTGACGTCACTTTATACAGATTTCAAGCTGACTCTTTTAGGCACTGTCAGGAAAAATAAAAAGCAATTGCCCCTCGAATTTTCACGTCCATCAGGTCGCCCAATTGCTTCGAGTATGTTTGCCTTCAGGAATGACTGTACACTGGTATCTTATATACCAAAGAAAAATAAAAACGTCTTACTGTTGTCATGTATGCACTTTGATGACAAAATAGATGCCAGTACAAATAAACCAGACATGATAATGGACTATAACGCTTCAAAGGGTGGTGTTGATTGTGTAGACAAACTATGTGCGGCCTATGATTGTGCTCGAAACACTAAACGATGGCCCATGGTTTTATTTTACTCTTTACTAAATGTAACTGGAATAAACTCTTTTGTGATTTTTTCGATAAATAACGCTACTGAAATAAGACGAAGGATGTTTTTGCGAGCCTTATCGTCTCAGTTAGTAGAAGAACATGTTCGCCGACGTGCTACCCAGCCCATTCCCAGGGCTATTCAACTGAGGATAAATGAAGTTTTTGGAGCAGAAACCACCAGAGCACATCCAGTTCCAGAAACACCAGCAGGTCAGAGAGGACGTTGTTTTATTTGCGACCGACGAAAAAATAGGCCTACACGCTATTCTTGTGTCGAATGTCACAAGTTTATTTGTTTGGAACATTCTCTAATGATATGCCCTCAGTGTCACCCATAATGTTTGTTAAAAATTTTTTGTACCAGCTTTTTCTTATATTTGTTCGAGTTCTTGGTTATATTATGTTTCTAAAATTACTAAAATGTTTAAATTTGGTTAATAAATGACTTTTAATATCTCAATTTGTATATTTATTTAAGAATTATAACATGAAACTTGTAAAAATGGTATTTCACAGTTGCGGACTAAGAGTCCGCGCGCGACCTTTCTATCACAAAAGTGAGAGCGAGTTCCGAAAGGTTAAAATTTGAGGGCAGACACTGCAAGAACATTAAGATTGAATAATAAATACAAAATTGGATTCCACTACCTTTTAGAAGCATCAGAAGCTGATTTGGCGGCAAGAAAACTTATTGAAAATATTCACTCATCAGTAATCAATTAGGCACTTACTGTTGAGAAGTTAAAATATCAACGCCTGGTTTTGTCCCTATTAGCATGATAGTACTAGTTACTCTTTTTCAAGCAAATTGAAGTGGTTAGTGAAAACGAATTAACTCATTCTTCTCGTTTCAGATGGGTGGAGCAGATGTAAAATGGCCAAAAGATGCCGCCGATCAGAACTTCGATTACATGTTCAAATTGTTGATAATAGGAAACAGTTCAGTTGGTAAAACGTCTTTTCTCTTTAGATACGCCGATGACAGTTTCACTTCGGCATTCGTTAGCACAGTCGGCATAGATTTCAAAGTTAAAACTGTTTTCAGACATGACAAAAGAGTCAAACTACAAATATGGGTGAGTATATTTTTAATTTATTTCAGCTAAAATTGGTAAAATTACTATTGTTTTTAAACAAGTTATGTAGTTATGGATGAAAAACCAGATTTTGCTTTGAAATTATTTATTAATACCTTATATTTTAAATGAATATGGTAAGGATGGTTCATACGGAAACAATTTCAGCTAAAAATTATTCAGAATATCAAGATCTTCTCTTTGCGGTGAGACTCTACCAAAAATGGTAAATTTCTAGTCAAGACACTCGATAAGGATCGCTACATGGCCTAACTCAATCGATTGAACAAGAAAATTCCTAAAAAACGACCCTTATTTAAGAAGATCTTCCACCAAGATTATATTTTAAATCTGGTCACGATGGAAAAATTGCTCGAATTATCATGAAATTGATCCATACGCTCATACAAAGATAAAAAATGCTCGCCGAGATTTAGCTTGAATGAAAGTTTGATCACTGGTTCTATATCAAAGCCAAAGATAAATTACTTTTTTCAAATAAAACTCACTGTTTCTAAATAAATCCACAATATATTGAAAAAATGGTGAAAATTCTAAAAAAATTGACAATTGTTTTGATATTGCTATCATCGTCGAAATGACAGAAGTTACATTTCATGTGAAGCCTACATGATGTTTATTAATCATTTATACATGTGCAATGATATAGGAAACCAGGAGAACTATATCTGCTGATCCTTACAATTATTACTTAAGAAGACAGTTTGAAAGTGGAGAACTTCCTAGATTTATTTATTCATTGACGACTTCATATTGTGGGTCTCTGAAGTATCTTCTAATCTTCCAGTTCATTATTATTTATTAAAAAAGTTCTTTATTCTATATTTTGGTACCCTTTCACAAAGTAGGTGAAAAAATACATGTCAAATGTGGGCCGATATCCTGGCAGTTTTTCCCCTTCCTTGTGTGCCACATCTTGTTTACTATGGCTCATTACCTAAGCATCATCCATAGCTATTTATTGTCTATAATAACTCTGTCCCGTAATGTGTTTATGACTCCTAGCATATATCGGCTGTTTATTTCCTGAGAAGTAGCTAAAAAACAGGGTTTCAAAACGATATGGGGTTTAATTTTCGAGAAAGCAACATTGATTTTGAATATGTTTATTTGTTTTCTATTTGAATTGATTTACACTTATGTGTGAAATAGGCTTGGAGTTAATCAACCTTGTTATGTAATTAGTGTTCCATGCAGAAGTTTACACCGACTATCTCAGATGTCTCCTGCGCGAATTGCGTCTCTGAGGTTTATACGGAGATCTTCTGGCAGACAATAATTATAAAAATTCGATGAGATTTTTGTTATAAAGTCTTTGATAGTGGGCGTGTCAGCTTTGTCATGTAACCAAGAGATTTTGGGTAGTCTGGGATAGCAGTTATGTTGTAAACACTTGTTTTGAACCACTTGCAGGGAGTGGAAATTATGTTTGGTCCCGTTATAATAAACGGGAGCTGCGTATGTAAGTATTGGGCGTATAATGTATTTGTATGTGTGTATTTTGTTATGACTTGTTAAGCTACTGTGTGTACAAATAAGTGGATATAGTTTTCCCATTGCAGCCTTGGCCTTGCGTACCTGTTGCATAATATGTGGGTTCGCATTTGTATTGCCTTGAACCGTATACCCTAGGTATTTTAGAGTACTACTTGGCTGAATAATATGCCTATCTACGCATAGCTGAGATTGCTATGAGGTGTTTTTTTAGCTATTCTCCTGAGTAATGAATGCATGAATAGCTAATTTGTGTTCGTGTAAATATGCTAAAATTATCGTTTTTATGTGAGTTAGTACTGTTTCTAGTGCGTGATAAGTATTCTGTGCTGTGGCAACAAAACAAGTGTCATCGGCATACATTACAGCTAACAAATGTGGGGAGGTTGGGAGATCGTGAATGAAGAGGGAGTATATCAAAGGTGATAATACAGAGCCTTGCGGAACTCCAGCCTTCATTGTGTAAGATCCAGCTGAATAATTGTCTATTTTTGAATGAAATTTTCGATTTGTTTAATAAGAGTTCAATATTTTAATTAAATACTTCGGAATTTCGTTCTTTATCATTTTATTTATTAAACCCTCGAGCCATATGGAATCAAAGGCCTTCTGTATATCAAGTGTAACCATAATGACTTTATCTTTTCTTTGGATACCCTCCCTGATATAGTTAGTTACCCTAATTCTTTGCGCTACCGTGCTGTGGCCGCTTCTGAATCCGTGTAGTCCGGGAAAGTAAGGAAATAAAAGTCAAGCGTTTCCCATAATTGATTCTCCATTTTTAAATGAAAATATATTGACCCAGCATCACTCTCCTAGATTGTATAATGATTTCCGCTGGAGCTTGCGACGCAGCTTGCAAGCACAGCTCAGACCACATAAAATTCAAGTGATTTATGCTCGTGTCATTTCTGGATGTGTTCTTACAAAAAAATCGTGGAGATGAAAATTGGAGTAAATCTTATGCTCTTGAAGGTGACATAAATAGTTTTTCCAAAAAAAATTTTCCGATCTTAAATTTTTCAAAGATTGAAAAAATTTACGAAAATTATATTTTTGGTGGGTAATTATAAATAAAATATTAATATCGAGGTCAAAACATAGATAAACATAGAGGGTAAACTTCTAAAAATTTACATTTTGTCAGATTTCGAAAATTCAAAATAACGGCTGCGCAAATTGGAAACAAATTTTTTTTTCTATCGCGTCTAAATTTATGAACATTAAAGATATTGAGAAACGGTGTGTTGCAATCGACAGAGTGAAAGTTATATTTTTATAAATAACATAAACAAAATTTTTAAAAATTTATTTACATAATTTTTTAGAACATTTACCGAAAATAAAAAGTTTTCCATCTAGTTTTTTCTCATTTTGGCGTTGAAAAATTTGTTTAAAACATGTTTTCACGTTATAAATATGTGTGTCTTTGAAAGACGAGTATTTTAAAAAAAATTTCTTAGATGCGACTTTTACAAGTAGAGATAAACAAATTCAAAGTCTGTTAGATTCTGTGATAATATTAAATTTTGATCACTTCGCTAGGTTGTCGAATCCCAACTCAACTTAAACACAAATTTCCATTTTTCTACCGTCAATTGGTCCATTCAAAAGAGAATAGTAATCCTAGCTCGCTCGGCCAAACGGTGCGGCGGCAGCTGCTTGGCGTTGTGGTGGGGGGTCAGCGCTCGTTCGCAGTTGAACGAAGCTCAATCTTTTATTTTGGTTTTCTTTGTAAAAATTTAGCATTTGTGGTTTGCTAATAGTATGGTTATTATCAACTATTACATATTGCTAGAAATAAGGTACAATGATATTTATAATTTATATCTATAAATCCATTTATCATATATATTATACATAATTCGAAACGTAGATACTAAGAATAATATTTATTTACTAATTTACATCTATTTTCTACAAATTCTCGCCCTTTTTAGTCTCTGAGGAAATGGCTCTGTACAATTTTCCTCGTCATTATCATTAGCAAGCAAATCCTTATCGATATTATTGCTACTATCAATTGCAAGTTCACAATCAACTAATTGAGTCATATCAAAATTTAGCTTATCACTCAGAGATTCATTATCATCCTCGTCATTGTCAAATACCGTACTTACAAAGCACCCTGTGGTACAAGAACACGAAATAATGTTCAATCATTCGTCGGGTAGAAGTACGTCGTCAGTTAGTAAGGGTCTTTTGGGCGTTCGAAGAGAATGAGCGCTGACCCCCCACCAGAACGCCAAGCAGCTGCCGCCGCACCGTTTGGCTAAGCGAGCTAGGATTACTGTTCTCTTTTGAATGGACCAATTAACGGTAAAAAAATTAGAAATTGTGTTAAAGTAGAGTTGGGATTCAACAGCCTAGAGAAGTGATCAAAATTTGAAAATTTCAATTAATATTATGACAGTATCTAGCAGATTTTGAATTTGTTTATCTCAGTTTGTAAAACTCGCATCTGAAAAATTTTTCTTTCAAAATACTCGTCTTTCAAAAACGAACATATTTATAACGTAAAAAGATATTTTTAAGAAATTTTTCAACGCCAAAATGATGATGAGATGTAAAAATTTTTATTTTCGGTAAATATTCTAAAAAATTATGTAAAAGAATTTTTAAAAATTTTGTTTATATTATTTATAAAAACATAACTTTCACTCTGTCGATTGCAATAAACCGTTTCTCAATATCGTTAATGTTCATAAATTTAGACGCGATTGAAAAAAAAATTGTTTCCAATTTGCGCAGCCGCCATTTTGAATTTTCCTAATCTGAAAAAATGTAAATTTTTAGAAGTTTTCCCTCTATGTTTATCTATGTTTTGACCTCGATATTAATATTTTATCTATAATTACCAACCAAAAATGTAATTTTCGTAAATTTTTTCAATTTTTGGAAAATTTAGGATCGGAAATTTTTTTTTTTAAAAACTATTTACGTCACCTTCAAGAGCATAGTATAAGTATAAGTATAAGGGTTCAAGAGCATAAGATTTGCTTCAATTTTCATCTCTACGATTTTTTTATAAGTACACATCCCGGAATGACACGAGCATAAATCACTTGAATTTTAGGTGGTCTGAGCTGTGCTTGCAAGCTGCGTCGCAAGCTCCAGTGGAAATTATTAGACAATCTATGAGAGTGATGCTGGGTCAATATATTTTCATTTAAAAATGAAAAATCAGTTATGGGAAAGTTTTGATAGTTAACAGATTTTTCGACCTTACTTTCCCGGACTAGTATTGCTCTGAGGGTAAAATGTTTTGTTTATCGATATATTGTCGTAGTCTATATAAAATTATTTTTTCTCCGATTGACAGCAAATATTAGATTTGCTGACACATATCAATCAGCAAAGGATTACTTTTCCTGCCTAGGCAGCAAAGTGGGTACTTTTCTGCCTAGGCAGCAAAGTGATTATACTCAATTGTAATAAAACATTTGACGTAAACATTTATTAGCAATTATTACATAACACTTTTAACAAGAATTTGAAAACATATGTTTAGTTGTTATTAACATTGATGGTAAAATACTACAATTTTGAACGAATATACAGACCAAAGGGTAGAACTCCTCATTGTTTGAGATAATCCAGCAAAATAAGCAAGTAATACATTCTCCGAAAAAGTCTTCGCATTTTTCTCCATGCAATAATCAATAAATCGTTTATAATTTCCTTCGTATTTCATCCCAGACTTCACCGGCAACAAATTCAACTCTATATTTCTTGCCACCTCCCTTATTTCTGGAGGGGTAAGTACTTTCAGGTCGCTATCACTGTCCATTATATTATAATTTAAATATACCGATATGTTTTCGCACAACTGTCAGAAATTTCATGAATTGTCAAACTATAATTATTATGGACATTTCCATAGCAACCAACCATTCCAACAACTGCGATTTCTATCAAATTTTATTTTAATTGAACACTACAGAAAAAATAAAGAGATTGTGGGAATTGTAATAATTTGCAAATATAATATCCTCCTATATCATTATGAACAATCGTAGTAAAAATTATATGTTCAACTCGGCAGTCAATCTACTACTTTGCTGCCTAGTTAAACATAACTATAGTCTATCATCTTTGCTATGTTGTTAGAAGGGAGATTGGCCGATAGCTATCTACAAAACATGATTGTTTATTTGCTTTGACGATGGGAATGACGTTGGCTATCTTAAGCAGTTCTTGTTTCTGATCACAAATATGTAGTACTTCTAGTTATGTGTTAGGTGTCAATGAATGTTTGGTGTCAAGTCGATGTTTTATGTAGTGAGATTTCTCTGCTTGTTTCAATCTGAATCTGATTTCAAAATTTCTAACAGTTCAACCCAAATAGACAGCATTACATTCTGGATATTTAAGTCTATATATGCCAGACTTCTTCAATGGAGATATTTTTGTTTTTACATTTAACAATTTTGAACTCACCTTACTTTCTGTTATAAAAGAAATTGTTATATTTGTTGCTAAAGATATTATATTTGAAATAATATTGGAAATATTACCTGCATATGTGATATGTTTAGGAAATATTAGTTGTAATGCCACTTTTTCCTCTTTTTATTAATCATATGTAGTGGTTAACCGTTGGATATTACTATTTGTTTAATTGTATCAATTTGTCTATCAAAATTATTGTTATTTGTTGTTATTTGTTCATCGGAACTGAAAATGCTCTATTTATCATTTAATTATATGCTGCTAATTTATGTGACATGGTATGATTGAAATTTGAGAAATACGTCGCATACATACATAACGATTCTTCTATCTTATATTTGAACGAAACATTACAGCCTTAAGAAAACTACTTATTACTCAATTTTCAGAGTTCTTAATTTTGATAACACTTAATTTTTTTATTTACTGGCATATACTGCAATGGTCATTAACCCTTCAACATATCTGTTACGACAGGAGGCAATTACTGTCGTTCTTCTTTCACATCAGATTTTGTACACTAGTCGGGTAAGTCTTAGGAACTCGATTGTTTTTTTTTATCATTGATTGGCTGGAGAATGTCTCTTATTGTGTTGGGAATAGAAAGTTGTTGTCGAATATTAGTATATTCAGAGCAGTCCAAGAGAATATGCGAAACTGATGAAGACTGGTCGCAGCGAATGCATACTGGTGGTCGTTCTTCTTTCAGAAGGTGAATGTGGTTGAAGTTGGTATGGCCTATTCTCAAGCGCGTTATGGCAACTTGCTCCCGTCTACTTAGGGTGTTTTTCGAAATTCATGGTTGTACGGAGGGTTTGATATTTTTCAGGTGTCTATTAGTTCGCGACTATTCCACCTGCCATTGGTTCAGTATATATTTCTTGAAATGATTTTTTACATCGTCTGGGCGAATGCTGATGTCTTCTGGTTGTCCGTTTCTCGCAGCGTTTTGTGCTGCCGCATCGAAAATGTCGTTCCCTTCTATTCCAGCGTGACCTGGAGCCTAGATGAACGTCACATTTTTTTTCGTATCTCTCAACCACTCAAGTGTGGAGATGATTTGTTTTACTAACGGGTCTCTAGAGAATATGTCCGATATAGCTTCCAGTACACTGAAAGAGTCTGTACATATCAACCATTTTGATGTTTCGAAGGTATCAGCATATCTCAATGCTTGCCAGATGGCGTATAACTCTGCAGTATATATACTAGTCATCTCGGGAAGCGTCCACGCAAAAGTACCGTTTGGTGTTGATATCGCTCTTCCGAATTCTTCGACAGTTTTAGATCCATCCGTGTATATTGTCACTGCCCCATGATGTTGATGAACGATACTTTCGAACATTTGTTGATATACGATAGTGTTGGTGTCGTTTTTCCGAAACTTCGTGCACTCTAAGTTTATGTTTGGTGTTATGTGTGTCCACGGAGGTGATTCGTATTTTCTCATTTGAATGGTTGATACGAAGGTTTCGTTGAGATCAGTTACACTTTCAAAGAGTCTCACACTTGTGGGAAGCGTGATTGTAGGTCTCAGTCGGAAGGTAGCATATTGTTATGTATCATATAATAGTTTTTTATTTGGATCATGGTGTAGGCTGGACATTCCAATCCCATAGTTCATTATCAATGGGGAAAATCTGGATTAAAGTGGTGGAATATCTGAGTCATAGAATATTGACTCCAGTGGATTCGTGCGGAAAGCTCCAGTAGCCATCCGAATACCTGCTGCATGAATCCTTCCTAAGATTTTCATGTGGGTGGGCCTTACAGCGGAATAGACTATTGCTCCATATTCCAGTTTCGAAAGGACCAATGGTCTGTATAACTTCAACAGGGTTTCTCTATCCGATCCCCATTTAATATTTGATAGACATCTTATGACGTTCAGGGCTTTCTTGCATTTAGTGCCAAGGTTTTGGGTGTGAGGACCCCATTGGAGTTTTTTATCGAATATAACGCCGAGGAATTTTATTTCATCTTTGCATTGTATTGTCTGCCCATTTATATTGAGTTGTGGGTTATCATGTGGAGTTCTGAGTCTGCAGAAATGGACATACTGAGTCTTCTCTGCGGAGAATCGGAATCCCCTGGATTCGGCTTTGCCGTTGATTTGGTTTATGTCATTTTTTAGAACATCGTCTGTTCGATGAATGTTTTTTGATGCATAAAATATACATAGATCGTCTACATAGAGGGTTTTGTGAACTCTAGGGTTGATATTCTCAATGATACTATTCACGGCTATAGAAAATAGAGTCACACTGAGCGTGGATCCCTGTGGTATTCCGTTTCCCAACTCATGTGGGGTAGACAAGGAGTCACCTACCCGTACTTGTATTGTCCTTTATTGCAGAAAGCTCTCAACGAATCTACCCATATTGCCCTTTATACCTCATTTGCCTATTGTCTCTAAGATTCCATGTTTCCAGGTCATATCATACGCTTTTTCTAGATCAAAGAAAAAAGCTATTAGGTGTTGTCTTTGTGCGAAACTATTCTGTATGGTATTTTCTAAGTAGACAAGTTCATCTGTTTTTAGATCTGTGCTCTCTGAAACCCATTTGGAAATCAGACAGTAGTCCCTTTTCTTCAACGACCAAAATCAAGCGGGTATTGATCATTTTTTCTAAAATTTTGCTGAGGCAGTTTGTTATTGATATCGGCCTGTAACTGTTGATGTTATTGGGGTTTTTTCCTGATTTGAGGATTGGTATTATAATAGCTTCCCTTCACTTATTTGGATGTACTATCTGCTCAGATTTTGTTAAGACTGTGTGGGCAGAAGAGAAAATTATATATCAGGTCGCAGGTATCAGAAGCCAAACAATGTAAAATTGCTCATCACATGATAGTTCTTAGCAGCTTCGAGGAAAAAACGAAGGACCACCTGCATTGCGCTGCAGGAGCTTGTTACCCGTACCAGGAGCAGAGGGATAACCAATACATAAATATATGAAAATAAATAAAAGTAAAATGTTATTAAAGATTCTTTACTTTAGTATGCAAAAAAGAGATTATTTACAAGAGCGAAAACAAGAGTGAAATATCTAGGGGTTGGATAAAAAAGCAGTCCGCTATATATCAGGAAATATGTTATGAGTAAATACTCCGCTAAATATACACACGCTGCTAATTGAGGAAACACACAGCTAATACAACATTGAAGTCCAAATCAACGTTTTACTATTAAAATCATTGTTAGGATGAATATAGTCAATGGAAAGTCTAAAATTACACTAATTTATACAAATTTACAATAGTTACATTTGAAGCTAACCCGCACTTAGCTTCAATCAATCAAATAATGGTCAGGTGAATATAAATTCAGACTTTTACATAAAATAATAACACAATAAAACGTTTACAAATCGGTTGTTAACAATATGTATGGCATCAAAACCAGGACATCTTGAAATTAGCTACCAAAATTCTCCGGCATTCATAAACGCGCGGTGCTAGGTGAATGGATTTCCGACTTGGAAACAGTCGGCGGATATTATCGGATATATTATCCTTCTAATAATAAACAGGTACTTACAATTAGTTCCAATAAAAGGTATATACTATTCTTATTAATTATTGGCAATTACAAGCGGCACAATCCCCATATTATAAATGAAAAAAACTAGACATTTTTTAGCACAAAGAACAGACGTCAGTTCTATATGACATTGTCAAAAAACAAGTTTTGTTATTAGCGGGTAAACGAACTAGACCATCAAGCGTTTGACGTTTTCACTCAAATATTATGCAACGGGACTATTGTACGAATTTAATGAGAAATTCGTACAAAGACTGATAGTAGTTCCACTTTGGACTGATAGCTGAGGTTCTGTATTATATCATAGCAGATTTGGTCTGGCCCAGGGGAAGATTTTTTGGTCTTTCTAAGAGTGTACTCTAGTTCAGCCATGGTAAAGGGTATATTATAGGTGGATGGTTCGTTTTCATTCCAATCAATGATTGTTTCATGGGCTTTCATCTTTTCTTGGAAAGGGTCATTGTAGTTTCCGCTACTGCTCATCCTTTGGAAATGATCAGCAAATAGTTTAGTGACTTCAGGTGTATTTGTTATGTTGGTGTTATTGACAGTGATTATTTGGTGCTGAAATATGTGCCGTCTTCCATCGAGTACCTTCACCTTTTTCCATACCTCAGAGAGTGGGGTTTTATTATCTATTGTTGCAATGTATTTTTCTAGGCATGATTTTTTTTTCTGATATGATCCGGCGGGCATGCACTCTGAGGAGTTTGAAATTTATCATATATTCTTGAGTGGGATATCTTTTGAATCTATTGAGAGCTTTCTTTCTATTTCGTACCGCCTCTGCTGTATCCGTGTTCCACCAAGGTACCAGAGGTTTTCTTGGATTTCCTGATGTCATTAGGATACTATGTAAGGAAGCGTTTACTATTGTCGTTGTTATTGTATCGATGGAGTTGTTTACCTCGGCATTTGTTCCGCTCAAAACAGCTTATTCTTGAAATTGAACCCAATCTTCTTGTTGTAGTTTCCATTTTGTAGATGATACAATGAGTCAACGACGTACTGACAATACCAAATTTTTGTACAATATCTGCTTTTCAGACGAATGTACATTTGCACTGAGTGGTATTGTTAACAGGCATAATTGTATGAACTGGGCGCAACATGACCCACACGTAATAGGGGAACTTCATACTCAAAGACGATAGTAGTTGAACGTTTGGTGATCAGATTGTTGGACCATATTTTCTTGATGGGAATTCAAATGGTGAGTCTTATCTACAACTACTTAAAGAAAATGCTGATCCGAAAGTAGTATAGTAGTTTGTACGGTCATATAGGCTATATTTTAAAATTATTTTGCAATATACAGGATGTTCCAATAAAGTGTGGCGTATCAAAGTTATATTTTTACTTATGAAACACTCCATATTTTATTGCATTTTCTGATTGCTCCTAAAAAAGAGCATACTTCTTCATATTGGTTCCCTATACCTAAATACAGACGGTTCCGAGTTATGCTGACTTTTTTAAAATGTGAACATTTCGAAAAAAATTAATAACTCATTGACATCAAAAATGCTAGCAAATCTCCTCTTACATCTAAATAGTTGGACATTCGTTGAATGTATTCCACGATTGAGTACTAAACATCTCTTTACAGGGTGTTCAGAATTTTCAGTTCCATTATTACATCATTCAATGTGTAATATCGGGCTTATTTTAAATAAAACACCCTGTATTTCGATAATTCATCGGGTTCAAAAAATGTTCTCTTTCGAATGGTATAAGGGTGTCCTATACTTAGGTATTATACTTTTCGTGTAATTTACAATTTTCTTAAATTGTATGGTAAATCGATTTTAAAACATCTGCAATTCTCTCTAAATTTTAAACGAATGATCTTGGCATAGTTGTTCTTGAGAAAACAGTAGAGTGGCTAATAAATATTCACACTTGTAGTTGCTGAGGTACACTAGCTCTTTTTTTACCGATAAGTATTTGAGTACATAATAAAAAATAAAAACACATTTTTAATAAAGCAAATACATAAATACTACGAAACGAACAAGAAATTAATAAAAACAAAAAATGAAAAATTACTATAATAGATGCTCAAAATGCTTGCCATCTTGTGCAATGCAATACACGATTCTAGCTTCCTACAATCTACTTACATCATTCAACATATCGGGTGTTATAGACGCGAAAGCGTTCTAAATTTCTTAATATCATATCGTCTGGAGTAGTAGCATTCACACATTTTTAATATAACCCCATATGATGCAATCTATCTTGGTCTATTCTGGTAACCTAGCTGGCCAATTAAAAGAACCGCCTCTACATGTCCATTTATTTCTAAATTTTCTATTAAGGTAGTTCCTAACAGCACGTAAAAAGTGAGCAGGAGCTCTGTCTAATTGTAGCCACATTTTCCTTCGGATGCTAAGTTATAGGTTTTCGAGAAGGATCCAGAAGGCTTTTTTCAAAAAACTCAAAAATATTCTTCTATCCAGGTGTCCATAAAAAAAATACGGGCCGATATTATACTCGCCCACAATCCCTCCTCTAACGTTTACAATCCATCGGTGTTGGTGATCAACAGTACGGAATAAATGTTTGTTTGCTATATCGTAATAATGAAAATTATGTCTATTCACTAACCCATTATTGTGGAAAGTAGATTCGTCAGTAAACAATACATAATTGAAAAAATCAGGATATTCTCCAACTTTATCGAAAGTCCATAAACAAAAATTGAAACGTTTATCATAATCCTGTTGTGTCACCTGCTGGTGTAGTTGAATATGATACGGATGGTAATGATTTTTCTTGAGTATTCTACACACACTCATTAGACTAATTCCTAATTCACTTGAAATTTTTCTGGAACTCGTATTAGGATTTTCCGTAACCGACAGCAATACATCAAATTCGTTGGCGTTGTCGCCAGTAACTGGTTTAGTTTTATTCACCTTCTCGTATGCAACACTACCAGTATCACGACATTTATTGAGCAGTCTTTCGAAGACTTCCCTCTTTGGGTGAATTCTAGATGCTAGGAGACAATTTTCTAAACATTTCTCAATGCAAAGTATCATGTCGACTCTTTTGTTTAACGGGTACTGCTTCATTTTTAGTAGCAATAAAATTTGAAACTAACACAAGATTGTTCAGAGAATTAACAGAATAATGTCATAAAATGGCTTTAAGTTAAGTACCGACTAGATTATGTACACAGTTTTTGTGTTAAAATCGATTTACAATACAATTTAAGAAAATTGTAAATTGCACGAAAAGTATAATACCTAGGTATAGGACACCCTTATACCATTCGGAAGAAGATATTTTTTTGAACATGGTAAATTATTAAAATACAGGTTGTTCTATTCAAAATAAGCCCGATATTTCACATTGAATGACCTAATAATGAGACTGAAAATTCTGAACAACCTGTAGAGATGTTCAGTACTCTATCGTGGAATACATTCAACGAATGTCCAGCTATTTGGATATAAGAGGAAATTTGCTAGAATTTGTTATATCAATATTTTTCGAAATGTTCACATTTTAAAAAAAGTCAGCATAACTCGAAATCCTCTGTATTAAGGTATAGGGAACCATCATGAAGGAGTATTTTATTTTTTAGGAGCAATCAGAAAATGCAATAAAATATAGGGTCTCCCATAAGAAAAAATATAACTTTGATACGCCACACATTACTGGAACATCCTGTATATTTCAAAATAATTTTGAAATGTAGCGCCTATATGAACGTGCAAACTACTAGAGTGACAAACATTCTAAAACTCTTATCGTTTCGCTATAAACCTCCATCCCGTTGTTCGTGATTCACCCTATATATATATATATATATATATATATATATATATATATATATATATATATATATATATTATAATATATTCAATCCAAAGAATTTTCCAAAATTGTCAATTATACTATTGCAAATCTATAGTGACTGCTTGTTCAATATATTCGAAGACCATTAAATTATCTAATGACATCTACAATTTTTCTGTCACTGAAAATTAACTAAATGTCACTGATTATATCAAAAGTTTTATAGGATCCAAAATTTTTCAAATTCAATGAAATAGGAGTTGAATTAATACCAAAGTGAGTTGGAATCAAAAATTATATATTATATACCATCAGATAACAAGTGAAAATGAATTATTATTCCCAAAATATAATAAAGAACAATAATCGTACTTTCTACGAACCTTAAAATTAAAAAAAAAACAACCTATATACTAGAAGAACAACCTAATTAACTACTTATTCTAAACGTTCAAATCGTCGAAAATTACACTTGACGTGTATAAATGTCAAATAACTATATGCGATAAAATTGTCTATTCAAAAAATTTTCTCTTCTCTTCAGGTGAAATTTTATATATCTTTAACGTTAATTTTGTCAGTATTCAAAAAATGTGATATAGATGCATCTATCTTAATTTTATTTAAAGGCCTGTTAATTCTTGAAAAATAATTTATAAAATCTGGACTGGACTCACCAACTAGGTATCAGGATCACTCGTTCTGATTCTAAGCACGTCTTTTAGAATCGCCGGAACTACATTTCTAAATTTATAATTTAGAACCCGGAAAAATCACTAACACTATTTCAATATAATTATTTAAGGAATTATTCACGCACTGATCTTATCATGCTAATTATTATAATCTGATGCTATTTTAATATATCAATTACTATTATATTATTCAGCAAATTTGAGAGAACTCATATTAGATGTTCTCTCGAGAGGGGTTCAAAATCAACTCACTAAACTTTTTCCATAAAATAATTCTCTTCTCCTTTGGTTACCAAAGAATTCCTTTTTTAAAAAAAAAATACAAATTTATGTTTTCATATAACAAAAAGAGATTTTCATTCTTTAATTCTAATTGTAATTTTGCTACCAGCGACATCTGTATTCTTTTTTTAAAATCTTTATAAAATCTATGTATCATTAAGTATCTTCTGCATTATTGTCATTCGAAATTGTAATGTCAAATTTCATTTGCATATTGAATCTTTTAAATTATTTATAATACATTGTATATCACTAGTATTACATCCAAATATGTACATTTTTCTTTATTTCAATGTTTTCTTTAGAATTTAGATAGAGTATATGTATTAAATCCCCCTAATAAAAGAATGATAAATCGATTCTTGCATATAATTATAATTTATCTTTCAAAATTGCCAAATATCATACTAATATCTTAGTAACATAGTTATATCTTTCAAATAATTATCTCTAAAATTTATCTTCAATCAAATTAAACTATTATTCCTAATTCCTATAAAACTTCTTAAATCTACTATATCTATTAAAATTTCACGTAACATAATATCATTTGTTCCAAGTTAAGTATAATATTTATATACCTGTTCTATGTTAAAAACTCCTCTTTCATTTCCCGTAATGGGGTCTAATAATTGGTAACTATTTTGTGCTCCTTCGTTACCTACTACATAAGGTCCCTCAAACGGTAGCAATAATTTTGCGCAACTATTCTCTGATCTTTTTGCAACTTGCAATGATCTTACAATCACCAATTCTCCTTTTTCAAAAACTGTCTTCTTTTTATTTTTTTGGTTCATCCTTTTAATATATTTTTTAGCTTGCTTCTGCAGTCTTTCATTCACCCTATTCAAAACATCTTCCATTTCCAATTTTCGATTAACTATCCAATTTCTTTGGGGTATTGTGCCAGTAAATAAATATTCTGGGCATTCATTTGTAACACCATGAGGTATTTGGTTAAGGAATCTTTCTACGTGATTTAAATTATTTTCCCATTGACAGTGATCCTGATTACATAAAATTCGTAAGTACTTGTTTATCTCTTTGATGTATCTCTCAGCTGGATTTGACGATGGTTTCCTAATGCTAATAAAGTTCAACTTAATTTCTTGATTTTGACTAAATTTAGCTACTTTTTCACTTTCAAAATAAGTTGCATGATCTAATATTATTGTTTTTGGCGTTCCATATTTTTTATGTACATTTTTAAAATCTCTATCACAGTTTTTGCATTGGTTCTTTTGCATGGGTAAACTTTAACAAATTTCGTAAAAATATCAGTGATAACAAATATGTGTTTATTCTCTTGTATGCTCGGTATTAAATTGCTTATGAAATCTATAGCAACAATTTGTAATGGCTTCTGTGCAACTATTGATTTTGTCAAATTTTTATTGTGATAATTTTTTTCTTTTGCTAGTTGACATATGGCACACACTTTACAAATATTTTTGGCAATTGCTAAATCCTTTTTTGTTATATAGTTTTCTCTAAAAAGCATCCATAACTTCCTAGTCCCAACATGTCCATGTTCTTCCTGTAAATTTTTCAAAATTTCATTTGCATAATCTTGTGTAATTACAAATACTTCTCTATCTTCCAGAAATTCAATTATTTTACCATTTAATTCTATCTATCTATTCAAAATCAATTATTTCCTTATATTTCATCAATTCATCAATAACTATGTCTGTTTCTAACTTCTTCATCGACTATGCTTACATATCAACTTCTTTTTCATCCTTTAATTCAATCTTTTGTATCATATATTTGCTTAGTTCATATAACTTCCGTCCGTTTGTTCCTATAAATGTAATTATTTCATCCTGTCCATCTATTTTGTTGCTTAATTTTCATTTCTATTTTCATTATCATATCTTCTATCAAAGTTTCTAAAATCTCTTTTATTCTCACAATACTTGTTGTCATAAATTTTATCTCCATTTCCATATATTCGTTTTTCATTTCTGTAACTTCTATTTTCATTTCCATAATTCATATCTACATGTCTATCATTTCTTCTATTATCAATCCATGTTAATATAATTTCTATTTAAATATGTTTTTAAATATTACTTGTTAATCATAAATATTTTATTTACATATTGTTTTTATATCCATTCTTTACCATGTACAATCCCTTTTCGTTTTCTAGATTTCATTCCTATAATCCTGTCATATAATTCAATTTTATTTTCTTTTCCTAAACTTCGTCTTATTCTCTTCTCTTATTGTTTGATTCTCTATGAGTTTCCTAAATATGTTCAAATTTTTCATGATGTTCTGTTTAAAATCGTTTTGCCATATTCGTTTACTAGATTTCTTTAACTTTTCCACTATGTTCTTTTTAAATTCATTGCCCCATATCTCATTATCTTCATCATATATTCTCGTTTCTGTATTTTCTTCCCAGAAATGCATTACAATTTGTATCTCAAATTCTTCTATATCATTGAAATTATTTTTTATTATTTTCTTATCCACCATAATCTCATTTCCTATTATTTCATTTCCAATTATATTAATAAAAACTTTTTGATCAATTATTTTCATATTTCTGTCACATTTCACTATTATTTCGATATTTTCTGTATAAATTATTCGTCCGGCATTTTGTTTTGTAGTTTCTTCTATTTCTTTTACATTTTCTTGTAATATTTTATTCATTTCCTCCAATTCTTCGTTAAATTGTTTCCCCCTATCATAATTATTATTTCTTTCATCATATATCATGATTTGTTTTTCGGTATTACCATCTAAGTCTTTTATTTTCCAATAAATATTTTTTTCATAAATTTGCATCAGTTCTTTATTTGTTTGTCCTTGTACTTTAATGGACTGTATCTCTTCAATTAAATTCTCATTTTGTTTCTTCACTTCTACTTGAATTACTCCAGATAAATTTTCTCCTAGGCATCTTCCTAGTTCTTGAACTTCTTCTACCACCTGCTTGTTTGTATCTTCCCTGATTTTAATGCCAATTTCTTGAATTTCCATGCGCAAATTTTCCTTCTGGCCCTTCATATCCTCTTTCACCTTTTCAATTTTCTTTCTAAATTCATTATTTTCTTCCCTAATTTCCTAATCTCCTTTAAGTTTTCAATTTTTCCTTCTTCTATTTTCTTTTCCAGCCTGTCCATGTTCCCTGTGATATTGTTAATATCCCCCTTAATCTCCTCCCTCATTGTATACATATCTCCTCGCATATTCTTTTCCATACTATTCATATCTGCCCTATTTTCTTCAAATTTCCTATTCATATTCTCATTCATTTTCAAAAGAAATTGTTGCATCCAATGATCATTGCTATTTGTTCCTCCTTGGGGTTCCCGTCTATTATCCTCCTGTTCTTCCCTTTCTTCATCGGATCCACTTTCAACTCCTACCTGTTTACCATATCTTAACGTCATTCTTTGTTCCATCGTAATTATTTAAATTTTTTTTTATAATAATGTCAATAAATTTTTAATATTTTTATAATTATATGCACAGTTTTAATCACCCCACGTTTTGGGTGACAATTATTATAATGTTAACGTCAACCTAATTATCAAGAAAAATTCTTAATTCGCCCCACGTTGGGCGCCAAATTATAATATATTTAATGTTCTACTGTTTTTATAATTATGTATTATATGATTTTATTTGAAATTTGATTATTAGATGCTGTTGTTACAATCGTGGTAGTAACTACACTAAAGTGAAAACACCTTTATCACTGAATATAACCTATTTGAAATTTTGACAGGAATTGTCAAATTATTATGCCCGGCTCAGATGAATATGAAATTTTATATTCTGAAAGATAAATTACTACAAAATCGACTTACTCGCTCTTACCTCAGGGAGGGTTCAAAGATTAAAAAAAATTAATAATTTAAAATTTTAAATTTATAAATTTCCAAAGAATATTCCAAAATTGTCAATTATACTATTGCAAATCTATAGTGACTGCTTGTTCAATATATTCTAAGACCATTAAATTATCTAATGACATCTACAATTTTTCTGTCACTGAAAATTAACTAAATGTCACTGATTATATCAAAAGTTTTATAGGATCCAAAATTTTTCAAATTCAATGAAATAGGAGTTGAATTAATACCAAAGTGAGTTGGAATCAAAAATTATATATTATATACCATCAGATAACAAGTGAAAATGAATTATTATTCCCAAAATATAATAAAGAACAATAATCGTACTTTCTACGAACCTTAAAATTAAAAAAAAACAACTTATATACTAGAAGAACAACCTAATTAACTACTTATTCTAAACGTTCAAATCGTCGAAAATTACACTTGACGTGTATAAATGTCAAATAACTATATGCGATAAAATTGTCTATTCAAAAAATTTTCTCTTCTCTTCAGGTGAAATTTTATATATCTTTAACGTTAATTTTGTCAGTATTCAAAAAATGTGATATAGATGCATCTATCTTAATTTTATTTAAAGGCCTGTTAATTCTTGAAAAATAATTTATAAAATCTGGACTGGACTCACCAACTAGGTATCAGGATTACTCGTTCTGATTCTAAGCACGTCTTTTAGAATCGCCGGAACTACTTGTCTAAATTTATAATTTAGAACCCGGAAAAATCACTAACACTATTTCAATATATTTATTTAAGGAATTATTCACGCACTGATCTTATCGTGCTAATTATTATAATCTGATGCTATTTTAATATATCAATTACTATTATATTATTCAGCAAATTTGAGAGAACTCATATTAGATGTTCTCTCGAGAGGGGTTCAAAATCAACTCACTAAACTTTTTCCATAAAATAATTCTCTTCTCCTTTGGTTACCAAAGAATTCCTTTTTTTAAAAAAAAATACAAATTTATGTTTTCATATAACAAAGAGAGATTTTCATTCTTTAATTCTAATTGTAATTTTGCTACCAGCGACATCTGTATTCTTTTTTTAAAATCTTTATAAAATCTATGTATCATTAAGTATCTTCTGCATTATTGTCATTCGAAATTGTAATGTCAAATTTTATTTGCATATTGAATCTTTTAAATTATTTATAATACATTGTATATCACTAGTATTACATCCAAATATGTACATTTTTCTTTATTTCAATGTTTTCTTTAGAATTTAGATAGAGTATATGTATTAATATATATATATATATATATATATATATATATATATATATAAAAAAAATTTTTTTTTATATAACGACTGAAAAATGCTATATAGGTGGGGATAACCGGGATTTCAGTCCAAGGAATCAAGGCGAAGATCTTTTATTTACAAAATGCCGCCAAGCTTTCGTGTCCTTTTGACACTTCTTCAGGGCACTATAATACATATACAAATATAAATATGATTTAAAAATAGAGAAATAAATATAAGTACTTACATGTAAAATATTTTAAGTAAATTCAATATAAATAATCATTAAAAAATTTGTAAATGTAAAAATAAATATAATTATAATATACTTGATATCATATTTCACATAAGACAAATCGATACATAATTTGTTTGTTCGTTACTTAGTTATTTTAATTTTTTTAGGTTACTTTATAATTATTTAATGAAGTTTGAATTTGAGGTTAGATTATAACCTTATAAAATGACTTTGACAGATAATTTGTTTTTGACGTTAATAGAAAAGGAAATAAAGTTAGATTATAACCTGTGAAAATGACTTTGACAAATAATTTCTTATATTTTGACTTTAATAGAAGTGAATTTAATTTTTATGAAATAATCATATAAATAATGAAAAATTATCTATTTTGTTCAATATTCAAAAGGTAGCTATAAATATTACTAAGATTTTCAATGTCACTTTTCTTATTCATACTATTATTTGCCTTGTTGATTTCAACCATTTCAAGAAAATATCTTTTAGACATATTTTGTTCAGTATGTAGAACTTTAGCTTCATTAAATAACATTTTATGGCCTGTTTCGATGGAATGCTGTGTTAATGCACATGATTTTTTGTTAAGTTTTATATCACTTTTATGAGATGTGATGCGATTAGTCAAATTTCTAGAGCTGGTACCGATGTAGTTAAGATCACAGTTATTGCATTTTATTTCATAGAATACATTTGATTTTTTTAAGTCAGGTGTAGAATCTTTCAATTTACTATTTAAATTTCCAATCATTTTTATATTTTTCTGTGTTATCTTTATATTAGTTTCATTTTTGAAAAGTTTTATTATGTTCTTTGATAAATTTTCAATATTTGGAATTGATAGGTAATTAATATTATCTACATTTGTATTCCTATCTGTTTCATTGCTAGAGATATTATCATGAATAGTTCTATCAGAAATATTGTTGAAAAGAATTCTATTTAGAAGTGATTTAGGATAAGAATTTTCTAATAAGATATCACGTAAAATTCTTAAATTTTTTTGTTTTAAAGAAGGGTGAACTAGTTTTTCAATTCTATTTTTTAAACAAATAATGAGATTAATTTTCATTTTCTTTGTATGAAAAGAATGATAGTTTATATACCTTCCTGAATTTGTTGGTTTTATATACCAATCGGTAATCAAAGTGTTATCGTTTTTACGGATTATTTTAGTGTCTAAAAATGGAATGCTATTATTTTTTTCAAATTCAACTGTAAATTGTAAATTTTCATTATAACTATTTACTTTTTCTAATATTTCATCTGATTTATTAACTGGTATAGCACAAATTATGTCATCAACAAATTTTTTTAAAAATGGTATATTAAATGATAGTTTTGGGAGAATATCTTCAAGAAGATCATCCATTACATATTGTGCTATTATTGGAGAAATAGTAGCTCCCATTGGTGTGCCAAGAATTTGTTTATAGTAACATCCTTGAAATGAAAAATAACTTGAGTTAAATATAAAGTCGATTATTGATAAGAATTTATTTTGTGGAATGTTACAATAATCTTTAATTTCATTCCATCTCTTGATGATACTATTCGTTACTAATTTTATAGGAATATTACTGAATAAGGATACAACATCTAGACTGATTAATATGTAATCTGGTGGAAGTTGTTTTTCATTTATGAATGAAGAAAAATCAAATGAATCTTTGATATAAAAATTATTTTCAAAGTTATATGCGTTGGTTAGAATATCGGTTATCATTTTTGCTATTTTACTGTTTGGTGCATTAATTGAAGAAATAATAGGTCTGAGTTTCATTGTGGGTTTGTGAATTTTAGGTAGGCCATAATATTTAGGTGATACTGAACTGTATATCATATATTTTTTAGCTTCTTCTTTATTGATCATTTTTAATTTTTTTAAATCTGATATCAAATTATTAGCTTTTTGTTGTATAGTTACAGTAGGATCTCTATTAAGTTTGATATATGAGTTAGGGTCATTGAGAATATCATAAGATTTTTCAAGATATTCTTCTTTATTCATAATTACTGTGATATTACCTTTGTCTGATTTTGTTAGAATAAGATTTGGATTGTTTTTAAAAAAAGTTTTAGTTTTTTGGTATATAGAGTTCAAAAAATGATTATTGTTAAGAGGTTTTTGGAAAAAATTAGTAATCATGTTAGTTATTTTTGCTCGGAAAATATTTTTCTTTTCATGATTGAATCCAGTGATTAGGCATTCTATATCAGATAGTAATTTAGCAATTGATATGTCTTTTGTAGTTGGTGGTAAGCTGAATTTATAACCTAGGGCAAGGAAATGTTTAATGTCTTCTGGTATATCAATATTAGTGAGATTTTTTAACCAGTTTTCATTTATTATGATTTCTTCATATGAACATAGTTTTAACCGTTTTATTTTGTTAATATTTTTTATTTTGATTTCATTGAAAATCTTATTGTAATAATTTGATATCAGATTTAAAAAAATTAAAAATGATCAATAAAGAAGAAGCTAAAAAATATATGATATACAGTTCAGTATCACCTAAATATTATGGCCTACCTAAAATTCACAAACCCACAATGAAACTCAGACCTATTATTTCTTCAATTAATGCACCAAACAGTAAAATAGCAAAAATGATAACCGATATTCTAACCAACGCATATAACTTTGAAAATAATTTTTATATCAAAGATTCATTTGATTTTTCTTCATTCATAAATGAAAAACAACTTCCACCAGATTACATATTAATCAGTCTAGATGTTGTATCCTTATTCAGTAATATTCCTATAAAATTAGTAACGAATAGTATCATCAAGAGATGGAATAAAATTAAAGATTATTGTAACATTCCACAAAATAAATTCTTATCAATAATCGATTTTATATTTAACTCAAGTTATTTTTCATTTCAAGGATGTTACTATAAACAAATTCTTGGCACACCAATGGGAGCTACTATTTCTCCAATAATAGCACAATATGTAATGGATGATCTTCTTGAAGATATTCTCCCAAAACTATCATTTAATATACCATTTTTAAAAAAATTTGTTGATGGCATAATTTGTGCTATACCAGTTAATAAATCAGATGAAATATTAGAAAAAGTAAATAGTTATAATGAAAATTTACAATTTACAGTTGAATTTGAAAAAAATAATAGCATTCCATTTTTAGACACTAAAATAATCCGTAAAAACGATAACACTTTGATTACCGATTGGTATATAAAACCAACAAATTCAGGAAGGTATATAAACTATCATTCTTTTCATACAAAGAAAATGAAAATTAATCTCATTATTTGTTTAAAAAATAGAATTGAAAAACTAGTTCACCCTTCTTTAAAACAAAAAAATTTAAGAATTTTACGTGATATCTTATTAGAAAATTCTTATCCTAAATCACTTCTAAATAGAATTCTTTTCAACAATATTTCTGATAGAACTATTCATGATAATATCTCTAGCAATGAAACAGATAGGAATACAAATGTAGAAAATATTAATTACCTATCAATTCCAAATATTGAAAATTTATCAAAGAACATAATAAAACTTTTCAAAAATGAAACTAATATAAAGATAACACAGAAAAATATAAAAACGATTGGAAATTTAAATAGTAAATTGAAAGATTCTACACCTGACTTAAAAAAATCAAATGTAGTCTATGAAATAAAATGCAACAACTGTGATCTTAACTACATCGGTACCAGCTCTAGAAATTTGACTAATCGCATCACATCTCATAAAAGTGATATAAAACTTAACAAAAAATCATGTGCATTAACACAGCATTCCATCGAAACAGGCCATAAAATGTTATTTAATGAAGCTAAAGTTCTACATACTGAACAAAATATGTCTAAAAGATATTTTCTTGAAATGCTTGAAATCAACAAGGCAAATAATAGTATGAATAAGAAAAGTGACATTGAAAATCTTAGTAATATTTATAGCTACCTTTTGAATATTGAACAAAATAGATAATTTTTCATTATTTATATGATTATTTCATAAAAATTAAATTCACTTCTATCAAAGTCAAAATATAAGAAATTATTTGTCAAAGTCATTTTCACAGGTTATAATCTAACCTTATTTACTTTTCTATTAACGTCAAAAACAAATTATCTGTCAAAGTCATTTTATAAGGTTATAATCTAACCTCAAATTCAAACTTCATTAAATAATTATAAAGTAACCTGAAAAAAATTAAAATAACTAAGTAACGAACAAACAAATTATGTATCGATTTGTCTTATGTGAAATATGACATCAAGTATATTATAATTATATTTATTTTTACATTTACAAATTTTTTAATGATTATTTATATTGAATTTACTTAAAATATTTTACATGTAAGTACTTATATTTATTACTCTATTTTTAAATCATATTTATATTTGTATATGTATTATAGTGCCCTGAAGAAGTGTCAAAAGGACACGAAAGCTTGGCGGCATTTTGTAAATAAAAGATCTTCGCCTTGATTCCTTGGACTGAAATCCCCGTTATCCCCACCTATATATATATATATATATATATATATAACAAGATGTACGAGTAGTGCGTGACATATGATATATATATATATATATATATATATATATATATATATATATATATATATGTATATATATATATATATATATATTTAAATATATTTATTTCATATGTATGTATGTTGGTTTTTCTCTTTAAAACAAAACCAGACTCGTCAGTAAAACATTAGTATCTTAAAAAATTCCTATTCAGGTTTGATTTGTCTATCATAATTTCGCAGAAAAATTGTCTATTAAAATAGACTCAAAAAGTTCATGCACATCATGAAGTTTATAAGCATTGAAGCCGTTTTGTCTTAGAACACTGTGTACTTTGAAAATACTAACATTTAAATATCGTGCCACGCGTCTAGTGGTAGTCTTAAAGTTTTCGACAAAAGCCAACAAAATGGACAGATCAATCTCCAATAATGGTGTTCGATTTCTTCGTGGGTGTTCCGGTTTGAGGCACTCCATTGTTTCAAATTGTTTAAGAATTTTATGTATCTGGTGATGCGATACATCAGTCTGACCGTTGGACATATTAAATAAAAATTGTTTAATATCGCGACTACTGGACCGCCATAATACATATGAACAATTGGCACAGTTTCTTCACGAGTGAGTATTTTACAAAATAAATAATAACTAACTGATAAAAACTAAAAACTACTATAAATATAAACAATAAAATGAGTTAAATAATGGGAAAACACGAACAATTTTAAATGAAATTATAACTGATATAATAAATTAAAAATATCGACAAACGAAACACTAAATTACTCACAAGTACACTAAAATAACGAATCTAATCGCTTCACAAAAACTTATTTGCTCCAGAGATTACAAATTGTCAAGAATGAAAATGACATTATTTGGAAGGCTCCCTATTAGATGTTGCTTTTTAAAATTGATACTAAATTGTCTGAACTTTTCTTTGAATAAATACATTTTTGATACAAATAACTTTCCTCTATTTTGAAATTAATGTTTTTCCGATAAAAATTGTAAAAAAAAGAACTAAAAACAAAAAACTTCGTCACAGCGTGGGATCGAATCGTCATCCACCACATTCAACTTTCAAATTTCCCGTACCAAATACCAACTCGGCCATCTCGATCCCGGTTGTTTGTATTTGAAGGTGATATAAAAATGGCGTACGACTTTTAAAAACATAATTATGCATTTTCTCATTAAACCAGACCGAATTTAAGAAAATTAAAAGTACACTTAAATTTAATTTTTGTGACCTTCTCAAATCTGTCATAATTGGTCACGAACGCTATTTGGTAAAAAAGTTAGCTCGCGTTTGACAGTTTTGTACAGGAAACCCCATGTTGCATTATATAAATAACACAAAGTGTATATGCATAAATGTCTAGAATGTAATGCTGTCTATTTGGCTCAAATCCTTAAAAATTTGGAAACTAGATACAGTAAACACTTACGAGCGTACAGATAAAGGAACAAGAACTGGATTTTCTTGAAGAGTTAGAAATTAGAAGATACATAAGAGACCCACAATATGAAGTCGTCAATGAACAGATAAATCTAGGGAGCTCTCCACTTGCTGTCTTCATAAGTAGTATTGTAAAGATCAGCATTAGTTTCCCTGGTTTTCTATATCATTGCACAGTTATACTGATCTTAAGTGCGAAAGTCATATCCAGGATATCCCCATGGGGCTAATAATATCGTAGCTTTAGTATTTGAAATATCATATATTCTTCTTGTTTCTATCCATATATATTGAAACAATCACAAGGTAAGTCACTTCTTGGTCTAGCCAAAATAATTATTAAACATCAGATAGGCTTCACATGAAATGTAAGTTCTGTCAATCTGACGATGATAGCGATGTCGAAACAATTGTTAAATTTTTTAGAACTATCACCATTTTTTCAATATTGTGGAATTATTTATAAACGGTTATTTTCATTTTAAAAAAGTGATATGTGTAGATTCCACAGAATAAGCGTCGGAACAGTGAATTTCACCAAAGATAAACTGATTCTCATAAAAGGTAAAAAAATATTTGAGAAGATAGTTTCGTTCTTAAAAGACACTCTCTTGATGACTAGAATCGAATTTGATCCGAAGAGTTCTGTTTTCTCATTAGAGCGGAAGTTCATCAGCCGATAGTACTTATCGTAATTAGGCAACAACGATGGCAGATTGCCGACAAGCCTAAGGTCTACTTTTCAATGTAACACTTACATAATAAGTGATTCATAAGTTATACATGTCTGATAAAAATACATTAAATATTCTATATGTGTTATCTCGAAGTCGTAAGGACAGTGTGCAAAAGGAAATGGGTCAAGGAGAAGACTGATATGTTGAATACATATTCATTTAAAAATGAATAAAGCATAAGGAAAACTGAAGCAAATTGATCATGAAAAGATTCATGTATAACGCTTAATGTATGAACATCCACATAGATTCGTTATATACTGTTTGTTATCAATCAGTTACGAGGATTGAATGAAAAGTTTCCGATCTGAACACGAAGATGACAGAACTATTTAGCAAAAGTTGAGGAATGTGTTGATATTTTAAGATATATCAATACTTTTATCAAGAAAAATAGTAGATGTCTTTAATTGAGGTCCATCTTTTGAAATAATTTCGAACTATACAGAGTGTTGCATAACTGTGTTTCAAACCAAACATTTCATTATTTAATTGAAAACCTATGTATATCATACAGAATTCGGATTACTCACATTTTTTTGAAGCTTTTCACATCAGGTTTTATTACGTTATACAGCGTCCTTCAGGAGGTATGGACACATTCGTATGAAAATCGTAGGTAAATCATCGCTGAGCAGCCTTATTGCACGTTATAGAAAAAACATTTATTTTACCTAAGAGAATTTCGTAATATCATGCAATATCACCTTATTCGATAAAATTTTAATGATTTCCTCTATTGTATACTGGGAAACTGAAACGTTTCATTTTCTCTCTTCTTTCAAATGGAACACCCTGTATTTTATAGCACAAATAGAATCTTCGGTTTTGTAATTTTACTTTTATTTATTGTGGGAAATACCCCACATAAAAAGTTGCAGAGACGCTAACGGCGGAAAAGTTTGACAAAAGTTTATTCTAGGATGGCAAAAACTAAGGACGGTATTTATTAGATGCTAAGTTATTACAGAAATGCTGTTTAAGAATGTAAATTCTTTGTATTTTAATACCATTGTTATATTCAAGAAAAATGTAATGAAATATTTGGAGTCTTATTCTCTTCTTATTGTTGATAAAGTTTGAATGGGAGTGCCGAAGAAAACTTGATGAATTAGGCAAGAATTACAGGGTCTCTTTCGTCTGGGTTCCTGGCCACTCGGGAATCACGGGAAATGAAGAGGCCAATACACTTGCCAGAAAAGGAGCACAAATGCACTTTATTGGACTGGAGCCTTTCTGTGGTGTAGCAAAATGCTCCTACATGAAAGAGTTTCGGAAGAAAGAGGAAACCGAAAGAGAAGCACTCTGGTGGTGCCTTTCCGGGTTGGAACATTCCAAAAAGTTCCTGTGGAACTTTGACAGTGCTAGATCCAAAAAATATTTGGACCTCAGTAAAGATAAGCTACATCTCCTCACGGGCTTTCTTACAGGACACTGTCGCCTTAGGAAGCATTTAATGAGAATAGGTCTAGTAGAGATTGACGAGTGTAGATTATGTGTGGAGGAGGATGAAACTCCGGATCACCTAGTTCTGGAATGCCTTGCCATTGCAAGCCAACGCAAGAAATGCTTCGGACAAGGAACTTGTAAGAGTGAGGACCTAACCTCGTTGAAGCCGTCCCAAATACTAGAGTTCAATAGAACCTTGGAACTGGGAGGCGAGTTGTAGTGGTAGCGATAACAGCTCTGATAGGAGGGGCACAATAAACCTTTGGTTTCAGTGCACTGTAACCCCGTTAAAATCTAATCTAATCTAATCTATTGTTGATAAAATTATAAAACCTTGAAGTATAATCATTTTGACCAAAATATGTTAAGAATAACAATTTTATTGTTCCACGTTGAAATATTCACGTACCATTTATGTTAATAGTTTGTTACGTATTCATTGAAATCCTATCCTTTTGTACACTCATATTTGTCGTCCATTGATAATCTAGCTATTGTATATACCCGCTTGCAAATAACCAACTGTGGAAAAGAACTTCCTCCAATGATTACTAACATTTATGAAGCCACACCCTCTGAAAAATTTGTATTTAAGGAATGGCTTCAGACATAAGTTCTACCTTTCAACTTTTAGATCTTTGAGATCCCACATCTATTCAGCAACTAAATAACATCTAGTCAAAAGTATCAAATATTTATTGCTTCTTAGAAAATGCGTATTCAAATAAAATTGAGTTAAGTTTGTTATCTCTAAAATTGTTACCGGATTTTGTGCATGGGAAATTATTTGTTGTGTGAATGAATATGAAAATCTCTTTTATTCAACGTCTACGTATCCAAAGACCACGAGTAGGAAACCAGCCAAAATATAGAACACCTTCTACTAATAGCCCGACTTGTAAGATAGTCTAACTGGCGGAATACGACGGGTATGTACTAAGTTCCCTCCGATTACGTACATGACCCTTAGATGCGCATTTGACAGCATATATTCGTGCGAGTGGGATTTAACATGATATGTTTTTCCGAGAAACAAGATTAATCTGCACAGCATAGCAAATCAAGAGTTCAAACAGATGTTGTGAATAAACAAGGTATTAAAACATTTTCTGCATACTTTAACAAACACTTTTGTTACAAATTTAAATACTGTAAACCATTTATTTCTTTTTGTCACTTAATATTGTCTTATTTTTCTTTAAAATACAAATCATTCAAAAGGTATAAGTCATTGTTGCTATTATATCCAAAACGTTAATTGTCATAATCACATTGTATTTATCATGTAGTATTTGTCACATTGATATATATTTTCAAATGAAACATTTGTCATGCCGTATAGGTATATTTTTATGAAAATGTCTCGACTTATATTTTATTTTATCGCATTTAATTTATTTATACAAGTTGAAACAAACTTTCGGTACAAAATCATACAAATAATTTTACAATTTTAACTAAAATATGGAACAATTCAAAAAATCAAGGTCAGCCGCTAAGGCACAAATCACGCGGCCTGAAAATTTGCAACAGTTAAATCTGACCGCCGCTAATTTAAATATTACAGAAATTTCACATCGTATTAAGAATTTAGAAAAACAATTTGAATAGTATAGTTCTGCTCATGACGAAATAGATTATTTAGTCTCCGAAAATAATGATCTCGTTGACAACGAGGACCGTGATGCATTCGAAAACTCTTATATTCAATTATTGGTACAATTTGAAGGAAGAAAACAAAGGTCTCAACTTCCAATGTCGCAAAATTCTGAGCAGGCTAATCACAATCACGTATCGCGAAATATAAAATTGCCAGAAGTCAATGTAAATTAATTTTCAAGTAATCTTCTAAAATACAAAAGGTTTATAGATCGTACGGTCGTATGGTACCAATAAAATAGACATAATACAGTGTGGGGTACATTTGTACTCTAAGCTTGAATGCAGTTTTATTCTTTCCTAATTTCATTATTTTGTAGTTTAACACACAACTTGTTTCTTGGAGTGAAAAGCACACACAAAACGATTACAGTGACTGCAGAGAGTACCGCTCTAATTCGTGATGTTCTACTACATTTGTATTTGCCAACTCGGGAAATATATCAATAATATGGTTTCTAATAGTTGTATGCATATTTTTTTCTGTCTAACATCATCTGATACCATTGCCATCGATCAACGATTCTCCGAGCTCCAGCAATAATTTTCTACGGCAATCTTTAGTAGCTGATTTATTTAGAAATTTTAAACTCCATAAAATAAATGCATTATTTCCATAAATATCCACTAGTTGTCCAAATATTGCCATTGTCCATCTATAAGTGATTCTACGTGCTGAATACTCTTTACCCATTTTATCAGTGGTATCTGCGGCGCCCTTTGTTTCACAAGTATTATAATGATGTGTTATATCTGGTTTAAATTTACTATCTGCTCCAGAAACTGCATCATAATGGTGTTCTGTAGACAGTAGTAGGACCACCTTGGATTTACTGGGAACATAAGATATCAAGATATGGTCGTCTCTGAAAGCAAACATGGAAGAGAAATCAGATTCTGTGGAATTCGAACACAAATCATCCCCATTTCTTGCGGGTCGAGTATTAAAAGACATTGCAATCAAAAATTCTCAATTTCCTAAATCTTCGACATCTGTTTTAAATTAAACTTATCTGGTTGACATATTAAGCGGGGACCATACTGTTTAAAATCCCTTTTAAACTTAGTGATTCTCATTCTACAAATCTAACAATTCATATATTTTCAATATCGGCTGTTACAAACGATCCCGAAACGAATAGGAAAAAACGCTAGTTTTTTGCTAGCCCTAGCCGGCTGACGTTCATTTCACATTTTATATTTCTTCTTCCATGAACCGTCTAACAGTAAGCATGTAGTTCGCCACCATAATTAGTTAAAGTAGTGTTTTTAGTGAATTAAGGAATCAAGCAAGTAAGATTAGATTTTCTTCAGTTGTATTCACTGGCATAAAATTGATGCCAGTTGAACATTCAACAATATTGTTATATAATTAAATTAATTACATTATACATTGTTGCCGGCTCTCTTCCATTAGTGTTACTAGATTTGTGTGTTTGTAATAACCTTATACTTAATTATTGATAGATTTGGAGGGAAAATATTTCAGTAAATTGTTTACTAAGTGAAGTGATATAAACATCCGGTCACTTCTGGTTTTTGTACACCTTTTCCTGATTCCTAGTCAATTGACTAATAAATCGTAATATAAGGTATATTAATATTATGTCTCGCTTTCATTGGTTTCTTATTACTCCCGTTTGACTTTCAAACCGTCTCTAACGGTCAATTTAGAGTGGTCCTACGAGAACAAAATGCATTTAGCTATTGCATCGCTCAAGGATATGATGTTGAATTTCTTCTCATACCATCGAACCAGCGCAGAATAAATCGAAGTTTTTTATTACCTTTTTCTACATATTCTTTTTGGTCCTTCGCGCCGGATAGAGTTCCTAAAGCTAAGAGCCTCTTCCTATGTCTATTTCAAATATTGAAATCCAAGGTTACAAAACCAGAAGGTCTACGTCGCGGAAATTAAGTTATAAATTTACATCGCGAGTGGAACATTATTCTCAAGCTAATCTTCATAATTACCAGTTGAATACCGGTATATCGTGTATTTAAATCCATTTTCGCAATCGTTGTTTTACGAACTCTGTATTCAGCCAGTCCTATATTTCGGAATATTTGGAAGAACCGGCAACCTCGATTTCAGGACAGTCGTTCGACCAGAACAACTGAGGTAGCTATCGCATGCCGGCAATTGTTTTTCTAGCCGTCAGAAAGAAAAAACTGCACTCTTCAGAGAATATTTCAGCAAGTGTTCGAAGGAGAATATTTGTTTTTATCTACATTCAATGGAATGTGGGTTTTACGGAACTGTAACATTTATTCATAAAAAACTCTTTGTAATATTATATTATCATTATATTTGTCTACTGGGTCATTTGTATCTATTATAGGATTAGATTTTTCTTATTGATGCGAAAAAGAAATATTTACTATATTTAGATTCTTTCTCTATCTACGCCAATATTGTTGAATACTTAATTTTTCCATCCCCATTTATACAAAACAGTTATTTGCCATATTTGATTTCTCTCGATATTATACGCTAATGTCGTTTTGATAATTTGTGAATTATTTTTTGAAAATTTGTTTCATTGATTTTATACAATTTATTGGCTATTCTTGATTTTTTTGCTATTTACGAATACTTTGTGTTTTATTTATCAACAGTTTATTTGATATTGATATCAAAAACTTATTTGCTAGACATGTTTGATTTTTTTCGCTATTGACACAAATGTTGTTAAAATAATATGTGAGCGATTTATCGTCAATCGATTTGATACAAAATATTTAATTCAATATTTGGTTTTTCTTGTTAATTTTGCTTATGAGTGTGTGTGCTATATTTAGTAAAAATCTATTTGATTAATTCAATATTGAAAATTTATACGCCATTTTACTTTGTTAGTTGTTTATCAACAATTTATTTGACCAATTTGACATGACGAATAAACGTCATATTTGATTATCATGGCTATTTACGCCATTCCTTTGTTTTTTATTATTATTAGTGCTATTCATGCAAACATTGTTTGAACAATTTGTGCATTACTTTTGAGTAATCCATTTGATAGGTATTTGTTTTTCTTCCGCCAATTTACGCCAAACTGTGTAAGTATATGCGTGTCGCAAATGATTTGCTACAAACGCTAATTTGATGTATTTCAATGATTTAGTCGCATTATCCGAGTTAAATAAAACCGTTCATCATTTTCTCGTAGTTTGCCGTTACAGTGATTGAATACATACTTTGTTCAAAATGTCTGAATTAAAGCATCTCAAAAATAAACTTAGAGGCTGTAAAGCACAGCTTAGTCGATTAGAAAATTTTATAAATAATTTGGACGGTAGCGAGGAGGCTCATCTATTATCGGTTAAGTTGAATAGTCTTATAGGTTATTACGAAAGCTATCGCCAAATAGAAGGCGCAATTATTTCATTAACTGATGAGGAAGCCTCTTCGGAAGGTACATCTGAGGAGGATGCCAATTCAGATCGGTTTGAATTCAATATCGCCAAGCTTGAATCACGTCTTGATAAATTCAAATATAATTCGGAAGCCGTACTGGAAACCAGCGCTTCCAACGTATCTTTACCTAAAATTAATAATAAACCCTTTTCGGGGGATGCCTCAGAGTGGCATTCTTTTTTTGATTTGTTCTCCGCTCTAGTATTGAATAACTCAAAGCTCAAGTCAGAAGGAGAAAAGTTTTATTATCTAAAATCATTGTTGTGCAATCAACCTTTGCAATTAATAGATTCTTTGAGCGTGACAAAGCAAAATTTAGAAGTTGCTTTAACCATTTTGAAGGGTACGTATGACAATCAGGTCACTTTATTACATACTTTGAATTAAACATTGGTGGAACAGAAACCCGTAACGAAAAGTAATCCGACGGAGCTTCGAGAATTTTATATTACAGCGAAGAAAACGCTAGACTTAATTAGAAATGTAGGATTAACTTCCGAAGTGAATTTCGAGTCGCTTATAGTTTTCTTGCTTGAACAGAAACTAGACTTTCAATCAAGGAAAGAGTTTGAAGGTAGTAGGGATGCTGCAAAAACTCCTTATTGTGACAATTTCTTTCAGTTCCTCAAAAAACGATACACTATGTTAGAGGGCTTGAACTTGTTCGATAATAATAGGTCCGTTAAACCTCTTGATCAACCTAGAGCAAAAGTGAATCTTTTCAGTCGTATCGATAATTCCAATAGTAACCATACTTCTCATGCAAACAATTTTCGTAGTTCCAATAGTAATAACTACCAAGCTAAAACTTCATGTCCATGCTGCTCTGAGCCAAATTACACGCTACATAAATGTAGAAAGTTCCTCTCCCTAAAACCCCAGGAAAGGTACCAGTTAGCCAAATCTAAAGGTTTATGTCTAAATTGTCTTGGCTCCCAACATTTGTTTGCGTACTGCAAATCTTTGAAACGCTGTTTGAGTTGCAACAGACCACACCATTCCTTTTTGCACTTCGAATCTAGTCCAAACGGCCATTCACATGAACAACGTAATAACCCTAGTAATGCTGAAACCAGGACAAATAGTCGTCAACCAAATAATGTAAATTTTGAATCCAGAAACTCTGTAAATAGGTCAAACAATAATTCTAGCTTCGTCACCACCAGAAACCAATAAGAGCCCTGATAACTTAGTTGCACCAGAGGATAATGTAACTTCCTTTTCCACAATGTTTTTCTCACACAAAATTGTTCTTTCACCTAAGCCCTTGTAGACGTTTTTTGTGCAAAAGGTCGGGTAATTGTCGCCCGTGCGTTATTAGATTCGGCCAGTCAAATGAGTGTAGTTTCTTCGCATTTAACAAGTTGTTTGGGCATAAATAGACAGTCAAGAACTGTCAATATTGTTGGCCTGGGTGGCAAATCTTGTACGCAAAGTTTTGACTCTATCCAGATTTTATTCGGTTTCCAAGTCTATCTGTATCTTGTGCGGTCATTGAAAAGATTACTGATAAACTGCCCCAGTTCTCAGTTTCAACGGAAAAACTTAAATTTCCAAAAAATGTTAGGATCGAGTTAGCTGATCCTACCTTTTTTCAGCTAGGCCAAATAGACATTTTGATTGGAGCTGACATAAACTTTAGCTTATTACGTAATGAAAATTTCAGTTTGGGTATCGATATGCCCTCGTTAGTAAACACACACTTAGGTTATGTAATTGCTGGACCAATCTCTCCATCAGTGGCTGACAAACAGTCGTCCCAAAACAATTTTATGTTGTCCTTTTTATCCATACAAGATGAAACCTTGAACAGTACTGAGAATCTTTCTCAGCTTGTAGAAAAATTCTGGGAAATTGAAGACGTGCCCAAAGAATTGGGGTCGTTTGAAATAGAAGATCAAATTGCAGAAAACCTCTTCCTGTCTACTACGCAAGTTTAACCTTCCGGCAGATTCCACGTTGATATGCCGCTTTCCACTGACAAAAATAATGAACTGGGACAATCTTTTTGTATGGCAAGGCAGAGATTTTTCGCACTAGAGAAAAAATTTTTACAAAATTTCAAGTTTTTTGAATCTTATAAATATGTAGTCGAATATTTGACAATGAACCATGTCAAAGTAATACCTTTGAATTTAATGAACCGTTCCGGTACTGAATTCAAATATTTTATCTCTCATCGGGCAGTACTACGAGAGGAATGCGTGTCCACCAAATTGAGAGTTGTAATGGACTTTTCTGCAAAAACTGACTCTGGAATAGCTCTTAACGATTTAACTCTTGAAGGCTACCAAGTTCAACCTAACTTATTTGATATATTATGCCGATTTCGATATTTTCGCTTTGTCCTCTCTACAGATATCAAAATGATGTATAGAATGATTGACATCAACCCGGAGCAACGCCACTTACAGAATATTTTGTGGCGCGATGACCTATCCGACTCATTCAAATGTATTGAGTTATCCAGTCTTAGTTTCGGACAGAATTGTGCTCCATTTTTGGCCACCCGTGTTCTTAAGGAAATAGCTTCGAGAAATCCGGAGTGTTTAGGAGCTCAAAATGCGCTTTTGAATCAAAAATATATGGACGATATTTTGAGCGGTACTAATGACTACCGTAACCTAGATAAATTGTACATAGAAATAAACCAAGTCCTAAACCGACACGGTTTCGAGCTACATAAATGGAAATCAAACTCTGTCGCATTTTTGAACAAGCAATCGCTAGTTTCCAAGTCTGAACTAGATCTCAACTTAACTGAATCCGGTAAAATTTTGGGTTTAAAGGGGAATTCCGTTTCTGATACGTTGAATATAAAAACTTTAGTAGCCCCAAATATGCCCATCATAACCAAACGTATCATATTATCAATTCTAAGTAGCGTTTATGACCCATTAGGAGTTATTAATCCTTTAGTGGTTTCAGGCAAACTGATTATGCAAAAACTCTGGCAATTCAATCTGGGCTGGGACTCTCCCATTTCTGATGCAGATATCTTACAAAAGTGGGAAAAATTGTTATCACTCCTATAGGAAATAAATAATGTATTTATTCCACGACGATTAGTTGAAGACAAAAAAGTCGTTTCCATATCCCTCCACGGGTTCTCTGATGCAAGCCAAGTAGCTTACGGTGGTTGCATTTATTTAGTAGTTATTTACTCCGACCATTCTAGGTCATCTCGTTTAGTCGCTGCCAAGTCGAGAGTAAATCCACTGAAAAAGGTGTTGACAGTTCCTAAGCTAGAACTCTGTGCTATGGAGTTGGTCTCCAAACTAGCTAATCGAATAGTTCAAATTTTTTCTAGTTTAGTTCAATTTGATAGTCTTAATCTTTGAAGTGATTCTCTTGTTTCTCTTAGCTGGATAAAGCATACAGCAAGTAAATTTTCACCTTTTGTATCCCGACGAGTTCTCACCATTCAAGAAAATAGTTCAAATTTCATTTGGAGACACGTTAATACTCATCTTAACCCTGCCGACAGCTTATCTAGAGGTTGTTTTCCAGAAAAGAGCAGAATGCTTTGGTTTAATGACCCTCATTTTCTTATAGAAACCGATAAATTTGATTCATTAGACACTTTTCGTATGGTCGAAAGTTCACCGGAAACGAGAAAGGTAAATTTAGTTGGTTTATTATCACAGGAAAGCTTTTGGAATTCAATCTTGAATGAATATTCGACATTTAGAAGACTACACCGCGTAATTGCCTTTCTACTTCGATTTGCCGCGAAGGTTCGGCGACTTTCAGCAGAAAGTGGAACTCTTTTGTCGGTCGAAGAACTGAAATCAGCCCATGACTTTATAATTAGACAGATTCAGAAAGAGTGCTTTTCGGAAGAAATTGGTTTGTTGAGGAATAAAAAACCTATTCAAAATAAGCTTTTATTACCACTTAACATTTTCCTCGATGAATCTGGACTATTACGGGTCGGAGGACGTTTGCAGTACGCCGATCTAAATTATGACCAGAAGCACCCGATATTGTTACCATCCAATCATTTTGTTGTAAGTTTGTTAATCTCGCAAGAGCACAAACGTCTAGGGCATAGTGGTTCTCAAAATGTTCTCGGAAACCTTCGCAGGCGATATTGGCCACTGGAAGGAGTTCGTCAAGTGAAAAAGATTTTGAGAAAATTTGTACTGTGTCATAGATTTGACACTCAAATGGGCACCCAGATTATGGCTCCATTACCTCCAGATAGAGTTCAGATTTCCCGACCGTTTTCTAAGTGTGGAGTTGATTTTGCCGGCCCTATTCAAACACGTTATTCACATCTGAACAAATCTCCTTTATTGAAATCTTACCTAGCCATTTTTATTTGCATGGTCACTAAGGCTGTGCACATTGAGGTCGTCAGTGATCTCTCAACTCAATCTTTTGTAGCCGCTCTTAAAAGATTTATTGGGCGAAGAGGAAATCCAAATACTATCTATAGCGACAATGGAACAAATTTCATTGAAGCTAACAATCAGTTGAAAGAAATGGCTTCTTTTTTCCGCTCTCACGAGAGTTTTAACCACATTCAAACCTTCCTGAGTCATAATGAGATCTCATGGAAGTTTATCCCAGCCCGCAGCCCACACTGGGGAGGTTTATGGGAGGCGGCCGTTAAAAGCGCCAAATCCCACCTAGTCCGTTTGCTAGGAATGTCTGTTTTCACATACGAACAGATATCCACTATTCTAATTCAAATTGAAGCCATTCTAAATAGCAGAACTCTGTTTCCTCTTTCTTCTAACCCAAACGACCTCTTACCCTTAACCCCTGGTCATTTCCTAATTGGAGCACCTTTGACTGCCTTTCCAGAAAGGGATGTCTGTGAAACTTCCTTAAACCGCTGATCATTTTGGGCAATATGTACCCGCGTCCAGCAAAGTTTTTGGCGTAAGTGGTCCATTGATTATCTTAACCAACTCCAGCATAAGCCTAAATGGAAAAAACATGCTGAAAATTTCAAAATCGGAGATCTAGTATTAGTAAAGTCAGAAGATAGACCTCCGCTCAATTGGCCGCTGGGCAGAATAACGGAAGTTCTCACAGGAAAGGATGATAAGGTCCGAGCAGTCAAACTCAAGACTGCCGATGGTGAATACACCAGACTCATCGTAAAATTAGCACCGCTTTCCTTTAGCGAATTCAATGCTGTTGTATTATAATTATTACACTTTAAATTGTTTAAACTATAGTTTAAACCTTGCCCCTCCCAGTTTGTTTAAAATCCCTTTTAAACTTAGTGATTCTCTTTCTACAAATCTAACAATTCATATATTTTCAATATCGGCTGTTACAAACGATCCCGAAACGAATAGGAAAAAAACGCTAGTTTTTTGCTAGCCCTAGACGGCTGACGTTCATTTCACATTTTATATTTCTTCTTCCTTGAACCGTCTAACAGTAAGCATGTAGTTCGCCACCATAATTAGTTGAAGTAGTGTTTTTAGTGAATTGAAGAACCAAGCAAGTAAGATTAAATTTTCTTCAGTTGTATTCACTCGCATAAAATTGATGGCAATTGAACATTCAACAATATTGTTATATAAATTAATTATTTACATTCTACATCGTTTCCGGCTCTCTTCCATCAGTGTTACTAGATTTGTGTGTTTGTAATAACTTTATATTTAATTACTGATATATTTGGAGGGAAAATATTTCAGTAAATTGTTTACTAAGTGAAGTAATATAAACATCCGGTCACTTCTGGTTTTTGTATACCTTTTCCTGAATCCTAGTCAATTGACTAATAAATCGTAATATAAGGTATATTTATATTATGTCTCGCTTTCATTAGTTTCCTATTACTCCCGTTTGACTTTTGAACCATCTCTAACGGTCAATTTAGAGTGGTCCTTCGAGAACAAAATGCATTTAGCTATCGCATCGCTCAAGGATATGTAGGAACGGAAAAATATGATGTTGATTTTCTTCTCATACCATCGAACCAGCGCAGAATAAATCGAAGTTTTCTATTCCCTTCCTCTACACATACAATCCTCGACTTGCAAACGTTAGAGACCGAATTACACTCAATTTTAAATCAAAATAATTTTACTTCCTACAAAACAAAAAAGAACGTATCAACTTCCACAATACCGGCAATCGATCATATCGGATCAGTGAAACTTGACCGGAATCTCGATATAAATACCTCAAACAAAGTGTTAGGATTGCAATGGAATCCTAAAACAGATTTTATATATGTAAATATATATATATATATATACATATATATATATATATATATATATATATATATATATATATATATATATATATATATATATATATATATATACAAAAGGACAAATACTATTGAGGTTAGCAGCAAAAGGAAAAGTGTACTATTCTTAGATTTCCAAGCTTTCGCAAATATTTATTTGCATCTTCAGGGAACTACAAAGACAGAGAAAAAAACATAAATTACAAAAACAGTCCGCTACAACAGTTTCATAACTTACGCTAATTTAGAATGTATCCTTGATCTTAACATAAGGACAATCGTTAAACAGTTAAAATTAAAGAAAGAAACAAGTCCAGATTGCATTACAAACACTAACAGTCACATATTAAAATATTTTAAAATCATTAAAAGGTTGAAACATTAAAACAGCGAGAATTCACACAAGCACATGTATCTATTTTAAATTGTATCTAAATTTGAAAACAGAATAAGGACAGGTTCTTCTTTCCTATGAAATAGAAAAGAAAAATTATTAAAAAATTATTAATTACCACGACCATAATGACCTAAACTAAAAACGATCGAAACAATATATACATTTGAATAGAATACGAATACGAGGGAGGTACAATAATTCGGTCGATGTTATGTAGAAATATTGTTAGAATTATTACCAATCTGCTTACAGGAATTTTGCTTGTCTAGAGTCAAGAGGAGAGAGTACAAATTGCTTAAATTTTGAATGTCTGTTTTCTTATTAATACGGAAATCCTCCTGAAAAATGAAGGCCATTTCCAAAAATAATCTTTTACTGTAGTTTCTTTCACATGATAGAATCTTAATCCCTTCAAAATCTATTACATGATCTAAGGAGGAAACATGATTGGCAAGAGAACATCTCTCTGGATGCAGTCTTATATCGCTTCTATGGAGAGATACACGACTAGACAGCTTTTGAGAGGTCTGGCCAATATATGTATGATCACAGCTATTGCAAACAAGTTTATAGACCACATTACTACTATCTAAGGTAGGTATTTTATCTTTTAAAGGACTATAAATCGATTTCCCCAATACGGCACTCCTACAAGCAAACTTAACATTTTGTAAATATTTTGAAAAAATCCTTGTTAGCCTGGGAGTAACCTCCCTAATGTACGGCAAAGAAACAATTGAAATGGTCGATACCCCTTCCGAAGTTGAAAGGGCATCCCGACCAGCTGCACTCGCTTCAACTCCTGAATGCGTCGGGACCTGTGTCAAAACAGAAGATGTGTTAAAAATAATCTTCCTTAGCAATGGTTTGGGATATGCATTATCAAGGAACAAATTGAAGAGTATATCACGATTTTTATTCTTAAAAATGGAATCAGAAAGACTCATAACCCTTGTTGTCATCTGTCTAACCAAGTTTACCTTCATGCTGAATTTATGGTAAGAGTTGTAATTGAGGTATCTCCCAGAGCTACTCAACTTTCTGTACCAATCAATTATAATCACGTTATCCGGTGTCCTGGTAAAAAGAGTGTCCAGAAAAGGCACAGCCATATTATGGTCTTCCACTTCTAGAGTGAACTGGATGTAGGGGTCGTAACTGTTGAAGATAGAAAGGAGATCATCGGTAGAATCCTTAGGACAAGCCAGAATAATATCATCAACATACTTCTTGATGAAAGGGATGTTAAAAGGAAGTACCGGAAGGACCACATCCAACAGATCATCCATGACATAGCAAGCCAGTATAGGAGAAATTGTAGCTCCCATAGGTGTACCAAAAGTTTTTTTATAAAATTTATTATTAAACGAAAAGCACGTAGACTCAAAAAGGAAGTCAATCAACTCAATGAAAGTATCTTTGTCAATATTACACTCAACACTGATTGAGGACCAATGTTTGTGTATTGACCGTACGACAGATTGTAAATAAACATTATCAAACAGCGAAACCACATCCAGACTAACCACAACATAATCATGAGGAAGAACCTTTCTGTTAAATAGTTCAAAAATATGAAAAGAGTCCTTAATGAAATATTCATTATCAGCATTATATGCCCTTGTCAAAATGTCTGTGAGGAAAGTAGCAACAAACTCAGTTGGAGAGTTGATTGATGCAACTATGGGTCTCATAGTTAAAGTAGGTTTATGGATTTTAGGGAGCGCGTAAAATTTGGCTATAAAAGCTATAACAACAAAAAAAAAAAATTGACTTCATATAATTCTGTTATAGCCAAATTTTACGCGCTCCCTAAAATCCATAAACCTACTTTAACTATGAGACCCATAGTTGCATCAATCAACTCTCCAACTGAGTTTGTTGCTACTTTCCTCACAGACATTTTGACAAGGGCATATAATGCTGATAATGAATATTTCATTAAGGACTCTTTTCATATTTTTGAACTATTTAACAGAAAGGTTCTTCCTCATGATTATGTTGTGGTTAGTCTGGATGTGGTTTCGCTGTTTGATAATGTTTATTTACAATCTGTCGTACGGTCAATACACAAACATTGGTCCTCAATCAGTGTTGAGTGTAATATTGACAAAGATACTTTCATTGAGTTGATTGACTTCCTTTTTGAGTCTACGTGCTTTTCGTTTAATAATAAATTTTATAAAAAAACTTTTGGTACACCTATGGGAGCTACAATTTCTCCTATACTGGCTTGCTATGTCATGGATGATCTGTTGGATGTGGTCCTTCCGGTACTTCTTTTAACATCCCTTTCATCAAGAAGTATGTTGATGATATTATTCTGGCTTGTCCTAAGGATTCTACCGATGATCTCCTTTCTATCTTCAACAGTTACGACCCCTTCATCCAGTTCACTCTAGAAGTGGAAGACCATAATATGGCTGTGCCTTTTCTGGACACTCTTTTTACCAGGACACCGGATAACGTGATTATAATTGATTGGTACAGAAAGTTGAGTAGCTCTGGGAGATACCTCAATTACAACTCTTACCATAAATTCAGCATGAAGGTAAACTTGGTTAGACAGATGACAACAAGGGTTATGAGTCTTTCTGATTCCATTTTTAAGAATAAAAATCGTGATATACTCTTCAATTTGTTCCTTGATAATGCATATCTCAAACCATTGCTAAGGAAGATTATTTTTAACACATCTTCTGTTTTGACACAGGTCCCGACGCATTCAGGAGTTGAAGCGAGTGCAGCTGGTCGGGATGCCCTTTCAACTTCGGAAGGGGTATCGACCATTTCAATTGTTTCTTTGCCGTACATTAGGGAGGTTACTCCCAGGCTAACAAGGATTTTTTCAAAATATTTACAAAATGTTAAGTTTGCTTGTAGGAGTGCCGTATTGGGGAAATCGATTTATAGTCCTTCAAAAGATAAAATACCTACCTTGGATAGTAGTAATGTGGTCTATAAACTTGTTTGCAATAGCTGTGATCATACATATATTGGCCAGACCTCTCGGAAGCTGTCTAGTCGTGTATCTCTCCATAGAAGCGATATAAGACTGCATCCAGAAAGATGTTCTCTTGCCAATCATGTTTCCTCCTTAGATCATGTAATAGATTTTGAAGGGATTAAGATTCTATCATGTGAAAGAAACTACAGTAAAAGATTATTTTTGGAAATGGCCTTCATTTTTCAGGAGGATTTCCGTATTAATAAGAAAACAGACATTCAAAATTTAAGCAATTTGTACTCTCTCCTCTTGACTCTAGACAAGCAAAATTCCTGTAAGCAGATTGGTAATAATTCTAACAATATTTCTACATAACATCGACCGAATTATTGTACCTCCCTCGTATTCGTATTCTATTCAAATGTATATATTGTTTCGATCGTTTTTAGTTTAGGTCATTATGGTCGTGGTAATTAATAATTTTTTAATAATTTTTCTTTTCTATTTCATAGGAAAGAAGAACCTGTCCTTATTCTGTTTTCAAATTTAGATACAATTTAAAATAGATCCATGTGCTTGTGTGAATTCTCGCTGTTTTAATGTTTCAACCTTTTAATGATTTTAAAATATTTTAATATGTGACTGTTAGTGTTTGTAATGCAATCTGGACTTGTTTCTTTCTTTAATTTTAACTGTTTAACGATTGTCCTTATGTTAAGATCAAGGATACATTCTAAATTAGCGTAAGTTATGAAACTGTTGTAGCGGACTGTTTTTGTAATTTATGTTTTTTTCTCTGTCTTTGTAGTTCCCTGAAGATGCAAATAAATATTTGCGAAAGCTTGGAAATCTAAGAATAGTACACTTTTCCTTTTGCTGCTTACCTCAATAGTATTTGTCCTTTTGTGTCTTAATTGATCAGCAACGATCATAGGCGTTTATCGCTTTTTTGCTTAATTATATATATATATATATATATATATATATATAATGACTTGAAATTCACAAAAATTGGTGTAAAGTTGGTAGAGATCCCTCAGTGGTAGAGATGGCCTCACTATTCCTGACGACGAGGAATCTGATAATTCAAAAAATGATGAGTGCATGGGATGTGGAGAAAAATATTCCAAGACCACCCGGAAAGATGACTGGATTAAATGTATACATTGCGAGCAATGGTTTCACGATGGATGCAGCAAGTTCGTTGATTTTTGCGATCCCTGTGGAAGAGTAGCTACCAAAAAGAAGGCTTAGCTTATTTTGCTTATTAATTTGTATCGGAGTACATAGACCATCACTACCACCCTGTGTGGGGCATCTCACCCATGCCGTGAGGAAGAGATGGCCAATTACCAAAAAAAATTCTTTATGTTATTTTCGTAGAATAAAATTTGTTTTTCCCATTTGTTTATAAATATATTGAATATAGTTTGTATTACCATGAAACATGCTTATTTTCTGTTAGTAATTATTTTCTTAAAAGTTAGGTCAAGTTAAAAAAGTGGGGCGTCTCTACCAATTTTACCCTACAATATGAGTTGTTTTATATACGTTGTCTCGATGTTATGATCCTTCGGGTGTGATTAATCCTATTATCGTCTCAGGCAATTAACATATGCAAACTCTGTGGTTATTCAAATATTATTGGGACCGTATTATTACCGACTGTATTTTTCTAGCCAAATGGTGACAATTTTTTCTTCAACTCGAATTGATTAAAGCAATATAAATAACCTTGCTAAATACTATCAGCTCATTATCCCACAAAAATTCAAATTCATGGCTTCAGCGATTCTAGTAAAGCAGCCTATTGCTGCAATATCTATTTTTAAACCATTCATCCAAATCATGTTAGTTGCAATGTCATCGCGGTAAAGTTTAGAATCGCACCTATTATAACTACCGTTCCAATTCCCAAACTCGAGCTTTGTGCTATGTATCTATTGGCCAAGCTCACCGCAAAAATTATAAATATATTCGAATCTCAAATTTCATTCGAATACATAAATCTATGGTTCAATTTCCAAATTGCCCTGTCGTGGTTACAGGTGCACCCTTCAAATGGGATACGTATGTTAGTAACCGCGTATCTACATCTATAGAATCATAGTGTACGACGTTTATAATATTCCCAAGTTTTACTGAGTTACAGAGTTCCATGGTTTACGTAGTTAGATACAAAATTACGTACTTTTCATATGCAAAATAAATACTATGGAAATTTATTCCATGCTGGGGTGTAATTTGGGAAGCCGCAATTAAAAACGCAAAATATCATCTTATCCGAATTATAGGGAACACTGCCTACACTTTTCAATAACTCTATATAATTATGTGTCAAATTGAAGCTATTTTGAACTCTCGACCTTTATACCCTAGTTTGAACGACCCTCCGAACGAGCAGCCACTGACCCTTGGTCATATCTTAATCGATACAACTCTTCCGTCATTTCTCGAAAAAGATATTTCAAGTTCACTCTCAAATCGACTTGTTAAGAATAACAAGTTTATTGTTGCTTTTTAAACAGTTTTGTGAAACATTTACGTATTATATGTAAATAATTTATGACATATTCATTGAAATTCCTATCCTTTTGTACATTCACATATTTTGTCGTCCATTGTTAATCTAACTATTGTATCTATTGGCTTGCAAATGATCAATCGGGGAAAAAAACTTTCTCCAATCATTACTAACATTTATGACACCACACCCCTCTGAAAAATTTTTATTTATGGAATGGCTTCGGATATAAGTACTATATTTTACCTTTTAGTTCTTTAAGATCATACATCTATACAGCAACTAACATCTAGTAAAAAGTAGTGCTTCTCCGGAAATACGTATCAAAATCAAATTAAGTTAGAGTTTGTTTTTAGTAGTAATAACCCAAGGACATTGATAATTGTTCGAAAAAATTTTATAACAGATTTCGAAAGCTTGTTGCTTGGAAACAGACCGACGCCGCAGGCGGGGTCTGTTGCCTATAAGCAACAAGCTTCAGAAAGTTGTTATACAATTTTTGGGCATTTATCAACGTTCGAGGGTTATTCGGATAGAAAATTTTTTGTTAATTATAGAAAAGAAGTACGGAGCTTCTATAATTTCACTAATATTCTCGTCAGCATTATGACCAAATCGTGACATTTTGAAATAATAAATATTTGAAACGTCAAAATCAAAATAAATAATCAAATTGTATCTATAGCAACGTGATAGAGTGAAAACAGCCCATGGGATCTGTTTCCAGTATAATGTTGTTCTGATTGGTTGTGTTCAATCAAATGACCTTAAATTAACTGATTTCATTGGATTTTTACTAGAGCAAAATTTTTTATCTAAAATTGTTACCGGTTATGCAAGGGAAATAATTCGTTGAAAATATTACTGAGAATATCTTTTATTCTGAATATTATTCTTTGTCAACGTACCCGAAGACCACGAGTAGGAAACTACTCAAAATATAGAATAGAGTCCACTAATAGCCCGACTAGTGAAATAGGCAAATTGACAGAACACGGCGAGAATGTACTAAGTCCCCTCCATTTTCGCATATTTATTGTTAGCCATAATTATTATCAATCTATTACATTTTCACAGTACACGTTTTGCACATTTGACACAAACGTCGGTCGTTTATCGTTTGTATATTTTATTTCATAAAAGTAGCATTCATTTTCGCCTGTATTTTATAGTTTTATTTAATGAAATTAGAAGTATTTAAGATGATAGTGTATCTTTTTCTACTGATCAAATGGTGGACATTATTTGGGTACTGGGTGGATGTAACAAAAATTGTTAGCTTGCATAGAAATAAAATATACAAACGGTAAAATACTGACGTTTATGCCAAATTTTGTCAACGCTTACTGAGAAAATGTAATAGAATCCTTAATATTGATTACGGGAATGAATGACAAAAACTGAAATTACATAACCGCATATTCTATTTGTGCTATAAAATACAGGGTATTCCATTTGAAAGAAAATGTAAGGTTCGAGTTTCCATCCACCCTGTATACAAAAGAGAAAATAACTAAAATTGAATCGAATACGGAGTTATTGCATATGATACGCAATACTGTTAGGTAGAATATGAAAATGTCCTTAACGTACAGTAAGTAAGCTACAGAGCTTTGATTAACCTACGATTTTTACATAATCGTGTCCGTGCCTCTTATATGAATAACTTATTAAAACCTTATATCAAAAGCTTCAAAATAATGTGAGCTATCCGAATTCGATGTAATGTACTGGAGTTCTCATTTAATAAATCATACGTTTGGTTTGTGGCGGAGTTTTGCAACACTATGTACCTATAGTTCGAGGCAATTTCAAAATGTGGACCTTAAAGACATCCAACAATTTTCTCAATAATATTTTTAATATATCTAGAAATAACCCATATTCCGAAATTTCTCATAAGTTTGGTACACCCTGTATATATAAGGGGGTTACTGAAAAGAGTGCAAGACCCACGAATCTCTTTGTTGCTTGTTGTTCATATGTCACGCAATATTCGTACTTTTTATATATATAACAAGATGTACGAATAATGCGTGAAATGTAAATATAAAGAAATTCATACGTAATTCACGCAGAAAGATAAAGGCCTACTGAACAGGAGTGGTAACCGCAGACATGCATGTGTCTGCTTTATTAGCTCTCATTAGTATGTTATAACCAAGTAAAGGTCTAACACTTGGGAGCAAAGCTGTTGACTGAAACATGGGAAAATACACACAACGAATTTTAACAGGAGAACCAAACGCAACATTTGTTCCCTCAATTGGAAGATCCCGATTTTTCGAGATAACAACCAACATCGACACGAAGGCGCATATATTCCTCCTGTCTGAAGCTTCTGACCCAGAGTAACGAAACAACAACTAGATGAACTAGATGTTGGTTGTAGTCTCGAAAAATCGGTATCTTCCAGTTTAGGACACAAATGTTGCATTTGGTTGTCCTGTTGAAAGCCGTCGTGTGTGTTTTCCCATGTTTCAGTCAACAGTCTTAAGTTTTTCACCTTGACTTGATTATACTGTATTGATGACGGCTTATGTGCCAGAAACATGAATGTCTGCGGTTACCACTCCTTTTCACTAGCCTTTTTTCTTTCTGTGTGAATTACCCGCAGATCTCTTTGTTGTTTGTCATATATATGTGTTATTTTTACTTCTCAATAAAAAATTTCCACTTATTTCTGTGAGTGACCAGCTTTTTAGTTTCCATCTAAGTTTTTCCTTTCCGTTGTAATATTTCTCCTATTGCCTAGTCCCAAGTATTGCTCGATCTACGTCTCTTATTTATTTTGAATATTGGCTCCACATATTCTTTTAGTAAGTTTAGTTTTCTCAATGAGCTGCAAATGTCCCTACCAGCCCAGTTGTCTCTACTGAATATACTCCAAAGTTGACTGAATTTCCAGTTCTTCTCTTATTATTCTATTTTTTATCTCATATTTGTCTTTAACTCCTCTTATTCGCCTTAGTTATTTCATTTCAGCCTCCTGTATTTTGCTCTATTGTATCCAATTGAGTATCCAAGATTCACAGCCATGTGTTAATACTGGTATGTGAAAATATTTAAGGACCTTCAATTTAGTTGTACTTGATATTTACTCTCTACTAATACACTTTTTATTCATAGAATAATATAGATTATTTGATTATTCAATTCTTTTATTTATTTCGGCTTTTTGAGTTCCACCCTGATTTAACTCTTCTCCAAGATACTGGAATGATTCCTGTTGTTCTATACTTTGATCTTCAATATATATTTTTATCTTTTCTGTTTTATCACCAATGATCATAGCCTTCGTCTTATTCGTGCTTATTTTTGTACTCCTTTATTGTTTGAGTCCATATGTTCAAGTTTTGTTGTAGCTCCTTTCCACTTTACGCAAATATAACAACGTCTTCTTCATATGCTTCATTTGTTATTTCAACTTTCCGCAACTTTCTATATCCTACCTTATATTTCCTACATTTATTATTTGTTTTTTCATGATTTCATCCATAAGCACAATGAAAAGGGATGGGCTAAATCACTCGAGTTGTTTAAATCAACTTTGAGTTCTAAACGCTTCTAATCTTCTATTACGGTTTATAACATATATAGTTTATTATCATATTTCTTTTACCATCCTTATTGTTTTGTTATTTTCCACCGACTTCTCTAATATTTTCCACATTCTTTCGCTTGATACCATATCAAAGGCCTCTTATAAATCTATAAACATGCTATATATTTCTCTTTTCTTCTAGTTATTTTTCTGTCATCTATTTTATTATAAATATATTGTCTCGTATGATCGTTTCACCGCTAAACCAATTTTGCGCATGATCGTTTCACCGCTAAACCAATTTTGCGCATAGTTTAATGTGGTTTCCCGGGCTTTTCCAATTTTTTGGTCTAATAACTAATATCGTCATGTTTGTACAGATTAATATCAGTAACTTGAATACATTCCCGTCTATCGCTTTTTTGTATATAGGGACAATTGATGCCATTGGCCATTATTTCCGTATCTTTTCTTCTTTCTGGCACTAATTGTATATTTTTAGTAATAGTTCTTCTATTCATGTGTTTGATCATTTCTCCAGTTATCTTGTCGTATCCTGATGCTTTCCCATTTTTAACTTTTTTTTATTATTTCCGTGAAAACATCTATGGATATTTCGTCCTGTATCGTTTCCTCATTTGATTTATTTATGCTTCCTCCGTTATCTAATAATTCTAGAAAACTTTTCTTCCATCTCTCCGTTATCTTTGTATATTTTTCTAATATTCCGCCTTTCCCGTTTTAAGTATTATTTATATTCGTGATTTTTCAATCCTTCATGAATTTTGCTATTTGTAAAGAGGTATTTGCTATCCTGCTCCATTTTTCTCCATATTGGTTCTCGGTTTTGAATATTTCATACTCCTCTATTTTCCTACAACTCAGGTAATTTCACCACATATTTTTGATCATTTTGTTTTGGCTTCTAATTTTGTCAGACTATCATGCAGGTTGTTGTTGTTTTCTGTTTATTCCACAATCTTCTTTTGCCGTTTCTGTGATCGCACTCTTAATTGAATTCCAAACTATTTCAGTGTCATTGTTCAGCTGTTTCTCCACATCCTTTTATTATTACCCAGGTATATTCATACTTTTTTACTATTTCTTAGTCTCTTAATTTATACGGTTCCATTGTTTCCCATTCTTCCTTTTTGGGCCGCGTTTCTCTTTTTTCTTTTTGTTTTCCATTAATAATATCCATATATAGTTCTTTCCGACTAGTATATTGGATATTATTGATTTTTATCGTCTACTTTTCACCTCTCTGGTGTATTTTTAAAAAGTTTGATGCCCATAGAACGCATTTGTATTAAATATTCATACGTTTCTATTTATTTCGATATTATTATTCTGTGAATATTTTGAAGGATACCGCTGGTCAAGAGCGATACAGGACCATCACAACAGCATATTATAGGGGAGCTATGGGATTTATCCTTATGTACGATATTACCAATGAAGAATCTTTTAATAGTGTACAAGACTGGTGAGTATCTTTGAAATATTTTTATAATATTTTTTTTAAATTTAGTTTTTACTATTATTATCAATGCTTGTGTGAGAAAAAATATTGTAAGTTCTCACTCATGATTTGGAAAAGATAATACTACAAATTTCGGGTCACTTAAACTGCTATATAGCAATCTTAGATCACCTTGAGAAATAAAATCCCTAAAGAAGTAATCCGCCTGAAAACACGGTTGGCAGGTGTTCTAGAAAGAGTTTTCCTTTTTAAATGACGAAGGAACGGCGGGGTTGTCAGATGATAATGCCCCTCAAGGCAAGCAGAAATCGAGTACAACGACTTCAAAAAACTCGGCGAAAGGACAACCAAGAAAATGCGGGTAGATGTTGATAGAAAACGGTTTTTAACAAAGAAAAGTGAAATGTTTGGAAGAGACGTGAAAGCTCTTGAGGAAAGAGAGGTTATCCCGTTTTCGTCGATACGGTGTATTCCAGAAGATATGATACGGAATACGAAATTTTGGTTACATAAATTATGTTGATAATTTTGGTACAAAAAGATTTTAATTTCTCCTAATGATAATTCCACTGGGGTGTGAGCTTTTAAAAATGTACTTAACATAACAAAAGACATATTGAAGTGGTAATTATAATATATTCTGAGTAGATAAAAAAGATTTTAATTTGGTGCTAATGCAATATCAGTATTGCTGATTGTGATAAACTATTAGAACAAATTTCCAAAAATTCGTCAGTCAGAACTGTACTTACTGACGTTTTTTCATAACACTCCTTTCTCTTTCTAAGGATGACCGTCAATTTAGTAAAGTTTATTGCGCTCTCTAGCGTCTGGAAATAATTTCTAGGTTTATCTTTCGGCAATTTTTGTGACAAATATTTTCCCTCCAAGTTCTATTAAAGATTTCTGAGATATGGCCGAGAGTCTTGTTTATTAGGACACCCGGTGATACCTCAATCATTGATCAGTAATGAGCGATGTAATAATAGTAGAGCTTGAAGTAAAGAGCAACTATGGAAGTTGAGGAAAATTTCCATAATCTAATACTATCAGAAATGGGAAATAAACAAAAAAGTCAACATTCATTCAATTTTTTTGTAATTAAAGCGAAATATAATATTTTTTGAACGGCTACTAGATTGATTTTTTATAAGAGTGTTTTTCGTTTTTAGGGTTACTCAAATCAAAACTTATTCTTGGGACAATGCTCAAGTGATTTTGGTTGGTAACAAATGCGACATGGAAGACGAAAGAGTCATCAGTTTTGAACGAGGAAAACAACTAGCGGAGCAACTCGGGGTCGAATTTTTCGAAACCAGTGCAAAGGAAAACATAAATGTCAAGGTATGGTTGATTGCTTGATATAAGTGTCACATATACCTATATATAAAAACCAGTATTCAAAATAAATTTTTCGTGCAATTGCGCGCGAAGTCAGTATTTCGCGTTCTCAGCACAATCCGCGAAATTTATGTTCCCGGCTGTTACCCATAGCAACGGCCGTGAAACCAAACGTCATTTCCAAATTAGAATATCACTTCCAAATTTGACATTTCTAAAATACTACGAAGACGAGGATTATTTTTTATTGAATGCCAACAAATACACAAGTACTTATATTATTTAGGATGAATATTAACATCAATTGTACAGTTTGTATTATTACTTTTATTGGGTCCGGTGCACTTCGCGACCCTCCGAATTTTGCAACGATTTTTTTTTATTAGAAAGCCCTATTGTTATAGAACATTTTAAGAAAAAAAATTCTTGGATCATGCACTTTTGAAAGAGAAAATCGCAATTAAAAGTACTAAAAATCCGCCATTCTTCAACAAAATATGACAATTATGTCTAGATATCAGATGGTCACAAATTTTAGGAAGAGTGTTGCCAGTTCTCATTTCCGTGACTTGTGTCTGCTTGGAAATACTTTATACGTATGTACTGACTTTGGACTTATTATGTATTTACCACTGGTTCTAACTTAGTACGTATATTTTATGTAGTTAGGGTTAATATAAAAAATTATCTATATATTTGTGATTTTTAGTTAAAAGTTAACGTTAAATGTCCCAACAAGTATAAGTATTCTTCTTATAACGAACGTATTGTTGATAATTAAAGGAGAAGTATTTTTAAAATAATCGCGAGATCGCAGTTATAGTGGATTGTTTTATTCAATTTTAGTCATATTTCAGATATTGCTATTATTCTATATTTGACTAATGTTCACTTGAACAAATGGAAAAATATAGTTTCCATCAAACGATCGAAAAACCTAGCTAGATTGGGCGATAGACAAGGCGAGAAAAGAAGAAGCGATTCACCATAACACCTAACCTAATATTTTAAATCTTTAAAAACATTGAAGTAATATGATCAGTGTTCTAATTTAATGTCCTTTTTGGTTTCTACGCGTTAAATTGAGTGCAAATGTGATGAATTTACGCAAGTTTTGAGCCTTCTTCGCGCTAGCTTTGTGCAATTTTCCCACTCTGGTATACTGTTATATCTGAGATTACCTATAATTAATTCTGGAACATTTGTTGTCCCTAGCAAACTTGTATGGCTCATAATGACATCCCAAATATGAGTTTTAAGATGGTTGTTAATGTGCTAGTATGATCTATAGAGAATAGAATGTACATATGAAATATGTATACACTTATTGGACCACCAGAAGCATTAAAGATAATCTTAAATACATACAAATGTTTATTTTAAATAGGTATTTAAGACGTACATTATCATTTTAATTAGATCCATTATTGGTTGTGGCAAACTCCATGTGGAATACAAATTATTTGATATTTTCTCGAGAAGGGGTAGGAAATATACCAAGATTATATTTCGTTCCACTCCTCGAACCAATGTTAATCCGACCAACAGTCACAAATATTTGTAGTAAAACTTTAATGGAATTTTTTATTGCCGAATCAGCATAATTTACAACACTTTACTTAATTCAATTGAATATCGGTTCCTGACCAACTGACAGAGCAAAATGTAACTAGAATATCATTAAATATGAAACAAGAAATATAAAAAAAATTACTCACCCAACTTAAGTATATAGACCAAATAGAACTAAACAATGTAGTGAACTAGAGAGGATAACGCGCCAAAGTTTGATCAACTACCTATTTTTTTGTTGTGGGAGAAATCTTCTATAGACCTTGGAAATGAGTACCAAGTTGCTGGATTCCCCCAACCATGTTCCCATCTTCAACCCTAAATGGGACAAGGAAACTTCATTCTAAAGAGCCATGGTCGATCGCCTACCTGCTAAAACCTACCACCAATCTGTCCGCACTCTGTATCTGATATGTTTTTAAAAATGTGAATTCGGTCAACCCAACCTAACCCAATCTAACCTACTCATCTACTTATGAATATTTAACCTTCCATTACTCGCGCCAAATTTTGGTACTTAATAACTCGCGCACGGTCTAGGAGACCGGGTAATGAATTAAGTAATTTCTGAGCTTACTTATTACTTTGTGAAGGATTTTAGGGTTATTTCATCATTTTGGGACAGAATAAAAGTCATTTATTAGGTTAGTTACAAAAAATATATTAGGCAAAAAAGCAGAACTGAGAAATTGCATAACATAAAGATAACAAAAAAAATTAACTTATATTTTCATAACACGCATTACACATAGGACGAATATGTTCTAAACACAGATATTTTGCACAATTTTGACAAAAGTACTTCGTCTTTCTGTTTTTCTGCCAGGTACAGACTGCACAGCGGCCGACGGTTCCAGGGATTCTTACTGGGGGCTCATCTCCAGCTGGGACTCCACACACTTCTTGTAACCTGCTTCTTAGGCTCCTTGGCAAATTGGCAGATATAGCTCTTTCTTTTTGATAATCATACAAAAGGGCCATGGAGAGCTTAAGAAGAAATTCCTTTCGAGGCGTTGTTGAATCGGGATTGTATCCATTATAAATGACAAATGCATTTATCCCAGCAACGTTCAGCATGCTATAAAAGGGGACCATTGGCCATCGTCTGGTACCACGAGCACAATTATATTGAGCACACAATTTATCGACCATGTCGACCCCTCCTTTGGTGTCATTATAAGTCATTATTATTTCTGGCTTATTCGTACGAGGGTCAATGTCATCTCCAAAATGCATTGTTGAAATGAGAAGTACATTTTTACCTTTTTTTGGAATAAATGAAACCAGTGTTGTATTGTTGCAAAACCCAAACATTGAGGAACCGCTCGGTCGGCCTGTATTATGTACAAATTCCAAAGGAAGCTGTCTCTTGTTCTTTCGAATGGTTCCTAGAAGGGTTAATTTCTTTTCTTTTAGACTTTCCACAAGTTCCATACTGGTAAACCAGTTATCTGTGGTGACGTTTCTATTCGTACCATAGATATGTTGAGAAAGTCTTTCTACTACTGATTTAGCAGTCGTTTCTTTTTGAAACGGGCCTTCTGGCTGCTTACCCACATAAACTTCCATGTGACTGGTGTAAAACATATGAGAATCAGAGAGTGCAAAAATTTTTATGCCATACTTATTTGGCTTGTTGGGTATATATTGCCTAAAGCTACAATTACCTCTAAATGCTTCAAGCTTTTCGTCTATGGTTACATGCGCGGAATGTGAGTAACACTTTTTTTGGTAATCGTTAAATTCTTCAAACAAAAGTCTGATCGGTGCCAATTTATCCATTTGGACCCTCTCTTGTCTTGTATTTATATCGTCAAAACGAAGGCATCTCATCAGGAATTGGAATCGTATTCTATTCATTCCCAGGCGAAAAGCTTCAACGCCACTACCATCTGTTCTCCAAAGGTCGCCCAGATTCATATGATTAGCTTTTCTGACTCCAGCAAGATATAGGATGCCAATTAGTGCTTTTATTTCTATGAGATTAGTAGTTCTCACGTCTCTTTCCCTCGAAAAGTTTTGAGCGATGCTATTCATTTTTATATTGGTGCAATCTACAATGATATTCAGCATTTCTTCGTCAAACAAGCACAGCCAAATATCGAGAGGAGACTTTTTGGATTTTGCGTAAGCTTTCACCCCTGGCAATTGGAAAACAATATTTGCACTAAGTGTTCTAATATTTTTTGGTGGAAAATGCTTTTTCCACTGTGTTACCTTGTCTTTTCCTATAAATACTGCATCTCTGGTAACAGGAACAGGTACATAGTCACCTCCACCATCCTCAAATTCTTGCTCAGTGTCACTGTTTTCTGATCTCTGTTCTATGCTATCTATGTCCCCTTGCTCATCATCATCATCATTTCCATAATCTTCATCAGTTTCAACTTCTTCAAACAATCTCAAAAGTCTTGCTTGCTCCGTTTTGTAGTTCATATATATAATAAAAATAGAAAATTGATTTCCAAAAAATTACAACCAAGAAAACACACGTTTCTATATGCAACGAGATATTTCAACTATTATTTCATGTCACACCTTATATTAGCATTATAGTATCAGAAATTTTCGTAAAAAAATGTAGAAAAGTCTAAAAAACTTACCGGTATTATTTATGAAATCTTTTCAGCGACAGTTATAATTAGTTACTTAAATACTCGCACCCGGTCTACTACACCGTGTTAAAGCACCACTTCCGTAAAACACTTTCTATCAACTAATAAATGAGTGGGATGTTCATTGAGTATGTACTGGAAAGGTACATGGAGGGGGAACGATGCTTAGCCAATGAAGTCGTAATTACGTCATATTGAATATTGGACCGGTCTGAGAGACCGTGCGCGAGTAATGGAAGGTTAAACTAACCTAATCTAACCTAACTAAATCTCAACTATAAACTACACACGGTAACGCGCCGAAATTTATTCGATAATATTATTGAATCTCGCACTAGGAGTGAGACCAAACACTTGCCACCACATAAACTGATCCACTTATTCCGATAAAAATCTTGAGGACATTACCCCGGACGCCTCAAATACTGTTCAATGGACGACCGGTGGCCTTCAATATGGTTCGTGCACACTACCGTTACCGGATCCACAAAGTTTCTGGAATGGTTTACTTCCTTATGTATCTAAGGGGATGCGCCTCCCAGATTTTTGAGGCCACTATATCTCCTCCAGCAGTCAGTCCATATTTCAGTACCCGGCAATACGTGACGAGAAATTATTGATTCCAGAGTAGTGGCTGTTCGGTTGGGAACAAATACTACATAGACACGTTTATCCGTGACATCGATTTGCAAGATGTGACCGTCTCCACTTAAAAAATGTAAACAATTAAAGTAACCCTACATGGAATTGATACCGGCCAACTTTCGTTTAACAGAAACCAGTTATGCGCGAATTGCACAATCTGTTGAATTTTTCCATTTGCGCGCATTTTTCACAATATGTCCATAGCTGCAAATTGTGTATGTATTCCAGATAGTATACCTATTTTAGCACGTATCATTACATAATAATGTGGATAATCATTTGAATGATTGAAGATTGGATTTCCGTTTGAGATACTAAAGCAGATTGATATCGGGAGCGCGACGGATCGACGTTTTGCAATTTGCGCGCGCTTATTGCGAAACGTCGAAGCCTGCGCGCTTTTTTCACAATATGTCCATAGCTGTTCACTAAATTTTTTCATTTGCATATTGTGTATGTATTTCTATTAGTATACCTATTTGAGCACGTATTATTTCATAATAATGTGGATGATCAATTGAATTATTGAGAATTGGATTTCCGTTCGATGCACTAAAGCAGATTGATATCGCGAGCGAAGCGAGCGCGTTGGTTTGACGTTTCGAGAAATTATTGATTCCAGAGTGGTGGCTGTTCGGTTGGGAACAAATACTACATAGACACGTTTATCCGTGACATCGATTTGCAAGATGTGACCGTCTTTTAACTGAAACCAATTATGCAAGAATTGCACAATCTGTTGAATTTTTCCATTTGCGCGCATTTTTCACAATATGTCCATAGCTGCAAATTGTGTATGTATTCCAGATAGTATACCTATTTTAGCACGTATCATTACATAATAATGTGGATAATCATTTGAATGATTGAAGATTGGATTTCCGTTTGAGATACTAAATCAGATTGATATCGGGAGCGCGACGGATCGACGTTTTGCAATTTGCGCGCGCGAATTGCGATACGTCGAACCGGCGCGCATTTTTCACAATATGTCCATAACTGTTCACTCAATTTTTGCATTTGTAAATTGTGTATGTATTCCTAATAGTATACCTATTTGAGCACGTATCATTACATAATAATGTGGATAATCATTTGAATTATTGAAGATTGGATTTCCGCTTGAAATACTAAAGCAGATAGATCGGGCACATCTTATATTGCGCGATAACAAGTTCACATTTTGGAGCCTAATTGACAATTCCCCATCGTTTAAATTGATAATCGAATTCAGTTGGAAAACGTTTTTGACTTCCACTTTGACCGCCGTCAAAAAATTATCATAATACTATCATTTTTTTCCACTTGCGATTACTAACAACCAATCCTATCCCAATAATGAACTCAACAATATAATAACACTTTTCTCATGACCATAAACGAAGGAAAGTGCATTTAGAAATAACGTAGGCATCGTTACGCGTACTGCGTTAAATGGAAAGGAATCATTTATTGAATATTTAAAAAGTTCGCGGAATGTAGACCTTACTTAAGCGCAGGCGTAGATTACTATAGCTGCAACCCACGATACAAACATACTATATCGATCGTAGCTGCAATCGTGCACAAGAATAGATTATCGATGAATTTGCGTATAAACCTTTCAAAACAAATCGATAAGGTATGAATATCGCCATGAGAGATTTATATTCTGCTGTTTACTGTTGATTCTGTGGTCCAGCAAAAAATATTGTTTTGATCTCTTACATTTATTGTAACGTATAAATCAAATCTAAGATGAACATTAAGGTAACATGCAAATACTTTTATATTTTTATAATATAATCATATATCTATTAGAACACAAAATTAATTCAACTGAAAGGAAATAAAGACCACTTGACAACGCTGCTAAAACTCATATGATGACAAAAAAGTATCCTAATTTGTGACCCTGGTTGCCTAGACATAAGATGTCAGTGTCTAATTTATAACCTATAAGTGTCAAGTGAAAATAATTACGCCTAAGAATATATTTCAAAATTGGCAAAATTTAAGTATTTTCTTCCGGTTTTTTTGTGAAACAGACTTATATTTACTTCAATATAATAACCTCTACAATTTAAAGTGAAAATAATTATCGTAAAATAGCATTAACTAGTGTTGAAAAAGTACCATTTTTCGAACTAAATTCGTGATTTTTAAAGTAATTACTGAATGATCCAGCGAAATTTTTGTTCTAATCTGCTTTATTTAAGGTAAGCTGTCAAACAAAATAAAAATTAACAAAGAATTCGGAGGGTCGCGAAGTGCACCGGAACCCTTTTATTTACTCCAGAAGTTGAGGCAACTACATCTAGTGTTTCTGAATAATGGTTATTGCCTACATTCAAGCCAGATACTATATCGCCAAAAATTGAGTTGGAAATTTGCTTCTTATTTTCGATAGTCTTCTATATATCCTTCCGCTACTGACGTTTTAGAATTGACATATCAGCCCCAGTACTGGCAAGCAGCGTGGCAGAGCTTCTCCGTAAACAGTGACCCGTGTATGTTTCAGGATTTGGTAATCTGAGATACTTAGCAATCATACTAGGCATTTTCCCAATGGTATGCACTCCAACCACTTGTGCGGGACACTTTCCGTTTTCGTATCTCAAGAATATACGACGATTATTAACAATATGTTTTGGTCGAAGAGCTGAATATTTACGATACATTTTTATGAAATCAATATTAGTAACAGTGAAAACACGCTTTTTATCCGCCTTGGTATCAGAAACGGTTACTATTAATAAAACATTCTCTTCCTGAATATCTTCAATAGCCATTTTCACTAACTCATCTCATCGCAAGGCACCAGATATTCCCATTATCAAAACTACGTACAAAAATTCGTACAATAAATAAAACAATTGTAAATGGCATCTTTTAACACTTACCTTCAACAATAAGTATTTTTCATCATCAGCTTCTTTCAGGAATGTATCAATTTGCTCACGCGTAAAAACTGTTGACTTTTTTGCTCGACAACCTACTGCTTTTCTTCTCAGAAATGGTACTAATTTTGAAAACTGCCTGATGTTGATATTGTCTCGTATGTTCAGCATGCACTTCAGCATGGAATAAATGCTCCATAAAGTTGAACTTTTCACATTTGATTTCTGCCTCAAATAAGCCAATAAAATATTTTCAGGCATCGTCTTAACAATCTGTTTATCACACCAATCTTTGAACTCGCCGTAACATTTTTCGTACTGCCGTTTAGATTTTTCGCTTCTGAGTTCAGGAGGAGCCGAAGGTACTAAAATATCGCTATCAGTATCAGAAATTTTGCGTTTTGTCAAGAACTGTCAAAATATTTTGTATATATTGAAACATATCATTTCCGTAGCACACGTTAACATTGTTAAATAAATTGAACTGCTGTTGATTTTAGAGGAATAATATATCTAGTTTGATAATTCAACGGTTGCATGAAAGATAGTGTGTATGCCATGTACGCTTAACTTTTCAACGACCTCAAGATTATCTTGCCTCGGTCGCAAGCGGCCTCGGCGATAACTATTCTTTCGGTACGTTAAAAAGGTATTTTGCGACCTAAGCATACAAATAACTATTTTAGCTCCAAAAACGACAAAAAAAACGGGATATCAAAGTGATAATTAACTTTATCTAATTTTGACATATAAAGTGACATTTTTCAAAACTGACTTCCGTTAACAAACGTCACATTTTTGGTAACCAGTTACATAATGAAAAATATTATGTAACGGGTGATGATAAATTAATTTTATCACCAGTTATTAAAAACAAGAGAGAAAAGAAGAAAGTTTCATGTCATATTATAGAAAAATAACAACAACTAGAACTGAAGAGAACTACTAACAATAAGAAAAAATAGAACAATTTACTCTATATTTTATGCATTATAAATATTCATGACACAATTCGAACAGTTTGTTAGGTCAACCCCCTCAGAATTAGAAGTTGATGTGATTTCGTGATGCATAACTGATCTTGAACTTGAGGTGCTTGATTCGACAAGAATATCAGTGGAAATCTTTTTCTCATTTTCTATGGAGTTCTTTACATAGCCCTTCGCTACCGTGCTGGACTTTCAGCCTCCATGTTGTTTTACCTTAAAAATATTGGCATCAGAATCTACCAACAAAGTAGCCGACGATCTTCTGAAGCAATGTCCCGTAAATAAAACAGGATTTCGTAACTTCAAAAACTGGGTAATAGTTTTTGGTAGACTACCAATTGTATAAATGCCAACTGGTTCTACGCCGCATGTACCATTAGTCTCTTCTATTTTGTTTGGTACATCTAAGTCTGAATCAGCCATTTTTAATCGGACAATGTTACGCTTACGTAGAATCTCAATTAAACATTTTCGAAAATAACTGGGAATTATTGATACTTCAAGCAACTTCAATTCGAATAGACGAACTGTCAAGCAAATAAATGAACTTGTCCCATATCCGCAGTGGCGCAATTGGCTAACGCACAACAAGATAGCTGTGACCAATGCTAGGGTTGAGAGGTCAAGCCTAAACTAGGGAAGATTTGCATTTTATATTTGTATTTGAAAATTTATTTAAAAAAATGTTAAATAGCTATTTTCGATTTTAATTTAATATTATTGGTAAAATAATAAAGAAAAGTCTGAAATTAATGTACGGGGGCATATTGAAAAATTCTTAGCCTACTATGGAACCAAACAAAATTTAAATGTCAAAATATTTTATTACTCAACATATTCTCCTCTTAATTTTATACATTCATCACAGCGAATCTGCAGCGTCTCTAGACCTTTAAAAAAATGTGTCTTCTCGCTCTGCAAACCACACCTGTACAGCTTTTATTACCTCCTCGTTGGGAGAAAATTTACGACCTTTTATACTTTTTTTTAGTTGAGGGAAGAGATGATAGTCGGACGGAGCCAAATCTGGTGAATAGGGGGGGTGTTCTAGTAATTCAAACACTAAATCACGAATTTTTTGCATGGCAACATGAGATTTGTGTGCAGGGGCGTTGTCCTGCAAAACCAAAATACCTTTGGATAGCTTTCCGCGTCTTTTCTCCGTAATTTTATCCCCTAGAGTGGTCAGTAATGTCGAATAGTAATGTTCAGTTATTGTTCTACTCTTATCCAAAGAATCAATAATGATTACTTCATGGCAATCCCAAAAAACTGAAGGAAGAACTTTTCTAGCAGATTTTTGGACACGAAACTTCTTAGGTCTTGGAGAACCAGAGTGTCGCCATTTGGATCGTAGAAATGTACCCAAGTCTCATCCATATGTCTACATCGTTTTCAAATCGAGCACAGATCGAACGCGATGCTTCTACCCTTTCACGCTTTTAGTCAACATTCAAACATTTGGGGATCCATTTTGCAGCAATTTTCCGCATATCCAAATTGACGGGAACTATATGATGAACGAGCTCGCATAATATTCAGTGCTTCAGATATCCATTTTAGCCCAATTCTACGGTCTCATAAAATCATGTCTTGAACTGCATCGATATTTTCGGGGACTGACACAGAAACTGGCCTTTCCGATCGGTCGTTATCTTCAATGGAAAGTTTACCTCTTTTGAAGCTTGAAGTCCAATTTTTCACGGTTGCATACGAAGAACATTGATCACCAAGGGTATCAAGCATATCTTCGTAAATCTGCTTATCTCTTAACCCTTTCAAATACAGGTACTTGATATTGGCTCGATTTTTCGATTTTCACAATTCCGGTGGACATCCTTTTTCTTTTAATTTATTGCGTAACTCTGGTTTACTTTTTTGACGTCAAACTTCACACTGTCATAAGTTATTGTTCGTTGCTATGGTGACGCAATATTTTGTTTATGCATGGAACTGTTCTAGGCTAACTAGATATCAATACATCCTCCTATGAAATAAAAGTATTGTCTCATGTAATATTGGTTGCATGACTTGTAGGAATCAAAAGGTGCTGTTTTCAGATCAGAAAATTCTTAAAAAACACATAAAATAAATTAAATTTTCTTTTTATCAAAACTAGATAAAATCTTGTATGAAACATTATGAAATGCTTTATTGATAGGTAACCTAAATTTTATTCTTGTCAATATTAGATAAAATCCTGTATGAAACACGTTATGAAACGCTTTTTTGTGTAACTCATATCATTTTGCGGGACCTCGCTCGCACCGCTACGAGCAGCTCGCTCGTCCTGCAAAAATTTCACTGGTTACACAAAATGATGCATTTCATAACTGGTTACATAAATAGCTATTATAGAATTCTTTCACTAATCTACTAACAGTTTTTTTGTTGTTATTAGGCTGTGTTTGAACGCCTCGTAGACATAATATGCGACAAGATGTCGGACAGTTTAGATACAGATCCAAATTTGATGAGCAGTGGAACCAAATGCCCGCGCTTAACAGATGCTCCTCATGGACCTCAAGCTGCCAATTGTAACTGTTAATATTATTATAATCTGATTGAATACTATACTGTTGAAACTTTGACCAGAATGTACGAAAACTAATGTTTATTTCTACTCTCATTGAGACTGACAATATAATCAGGCGCAGTAATCATTATTGCCATTAGATCAACCCTACAATTATACTTCAATTAACAGTACTGTCAAAGAAAACATATTTTATTAAAATGCATAGTCTTGAGTTAAAAAATAATATTTATTTGCATATTATATCTGTTTAATTTATATTTACCATATTTGTTTGTTGGAAAAATAGAATTTGGGTTATTATGGTGGTCTAATTTCATAATGTAAACTTGATTTGCTTGCGTCTGTACCTAACCATTTGAAAGATTACCTTCTGGTATCAAATTTTTTTTTATTCCAAACTAAACTTATTCATAAGAAGTTGGTCTTTTCAAAATGGAGGTACGAAGTTCTGTTAGTAAGAATCAGTACTCACAACTTCCTTTTAAACAAAAAATCAATTAATTTAGACCACAAAATTCATTCTTCATAAATCCATGTTGAAAAATGAAAGTATGAAAACACGTTCATAGACCCTATGGAAAATATATGGAACTAGTGAGACAATAATTTTAACTTAATCCAAATTGCTGATTTATTTTTTGAAGTTGCTTTTAACAGATTTTCGTACCTTCACTACATAAGCCGTTTTATAGATGCATTCGCATAATTTCTAAGTTCAACAAAGAAACGATGTCAATACAAAACAAAATGTAGCATAGATTGGAATATGTAGAAAGAATGATGAACTATTATTAACATTATGTCATCTCATGCTATTTAAACTAATCACTACAGAATATTGACTAATCACGCAAGGGTTAATGAAGTGTGATAGAATATCCTATATACCCTGTATATCTTGTAGCATTCTTGTAACGTTAGAATAAAAAATACTATACGGGTGCTAAAACCACAAGTATAGATCTTATTTATTCTAACTGAGAACAGACAACATTTTCTCCACGACCAAATTATAAATCAAAATTCATTTAAATGTGAATAAAACAAAAACTTATGGTTGTTTAGAAAAATGATACAAGCTTCAATAAAAGTAAGATTTTGGTGTGAATATGTGATGAGGAAATATACAATGTACAACAAAGCTGAATATCCATTTATTATAAAATACTATGAACAGAACCGTATGAGGACTAGATGTGTGTGAGAAGAAAGTTATGCAATATTAAGCAAAAAAAAGTTGTACACTTTCGAATTATTTTTGATTAGATAATTTCTAGACCTCCGTATATTTGACCATGGATTGTCTTCTATCATCCTAGTTAAAGATTTGACATATACCGAGAGTTGTATGAGGCTACGAACAAAAAAAAATCACCGGAGTTGCATAAACACTTCGTAATAAAATATGCTCATTTCTAAAGATTTTTCAAATGAAACTTCCATTCTCAAGTTTTTTTCTCATGACTATTCATTCTTATATTGATAAGAAGATGGGTATTGAACACAGTGATTATATCTAACCAATCATGTATGAATATGTAGATAACTTGAAGTATTCTGTGTGATTATTTTTAACTAGTAAGTGATGAATAAACTGAAAATATTGTTAAAGGTTTTTGTAAATGTTGCGATGAATAGTAAGTTAGCAAATTATTGAGTCAACATTAAATATTTTTAAAAAAGGTTTCCAAAATTCCCATGCTACGAGTAGTACATAGGGTTGCTCGAAACCAAAAGTCGCATTTATGTGGTAAATTACCAGAATGTTGTTATTGTCCTCTTTGTATTATACTCTGAAACAATCAGAAACGTTTGAATCAGTCATATATCAGCTCCCACTTTAATATACGAAACCGTACCTAAATGTTCAAAATGAAGTATTACTAGCGCCTGTTTTTTCTTTATAATTACAGATGGAGCTACTTTTGACTACATGACTCCAAACTAGGATCATGCTACTGATTCAAATAAGAAGTTGTAGATTTCATTTGTTCTGTCTCTCCAGCAGACTAGGGTGGATTGTAAAAGAAGTTGATCTATCATGTCTCAACCCAAACATTATTTCACAGCAATCATATTGATGGGTCATCAATCCATCTTTATCAAAACATAGTCATTTTGAGAAGTTCTTTGTTTAAGAAATTGTACTATAGTGATGAGGTTTGGTATTGAAGTGGTGGATGATTATCATGAGGAGAAATATTTAATAATTTATATCAGTTAGGAGAAAATTTGATTGAAGTTAGTCGTCTTTCTTATTCCTATTATAGGCATTATCCATCAATTATTTCTTGTTATGAAGATATTTCTGCCACTTCGTAATTTTGAGCTTAATAAAACTGCAACAATTGTTCAGAATATGAACAAATTATTCATCAATATCAACGAAAATTGGAAAACAAAGACGACATTGACTCTTCCTCCTTTGTATGTTATACATATTTTCATCGCTGCCCTGATGACGGAATATGTCACCATTAAATTTAAATGGCATATTTTCTATAAAGAAATTAACTTATTCAAAGGAAAATATATTCCATAAATGTATCGCAATCTCACCCACTTCATAAAAACGAACAATACAATAGAAAAGACGGAAAAACCATCCATATTGTTCCTAAAGTACCTATCTATATTTAATTCAGTTACTAATATTTTTGATTCAATTTTATTTCAGTTTTCAATCTTCAAGAGCTATTATTTATCAAACACGATAAACGTTCCACAGATTCCAGTGTCAATTCGTTAGAGATAAATGACAGTTTTTGCGCATGCAGAAACTCCGGAATCAAAGGAGACGCTGGCCCTCTAGAATCTTGTATGTAGATATTTTTCGCAAAATATGGTATGAGACTTCACAAATAGTATATTATGCAATGAGCACAAAATGATGCCCATTTTGCACGAGTATGAAATTTGCAGCACGAGCCGAAGGCAAGTGCTGCAATTCATATGAGTGCAAAATGGCCATTTTGTTGCGAGTTGCATGCTATACTTTTTCTATGATAGCATATCGTTAACGTTTTACATGCATATATTGCAAAAACTTCCATTTCAAAAAAGGTTATAAGCGCGTTGGTACATATTCTTCGACGTTTCCGGTAATAAATTCAGTGTTGTTACCTTTGCTGCTTCTATTATGTTCGGAGGTGTCAAATCCAAGTCAATATCACTATCAGTTCCAATTTTAATTATTAGTTTTTATAGAAAACAACTATGAAATTACTCGTTACCTACTAAAACATTGACAGAAACGATACGCTGACATTTCAAAAATTTCTCGCTGGATGTCACAATTTGACAAGCCGTAGTCGTCGTGATTTTAGAGTGGACCTAGATCTAAATTCTGTTCAAAATCTGCTTGTTTATGATTGCAGTTACGGTTATAAAATGAACATTTATCGAGGTTGTCGTAGAAAAATACTTTTTCCGTGTCACTAATCGCTTCAACAATATACTGATAATACAAAAATTATAGATTATACATCTAAAATAAAGGTGGACATAGCAATATTTGGAGGTAATCATGCCGCAGATCATTTCACGTTTATATAGTTAATGAAATTTTCTAAATTGATCTTTTCACGATAGACTTAACAAAACAATCAACTTACGTTTTGTAGTTCCCAACTCTAGATATCCTTCAATCATCATACAGGGTTATGCTATTTCAGATCATGTCTGAATTTTATGTTAAACGTACATATCGCAGGCCTAAGGGGCATCATTATTTGTCAATGTGTTGTATATTTAGTGGAAAGAAAAAAGGAAAGTAGCAAAGCTTGGATACAAAAAAAACGCGACGTAGTGTACTCAAAAATAACAATTTCAGTGTATAATTGTAAATAAATAGGTTCTTGTTTAATTGAAAAAGATTATTTATTAAGTTTCTTCCTGCAGCGTTGCCAATTTGTTTCCTAGACAGAATTGATGTATGTGTTGTGTAAGAGTAATAAATTGTAGACGATTACAAAGTCCAAACGGTTTGGCAGCGCTGCCAATATAACTAATTGTTGCAAATTATCTGTTTGTATTTAGACAATTATTTTTTTATAGAATGTTAATTAGTTATAACTTCAAATTTGTTTTTGATTACTAACAATGAACTGGACAAAACTAACCAACCAACCAACAACAATACTGTAATCTGACTTTTTATACATATATTTTTAATTTCAATCATTAAAAAAAAATAACGTTTAGATATTGAACGTTCTACAGTTGTATGATGAATTATTTACTTGGAATGAATTTGGAATGCACGGTGTTATTGAGCCAATTCCATATTGAAATTCACAATAGGAACATGCAATATTTTAATTTCTCTTTTGATTTGGAAGAATTTCATATAGAATCGACTACGACATTATCAAAACCAGAATACTATAATTTTTGACAAAAATTTTGAGTTAAACAGACAGTTCGAATATATTGTTCCAGGGACGTCACATATGTCTATCACTAGCCATAGTTGTTTGTCACCAGCTTCCATAGTTGCCTAAGTTTCGACTTTCAAGATACCTTCTGAATGAATACGACACTCTATACTATAAGTTGTTATTTTAGTGTATAGCATTCATTTTATAAATTATCTTCATAAAAATTTAACATGGAACTGAATACTTGAAGGAAACTCTGATTGGCACCTATCTCATTAGATTTAAAATGAATAATTTCGATTCCTTCCAATAAGGGGTGATTAATGTAGGAAGAGTTTCATCATAATATTCTTGCAACCAGAGTAATATTGCAGTTACATGCTAACACATGCATACATTTTAGCCGGGATAGATGCTGTAGTGTAACTTTACAAAAATTACCTTCCTTCTATTTCATTCAGAAGCTGTATTATCTTGAAATTGCCTGGATACAACCAAGCTTCAAGTTTCATTTATAATATTCATAGCGGTAAAACTCTTGGACTCCCCACATTGTCTAGAATCAATGGAAACAAAATACTCCAATTAATTCTAAGAACATCTTTACTCTATTACAATGCTTTTTTATCTTTTATTGTACATTAACCGGTACTGGATCCTTCAGAGACCCCAGATAAATATATGAATTTTTGTAAATATTCACGAATATTCCTAAAAATTGATACACTATAAAACATTTTTAAAGAGTTTATTTATCTAATAACTAAACTAGACAAAACAAAATGTCACTCCATGACAAAAAAAAGGTTGAGAGAGGCAAAATTATTATATAATATGCATACAAAATTATGTCTGTTGAAATTTCAGTTTCATATACAAGTAGACCATATAATTGTTTGTTCTTTTTTTCAATGGACTTCGCATACAAACTTCTTACAGAGACCGCACGTTGTGTTTATTTTCTTATAATTTCTTCGAGAGCACAGTTAGCATCTAGCACGTTTTCTACCAGGAGTTACTGCTTGAGGAATATGTTGGTCTGCTACAACTATTCCACAATCTCGTAAAGCCGATTTTAAAAGTACCTTGTGGTTTTTGTATTGGGACCTTCTCTCCATATTGATACGAGCAAGATCATCTCCCAATAGCAAAAGAAACAATCGTCGTCGGGTGGAATTTTTTTTATGCCAATCAGGATTTTTCTCAATGAACAAAATAAAAGCATTTAAGGCACAAATATCTACCATGTTCATAAATTGCCTACATCGAGCTTTTTTTCTGCTACACGAATACTCTCTGATATGCTTATCAGCATTGTCAACGCCACCCTTAGTTACATTGCAATTCAAAATCATATATGATTTATTTTGGATGTTAGGACAAATTTTATCATCATCATGTTGACTTGATATTACATGTACCATACTATTCTTTTAGGGAATATACGAGACCATCGTTAGGTGTTTCGTAAATACAAACATAGATGATTCTATAGGCCTGGATGTTAGTTTTAGCTGTGTTGGTGTGTCTGGCTTATTTTTACGAATAGTTCCATGTAGTGTGAGTTTCTTCGCTCACAAATAGTTAGCCAACGAAACACTTGAGAAAAAGTTATCGGTCTTTATTCCTCGCCAGCTTTCATGGTAGGGTACTACCAAATATGATACGACTCGAAATCCTTAATTCTTCTCTGTTACTCCTCCGCGAGATTTTCCAGTATAAACTTGAAGGTTGCAAACATATGACGTTCTAACATCAGCGGTTCCCAAATTTGTATACCGTATTGTCCAGGTTTTGATTTTATATATTGCCTAAATGGGCGTTTTCCTGGGAAACACACCAACTGCTCATCAACGGTAACATGTTCATGTGGTTAAAATGCCTTTTTACAATTTTCAAAAACATATCCCAAATATCTCTTATTGTTGCTAACTTGTCTTGACTCTTTCGCTCAGCTCTTGGACATTTTTCGTCGAATGGTGAAATTTTGATATTTGCTCAAACATGTCCCGCGGTAAAGCAGCTGTAAGAAATAATCGACCTATGGAGGTATTAGTAGACCACATTTCTCGAGTATATTCCTTTCTACATCTGATTGTACCTGCTTTTAGAAGTACTCCCAAAAAATAATCAAGATCATCCTTTTCAAGAACCAGCCATTAATTTTTATTGATTGGATTTTTGGTATTCCACTCATCAAAATATGTAGTAGCTTCTTCATTAGTATGACGACAAATGATTTCTTCCATTTACATCGTCAAAACTAGGTTGAAGAAAACTTAGATTGTTATAGAATTTTTACTGTAATTTGTCATACCCGGATGCGCATATAAAATGATTTTTTTATTGGTGCCTCATTTTACCTATTTAAAGCACACCTCAGCGTGTTTAAATCGAACTTTCAAACACGCGCGTTTATTAAAGATACCATGGTAACAACAAAAACTCGAGAGACGTAAATATCAATGACAAGTTTTTGATAATTGATCTGACAGCAGTACCTCGTAACGTCAAATGAAAATAAATACTATTTAGGATGGTCTTTCACGAAACTTGGCAGGACGGACTTCCATTTTTTTGTAGTAATAATATTATAATAATATTTTATAATTTCAAAGTGCACCAATAAAAAAAATAGCGTAAAGTATTCGTGGATAACTGGTCTTTCAAACACTTGCTCCGGCTGCGCCGTCGTGCTTGAAAAATCGCGCGTGTTTGAAAGACCTCTTTATCCACTTATACTTTAATATACTATTTTTTGAGTCATTCATTTTTCAAAACAAGCCCACTATTCCACTGCAACCCGATATCGCTGTATATATTGGACCACTGCAATCCTGAACATCTTCTTGAGGTTCCGTGGGTTTGGTCGGTTCTGCGTCCGACTTTGTTTCGGACTCATCCTCCTTCATAAAATCTTCATCGTTCCCCTTGCCCAATTCTTCTTCGCTTTCATACTCCATTTCATTCTCTAGTTCTTGATTATTTCTATAAGTTCAGCCTCTGTGAGTGGTCTGGTTTTCTCCCAACGGTTCATTCTGACTGTAAACTTAAAGAAAATCCTATTTATCAATGCAATCTCTTTGCATTCCTTAATGCCAAATCGGGGTCGCAACGGGACCCCACTTACTTATACGTTCTGATACTAGACACTATAGCAACAACGCGCCGCAGTGTACTAATAGATCGTGCAACATGTATTTACCGACACATACCTAGATGCGATGTTGCCAATATGTTCAAATAAAAAATATATTAGATGAAATTGTTACTCGGGGTCCCAATAAGACCCCGCAAAGGCATTTGAGGGTTAAAGCGTGACAGTAGAAGAAAAAAAATTACTAGAAACATTAGTACAAAAATTAAATGTAACTTAAAATGCAAATTTTAAAATGAAAGCACATAAAAGAAAACTATGACAACCTCAATATCTAGTAGGACTTCTACTATTCTGGAGTAGTGAATTGACACCCCGCGGCATTGATAGAATTAACTTGTTATTGTGGAACTGTGTTCCACTCTTTTTCGACCGCTGTAATCAACGCCTGAGGAATTGTGAAGCGTTATGTCTTCTAAACCTTGTCCTGCGAATCGTATCTCACAAGTGCTCAATCGGATTCATATTCGCTCACTTTGCTGGTCAATCCAATCTGCACATTTGCTTCTTTCAACACATTTTGGACTCTTCTTGCGCGGTGTGGTCGAGCATTGTGTCGTCCATAAAAATAAAATGAACCCCGTTCTACTCTCATGGCTTGAATAATTGTTCTAATGACATTTTCGCTGTAGATTCCTCCTGTCAACGTTTCTGGCATGTAGATAAGTCTTGTCCAATAACCATACAAAATATTGAATAGATGAGGCTTTTACTTGATGAAGATCCATACTGATCGATGAAATAAAACAATATAATTTGTTTGAAACGTCATTTATTTGAAGAAATGTTCAATTTAAAATGGTTGGCACATTTCACAAACAAAGTAGCTTTATCAAAACGAATGATACATAATACTTCCCCAAAACATCTCGGTCCCTCCCTGAAAAAGATTAATTTTTGTAGCAAAAGTTAGTCGTGTTTTACGCCCTGCTTGTCTCCATATCCTCATATGTCAACTGTTATTAGTTAATCTGAACCTGCAGTCGTCGAAAAAAAGTACGTTTGTTAATTGCGGTAAAAGACAATGTACGTGGTCTCTTGCCCACACCAACAGGGCGGAAATATATTGTCTAGTAAGTCGAGACACTCTTAAATGTCTTCTAAATCTTAAATTGGCACCATCCAGTCTTCGTCAAAGTTTGAGTCCCGAAATTACCATACCATAAATTCGTCTAAAATGTGTTTGGACCACAAGGACCGTTATGTTGCAATTGCGCCTTAAAAAGGAGGCTTTATAGCGATTCTCTCTTGCATTTGTAATTATTGAACATCGACCATCCTCCCATTCACATTTCAACAAGTGCTGTTCCAAAAGCAGCCTAGAAGTTTTTGCCCAACTTTGCAACGTTAAAAAAACCGTCAAATCATCAATGATTATTTCTATGAAAAATATGCTGATATAAATTTTGCATTTTATTTTACGAGGGGGGTCCAAAAGATTTGCCGGTGTGTGTAGTATCCACTGTAGGGGAGACTGTTGTATAGTGCGACAGATTTTTTCAAAAGATCATAAATTCTTTACTTTAATTTTGAATCAGATTCTCAGCTAATAATTATATTGAAAATGTGAAAATATTACTAAAAAAAATTCAAAACAATGGAAAAAGTGAAAATCCAAATTATGATTGGCTTGTCCCAGTATACACCCAAGTCCCACTATACAACCTACCCCTGTTTCATAGTGGGACTACTACCATTGCATACTGGAACAACCTAATAATAATGTGATTAAGTTGAAATAAAAAGAATAAAAGCCAGAAAAAGTTAAAAACTTGTATTTTATTCAAAAACATTGCTAATATTGCTAAAAATTTGCAACTAAAATATGACAAATTTTATAAAAGAAAAACAAAAAGAAACAAATTTCAACAAATATGAACATCATTCTATGTTATAAGGATAAAAGTCATAATTAAAACACCAGAGCTTGGAAGCTCGTTCGGTTCCTCCAGAAATAAGAGGAACAGGACGTTTAATAACGATGTCATCTTGTTACGGGTTCATTATATTTTTTGACTGAATAGGGATTCAATAAAATAATACTTACAATTTTTTTATAAATTCTAATAAAGATCAGCTAATTATCTTTTGAAATAACTTGTAGTCATTGTTTAATGTCGATTGACCTTGAACTAAAATTCTTCTTGAATACAAAATATAAATCTTACTCTAGTTCTGTGAGTACTATGGAATTGGATATCACCAAAAATTGCCTAGCTAAGGAAATTGTCTGGTTGTCTATCTCTCTTCCTTCTGTCTTTTCTTTTTTCTGGGCCGAATTTAGACCATGCGGTTTAATTGAAATCGAATTTTATCTCGGATCTAAGGAGCCCTAGTACAAAGAAAATAACATCAAAGAGTGAGTACGATCGACATCAGTTGATGCACACATTCCGTGGATTTACGTACCTTACTTTACACGGCCGTTGCCCATATTCGGTTAGATACCTTGATTCCCGGAAATGCTCATCTAATCATAAATATTCGCAATTTTGGGCCAATACTGGAATGACCAGTTAAATAGTTAGCTGCCAACTATTCACCAGCAACCTGTCCACTACATTAGTTCCAGTAGCATCTAATACTGTCACGAATTATACCACCGTACAGCGTATAGCCTGCTGTAAATGTAGAGTCGCACCACCTGGAGTAGGAAGTAAGAGATTTCCATTCTCCATTAGTTATTAGAGTTATAAATCATTTATTCCATTAGTTTTGCTTTCAACATAAATATTATTTATAAACACATTATATCTATAGCACTATGTACACCGTGTAGTACTACATGGGGCCATATTATCTGTAAATAAGCAACTAGACAAGTTGGGTAACCAAGCGAGGAATATAAAGAACCCTAGAAATCATCTATTTCTTTTATTTCTGGCTCCTCCACGACCCACTCTACCGGTCCGTATAGAACAACCCCACAATTTCGAGTTACTCAAACCTATGAATCAATTTGTTAAAACCTTTTATGTTCTCCTAGTAATAGTGGTGAAGTACTCTAAGTGATACCCACGTAGCAATCTCTGGGAATAAAAAATTATCATTGTCAGTCTTTTTTAGATAATTGATGACATACTCTGCCGTATCTTTTTTATCAACTTGCCCAAGATAATATTTGATTCTCTTCTTCAATGAGTATTTCACAATAACAAAATCATGCATTTTTATATCATAATCTGCTTTCGTTGCAAGTTCGTCTGATATTTCAGAACTGTCATCACACAAATCTTCAATTGACACGTCACTGTCACTGGAGTCTCCTAATACATTTTTTGTGACAGCCTTCATCTTTACCTTCTGTGCTTTTTTGATTCCTTCGATTATTTTCTCTGCTTCTTTTCTTCAACCACTGGAGTGTCGGATAAGATCATTGATGTAACGTTCTTTCTTTTCTGATTCAATTTTCTGGATTCTACTAAGTTGATATTAGTAATGAAATCGATGCAAATATCAATATTATGATGAGACAAATTACCAAAAAGACTGTAGATAGAATAAATAAAGAATACCGAGCCCATTACTGTTCTCCAGAATGTGAGAGGAATGAAAAACGAAAAATAGAACAGTACAATCAGCAACAGGAAGGGGAGGGCTAGGAGGAACTGAACATAAAGAGTAAAGATGATAAACATCTAATAGATGAGGCTTTTAATTGATGAAGATTCATACATAACGATGAAATAAAACAATATTATTTGTTTAAAACTTCATTTATTTGAACAAATGTTCAATTTAAACTGGTTGACGCGTTTCATTAACACAGTAGCTTTGTCAAAACGAATGAAGGTATAATTCAAAAATGTTTTAATATATACATTGCATAAATACAAAATTATATTCACTAATGTTAACAAAGGTATTGAAAGAAATTACCTGGAAACTCATTCACTACAAACATTCCTAAGCTATCTTCTTGGTAAAAAGGTTTAATGAAGGAGAGTGATTGATATATATTTGATCGTTAAGAAGATTACATGATTGCTTATTTTTGTCTCAAGGGCCTCAGATAAATTTAAATTAAAGGATTTACCGACTACATGGAGAATTTCAAAATTTGGGTCGAAAATGTGTTGGTTTTCTTATAAATGATTTGAATAGTTAGAATCTAATTTTTTGTTGTCATAGCTACGTTTGTGTTCTGAAATTCTAGTTTTAAAATTTCTAAAAGCTCTACCGATATAAATTTTATCACAGTTGTCATTAACACATTTTAATTTATAAACTTCTGATTTGTTTAATTTTGAAGATTTAGATTTATTACTTTTAATGAGTCTAAAGTTTCTAAAAATAACCTGATTTTCAAGGATGGTGTTCCAAAGTATGTTAAGCTTTTGAATTGTTTATTATTATTTTTATCAGAAGGGAATACTTGTTCTAAAGTCTGTTTTTTATCTTTTTATTTATGATATTATCAATTAAAATTGGTTCGTAATTATTATTAACTGCTTTTTGTTTTATGATACTTAATTCTTTGTTACAATTATTAATATTTATTGGGATTGTTAAGAGTCTGTGTATCATACTGTTGAAAGCTGCTAGTTTATGACTGAATGGGTGGACCGAACTATTATGAATTGTAATATCTGTATGTGATGGTTTATGAAAAATAGAAAAATCATGTTTATTATTTATATTTGAAATTGTAAGGTCTAAAATGTTTATAGACTTATTTTGTTCAAGCTCTACGGTAAATTTGATATTATTGTGAATTGAGTTTATGTAAGTGATGAAGCTCTCTAATTGTCTATTTGTACCGATGAAGCTAGCTAAAATGTCATCCACATATCGGTGGCAGTAAATAAATTTTTTACCAAGGGAGTGTTCATGAATAATTTTTTCTATATTATCCATGAAAATTTCTGCTAGTAGGGGGCTGAGGGAGTTACCCATAATCAAACCGTCTTTACTGCTATAAACCTCTCCATTGAAATGAAAATAATTTTGATTCAAACACACTTTTAATAAAGTAATGATATCAGAGTTAATTATAGGATTACCATTATTGTATGTGAGCAAGTTATCAACAAGAGTTATAGTTTCTGTAGGTGGTATACTAGGGAATAGATTTGTTACATCAAATGATATGAGTTTAGAATTATGGGGTAGTATTATATCCTGAATATTATCAATTAATTCCGTTGAATTTTTAACTGAAAATCGAGGTTTGAATGAACAATATTTAGAAATGACATATATGAGAATCTTTGAAATTTTGAATGAAGGTTCTGTGAAATGAGAAACAACTGGTCTGATTGGGGGAACACAAACGTAGCTATGACAACAAAAAATTTGATTCTATCTATTCAAATCATTTATTAGAAAACCAACACATTTCTTATCCAAATTTTGAAATTCTCTATGTAGTCGGTAAATCCTTTAGTTTAAATTTATTAGAGGACCTTGAGATTAACAAAAATAAATATTCAGGTAATCTTCTTAACGACCAAGTAGATATCAATCACTCTCCTATATTGAACCTAGGAATGTTTGTAGTGAATGAATTTCCAGGTAATTTCTTATAACTTTGTTAACATCAGTAAATAGAATTTTGTATTTATGCACTGTATATATTAAAACATTTTTATATTATACCTTTATTCGTTTTGACGAAGCTACTGTGTTAGTGAAATGCGTCAGCCAGTTTAAATTGAACATTAGTTCAGATAAATGAAGTTTTAAACAAATTATATTGTTTTATTTCATCGTAAAGATGACAAACTGAAAATTACGGAATCAAATGACATAAACAAAAACAGTAGAAAGTGATTACAATAGATGTAGAAGAAGGAGCCTACTCAAAAAGTTGGTGTTCATTGGGATCAAGTGATGATAACTTTGGGTTGAACCATTATAGTTCCTATCAACATTTCTATTAATTACTAAGGTGTATTACTGCTCCAAATGTTTTCTTTGCAGTCTCATCATTTTATGGCGACTTCTCGATGAAGCCTTCTGTAATGACCCTTAAACTGCTAATGTATATACTTCTGAAATATTAAGTGACTTTATGAGATAGTTTGTAATAAAAAATTTTCTCGCCAACAGGATAGGTAATTAGGTGCCTCGTAAAGGAAATTGAGATCAGGTTCTATAATGTTTTGAAAACCGTCACTTTAAATTCCGAAACACTAAGTTCTACGAATAATAATATCGAGAATATACAGTTAATTGAGAGAAAATTGAAATTATTATTGTAGGAAACCATTTCAAGAATTACAACTCAAATGATCAGGCGCAGGGCAGGAACTAAAATGGAATTGAGCTGAGCTTGGCGGATGGGCGGTGGGCAAAAAAGATACTGGAATAGTGTGCTACACAAGAAGGTTAAGTAGTAGATGCAGTCCACCCAGCGAATCGACAGATGATATAAAGAAACAATTACTGTTACTAGAAATTCGAATCTCAGGCAACAACTTATGGAAGCTCATGTCCAGCAGTGGGTAGTTTGATCTTTCTAATAATGATGATAAATACTTGAGTGAAAAAGAGAATTATTGTGAAAACCCCAATTAAAAATAAGTATATTATGACGCCTAGGGCAGAAAGGCTTCACCTCGGCCCCTTCGGCAAATCCAACTTTCTGGTTGCGAGTAGTATATATTTTCTCTATCCTCAGCCGAAAGAACGTTGACAACTTTTGTTCGTCGGCAAAGTGTAAGTTCTAAAAACCGCTGTTTCCGTAGCGAAATGGGACCGGAATGACCGTACTTTTAACTCGGGGATAAAGGAAAACAGTACACGACACGCGGCCAGAAGGTTGGATGCCCTAGCTAGAGTGGTATAATTCCTCGGCCTTTTTTCACACACGCTGGAAAATTCATGCTGCTGGTCTTGGGTCGTATTATACTATTTGTCCTGCATGTTTATTCAATATGTGTTGCAATTATTTCCATGGATCTCCATTCGAAAGTAGATACAATGTTTTATGTGATTACAGAGAAATTTGAAATCAGCATTTTAATCTGGTATTTTTGAATCAAATTTCACCTCCACTATTTTAGGGAAAAAAACGACAACATTGAAATATTACTAAATTAAATCATATTTTATTTAATAAATCAAGTATTCTACTTATTGAAACAATACATATTAACGCAACTAATAATATTTATAGTATTGTCAGTGAATTTGTGACTGAAATTTGAGTAGTGAAAATCTGAGAGAGAAAAAGGCGGGAAAATTATTTAAACAATATGTTAATTGATAGAATGTAATTGAATTTGAGGAAATAGATTACCTAAATGACAATGTTTCATGGAAACTATAACTGAAACAAAAAAAAGGTAGAAGAAAAAAAGGTCAATCACTAACTGCGGTAATAAATCTATTCCCAAAAACATATTCCTTAATCAACAAAAATTTTGTCTCGGAAATTACACAAAGTTATTGTTTTAATTAGCAATTTCAAAATTGTATGAAAACTATCTACCTATTAAATATTTGAGTTCCACGTCAATTGATGTCCGCTGTTAAAAATAAAAAATTTAAAAAGCCGTATTCATGTCATATTCTATTATATAGATGTTTAATTGTCATAAAATTGCTGTTTGAATACCAAAGAATTAATAAAAGTCAGCAAAGTTATGCCGTCAATGACATTTCAACGAAACAAGTGGCCGCCAAATTGAACTGATTTACGTCCACTTCAATTTCTATGTCAAATTATTCTAAATTAATTCCTAGGTGGTTATTGGAAGGCATTAAATACGAAGTTAGTCCGACTTTTGTTAATTTTGAATTTCTTGTTGTAAATGGCATATTTCACACATAGAAAAAAACTATAAAAACTCCGTGCCTCAAGGATAGGGATTCTTTAAGAACTCAATCAAGTATATAAAGATCGCACACTATTCGCAACCTGTTCGAACATGGTTCATACCACTATTCGCTAATTTTAATTGTGTATAGAAACTCTTACTGTTAAGATAATAATATATGGATTGTATATTATTTTGTGAATTAGTGTAAAATAAAACTAGTCTAAATGCCCATTTCATTTATTTCATATTCAATTTATCCCGAATTTCCTCTCTCTTTAATTATTTTCTCCATTTTCTGTCCACATTTTCACCCCTTGGTTTTACAGGCTTCCTGATTTCCCTTTAACTAAGCTGATCACAGTTCCCTAGCCAAATGGTTAATGCAAGCCACAAAACCTGATCTATTTAATCCTAACTTGGAAAAAATCATAAATAATAATAATTTATTCACCAAATATTGCAATGAAATTATAATAAAAATAAATTAATAAATAAACCCGAAGGTATCCGAGAGGTATGATTATACCTGTTCCGATTTACCACAAGTAAATACAATAAAAGAAATGCCTGCCAGTTCAGTCTCCGAACTGAAGATTCCGTCATCCGACAACTTCTACTTGGCTCGTGTAGTTACACAAGCGAGAAGTAGTCAGCTGGCGCCATCTTCACTTTCAGTTGGGAACCAACACCTCAGATAAATTCGACCCTCTTAGTCGAAATAAAATGGATATAATTTCATAAAATACGAGGTGTCTATATGGAACACAAATTTCGGTTTTCTACTACACCTGCCTTTAGGCGAAATTTAAATAATTTCGACGTATTGGCCTGACCCTTTTGCGAAGGGAAAAAACTACATTCCTGGCTAATACCACGCAGAATATTGAATTACATCCCCTTCGTACTATGCCCTTCCGCTTTCAGTTGCGAATCACCACTGATGTCCGTATCGGCAAAATGGCCGATCGACGTCACGGTTTTCGAAGGGGATGTAATTCAATATTCTGCGAGGTATTAGCCAGGAATGTAGTCGTTTTTCCCTTCGGAGAACTGTCAGGCCAATACGTCGGAATTATTGAAATTTTGACTAAAAGCAGGTGTAGTAGAAAATCGAAATTTATGTTTCATATAGACACCTCGTATTTCATGAAATTATATTCATTTTATTTCATACGACTAATACGGTCGACTTTATCTGAGATGTTGGTTCGCAAATGTAAGTGAAGATGGCGCCAGCTGACTACTTCTCGCTTGTGTAACTACACGAGCCATGTAGAAGTTGTCGAAGCACGGAATCTTCAATTCGGATTAGAGACTCTGAACTGGAAGGCATTACGGCACTCTTGAAGAAACCCAAGAAGGTCGGAACGCGTCAGTGTACTATGCCTTTCCGCTATCAGTTGCGAATCACCACAGATGCCCTTATCAGCAAAATGGCCTATCGACGTCACGGTTCTCGAAGGGGATGTAATTCAATATTCTGCGTGGTATTGGTCGGGAATGTAGTTGTTCTTTCCATCGAAGAACGGTCAGGCCAATACGTCGAAATTATAAGTATATAAGTTATAAGCAGTGTTCTAAATATAGCACCTAATTGAAGAACTTTAAATGAAACTGGATCTAAAGGAAAAGTTACTTATTCATGGATAAAATCATATTTAAGTAAACATGAAGGCGTGTTCTCACTAGACGAGTTTTGATGATCGCTTTATCAACGTAGTATGTTGAATCAAAACAGTTGTGGGAATGTTTTTTTTCAATCTAATTCATCAAAAAAACCATTAAAATGGTAGGGATAGACCCGTGGATGTGGAAGAGGAAGTGTGCGGAAGGAAATAGAGAAGTTGATTGGTAAACGAGCAAAGGTGATCAAGGTGGTAAGGGAGAGAAATGGGATGAAAATGGTGATGGGGAGGGCGTAATGAAAAAAAGCGGAAGCCTTCCTGAGGAGAAGGGATATTAGATTATGGTAGAATAGGGTGACTATTTTAGAGGGTAGAAAGGAGGGCAGATATTTTGGATGTGGTGAAAAAAGACACAAGATGGCAGGGTGTAAGGTGAAAGGGATTAAGGAGAAGAGTAAGTGCTGGCTATGTAAGAGCGAGGGTCACATGGCTAGAGACTGTTGGCAGGTCTTCCTTTGAAGGGTATGTGTGGAAAGAAGACACAAACCAGGGGTAATAGAGTGTAGGAGGGGAAGTAAGGCAGTAGATAAAGGCGATGGAAAAGAGGAGGGAAGCAATACGCGGGAAAAGGAAATGTAAGGGATGGATGGAGGATGATACAGATAAATCTAGGGAAATGCAGGATAGCGCATGTTATTTTTAGGAGAAAAGGGAATCTGAGATAAATACTAGATATGTGGGAAAGCAAGGATGGATTATGGACGATACAGGAGAGGCAGGAATAAGAGTGGTGGAGGAAAGGAAATGAATTGGTGGTAGTGAGAATGGGAGACATGGTGGTGTACAGTGTGTATATAAGCCCAAATGTTAGTCTGGGAGAATATGAGACAAGCATGATTGGAGGACGACACGAGATTGTCAAAAGTGAACAGGAGGATTAAAATGAGAATAGTGACAGGGGATTTTAATGGTAATAATGTTGGGTGCATGTGGGGGGCTAGAAAACGGAAAGGGGAGATCCTGCAGAAAGTGTTGGCATCCCATGTAATAACGGTGCAAAAGATGGACCCCTACCGACCTTCATGAGGGGCGACGGGGTTGATAATACATTGATGTAACAGCATGTGATGAATTGCTGGGAGAAAGAGTGAGTAAATGGAGGGTGCTGGAAGATTAGGAAGGCTTGAGTTATCATAGGTATGTGGAGACGGATATAAGGAAATTGACAAAGGAATTGTTGGAAGAGAGGGGATTGAGGCGGGCAAAGGCCGAGGTGGAGAGTATGAGAAAGAAATATAAGAGGGGAGATAGAAAGGGGACTTCAATATCAGGTAGATTAATTGAACGGGGTGATACTCGGCTATAAAAGAGGGGTATTACGCGGAGGTATGAGATGGAGGCTGGAGGGGCGTAGGCTTCGGTTCGAGGACTGACGCTCAGGAAGTGTGTGTTTGATTAGGTTTGTGGGATAGTCGTGGAGAGGGGTGTGAGATTACGGTGTATGCGGACGACGTGTGTCTGGTACGTGTGGCAAAGGGAGAGGCAGAGATGAATAGAAAGGCGGAGGGGATGTGTAGAAAGATTGTGGAGAAAATTTAACGGTGCGGACTGGAATTGGCGGAATAAAAGACGGTGGGGCTATTAATGAGGAACGGTGCAAGCCGAGGGAAGTGAGGGTGATGGTGAAGGGTGAGAGAATTAGTAAAGAAGAGTCTGTGGAATTACTAGGGGTGTCGCTGAATAGATAACTGTCATTCAGGACTCATATGGTAGAGGCGGCATGGAAGGCAAAAGTAAGTGCAGCATGGCTAGGAGATTGATGTGTAATCTGAAGGGGCCGGGAGGGTGAAAGAGCCAGGAGAGTAGAAGAGGAGGGTGATTGGTACGACGGTAGAGTAGAGTATGTTGTACGCTGCAGAAGTGTGGGGTGAAAGAGCGGGGGGGGATGCGAGGGTTAGGCCACTCCTGCGGGTGCAGAGGGGGAAACTCCTAAGGTTGGTGCAGGGATACAGGACAGTGGGTGGAATGACAGCAGCGATGCTATCAAGGTCCTACCCATAGGACGTGATGGCTAGAGCCAGAAACAAACGCTGGAGTGTTGCGACCAGAGAGAAAGTACAGGAATAGATGGAGGAGAAAACGGAGAGAAGGTGGGAGGCCGCGATTAAAGGCGCGATTGGGAGTAGGAGAGGATGGATGGACCGGAATTTCGGGGAGGTGAACTTCTCCGTGACACAGGTGCTCACTGGACATGGGTTGAGAGTAGGGTACCTTCACAAGATGGGGAAAAGAGAGACTGGAGTGTGCGAAAGGTCTGAAGTGGAGGATCATATGGGGCATGTGATTAGATGCTGGAAGAATGAGGAGGTTTTGAAAAAGTTGGAGAAGAAACTGGAAGAGGGGGTGTATCGGGAAAATATGGTGGAGATAATGCTGAGGGAGGAGGAGGAATGGATGGAGGTAAGTATTGTAGTTGATAGCATGATGGAGGGAGAGAATGGCTTGATATAGCGTGAGAGCTAGGGGTTATAGAAGGGAGAATATTATGAAGAGTGTGTGAGGGACCGCCGTCCGTCTCGAAGTATGTCAAGATAGTGATTCCGACGCGGGGTATCGGCGAGTGGAGGTGGGTTTGGTTGGTAGGAATTTTATCGCTCAACAAATTGAATCTATTGGAAAATATTGTCGTGTCGAAATATGTGTACCTTATAATCAAGTTTTGCGTCGCTTGATCAAGAGTATGAACAGTTGCTCCCACTTACGTTCGGTGATTTACTGAAATATTTAGCATTAAGCGGTCTTAAGTATTTCTTTGAGTTTTTCCGAGCTTTCTCTCGAATATGGATGACAAGGGAAATACATTGAAGTGTATTGTAAGCGGAATGTGCATTACTGGGCTTACTATAGCTGATATATTTATAAAGTTATAATGATAGTATTTATTCGTAACATTTCATAATATAATTCACAATTTCACAAAGAGAGTAAGAATAAATATAGGGTTGGAGATAGTTTGAACCAACATATCGAACGCGAGCAATTTAATTATTAATTATGATTTCTATACCTATACATTCTTGTAAAAATGTAATACACAGTTGAAGAAATAAAATAAAATGATACCTAATTAAATATTTATAGAAGGGGAGAAATGTGTGTAATGGAGAGGTAAGTTTAACTGTATACTAATTTTCTGTGCTCTTTTAATATCTATAATTATTTTTTTGGTCAATAATATCAAGAAGGTCTTGTATGTTTGAATTTAGGACAAATATCTCAAAATATGCTTTTAATCATGTTTAAAGAATTATTAGTTGTTATATAAATTTTATTCACATTGGGAAAATAATCGAAGATCGTAGCAGAAAAGCTAAATGGAAATGCGAAGATAAAGAAGTTTTTTGGTAAGAGTGTTTGACGCAATTCAAGGGTTACTGCCCTAATAGTCACTTTTTAAATAGATACTTTATTGACAATAATTACACTACTCAAATAACTATATCTGATATAATAAATCAATCGAACTTTTATACAAAAATAGATGCAACTATGAACTATGCAGTTCTGCAGAATCATCAGTTGTGCGATTTTGTCTGGAACATGGATCAGCTTCTGAGAATTGTAACGGAAGCTCAAAGTTCAATAACATGCATGAGCTATGGGTCAGCGAACTTCTAACTTCTCCATCCCCTGAAGAGGTTTTATAACGGACGAACAATATTAATGTTGATGATGACATATGTTGTTGGAGTTCTGGTTCTACCAAAGGCTTACGTAGAAATTCTAGGTTTGTTTTGTGGGTAGATGCTGTGAAGTTTTCTTCTTAGCAGCGATTAATAGGTATTGAAATCTTCAGTTCAAATTTTGTAGCTGATCGAAGTTCTTGACTAATTGATATAGTGATTCATTTTGCTTTTATATGGCTGGTGTTTGATATTCTTCTTGTGTATACTCAAGGGCGTTGCAGTTGCCCCCCCCTAGAAATCAAATGTAGCTTGCCGCAAAGCGACCAAAGTGCGAGCAATTGACTTCCTTTTTCCTTACCTATTAATAAATTCCGTATCGCATGACAAAACGTAAATAAATTCACAAGGTTTAATGTATATTGTAGAAAGTATTGAAGTATTCAGAACAACATTAAGATTTTGACATCGGTTTTTAAAGTCGCCGCCATTTTCATCACGACTATATCAGATTTGCCAAGACGCAAGGCCATTAAACAGTGTAAAATTATGTAGGTAGGTATGGTGTGTGTGTGTGTGTGTGTGTGTGTGTGTGTGTGTGTGCATTTCCTTTCTTTCTACGACGGCCGTTCACCAACATTCACGTTAGTTTTGTATAATTTGTGTACGGCATACCTAAATAAAGTAAAAGTTATTTTTAGGAACATACAATTTCAATTGGTTTTCTGGACAATGCCATCTGTAAGTGTTCATCACAAACACCTACAGTTGAATAAATCGACTACAATCCTTGTAAAACCTAGTATTGCTACTCGATGCTGGATGGCGCTTGTTCAATGAACTCTTTGAAATTTGGTAGCAGTTACTAGACCAGGTAGGACGTTAATGGACATTCTAGTATGGTGTTCGTTTGGGTATATAAAGACGGGAGCCGCTGCGAGCGAGTCACGTCGGTGTTGCAGGTCTTTCTGCGGTTTCCCTGCAACTCTGGGAATTTATTATCTAGCCAAATGGACAGACAATCGTCGACAGGGAACAAATTCAGCCGCAGCTGTACCCGCCTCTGCTTAATTGCGATGATTATTATTAACGCCGATCATCATCAACTTCCCAAACCCCCGAAGGCACGTCTCCGCAACATTTCATACCAATTTCAACAATGACCCAATTCTATACACTTTTCAAAAATGTGTCATATACACTTTTTCCGCAAAAATTCCAAAAAATCTGATAGAATTACAATCTTCAATATTTCTCTCTTAAAAACCGGAGACATTTCAATACAGTAAAAACCACACATTTTTCACTAAATAATTTCCGACACCTAGCCAGTTCAACCGCATATCCTATGTATCGGCAGCGATGCATGGTTCGTCGTCCACCAGAACGCTCCTATTCTAGACACTATTTGTCATACCATTCCGTACACTCTTGGGCATCGCTGCTTCCAAATATAAATCCCCGATGTAAACCAAAATGAAACTCTCCTCCAGTTACTTTCTAGTAAAAAGCCCAATCAAATTTCTCAATTCCATTCACTTCTTCAATTTTTCCCTAGTCACTTTTTCAATATTTTCCACACTCTCTCAACTCACCAACTTTTAACCTACCACCAATTCATATCGTGCTCAGCCCCGAACGCGCACTAAAACATCCAATACATCCCCAATCCAGCCCTGAAGAGGAAGGGCACCAACCCGAAAACCAACAATTCATCTACAACAAAAGCCCTATCCAACATAAATTCTTAACGAATTTATCTCTCTCTCTCTATATCTCTCCCTCTCTTTCTCTCTCTGCGAGCGAGTCACTTTTTAATTGTAAGCGATCAACGAAACAAGCTAAACAAGCGAATTGGAAAGCGGTTACAAGACTACCGGCTTGCCTGTGTTAGTCAACATTGATTTATATTTATTAAATAATAAGATCTCAGTGTTGAGCTGTGAAGTTTCTGATTGTATCTCCATTCATCGTCTTATCAAAATTGACATCAGACAGTTTTCCGGTAAGTATTGAACTGCTTTAATGTTGGACTTGGAGCTAGTATTTTTATTTTATTTCTCTTAGCTAATAGCTTTGGTAACGTATATACTAGCTAGAGACGTAGTATAATCGTTAAGAATATCATTTTTAATTTTATCTGGCATATTTTTGTTGTGGAAAGAAAGGGTCAATTATGTGGAGGGGAAATGTAAAGCAAAACTATTATTTCATCAACCTTCATAAACCCGTGGCCAAAAATTTACAATAAATACCGAGTGGGGTCCAAATGTACCCCAAAATTTTTTTGGCTTATTATTTTTTTAATTTTATAATTAGGGAATATTAAAAATAAAACACACTCTGCTTATAAAAAAAAATATTTTTACATAAAAAAGTTGTCAGCATTGATAAATGCATTGTAAGCATACTTTGAAAAAATATTATGAAATGATTAGAAATATTAAAAACAAAAATAATTATTAAAGAAGAAAAATCATTTTAGTGACATTTTAAATAATGATTAAATTATCACACTTGTTACAAACTGTTATATTTTTTGAATGTTCTGCACATACGAACTGATTACACCGAATACAAAACTTTCGAGATTTCCTGTCTTTACTTCTGCCGCATAAGAAACATCGCTGCTTTCTGCCAATAACGGGAATATGTTGTTCATTCCTTATGTTTAATTTTGGCAAAATGGTTAACATGGATTGTTTTATATTAGAATGTAACGACTTGTCATTTTGGTATCTACGAATTATGTTTTTTCTAATCAATACCTGGCCCAAGTCCAACAAAAACATTCTTCTCCTATCCAATCGATTTTTTTCCAATCTGGATTTTTCAACATCCAAAGTTTATAGGCGTTGATGCCACCAATGTCCAGCAGATGAAAAAATATTGCCATCGGCCACCGATTACTTTTTCTTTGCGTTGTCAATTCCTTCGCTAATTTATCCGTCGTGTCCACTGCACCCTTTGTTTTATTGTATTGTAACATAATGTCTGGTTTGTAATTAGATTTTGTCTCCACTTATTTTGTCATCGTTATGTTCTGTCGATAAAAGAACAACTGCCGCTTTTTTTTGGTACGTAGGAAACTAAAGTTTTATTTTCCATTAAAGCAAGCATGGTTGAAAAGTCCTTCTTATATCTTGCTGGAAGTAGTTCTTTTGGAATATGAGGTTTATTATTACGCAGTGTACCACACAAGGTAAGGTTTTTATCTAAAAGCTTACTAGCTAACTTAATACTGGTAAAAAAGTTATCAGTAGTTATTCCATATCCTGAAGATAAATGGTTTACCAGGTCCATCACTACACTTTGTCCTTGGCCTCTTTCATTTTCCCTATCACTAACTTGTAAAACGTCATCTATCTCATCAATTTCAGTCACTATGTCAGTCTCCTCAATATCACTTGCACCATCCTCTAGTGTTAAATCATTAAATAAAGTGTCGTTATCGTCCGTTTCTAATATCGCCAATAGTTCTTCGTCAGTTAGCTTATTTTCATTTCGAAACTTTAGTGGTTCACTCATTTTTATGAACGCATACTCGACAAGCACTGCAAACGTGACTAAACACACTAAAATTATACTGAGATAAATAGGTGCCCAAAGCCGCTATTAAATAAATTGGGAATCCCCGAGAGCGTTGACGCCAAGAAAAGGGGAATCCCCGCCGTTCGAACAATTTGGGGTTTATTTGTACCCCGGTTGGATTTTAACGTAGGCAAAATTTATACTTGTCGTTACATACCGAGCGGGGTGCAGCTGGACCTCAAGCAACAAAACTCTCTATAATTAGTTACAATGAAAAGCAATTTATTCAAAACTTCGTATACCAATTTAGATATATATTTAAGAAACATAGCTCGAAGGAAATTAAATAAAAAATACTATTTAAGAAAATATACCCAAAAATTCATGTCTGGAATACACCTGTACCCGGCTCGGGTTATGAAGGTTAAAAACGAGTTTATTGATTCAATATCTCTGAATTTAACGTTAACTAAACAGTGGTTTCGTTTTCGGTAATTAATTATGAAAACAAAACATAAATTATATTTGTGGTTTAATTAAATACACATTTAAACAGATCCTTGATATAAATAAAGCTATATAAGCAATACAACTGAGTATTTATCTTAATATTTATAAGTAATTGAACAAAACTGCTCTCCCGTAAAAATGTAATTAATTACATAAAGTTTTATCAAAGCGTTCAGTTTTGCAAGAAGTTTGAAACGAAAAAAAACTGATAGATCAAGTAGCAACAACGATGAACGGGACAAAGTAACGACAATATCGCATGTGTTTTCATCGGTCACCACAACCACAACAGGTTATATTCAGCCGCAGGAACTACCTAGACCAAGTTCCTCTAGATATCTGACGCCGAATCCAGATTCATTGATGGGTGACTGAAATGGAAATTATATCGGGCGATATGTTGGACGGGCAGGAACTGATTGAAAACTGTTGGCCCCCTTCCGCGACCTATAACTTTGCGGAAGATGCAAAACATTTAATTATTTTTGGTTGGAAACATACTCTCCATGGTTGGTATATTCCAGGAGCCAAAAAGGAGCATTTTGTAAATATTGTACGTTGTTCCCACCAAATTCAAATTCATTTAGACGCATATTGGGATCATTTACTATAACGCCATTCTGTAAGTTCAAAGATATTCACGAGCAGTGCAAAAAGCACATTGAAACCCACTTCCATAAGGAGGCATTGGAAGCTGCTAAATATTTTCTCGAATGTGTGCCTGTCGATTTGCAACTGAACAAATATTCCCAGGAAATTATTGACGAAAATCGCAAAATTATAAAATCTTTTATTTCCTATATCACGTTTTGGGGGTCACACGACGTAGCACTGAGATTGAAACATTATGGTGCAGGTATTCTCGATGATTTATACAGGCCGCGAATTGACGCGGGAGATTTTAAACAACCACATTGAGCAAGGGAAAAAGAACGCAAGCTACCGTTATTAAGGCTGATATTATGAAAATAGTGAAAGAAGCAGCAGCATATAGTGTGCTAGCATACGAAACGGCTGATATTTCTGAACAATTATCGATTGAAGTGCGATATTTTGATGAAGGAACACAGGAAGTCCAAGAAATGCTTGTCGGATTCATTGAGCTAAAAGATTTGGATGCGGAATCGATAGCAGATAGCATAGATGAGTTTTTGACAAAAGAATGCCTGAATATAAATAAATGCATTGATTTTGGTTTTGAAAGCTGTTCAACGATGTCAGGAAAAGACGGAGGGGTACAAGCGATCTTACGCAAAAAGTTCACCAAAGCCCTATACTTTAATTGCTCGTCCCACAAACTGAATCTAGTTATCAATGATTTAAATTCACTTCCTGAAATCAGAAATGCCATGGAAACCACCCACGATACTATGAACTTTTTTCGGGAATCAGTTTTAAGGAGGAAGTTGATACCTAATATTTCCAGACTTTGCGAGACAAGATGGAGTGAGAAACACAAAACTATCAAAGTTTTTGAAGAAAATCTTCCAGTATTTCTGGAAACCTTATAAACATTATCTCAGGAAGGAAATAGTGCAACTCGGAAAAGTGCCTTCCAATTGCATGCGGCTACTTCCAGAATTTTTTCATTTCTCGGGATTATGTTGGTAGCGAAATACTCGGCTTTGATGGAACCCGTTGTCAACGTACTCCTATATGTAGCTTTGGACCCAGTCAAAGCCTCGGTAAACGTTGAAAGGTTTTTACTTTCAATTGAAAACCACCGTGAAAATCCAGAAAAAGTGAGAGAATAAATTATAAAGGAAGCTACTGCTGTTGCGGAAAAAAGTCGGACTGGAGGAGGACATTATATCAATGCCACATATTACGGGGATAAAACGTCATAGAAGCAATCATCCAGCAGAAAGCCCTTCAGAATTCTGGAAGAGGTCTTTAGTAATACCATACTCAAATTCAATTATCACCTCCCTTGAAGTACGTTTTGCTGAAGAAAACACGCCATCATTCGCATTATCCAAGTCACACCCGGCGCAGATGCAAAAGATGACACCTGAAAATCTGAAAGAAACTTGTGAATCTATTGCTATGAAATCGAAGTGAGGCAGCAGTTGTGGCACGATAGGCTTAATATAACAAATCTAATAGTTGTTGATGTCATAAAAGGAACAAATTCCTTCTTTCCCGTAACGGAAAAAGCATTAAAAATTTTGATCGCATTACCATGCACGACCTGTACAGTTGGGCGATCTTTTAGCAACCTCAGAAGACTGAAAACATGGCTAAGAAGCACCATGGCAGAAGATCGCCTTAATGGTCTGGCCATGACGAGTGTACACAGAGCTGTAATAAATAAAAACCTAAATAATTTTAATGATAAAGTGGTTGAAAGTTTTGCAAATAATCCCCGCAGGATATATTTCAATTAAATATTATTTTTAATAAAATTAATAAATATTACTGTGTTCAAAAGTTTGATTTAGTTATTGTGCTGTCGAGGGCTTGTGAAGTTTTATACATTGATATTAGAACCGCTCTTATTACAATCGTCGTCGAGGCAAAGACTTCCGAAGTGTACCGCTTCATGCTCTCGGCGTTCATATTTTTTATCCTCCATAATATTGAACCATTGCCCTAGACATAAGCTGGCCGCCCTTGTGTACACTGATATTTTGAGTTCCAACAGTATCTTCGTTGTCTTTTGTGACGATTTTAGGAGAAAATCTTGGAAACAGTTTATTTATTTTCACCATCTTTTTGGTATAAATTTTGATACACAGTTTGTAAGTTATTCTCATTCCTTTTCTCTATGGCTTTTTCATTGATATCTAGGTTCTCTTCTTGGTTTCTTTATATATCGCTCTAATTTTTTCTTTATTACCTTGTGTGTAGTTGTTTAGCAAAGCTATATCGACGTATGTGTCAAAAAGATCTTGAGCATCAAAATGACCATTAACAAAATATATTGATTTTTGTTTGGTTGCATAGTGAACGGAACCGTTGTAACCCAAGATTACGTTTCAAAGTTCTTTCCTATTGCCTTAAGCTTTCTTGTTAGTTTTCTGAGGCGTCCGAGTACTGTGGAGTGGAATCGTTCACCTATTCCATTCGACTATGGGCTATCCGCAGTTGTGTAATAAATTGTAATTTTATGTGTATGTACAAATTCTTGCATAAGTCCATTCTTGAACTCGGTAACGCTATCAAGGACCATCATGTGTGGCATTCCATGATGTATTACAGAGATGAGAAGGGTCTATCGGATAGGCTTGTCCATATTTGGAAGATGCATCGACGATTGTCATAAAACTTGACAGGTATCGGGAACAATTATTTCCCAAGATTTCGTGGGCGTTGATGTTACCATGAATTTTGGTTTTGGGGGATTCCTGTCGCATTTGTTGGTCAAACAAGTATCACACAAATTGGTGATTTCTTCAACGTCTTTCTTCAGGGCGGGTTAATAGTGTAGTTTTCGAATTTAGTTTTCGGATTCATGTATATCTCTATGGGTCTTTCCTTGACGATATTGATTTATAATGTCCTTTTGTGTTTGGTGACGATTATTATCTTCTAGAACTAGATTGCATTTAACTTAATCATATGCCGTATTCTCGAATGTTTCACGTATTATGTTACAGAGAAGTGGATAAAGATCATCATTTTCCTAGAATAGAGCATATTTTGTCTTAGTATCGAGATAGTCCTTGAAGAATTTGGAAAAAAGCTACTTTTGGATTGTTTCTACTAACAAATCCTTTTCTTATTAACAAAAGTCACTTTGGTAACTGGCGTAGTTGGACTATGGTTGACTACTTTGAATATCACGTGATTTTTGTGGTGATTTGGTGGTCTTTCGCTGATGGGAATTCCTAACATTGGATTTTCTTGCACTGCGCGTCTAGGCGTATTTGAATCGTCTTCCTATCATTGGAGTAAGTCTTCTATAGTTGGAAGTTCGTCTATGTTTAGTTTTTGTGATGATGCTATGTATCAGTTACCTACTTCTATTTCTTCTTGACGGTATTTGTCAAGTTCATGTGGGTTGATCTGAACTGTAGACCGGGCGTCGGCATTCGTATTGGATTTGCCTTTTTTATATGCAACTTCATAGTCGAATTCTTCCAAGGTCGCCATTTTACTATTTTAAAAGATAGGTCTTTCATTGAGAACAGCTATTAGATGGGGGATGGTCTGATAGAACTTTGAATTTACTTTCAAAAAGATATGGGCGAATGTATTTAGTAAGCCATATTATCGCTAGCATTTCCTTTTCTATAGTTGAGCGTTTAATTTCTGTTTTTGCATCCTTCTTTATGCATGAAGTTGAAGGTTTCGTTATCCGGGAAAAGCCTTTGATGAATTTTCTATAGTAGTCCATTATTCATAGAAATGCTTGTTTTCGGAATTGGGTAGTCGATAATAGCTATGAATTTGCCTGGATCCGGTTAAGTTCCTTTTGAAGTTACAATGTGGCCGAAGTAGCTAACTTAGAAGCTAAAAGTTAGACTTTCGTTAAGGAAAGCTCGTTGTATCTCTTGTTTGGGAAGTATGATAGTTCCTTGGGATTTACTAACGGGTTCTCGGACTTGAGTAATTGACTATGGTTCGAGTTGGATGGAGTGAAATTGGGTTTTGTTACTTTCGTATTATTGATTAGAATAGAATTTGCTGTGGCGAGATCCGAATCAAGAAAATTGAGTTTGACTTTTAGAAGCTTGATATTATTAAGTTCTATCCGACCATCAAAAATTTGTCGAATTTGAAGAGGAAGAATTCGAAATTTATGTTCTTTTGGAACTCGGAAAATATGGGTATGGAGATGTGGATACTAATGATTGGAACCAGGAAAAAACAAAAAGAAAACGGAAATGGGTACCAAATAGTCAGGAAAAAATAAAACGGATAGTGTTTGGTTATGTAATATTGAAAAACCAGAAAACATTTTACTGGATGAATGTTAATGTGTAACTAATAACAAAACAATGCTCAAATGTTTTTGAATTACAAGAAATTATAGAAATTTGGTTTTTAATTGGAATATATCTTGAAAGAAAAAAACAGTTACATTTAACGATGTTAGTGGAAGGAAAAAACACAAAAAGAAGCAGAACAAAAAAGAACGAAACTCAAGCAGAAGAGCATGTGCGTACAATTTTGTTTAAGGAAAGCAGATGATTCGAAAGCGGTAGTATGTATAGCTTTGTTTGCTAATACTGTAGCAGATAAACAAAGTCTCGAGGTTCATCAACAAAATAAACCGGAGGATGACTACTGAATATGCAGAAAACAAACAATATTCGCCTGAAAATAAAAGGGAAATGCGTAAAATACTTCTAAAAGAGTTTTCTGACGCTCCTCCAAAAATGGAGAGTCATTATTGTAGAAATTCCAGCCGTCAGCTTTATTTGGAACCTGAATTAAAATCTAAAAGTCAGTTATAGAATCGTTACAGAAACCTTCGTTTCACAACTTATAACGATGAACGGCCAATATCTGTAGCTACATTTCATCAATTATTTCCTGATCTCAATTCAAACCTTTTCTTAAGGATGAATGATGATGACTTATGTGCTTCCTATAGAGCACACAATATCGAAGACTAGGTTTACGTCGAACACCACGAGAAAAGACAAGAAGTAAAAACAGAAAGAGATCAAGGTAAAAATAATTTTACTGATGAATATAAATTGTATACTATCGACATGCAAGCTGTTTCACTTGCACCAAAATGAAATATGTCAGCGCTTCATTACAGAACTAAGTTAGCTGTTCACAACTTCACCATCTATGCTTTGAAAACTAAGAGTGGAACGCGTTTTCTGTGGAATAAATCAGAGAGAGGACTAACAGCAAATGTGTACGTTTCTATTGTAGTAGTCTTCCTTTCAAAGGAAATTGACATTAATCAAGTGCCGTATTATATTATCTACAGTGACGGATGTACGAGCCAAAATCGGAATCAAATTTCATCCAATGCTTTGGTAAAGTTAGCAATACTAGAAAATGTTTCACATCGCGGACCCGCGCAGTTGGAGTGCGACTCAATACACTCCGAAATTGGAAGACTGTTGAAAAATTCAGTAATCAATGTTCCTGCAGACTATATTGCTATCTGCAAGGCTGCACGCAAAAATCCTTGTCCATATAAAGTTGAATATTCAATTAACCAGTTCGTTAAAGTGATCAGTTGGTTACAATACTACCCTTCTATTAGACCCCGAAGATCTGAAACTGTGACCACTATACGACAACTCCGGTAGGATCCCGATATCACAATTCACTACAAGCTGAGACACACTAGCGATTGATCAGTTCTTCCAATTTTGCGTAAGAAAATATACAAAAACCAAAAAACTTGAAGATTTCCTTCCATTCTATTAATGTCGAATTCCGATTTAAAAAACTCAGTTTGATCATCTCATGAGCTTAAAGTAAAGCTTAATACCAGATTATCATGCTTTTAATGATCAGCTGCCATATAAATAACATTTTTACGTACTATGTAGGAACATACCTGAAAACATTTTCTTCTATTTATTTATGTTCTTCGTTTGCAACAGAGGATAAGTTTAGGTTTTATAATGTGATAATTTTTTTTTCGTTTGTAAAAGTGTATAGACTAGTTTCTTATATTTTCATGGGTTTCGGTCAGAAATAAAATCACTTGCTTATAGTGGTAACGTTTCGGTCTATTTTATTTAAACCATTTTCAAACCTTTCTGAAAATTTTGAAAAAACAATACAATTATTTCTTTAAAACTTACTTTTTGATTATGCCTTTGTAGAGGCTTGTCTACTACTGTACAGTAGTATTTCTTAAATTAAAAAAAGACAATTATTACACATAAAAACAAACAATATATACAATGAACTATGTTAAAGATAGTTGACATGTATATTACAGAGTGTCCTAATTGAATTAAAATTAGAACTAGAGACCTATTTTTTAATTTTTAATAACTAGGTAAGGTGTAGATATTCATTTATAATAGTAAGTTCGTATATATACAACTTGAGTTGTCTATGTCAGTTCTGAAATTGACTGAGTCAGGATTCTTCTTAATATTTATCATTTCTTTTTTATTAATCTTTTACGATTATCTTTTTCTGTAGTTATTATTTCTACGTTGTTGAGAGTAAAAGAGTGATTTTTATCAAGTGAATGTTTCCATAATGCAGTACATTCATTGTTATTTCGAACTGATTGCTGGTTTTGTTGAATTCTTTTATGTAAATATTGGCTAGATTGACCAATGTAAGTACCATTGCAATCAGAACAATTTATTTCATATATTGAGTTTATTGTGTTCTTATTATCTGGTTTGAGTCTAGGAAAAAGTTTATTTTCTGTAATGTTATTTGGTTTATCTGCAATTTTATTATTGAATGGTGTTAGGCATTTTTGTAATGGTTTATTTATATCGGGAATGTACGGAAGTGAAATATATTTTGATGGATTACTTTGGCTATCAAATTTTAATTTGTTGTAATAGTTGTTAATTATATGTTTATTAATGGGCCAAAGTAATCCATCAAAATATATTTCACTTTCGTACATTCCCGATATAAATAAACCATTACAAAAATGCCTAACACCATTTGATATTAAAATTACAGAAAAACCAAATAACATAACAGGAAATAAACTTTTTTCTAGACTCAAACCAGATAATGAGAACACAATAAAGTCAATATATGAAATAAATTGTTCTGATTACAATGGTACTTACATTGGTCAATCTAGCCAATATTTACATAAAAGAATGCAACAACACCAGCAATCAGTTCGAAATAACAATGAATGTACTGCAATATCAACACATTCACTTGATAAAAATCACTCTTTTAATTTCAACAACGTAGAAATAATAACTACAGAAAAAAATAATAGTAAAAGATTTATAAAAGAAATGATAAATATCAAGAAGAATCCTGACTCAGTCAATTTCAGAACTGACATAGACAACCTAAGTTGTTCATATACGAACTTACTATTATAAATGAATATCTACACCTTACCTAGTTATTAAAAATTAAAAAATAGGTCTCTAGTTCTAATTTTAATTTAATTAGGAAACTCTGTAATATACATGTCAACTATCTTTAGCATAGTCCATTGTTTATATTGTTTGTTTTTATGTGTAATAATTGTCTTTTTTTAATTTAAGAAATACTACTGTACAGTAGTAGACAAGCCTTTACGGAGGCATAATCACAAAGTAAGTTTTAAAGAGATATATTTTAACTATATGTATTAAAATAAATGTATTGTGTTTTCAAAATTTTTAGAAAGGTTTGAAAATGGTTTAAATAAAATAGACCGAAACGTTACCACTATAAGCAAGTGATTTTATTTCTGACCGAAACCCATGAAAATATAAGAAATTGAGTATTAACGGTCATTAAAAATATATATGTGTATATACTGTAATACTAGTTATAGGGAGGTCCCTTGGCACCAGGCGACAATGTAATACTAAATAATTTAAGTTTTATAATGTTCAATAAAAATCTTTCATCCCATTATACAATTAATATTTTTTGCCGAAATCCCCATAGGACCAAAAATATTTTTAAAAATTTTCGAAATTCTCAGTCCCGTAAATAAATTGAAAAACAATGTTAAGGCAGTTTTTGGGTTGGATAATAGTGAAAGCAAATCAAGTAGATTATTATCGAAAAAAAAACCATATTTTGTATTTTGGTACAAGAATTTATTATTAGCAGAGCGCTTTCGGTTCAATAATAAACCATCAGCAGTGCCCCCTGTAAAAGTAGAAAAATTGATCTTACATTCTCGATATGAAATAAAAGGTTTAGAAGGGCCAAAAGCCAAATAGATAAAATTCACACACATGGTCAGGGTGTACAGAAAATCCTCACAAATTAGAAGATACATAAAATGAATTAAAATATAGTGATTGAAACACAGTCAATATTTAATTAAAATAATAATAGAGAGCACACACAACCAATTGTACAATGGATGAATCCCTAAAATAGGGGATAAAATTTAACTCAATCCAACATTTATGAGTCAGCTGTGTGACATTTGACAAATGCAAAGGATAAGTTGAAAATGAACAATTTTTGAACGTGTTAATTAGTAAGGTAGGATAACAACAGCCGGTGCTCTGATGACGTCATGAGAATCATAGAAGCAAAAGTTGACAAAAGCTTGAAAGATTAGTAAATTTCATTAACAATTACGTTCTTATGACCTCCTTAGACAAACAAATATGTGGTGTGAATAACTGAAAATAGTCCAGGATTTAAAAAAAGTAGGAGCCACGAAAGGAGAGGAAAAATGAAAAACAACTTTAATGAAAAAGTGACTCACAATCAGACAAGAATAATCCCGCCTGCACACCACCCCACTCCGAAATCCCAATCAGGGGAGCGACCCGAAAGTCTCTAAAGGAAAAACAACTACTCTTAGAGCTATTTGCTTCAGCAACAAACCGGCCGATCGCCTGGAAGAAACCCCGAAGAGGAGAGGCGCAGAAACACGAGACCTGCCGGCATGGAAGTGGGAAATGAGCTCGAATTATGGTGTATTGGTCCCAACTGATCTGAACTATTATCATCATTAAGTAGGATCTCACCGCCTAATGTTTTCTATGTAGAGGGGTAAAATTTCTATCAAACTATGTCTGTACATCAAGGACCTTATTGTTTTTATCGACCCACTTCATGATTTCGAAATCCTCGTACAAATCAAGTTTTAAAGAATGTTTGGCTGTAATGTTGTATAAGAGTGTTACCCCGCTCTCTTGGTCGATATTGTGGTTGTTGAATTTCAAGTGATGTCCAAATACGGATTTCTCCGAAGTTTTTTCATATTCAATAACTCTAGTTTTTAGGGATCTACAAGTCCTACCAATGTCGGTGGCATCACAATCAGAACAAGAGAGCTTGTAAACCCCACTCCTCTGTAATTCATGTAATTACTCCTTGGTATTGACCAGACAAGCACTCAAACTGTTTTTAACATTTTAAGAAGTTTGGGTGTCGGGAAACTATTTTTGATGCAAAGACTTAATTTGTTGCACAAGTTGTGGTCAACAAAAAGAAGACTCACTTACTTGCTCGTGGCATTAGCAAGCGCAGGGTAGACAGTATGCATTAGCAACTTTCTCTCCCTCCGAATGCTGACATCGTCAACAATAGTTGGCTTATAACCATTATTAACAACAATTTGTTGTAGTATACTGTATTCTTTATTGTAATTATCAGCTGACAAAGGGATGGTTTGTAAACGGTGTACATAGCTGTTGAATGCCGCTAGTTTGTGCTGTATAGGGTGGAAAGAACTAGAAGTAATCACGTGGTCAGTCTGAGTGGGTTTTGCGTAAACGCCAAATTCAAATAAGTTGTTAGCTCTATAAATACGTAGGTCCAGAAAGTTGATTTCAAAGTGCGACTCTAATTCCATAGTAAATTTTATATTAGGGTGTACGTTATTAATTTTGTCTAATAATGTATCAGCTATATGGGGACCACCGCTTATGAAAACTAAACAATCATCTATATATCTATACCAATGCAATATTTCACTGTTCTTCAAAATAAATTTGTTTTCTAAATGATCCATAAATAGATCTGCTAAAAAGGGAGACAAACAACTGCCCATTGCTAGATCTTCTGGTTGTTGATAAAATAAATTATTGAATACAAAGAAATCCTGAGAAAGACAAAATTCATGTAGTTCAATAATGAAATAAGAATTTTGTTGAATGTTTCTAGAGTCATACAAAAGTTCAGTTACCAGATCAAGAGCTTCCTGTTTAGGGACAGTGGTAAATAAGTTACTTACATCAAAGGATAACATAGTCATATCATCACTTAGGTTATTTGTAGATAAGTTATTATTAAGGTGCATGCTGTTACTCACCGACTTGGCAGGTTTAAGTTTAGTTAAATCGACAATAAAGTTAAGTATAAACTCAGACAACACAAAAACAGGAGTGCCCACAAAGCCAACAACTGGTCTGATCGGTAAACCATCTTTATGTATTTTAGGTATAGTTGGATTGCTAGAAATCTTAGTAAAAGGAGCATTGAATTCTGAAAAAAGGTGTGAGTAAATTTTTATAAAATCTTTCGTTCTCTTGATGAACCGTTTGAATGGATTGTATGATATTTCCTAGAAGTTATTGTCAGCAAGAAAAGTGATCACCTTATCAATGTATGTAGTTTTGTCCAAGATAACTAAACAATGTCCTTTATCTGCTTTTGTGAAAATTAAATTATGATTTCTGATTCTAGACTTTATGTTAATAAGTGTTTTATTAAAGGAATTATTTTTATGAAAAGTATTGTATGAGGATTTAATATGATTTAAGTTGATATGGTTGTTTTGATTAAAACGTTCAAAAAAATGTTATGACATTGATCACTGACCAGTTTCCTTAATTTATTGTTCGAAGTGAGGTTATTGATGATAAGATCAACTTCGATAGAAAGTTCATACAACTCGCTCTCAGAGGGTTCTTTATGTAGTGAGAACTTTAGTCCCATGTTCAAGAGGTTAAGCTCATCGTCTGTAAAATTGACATTAGTAAATTTTTTGACTCTAGGGTGAAAAACGAAACTGGGATATTGGTTATGGTTTTTAGTCAATTTATGTTGTTCTGAAATTTGTTCATCTTTGATTGAGTTATTCAAATTTTTTTGGACTCTACTGAATTTAGATACGTTCAAATATCTGACTTTATCGTTGAATTTCTAATAAAGTTTGTGTCAAGAAATCATACCCCTGTGATTGTAATATAGTATCGTACCATATTTTTAGTTGACAATCGATAAAATTCAACTTTGCATAATGTTTTCAAATTTGACTTTTCATAATTTTCTGTTTCATTTGGGTCTTGATCCTGATGGGAACGTTCTTCGATGTTCGAATCTTAGCAAAGGTTGGAGTGACTTGTGCTTTAATGCAATTTTGGATGAACCAATCGTCAGTATGAACAAAAGGTCTTCTAATGGACAAGCTGGAGTACTTGTCAGCCATTACTACCATACCGTAGAAATAATAAATGAGTGAAGTCAGCTGAGTGTACCAGTGAAAAATAATTACCGAAAAGAAACCAAATTTTGTATTTTGGTACAAGAATTTATTATTAGCAGAGAATTAATAAATTCTGGTACCAAAATACAAAATTTGGATTCTTTTCGATAGTTGTTTTTTTCTGGTACACTCAGCTGACTTCACTCATTCAACTAAATTAAGCTTGCAAATGTTTTCTTTTAATTAAGGATTTCTCATATCAACAGTTTTTTTTATTGGTCCCTCATTTTACCTATTTAAGGCACACCTCAGCGTGTTTAAATCGAACTTTCGAACGCGCGTTTTTTAAAGTTACCATGGTAACAACAACAACTCGAGAAACGCAAGTATCAATGACAACTTTTTGATTATTGATCTGACAGCAGTACCTCGTAACGTCAAATAAAAATAAATACTATTTAGGATGGACTTTCACGAAACTTGGCTGGGCATCGAGGGCGGACATTTATGAAATGAAACTTGGCTGGGCATCGAGGACTGACTTCCATTTTTTTGTAGTAATAATATAATAATAATATTTCATGATTTAAAAGTGCACCAATAAAAAAAATAGCGTAAAGTATTCGTGGATAACTGGTCTTTCAAACACTTGCTCTATTTCGAGCACTCCGGCTGCGCCGTTGTGCTCGAAAAATCTCGCGTGTTTGAAAGACCTCTTTATCCACTTATACTTTAATATACTATTTCGCCTCTTGTACAATATGGTTATTGAGACATCTGATATGCATATTAAGCCGACGATATAACTGTTTGATACTGTTTAGATGCTCTACAAATCAAAAGTAATATGTACCAAATAGTAAATTTCAATTAGTGATTGACTTATAACAGTCAACTTTGAAATTTTGTTGATAAACTTTAACCAATCAACAATATAGTTAATCCACGCTCTATAGCACATTCTGACCAAAACCCGGTCCCAGTCTGTTTCTTGATCAAAATACAAAACACATATTCAATGAAACAATGTTGATTTTACATTCTTTATCTCAATTTAAATTTGTTTTGTGCTTGATCAGATTCCGTTGATTTAATGGTAGTACCATTAGTTATTTCAGTCGTCATATGCGAAATAATACCGTTTTCCGATGTCGCTTCAGTGGATGTGGATTTATTTTCATCTTTTTTATTTGACTTCGTTAGTGTGTCGTTCACAGAACCAAGTGGAGTGTTATAAGGTTCAGTTTTTTCGGTACATCTTCTGAACGTTACATAAGAACCACTTTCAATTTGAATTCGGTCTTCTCGAGGACAGAAAAAAATATCTTCACTGAAATAAATTTTTGGAATATCATTTTGGAAATGAAAGTTGGAAATGATATCTTACCCTTGATCGTCGTTACCTGTACCTAAAAATGCCACACTTATTTTTTCCACGTTTATCGTTAAATGGCAGAAAATGAAACAGTAGATTTTCTTTTTTTCTGTCCATTTCACTTTTGTTTCTTTGATATTTTTAAGATGAGGAGGGCTCGCAAAATATACGAAAGTATTGTTATTTTCTGCTCCTGACTTGAAAAGTCTAAATGATTCTCTGCAAAAAAATATAAGTATAAAAAATCAAGGGGGATAACTTCGGACGAGCGAGGAGAATCAGCTTTTGGAAAAAATAGATATCTTGGACTAAATAATGTATTTGTTAAACGATAATGAATTACTTTAGTATTACTTGAAGAAAAATGAGCTTTAGTTTCATATCTGCCGTATAAAATATTCCTAGATTCTGAAATTTGAGTAGATATATTTTTTCAACAGAACATATATTCTTATGATGAGCTAGAAAATTCTGACTTGCTTGTCCTCAAACCGAGGAAGTAATTAGAAGAAGAAATTGTCATAGATCCATCAACAAGACGTATATGATTGTTTACAATAATTTTTACGGCAACACGTAGTAACATTCTAACAACTGTTGGTAAAAACGCATCCTTCTAATTCGTAATGTTGCCATATGAACGATATTTTTCAATTCCATAGTAATATATTTTCCATAGAAATTTTTATTGTAGTATTGTATTTAAGAAAATGATGAAATATCTTATGACGAACTATTTTTATGAATTTACTATATTTTTCATTTATTCAACCGCAAGTTATTGTAACGAAGTGTTTTTTTTTCGTTACCAACTATTTTAAGTTTCCGAATTTACTTTTATGTAATATTATTTATAACCCGTTATATATGTGGAAATTACTTCGATATGAAATATTCATTCCAGATGTAACGAAGTCTCTTTCTAGTTGGTAATGATTTTAAGTTTCCGAATTTACTTTTATTTAATATTATTTATAACCCGTAATATATGTAGAAATCACTTTGATATAAAATATTCATTCCGGATTTTTATTTAAAAATTTCAAATTTTGACCGCGATCCGATGGTAGAATTTATGTTCACCCCTACCGCGGAATAAAGAGTAAGGAGCGCGCAGGTCGAACTAGCGGAGAGAAGGGGAAAGCAGGTAGGTGCTAGCGTCGAGAGTCGAGAAAGAAGAGTTGTATCGAGTCCCGAGTTCCAACCGCCAGCATTAGAACAACGCTCCGACTGTAAGCATTCAATCAATTTGATAACCGTTTCTTGTAGTTGTTTTTAAGAAGTTTTTTGAGTTTTATCAAAAGTTGAAGCGATAACTGTGAAGTTAACAATATTTGAAATTATAACATAAATGGTCTTTTCAATAGATATTTGAATTTATTCGAATATTAGATATTTCATTTTACTATAAACATTAGTGGTTTTGTGATATAGCAGAAATCGAACTGTTATCCGTTTCTTTTCAATGTTTTGAGTGATTTTTTCCCAGTTTTTTTTTAAATAAAAATGCGATAACTGTGAAGGTGAGAATATTTGAAAATTATAATAGAAGTGGTCTTTTCAATAGGTTTTTGAATTTCTATTTTGAATTTATTTTAATATTAGACATTTCATTTTTACTGCAAGCGTTAATGGTTTTGTGATATATCAAAAATATAACGAGAAACGTAGATTTGAAATCTCGACAATATTTTATTGAGTGTTAACCCGATTCCCTAATTTGCGTTTCGGTTGAAATATCGAAGACTTCCAGGTGTCTAGCCTAGGGTCTTCTGGTATTTTAATTAGAACGCGTAAATTTCGTTCGAATTGGAATCTTGAGGACTTCCAGGTGTCTAGCCAGGGCTCCTTGATATTTAAAATCCCCGGATTTCAACCGTCAGTATCCCGTCCCGATTCTCTAATTTGCGTTTCGGTTGAAATATCAAAGACTTCCAGGTGTCTAGCCAGGGCTCTTCCGATATTGTAATTAGAAGACGTATATTCCGTTCAAATTGAAATCTTGAGAACTTCCAGATGTCTAGCCAGGGCTCCTTGATATTTTAATTCCCGGATTTCAACCGACAGTACCCCGTCCCGATTCCCTAATTTGCGTTTCGGTTGAAATATCGAAGACTTCCAGGTGTCTAGCCAAGGCTCTTCCGATATTTTAATTAGAAGACGTATATTCCGTTCAAATTGAAATCTTGAGGACTTCCAAGTGTCTAGTCAGGGCTCCTCGATTTTTTAGTTCCTGAATTTCAACCATCAGTATCCCGTCCCGATTCCCTAATTTGCGTTTCGGTTGAAATATCGAAGACTTCCAGGTGTCTAGCCAGGGCTCTTTTGATATTTTAATTAGAAGTCGTAAATTCCGTTCGAATTGATATCTTGAGGACTTCCAGGTGTCTAGCCAGGGCTCCTTGATATTTTAATTCCCGGATCTCAACCGTCAGTATCCCGTCCCAAATCCCTAAAATTCCCGAGAGTGGTCCCACCACTTGGCCCGAGCTTTCGACAGTTTTATTCAAGAACCGAACCCTTTTTCGTATTTCCTCTCATGATCTCTAGAAGCATCGTGTACTCAATACTCACATTTATTCTACATACCGGGTGCATCGAAAAAGATTGGACACTTTGCTAGCATCAATGTAGACTCCGTTTCATTAATTTTAATTTATCAACCTGTATATTGAAAAAACCCGTGAAATAGGAGCTTGCTTTTAACGCTTTCATAGTAAAAATTGCTTTTGCTGATAAAAACTCTCTCGCTTATGTCCTGCCCGCTTCGTCTCTAATGACCGCATGTTAAATCTATATAGTCCGCTAACATTTCTCTGCTTTTCTGGGGATATCAGAGTATGGGTTACTTTTATGTATGATAAGGTTTTTTATTATGTAGATAACGATTTGAGTAGTTACAGAGCCTGTATTTATTGTTAAATAAAGAGATTGTTGTAATATAACCTAACCGAACCTCTGTGTTTTACTGACCTACTATAGACTAAAATAATTCTATGGTAGAGTATTTGTTTTGCTGCACGAATCTAGATTCTCCGCAGTGTAGAACAGGAGAATAACTTTCATTTTAGGACCAGTGAGGAAGTTTCTGGATACAATCCTGCCGGATTAGATACAATTAGACCCCTGGAACCGTCCGTACCTCCATCTGAGGCTACCTGGAACTCCTGACGAGTGAAGTCAGGGGGCCGTGGAGATAACCACGATAAAAATCTGGCGCCCGAGCACTAATTCCGAACGTGTTGCATCGAGGGTGTCCAAAGTGACGTGCTGAAGTGGCAAGAACCGCGTAAGGAGCCAAGGAAAATTGCGTCACATTATACATAAAATAATGTCTATATGAGTCTCATAACGTCTATCGATTTGAGAAACATTTTCAAATTATGCACATTACACGATGATCCTAATATGTCTGCACGTTCACCAGAAGGAAGTTGGGCCTGTTGTCGTTTCACTGCTAGTTGCGAACACTGATTAAGTAAGTGTTCCACGAAGAGTAGTTCATTGCAATAGTTGCATTTTGGTTTAGGATCTTGACTGTGTTGGTCTAGTGTGGCCTAGGCGTAGTTGACTTAGTAGGACTTGGTCTCGACGATTTTTAGATAATGCAGACCAGGGCTTTATTGATTTTTTCACTTCGTTTCACTTGGTTGTAGCACTTTTCCACCGATTTTCCCACGCACTATTCATTTTAGATTTTATTGTACATTTTATATCCTCACTCACTGATAGTCTAATAGTTTCGGTTGTGTCACTGCCTGCGGCTTCTTTGGCCTATTTATCTGCTTCTACGTTACCATGAATTCCTATATTGGATGTAATGCATATGAACATACCATTCTTATAAATTTGTTCGCCAAAGTAGAGCTCTTGTTTTATTTTTGTCACAATGGGATGATCTGGGTAAGTGGCTTGTAAGGCTTTTAAGTCGCTGAGGGAATCCGAAAGAATAAGCGTCAGATGCATTTATTAGGTTTAATGCTTCATATAGTGCATACAGCTCTGCTGAGTAGATAGAGCAAGTTGGTAAGAGCTTGAACATGTGGATCGAGGTTGTGGTCACTACAGCAGCTCCAACTTTATTAGAAGACTTTGAGGCATCAGTATAAATGTGGAAGTAGTCAGGGAACTTTTCTAGTATGCTGTTTAGCGTAGATCTGATAATGTAGGGATTTTCAGAATATTTATTATAGGAAGAAAGACTGATGATGCAAGTTGTATTCTTGATTTGCCAGGGTAGAATTGAACAAAGTTCATTGGGATAGCATTCTGGAAGTGAGTAATTAAGTTCAGTAAGGTAGTTTTTAATTCGGACATAATAAGGTTTGGAGGTTCTTGGTTTTTGGAACAGGTTGGGGAAGTTTTCTGTGGTGCAATTTTGACAGGTAGGGTTGGAGAGATTTTGCCTCATTTTACCTGCATACACTAGACTTAGGTACATTCTCCTGTCTTCTAACGATTATTCTTCAACTTCACTATATAGGCTCTCGATTGGTGTAGTGCGAAATGCCCCTGTTATTATACGTAGAGCCGTGTTATGAATGCTATTTTCCCGGTTTATAAGTGATTTAGTCGCTGTCGTATAGGCAATTGAACCGTAATCTAACTTGGACCTGAATAATGTACGATAAAGCGTGAGCAGAGTTTCTCGATCAGCACCCCAATTTTTATTAGCCAGCATTTTTAAGAGGTTTAGTTGTTTTTGACATGTCAAGAGGAGATTAGTTATGTGGCATTTGCAGTTGAAAAATTCATTAAAAGTCATTCCTAAGAATGTAACAGATGTTTCAGTTTGTAAATATTTTCCATACAAGCGTAAATTTACGCGCTCCAGATTTTTTTTCCGAAAAAATAATGATTTTTGATATCTAGGTTGAAAAGATGAAGCCTGTCAGTTTTGTCCAATTTTCTAAATGGGAGAGGAGCTCTAGCGCGATTTTCTGACTGTTTTTAAGGTTCTTACTTTTGCAGTAAACGGCATATGAGCGGGCTTTAAGTGGCGTTTTTAGTCCTTGTAGAACATCGTTCATTGCTATTATAATAAGGTCTGGCTTAGTACAGAACTTTGTGGATTGCCTTTTATTCTAAATCTTAAGTGAGACATTCTGTTGTTGTCTTCAACTTTAAACGATCTGTCTTGTAGGAAGTTAGTGATAAAGAATTGGCATTGTCCCTGTATATCCCAACTATGTAGCTGTTTAATAATATAATTATGCCAGACGGTGTCGAATGCTTCAGTAATATCGAAAAATATCGTATGGCATTTACTTTTCAGTGCAAACGCTTCATTGCTTATGCTTTCAAGTTCAATGATGTTCTGTAACGTTGATCTTCCTGATCTATAGCCACTCTGTTCCGGTATTATTAGTTTGCTTTTTTCTAGTGTCCATAGTAATCTTTTCTTAATCATCTTTTCAGTTATTTTACTATGTAATTTAAGTTGTAACCAGAAAATATTAAATAATTGTAGTAGATGTTGATGAGCTCATTCGGGAAAATGCTTAAGGAAAATGATAGGAATGTGATCAGGCCCAGGAGAGAAAATCTTTGAAGTTTGATAATGCTTCGTGATATTCTCCTATGGTTGGAGGTAAATTTAGTGGATCATTACTGTCCACCTTAATTTCAAAGTTGTTTTGATCTTGGAATTCTTTGTGAAGATTAAGTGATATGTTCTGGTTGATTTCTTTGATACTCTGTTCGTAGATATTAGCGACTGCATTTGCTATGTCATGGTTGTTATTTAAAGTGTGGCCTTCGACCTTAAGTCTGTTAATTTTATTATTGCCTTCTATGCCCGATATTCTTCTCACTTTGTTCCAAATTGCAGTCATTGGTGTATCTGAATTTGGGGATGATACGTAGTCAGCATATGATTATCGTTTTGCGTTTTTTATTGTATACCGGTATTTGGCGCGCAGTCTCAAAAACTCTACTTCACATTGTACAATTTTCAGTGGTTTATTTTTATTTAAGGCATTTTTGCTAGCTTCGATGGCGGTTTTGCATTCGTTGTTCCACCATGGTACAGCGCGTTTCTTATACTGATAGTTTATTTTTCCGAGTGACTTAGTTGCGGAACATATGATTATATTTGTGAAGTGCTTTAGTGACTCGTATATGTCAAAAGAAACTGTACAGTATTCAATTTAATCTTCACTACTTCTGTTGGAGTTATTATATATAATGATGGGATAGTGATCGCTGCTTTATGTATAGTCTAGTCTATCCCAAGTTAGGAATGGTAATATTGTTGGATCGCAGATCGAAAGATCAATACACGAAGAGTCTCCTGTTTGAATAATGAATCTAGTAGGTCTTCCATCTTTAAAAATAACAAGGTTGTGCCGATCAGTTGTTTTTTTTATGATTTTACCCTTAGTGTTTAAGGAGGATGACTCCCAGTTGGAGTTATGGGTATTAAAGTCCCCTACGATGATTCTCGGTTGAGGTATTTGCTCTAGAAAATCATTAAAATCAGGTTCAAGGAGTTGAAGTGCGAGTAGGAAATATATATTGCAAATATGGACGTCGTTTGTATCGTCAATTTTGATAGCAATCGCTCCTAGGTTTAATTGCAGAGGAATTTTCTGAGCATCGATGTTATTACGTGTTGGAATTGCTACTCCGCTGCTTGCTCTCTGAGAACCATTACGAAGTTTGCAGAATTTCTGATATTGGCTTAACGCTTGAACTTTATCGTCTTTCAAGTTAGTTTCCTGGAGACATATTATTTCGGATTTATATTGCTCTAATATATGCTGTAGCGCCGGAAGTTTGTCAATGAAACCAATTTGGTTCCACTGTAAAATTGAAGTGAACATATTGAACGGAGAAACTTAATAGCTGGATCGTTGTGAGAAATCACTACCTGGTTCTGAGGCCTCCGTGTCTGAGGTCATTTGGAGATGTATTAAAAGTTTCTTTTTTAGTTTTGTACATCTAGTTTTTATACATCTGTCTTTGCAATGTGGGTGAATATTTGTCAGCATGTTAGAGCGGTAAAGTCTGTTGTGTAGTCTTTGACTATACTTAAGATATCAGGGCATACGTATACATTTTCAAGGAGGTCCGATATTTGATCGAAGTCCAGAACAAAAGGAAGGTTCTGTTCAGCGACAGTCTGCCTTACGGGATCCATAAGTGCCGACGTGGAAGCTGCGTCTTTTTTATTTTTTTATTTTCTGAGGATTGTTTTGATTAGCTTGCTGAAAGGATCTGTTTGCAGTGTGTTCTCTTCGGCATCAGGTTGTGGGGACTGTGTGGTGATTTAATCGAACGTACGTTTTGATGCATTCTGAGATACAAAAACTTCCGCAGATAAGTTTTTTTGGGATAATTGAGGTTTTTCTATGTTATTGGGGGTGGGTAATGGGTGTTGTGGGAGGAATGTGGTGAAAGTTTTTGGATCGCTACTATAATGTTGGGAATTCGCCTCGACGCTAGCTAATTGAGGGTTGTTGAGAAGTGCTTCAGATTGTGCAGTAGGTGAGTGAGATGTATTGGTTTGACTATTTGGTGTTACGGACTGAATTGTACAATTAGCTGCTAAGTTTCCTGATTTTTTACAAGAGTATCATATTAGAGAATCGTCTGAGAGAAATATTCCATAGGAGGCGCAGTCGTGTGTCACTAAAGTTGATTCAGGTAATGATTTTTTTGGTGGGCTTATGAATACTTGCTGTCTGAAACTATAGATGTGGCTGTATTCAGGAAGATTTGAGCTTATTCTTAAAAATTACATCGAGGAAAGTGATTTGATCCCTAAATTATTGAGCTCATTTATTATTAGATTATGAGGAATTGTTGGGCTCACATTTGATAGTATAAGTCGAACTGTTGGTGTGACAAGTCTTCTGCCCTCTACAATTTCGCCATTAATTCTAATTTTTCCATCACGCTCGGTCATGAAATTATCGACTATAGTGGTACTGGTTAAGTATATACACACCCCGTTGTGAGATAATTTTGAAGAAAACAAAGTATTTTTTGGTTGGATAATTTCTTGAAGTGGGATTATGTTATCCTGAATTTTTACAATATTACCTGCGGGAAAAATTATTGCTTGGTCTTTTTTTGAAACTGTTATTGAGAGATTGAGGAGTAGGTGTTCAGAGAACTTCTGTAGTCAGAAGTCTCGCCGGATATAATTTCCATAATTGTTGCTTGGTGCCGGTATTCCAATTTATAATTATCATATCACTTGAAAAACTGCAAAATTTGGCCGGTTTTGTAGTAAGTAGATAAAATGATTCAGATTAATCACAAATAAACGAGTTTTTTCACAAGTTCATGTGGTGTGAGTCAAGAAAGACTTACTTTTTCGATGGAGGAGCACTAATATTCATTATACTGTCTGTAGTTGTGTTTTACTTTGATCAATAAACACTATTAAACTTGAAAAATGTAGGAACTGACACAAATACTGTTTACACATTTGTTGCCAGAACTAAACTTTCTACTGCAGATTTAATTATTCTATTTTGTAACGTGTTGCATTACGAAGACAGTGTCGTGCAACAAATAATTAATTTGATTGGATCAAGTGCCGTTGCAAATGTACTCACAAACATTGGTACCTGCGACGCCAAATGAGGCGAGCTTAATACAGCAAAATAATGCGCTGTTTCAGAAAAATAGTGCAAAATCGCAAAATTAACAAGCGCTATATAGTGCCTGGAAGAACTCTGAATATGAGAAAAGTTGCTCAACATGTGAACAATGCGATACAACAAGAATCCGAACAAGTGCAAAGGAATTATTTGGATTTGACAAATAAATATAGGGGAGCCCGGGACTGGTTGACGCACTTTTTGTATTTTTATTTTTAGCTTACGCATTATTAAGTTTTGGTGTGCTTTTGGTACCAAATAGGAATGTTTGATGTTTTATCTTTCATATTAGACAAGAAAAAAAACTTTTTTAGCAACAGTTTAGGTATAATTTTTTGTGTAAAGAAGGATGCCAGCTCCGGGCCGGGGTTGGTTGACGCATACCATGGGGTTGTTTGACGCAGACAAAAAAGTAAAGTGAAACATCTGTTAGGTATAATCCAAATTAAAAAAAAAATATATAAAATTCTAAAAATGGTAACTAACCAAGGAACAAACATAAAAAAGTTGACTTTCCAAGGAACAAAAGATGCATTAATTCTAAAGAAGGTAACTTAATTAACAAATTTAATATTATAGCTCAAAAAAATATCAGTCATTATTCGCTTTCACAGTTTACACAAACAAGGAAGACGCCAGGTTCCCCAGCACAAGCTTCATGTGCTCACATTTCGCAACTAGTGCACCGAATCCATTTGTCGGATGAGGCACTATTTTCATAGCTATATGTGCAATAAAGGCAAAAGCATTCCTCTTCATCGGACTCATCATCGTCTTTGACTATTTTCCTTTTTTTTTTGTTTTTTTCTCTTTTGCATCGGACTTCTTATTTGAGCAAATATTTCTTTTAACATACTTTACATTTTTCTCTTGTTCTTCAAGAGCATCTTTTATTGGCGTGTCAGGTAGAATTGCTATCACACGCTTTCTTCTATTAGGTTTAGCGTCCTGCTTTCTAGGTCCGGCTTTTGGTAGCGGTTTCAATTGAAATGGACTAACAGTAGGAGGCGAGCTCTCATTCTTTTCTTGAATAGAACTGTTAGTTGAAATGTTGTTTTCATTCCCAGGTAGTGGACTTTTTGCTAACACTATATCTTTGGAGCATCCTGGCTGGTTAAGATCATCAGGTTCCTGTGAACACCCCGGTCGTGGTTTTAAAATCGAGTTTAGCTGAACTGGAACCACGTCCTTGTCAGCATTAGTTTCTGCGAGATCGGGACGGTCAGTTGCATATCCTGGTAAAAACTCTTGATCGTCAAAAACGTCTCTATCGAAAGGGCTAATTCCAGACACCTTGAATCCCGCCATAATATTTTTCGGTGTTGCTGCAAGTGGTAGTGAGTCTCGAACTATTAGAGGGACATCGTATATTGACATCGTGCGTCCGGGATTGCTAGTGATCCAGGAGTCACTGGCTGAATTAACGTACCGTTTTAATGGTCCATAGACAGACCGATCGAGAGGCTGGAGCTTATGTGAGCAATGGACTGGAAATGACAACGCCGTTACACTTTTAATTTTAAGATAATCAAGGGCAGCTACAGACAAATGCGTATCATGATTGTCTAGCAAAAGTAGTACCGGTCTCTCTTAAGAACAACCAACGTGCTTGACAAAATGCTTAGCAAACTCCAAAAAGTGCTTTTTTCCATCCAACCTGAAGGATTTGCGGTTCTAACTGCTCCAGGAGGGCCATTAGCGAGAATATGTTCTCTGAAGTTAACCCTTGGAAAAACAAAGAACGGCGGGACTGGATTTCCCGTTGCAGATACCCCCAAAGCCATAGTAACTAAGGTGCCGCGTTCCTGGGAGGTTACGCGTCCCACCTGCTTATATCCACGCCTGCCAACAATTCGGTTAGGCTTTTGCACGGTCGTAATCCCAGTTTCATCCATGTTCCATATTTGTGCTGCTTCTAATTTTAGGCGGTTGAGGACCGTTTTTAAGTTGTCGAGCACGATATCGTTTAATGTAGTATGTAAACCAATTCTCTCCAGCCATTTCTGTCACGTTCCAGGATTCAGGGTATTTAATGCGCAAAGCAGTGGCATAATCATACGCGAATTTTCTTACTTCTATGACAGACAATCCAACATATATTTCGCTTGCCGTTTTAAGGTATTCCTCCAAATGATTTTCTTATTGATCTGTGAATATCTAAAAATTATGAAAGACGTAAGGCATTTTTTGAAGCTTTAATATTTTGGAAAATAATTAAAAATATAATATACCTGGCGATTCCTGTAATATCCAACTTTTGTCGTTATTGCGGCATAACCATTAATTTATTCCTCAGTAAATTTTTTGTAAAAACGTCTCAAAGTTGCCTCCGGGATCTCAAAGTCTTTTGCAGTTGCCCTAATGGATGTGTTGTTCATTTCAACCTCTCTCCGCCCTTAGCATGATATCTGGTGGAGTGAAACCCCTTTCTGATGTTCGTTTACGAGAACGCATCTCGCTAAAATATAGAACAAAAATTGAAATATAATATTTTTAACTCGGGGTTGGTTGACGCACGCCTTGTTATGTGCGTCAACCAGCCCCCCACCACGTTTTTGTATGTGTGATGCTATTGCACCTATACTATTTTATTCTTAGAAAATCTATTCAACAGTTCTTGTTTGGGTCGGTTGAAGCTTTATGTCGCCTCAAACCGATCTCAATTATCTAAAAAATAAAGTTTCTAGAACAAAAACTGTAAAAAAGTAAAAAATTACTTACCACTGCCAAAAAACAACAAATCGCACTGTACACAACACCACTGATGCAATCAAACAGAAACGAACGTTCGAGAGTGGTTTTTAATGGCGGCTTTAAGACAAACCGGTCGGCGACGTTGCCATGTGTACTGTTTAAAAAAAAATGAGGTGCGTCAACCAACCTGGTGCGTCAATCAGCCCCGGGCTCCCCTACACGACCGGAAAAAAGTTTGACAAATAATTACATAAGTCAAACGGAGGAACCAAAGCCACTGATGAAGGAGAACTTACAAAAGAGACAGAATGGATAAGGGTGAAAAATCGGGAGAAAGGAAAAATGGATACGTCACTTACACCTCCACAGCAAAGTTCAACGGTATCAGAAAAAGAACAGCCAAAACCTAAAAAAGTACAACAACCGCTTTCCATAATGTAGATGAATTACAAATTTTAATGCACTTCATGAACTTGTAACAAAAATTATGTCTGGATTCAAATCAAAATTATGATCCATGAAAATATTAAAATTAATGGCTCGGATGGAGAATGCTACCAAACTCTCACTAAGTTACTTAGTGACAAAGGTTACTCATGGTACTCTTACGAAAACAAACAAAACCGTCCTATCAAAGTAACGGCTATCAATCTTCATCACTCCTGTAATCCTGAAGGAATGACCCAGGAGATGAGAAGAAGAGGATACAAATTATTTGAAGTTGCTAAAAAACTGGAATACGGAACAAAACAGCCTCTAAGTATCTTTATGTTGTCATTCAGAAATGATGAAGATATTAACAAAATCTTCAGGATAACGGACATATTGGGTATAACCAATCAAAAAATCTAGATTAATTCCGTAGTGTGAGCGTTGTCAGGATTACGGACACACCCGGAAATACTGTGCTGAAGAACCTAGATGTGTAATATGTAGTGGACAACATCTCACAAAGGATTGTAACAAGCTTAGAGATGCAACCCCAATGTGTGTTCACTGTGACGAAATTCACCCATCGAATTACCGAGGCTGCATTGTAGCCAAGGCAATTCAATAAATTGGAAATAAACAATTGACCAGAACAAAATTGCTTGCTACATCTCAGCTAGATAACAGAAAAAGAAACGAACTATCAAAACAGAATCAGAGTTCCAACCAAAAGAAAACTTATAGCCCAGTAGTTACAGAATATACAATTGAAACCAACAAAAAACCTCAACGGCAGGGATCATTAAGCACAAACATTGACTTCACGCTCCAGCAAATCTTAGATAAACGGAACAAGATTGATGAGCATTTTATAAATTTGGAAAAACGTGCTCAAGGTGCGATCCCTAAAACCAAAAATGGCTGAACAACTAAGAATATTAGAATCGATTGCTAATGGATTGCTGCAAACCAACAAGAGTTACAAGCAGTTCTGGGCATAGAAAAAATGGATGTATGCCTCATTGCTGAAACCCCACATTACCAGGTAGTCATACATAAAATTTAAAGGATTTAAGGTGTACCATACGATTCTCCCTGACAATGCAGCCAAAGGTGGAAGCGCAATCATTATAAAAGAATCCATTTCGCACTACCAAAAAATGAGTTACCAATCTAAACAAATACAAGCGACATCTGTAAACATCAAAACAAAAAATTACGATGTTGTAAAAACGGCAAAATATTATCCACCAAGGCATGCTATAAAAAAGGACCAATATATATATATATATATATATATATATATATATATATATATATATAATATATATATATAGATTTTCTTGGGACCCAAGGTTACAGATTTATTATAGGTGGTGACTTCAATGCAAAGAACACTCACTGGGGACCTTTATTGACCACAACTAAAGGTAAGGAACTTTTAACAGCATATAATCAGCTTAAACGTGACATGTTATCAACTGGTAAGCCAACATATTGGCCCACTGACCCGAACAAATTTCCTGACCTTATTGACTTTTTTGTAGTGAGGAATATCTCGTCAAATTACGTTCATTTTGTGAAGCATGGGATATAAATTCTGATCACTACCCTATACTTCTTACATTGAGTGACACTGTGATTCAGATAGAAAGTTTTCCAACCCTAGTTAATAAAATGGCAGATTGGCAAAGTTTAAAAATCAAACTTGGAAAATGCATTGTTTTTGCAAATCCTCTAAAAACAGAAGAACAACTAGATAATGAAATTGAAGTCTTCGTAAAAAATACCCAACAAGCAGCATGGGAAAATACCCCTGATATTACCCGCAGAACCAAAGGAAATTATTATCCGAAAGAAATCGGGAACCTCATTTCGGACAACTTAGAAAAAAACGGCATCAGACTAGAGCACCTTAAGAAAAAACAGCCTTAAATAACGCAACACAGCAACTAAAACCAACTAAAACGAGAAATCCCGCGTGTTAAAAATGAATATATTGGTAACTACCTGAGTGAACTGACTGATGATCACGGGACAGATTATTCACTTTGAAAAGCTACCCAACGACTGAAAACAGCATGCAAATTCGGAGGAGATCTACAGACTACCTTCCAATCGAATTATTGAGAAGATCCTGAAGATTGGTGTGAACCAGATCCAGAAGATGTTGAAATCAGACATGCTTTCACAAAGGAATTTTTTGATGTGATTGCTGGCGAAGTTCTGAAACAACTACCAGAAAGGTCATAGTAGAACTTGCCAATCTTATCAACGCATCATTCAGATTGAAGTATGTTCCTAAGATGTGGAAAGTTGCAAAGGTCATTATGATCCCCAAACCAGACAAGCATCCTCATGAAGTTTCATCCTACAGGCCGATTCCGTTGCTGCCTGTCATCTCGAAGCTCTATGAAAAACTGCTTCTTAAGAGAGTGAAGCCAATATTAGAAGATAAAAAACTGATTCCCGGCAATCAATTTGGTTTTAGGGAAAATCACTCGACCATAGATCAAGTTTATAGAATCACGGACAGTAGTGGCAAATCTTTGGATGAAGAAAAGGTATGTTCCACTGTCTTCTTAGATGTGCCACAGGCCTTTGATAAAGTAAGGCACAAAGGAATTCTCCACAAATTGGAAATGGTTCTTCCAAGACAATATTCCAAAATCCTAAAGTCTTACATGTCAGATAGATATCTCAGAGTGAAGCAAGACGGATTTTATTAAGATTTAAAAGAAACCTCGGCAGGAGTACCCCAGGGTAGCATACTTGGTCCAAATCTCTATCTATTGTACACTAGTGATATCCCTGAACTTGAACACCACACAATAGCTGCTTTCGCTGATTACACGGCAGTTATGGTCGAGGGAGATACCCACGAAGAAGCTGCTGAAAAGTTACAAACAAACAAACAAACTAGCAACTGGACCAAGAGATGGCATATCAAGTTGAATGAAACTAAATTCATCCACATCAAGTTTAAGAATAAAAAAGATAGGTTTTTTCCTATCATAATGAACTATGTGAATATTCCTTATGCCAATACAGCAAAATATCTGGGTATGATTCTCGAAGTGACACTTCGCTGGAAAGTCCATATCAAAAAGAGACGTGAAGAGCTTGATATTAAATATTGAAAGATGTATTGGCTACTAGGACGAAGTTCCAAGTTATCCACGAACAACAAACTGCTTCTATACAAAGAAATATTGAGACCCATTTATATTTATGGCATACAACTCTGAGGTTGTGCCATCGAAATTTTTCAACGACTCCAGAATAAGATACTAAGGAACATCATCGATGCATCCTGGTACTGCCGAAACAGTGATATCCATCGGAATCTTCAGACGAAGACTGTTAACTGAATCACAACTAAATTTGCCAGTAGCCATGAACATAGGCTGCTTCAACATGTGAACGTCGAGACAATCCAGCTCCTAGACAACACAAACATGACCAGAAGACTAGTGGAATGAGTGATTAGTGAGAAAGCAGAGCATAGTGCGTATAAGTAGAACACGCTGGTTTTATTGTTATTAAAACATTAGACTCTAAAGTACACTAGTGAGTGAGACCCTTGTTTTAAGTTTTGCAATCTTAGTAATTTAGGTTAGAATACCTTCCTGATCAGATTGTAAGAAAACAAAACATTCCTCTTTGGGGGTGTTCATGAAGATAAAAAAAACTACAGATCTAATGCAATATAATTACAAGGAAAGTACCTCCGTTTATTATTAGAACCTAAAATGTTTACTTCATTCAAATCAAAATTTACCATTCGATAACAGCGCAAGAATAACCAAACCCGTCATAAGTACCAAATATTTACGAATACTTCATTCATGATTCTTTGAGTTGTTTTGTTGACGTAGATATTTTTTTAGGTTAAGAGTGTTTTTTGTGTTTAAATATTAAATTGTTGTTAAAAAAACATTTTATAATTATTATTATTTAGCAGTTCATTGAGTGTAAGAAAACTAATTATTCACAAATCAGCTGATAGCGAATTGGCCATGTTATGCCAACAGCCTATTTCCGTCTTCCTTTTTTTTAAGAGATTGCATGTTCTTTATGCTGGCGAGTAATCAAATATGATTTTATGAATGACTTGTTGGGGATATGAAAATTGTTCACTACGAGTAAAATTCAGTATACATCTACGCAATGCTAGTTGCATATTGTCACGAATCAAATTATCTGGATGTAATTTATATCGGTAACTCCAAATATTGGGAAATTAGTCTGAATGAAGTAAATAACTCTAACAGTTTATGAATGATTGATTAGTATTGTCAAAAATACTCTTGTTCTTTGGGACATATTTTGTTTTAATGGTGATTGATTTCACAATATAGTCAAATCATTTGGGCAACACTCTGCTATACCCGCGAAATTAATCTAGACCTCTTTGATAAGACCTCAGTTTTTCTTACAAATGGTGAAATGTTCGGTTCTTAGATACTTCGAAAAATATAGTGTTCGTCTTTTATCTTTTGTTGAGCCTATTACTACGCCAGCTTGGAATTTATTGTAAAACGTGCTCTTAGTTAGAATTATTGTGCGCATCTTCGTTCACGATATCTTGAAATATGTGAAAGGCACGAGACACGGACAGCAAAAGCAAAGAATACGCCAACAACAAGAAGCGAAACTTCGGCTTTTTGACAATTCATTTTCTGAATGCGCATGTGTGATAAACGCCATGGTTTTATATGTGTTCAACGTCCATTGTCATATTTCATTGTTAACCAAAGAATATTCTTTGTTGTTAAACAATAATACGCTTTTTATTTGTAAATATGTATTTTGAATTTGAACAATACCGTTTAGTAAAAGTGACTCTTAGTGAGAAACTATTGCATTTGTTATGGGACGAATAAGTTGTGTATTCCGTGAATGTCACTCAAGAATATGAGAAAAAATAACTATGTTTGGTATTCCCAAATAGGGTAAGGTAAGAGAAATTGTTTCTGTATGCAATATATTATGGGTATATATCCATTTTTCAATATTTTACATTTTACTTCACATGTACCTACGCATTGTAAGTTCTGTAATTCTGTGTTTATGGTTAACATTGATCTGCCCCTCTACCTTTATTAACTTATGTTATAATAATATGTACTACAATAAGCTTTCTGCTGACAAGCCCTGTTCAGCAAAATTTGTTTTCCCTCATTTAAACTGCCCATAACTTCTAAACAGTTTAAGATAGAAAGATGCGATTTTCACTAAAATGTTCCATTTTAGCACAATTTTTCTCTAAAATAGTTAAATTCTTTATACTCGTTTTGCCTACGTCACAACAAAAATGGCGATTGTTTGACAATTTTTTTGTTGACTTTTACTAATGTAACACCCAGTATATTTTTTTGTAGTTTGGAGGAACCGACCTTTACCTATTCGTCAGTGCAAATTTTGTTAAAATCGGTTGATGTGTGACTGAGCAATTAACTTTTAAAATGAGAGATGCTTACTTAGTACGTTTAATCATAGTAAGCTTTGGTAGTTTTATGTAAATGTCAAATTTATCAACGAATTGTCAGTCAATGTTATTGTCTGTTTTTATGTGAAAATTGTGTTTTCAGACGTAGAAAAAGCAAATGTTGTAATTACCTTTGCTGAAACTAAATCGGTGATTTTAACTCTAAGACGTTTTTTCAGATATTTTCTTAAACAACCTCCCAGTTCAAAAAGAATTAGAAGTTGGTTCCGCACTTATAAAGGAACTGGATCATTACTAAACGTTCATCTAATAATAATTAATTGAAACTATCACTTTTGTATTTGTGTCTTGTTTTGATTAAAATTGAATTTTATTGTTGTTACGTTTTGTGATTAAGTACTACTTTGCATCTCTAATTTTAAAAGTTAGTTGCTCAGTCACACGTCTACCGATTTCAAAAAATTTTGCACTGGAGAAAAGGTAAAGGTCGGTTCTTTCAAACTACAAAAAAATATAATGGGTGTTCTATTAACAAAAGTGAACAAAAAAATTGTCAAACATCCGCCATTTTGGTTGTGACGTAGGCAAAACGAATAAAAAAAACTTAGTTTTTTCAAACGAAACTTGTGATGAAATGGAACATTTTAGTGAAAACCGCATATTTCTATCTCAAACCGTTTAGAAGTTATGGGCAGTTAAAATGAGGGAAAATAAAGATGGACACCCAGTATATTGAATAATAATACATAATATTCAATATCAATTAATAGTTGATTTCTTTTATAGACATGTGATAATAAAAAAATATACCTACATTTATTCACTTTTTAGGCGACAGTTATGGTTGGAAGCTTTTAACCGTATAAATTTAATTGAAAAGTTTACCGATGTTTCGAAAAAGAATTATAAATTGTATGAACTTCATTTTGAGAGAAATTATTTTCTAATGGAGGAGATTCTAAGCGTTTATTTCAGATAGCTGTCCCTACCATATTTCCATGGTTAAAACGCAAGGGTCATATTCTACTGAATGATCTACCAACAAAAATAATTATTCAGTCTGGTAAATATTAAATTTAAGTAGACATTACAATCAGCTGTTATTGATATTCATTTTTCGTCACCTAGCCACAGGAATAATTAATACTGTTACGAACTCGCACACCAAAGTACGGTCCTGTAAACTTATTAACGGAGTTGAAAAAAATGGCGAGCGCGCCGAATTCTGAGAAGGTCTATTGGGATTTTTTGTGACCGTTTTTATAGACATGTTCGCCGACGATGTTGAAGGATTGAGCCGGTATTCGAGAAATATCCCGAACGGCGATTGTTTTGTGTAAGTGACAAACTAGAATTATCTAGAAAAAAGGCCACATATATAAAGGACCGATCGGCGGGAGAAGTTCAGTATATACATTAATCTCGTGATATAAACAGCGAACAAGTAATAATCTAAGTAGTGAAGAGTTTATATATAATTAATGGTTTTAGTTGGTAATAAAATTGAAACCATTGGTCCTGAAGCTCCGGTGGTAATATTTCGTCTCAATGTTACTTTAGTAACCAAAGACTTTGTACAATAATTTTCGTTTTTATGACAACCGAGCCGATTAAACCTAACGGGTCGTAAGTCTTTGCAATTGCTGAAAGTATCGCTCGTTCAGTGACGTATGCATTATCAAACTCTATATTAATGGAATATAATAATGCATCTTGTTCAGGAATCCAAGCAATTCCTAAAGTTTTTAATTCTTTTGTTTCGGGTCTAATTACTAAATTTTCGATAATAGAATCCATGTTTGCAATTTCGTTAACGAGAGAATATTTACTCGAGGTCCATTTTCTTATCAAAAATCCTGCGCTACCTAAAATTTCGGTGATCCCATGGACTATTTCCATAGCATTTTGATGAGTTTGTATACTGACCAAAAGATCGTCTATATATAAGGAGTTTAAAATTACATTACACGTTCTAGGATATTTATTTTGAAATCTATGAGCTAATTCTACTAAACATCGGGTTGCGAGGGAAGTTGTACAACTAGTGCCGTACGTTACAGTAGCTAATTCAAAAACTTTAATCGGTTCGTCACTATTAGATCGCCATAAGATTTGTTGATATTTTCTATCTTCTGGAATGACTAATATCTGTCGGAACATCATTTCAATATCCGCGCTTAAAACTATTGGTCTTAACCTTAAACGTAATACAATAGAAAACAACTCGTCTTGTATATAAGGATCTGTTAATAATATATCATTTAGCGATAAACCGTTATTAGATTTTTGAGACGCGTCAAATACTACGCAACACTTTGTAGTAAGGCTCGACTCTCGAATAACCGAGTGATGTGGCATAAAATAACTTATATTTTTAGGACCTTCAATATTTTCGAAATAACCACTAAAATTCATATGACTTGGTTTTTCATATTCATTCATGAATTCGAAATAATTTTTAAACAATTTTTTATCTAGTTTTAAACGCGTTCCGATGCTCAAAAACCTTCTCAAGGCTGCAGCCTTGGAATCTCCTAGCTCAAGTTTTACGTTTTTATCCAGTAAATGAGCAAAGGGTAATATGACTATGAAACGATTTTCACGCGTTTGAGTGGTTGCATCTTTGAAATATTCCTCGCGAATGGAATCTTCTGGAGACAATGATTTCACCTGAGGAATCTCGTCTAGTTGCCAAAACTTAGTCAACTCAGTATCTAACTGTTCATTAGATATGTTATGATTGTAGTTACATAACTTATTTGGAACCAATTCGGTAATAATGATTCTTCCGGTTAGAATCCATTCGAAATGCGTCTCTACCAATACCATCGTCCATAAATTCCAATTTATGGACGATGCCAATACTGGACCGTGTTCGCTTTATTTAAATTTGTCGCTTCGTAAAATATCATAAAATATTTCAACCCCTAAAAGAATATCGACTTCTTTGGGTTTATTAAATTTAACACCAGCTAATTTAATCGATGAAGGAATTTTGATCAAATCGCTATTGAAATCTGTTACTGGTAGATTTTCCGTTATTTTTGGAATGACTGAAAATTCCAAATGTATATGAAACTTACTTAATATTGATTTAATGTTCGTTTCTACCTTGTATTTCATTTTTGTTTTAGTTTGTCCTATACCAACGATCGGAATCAACGTGTTCTCTCTATAAGTTTATTACAAAATGTTTTTGTTATTAAATTCGACTGGCTTCCGGAATCTAACAATGCCGTGTATTCTACAAGATTTCCTGTATTGTCCTGATTTAAAACCATTGCTATAGATAACAATATTTGCGAACTATTATCATTCGAGACTTGACATATTTTTGCTAAATTCATTATTTGATTATCCGATATTCGCGACGAACTTTCTTTTGATTCGCTTGGTATGTAAGAATGATTGGATACCGCTGTATCATGGTGAGAATTATTCTCTTCTACTCTAGAATGTACGTGTTCATTCTCTTCGCTAACGTTTGAAGAAGTATTATGCTTGTTTCCGCATTTTTTGCAGCCACTCGAAATATACATTTTTAAAAACTCTGAACACTGATATAGGAAATGTTCTTCATTATTACATAGTCAACATTTATTAAATTTCGTTACAACATATGATTGTGAAACCAACCTGTTTTTCTTATCCATATCTTTTATTTCCTTGTTATGTTTTACATTACTCTCAAAACTACTATTTTCTTTCTGAATTTCTACCTTTTCGTTAAACGATTCCTCTAATCTGCTACATTTTTTCACCAAAAAACCTTTTAATCTTTCGAATGTCGGTAACCCATCCTCGTCTTGGAGATTATCCCACTCTTACCTAGTATACATGTCTAAGTTTTTTAAAATTAACTGAACTAACATGCTTGAGTTTGTATACTCAGTTTTTCTAATATACTTAAGTGATGTGTAACTGTGTCTAATAAATTTCTTAAGTTTGTGTGCGATTGTTTTGTTACTTCCGGTAAGTTAAATAATAGACCTTTCACGTGATGTATGACTAATTGCCTTCTATTTTCAAATCTGTCTTTTAAAATTCTTATAGCTTCTTTGTAACTCTCATCTGCCCCATCATACCTCTCTATCACCTTTGTAACTACCGCGCAAATAAATAAATTTTTGAGCATCCGTTAAATCTTTCCTATTATCTACGCATGAATTAAATACGTCCAAAAAGTTTTTCCACGTTTCAATAGTTCCGTGAAAAACAGGTAATGGCACATCTGGTAATTGTACCGAAATACGACCTGGACCCAGCCCTGGCTGCAACCAAAGGTGTTGGTGGTGTTGCCACCTTGTTCAAACCCTGCCAGAGTAAGTCCTTTGCGCGAGCAATACTATCATAATATCTTTCCTCTATGACCTCACGCTGTTCACTCTCTACTGTCTCTAAATATTCTAATCGAGATTGCACCGTGTTAAAATTTTGAAAATCCGTTTCCATGCCTTTGAATCTTATTTCGATTTGCACCAGTTTGACATAATTTTCGGATATTCATTTTTATGGAAATAAGTGATAAATTGGAATATAACTTTATTCTTACAGAAGCAACGTGAACATGACAATCAACGTGAATTCGTCTTCTTTTAGACGTCCTTCAATTTCTCTTGACAAGCAAGCGTGAGTGAGCGGACTGTGAACTCTCTCACAATGTTGCCGTTGTTATATTTATAATACAATAATACAACAAACAATATTCATGTTTATAAAGCACAGCGACAAACACAATTGCCCCCTTGATGCCACATACTACTGAAGAAATTTTCAGGACAATCTGTAATAATTGTGCGGGTTTGTAAATATTTATTATCAACAGATTCCAATTTCTTCCTAAACTTTTTCAAACCGCCAACCTGGAATCCTTAATCTGGAAACTATATCTTCAACATTTTCATTTTTAATTTTTCAATTTTTTAAAAAGAGTAACATTTCATCCAAGAATTGTATTTGATAATCTGCTCCTACAAATGCGTTTTGATAATTGTTTTCGTTTTTGGGTTTTGTTGTATCAAATGAGTAGAAAAGTTTGTAAACTTTCTACACTACTTCAATAGTTCCAATAGCATCATTTGAAAATGCCCCCCATCTCATATATTACGGTATTCATACTCATTGCTAGGGTATTACTTGGAGCTTGAGTACCTAATCGTACATCTATGAAACGTCTGTTTGTCTTGACTGTAAAAAGACTCTAAAATTGACCAGGATGTGTGTTTGTCATGAAAACAAAATGTATTGTTACGAAACAGCACACTGGTATAGACCCTAAATCCGGCTCTGTCTAAGCCAGGTATGAAAATTAAAATTATGGCGGATACGCAGGTTCTTTTTTATAACTGTTTACGACTATATTATCTAAACATTGTTTTCGTGACCAGACTTATCTAGAGAAGGCCAGAACCAATTGTTTTTGTGTCTGTAAGCCGCAGTCCGGAATTTTCTAGTAAAAAGGGCATTAATATAAATAAGGACCGATCAGAGGAGGAGTCAGTTGATAAAGTGATCTTGAGAAATAAACAAAAATACACCGAAAAGTAAAGTGCTAATATAAATAAATAATCAAACTTGTGTGCGTATAAATTAAATTTAAGTGATTATTTAAGTATATATAAATTAAGTGTTAGTGTTTAAATAAATTAGTAAGTAGCCATACCGTGTGTTTAAAATTTATCCCACCCGTTTACGTTTTAAATAAATTAGGAAAACATTACATTGGTGTCAGAAGTGGGATATTATAAATAAATATCTACGTAAATACGGCCAACAGATTGAGGGATCTGAAAGTGGCGAAATTAAGGGCAGAATTGGAAGATCGTGAGTTGGGAACGTCCGGTGAGAAAAGTGAATTAGTAGAAAGACTTAAAGTGGCACTGGAAAATGACGGCTTTGATCCAGGAACAGTTTTATTCAATGACGAGGCTTCCACCTCAATCTCGTCAATTTCTGCTAACATGGACGAGAAGATTTCTGCCATGGAAGAAAACATGGACAAGAAGATACCTACTATGAAGAACGATATTTCTGCTAACATGGACGAGAAGATTTCTACTATGAAAAATTATATTTCGGCTAACATGGACGAGGAGATTTGTGCCATGGAAGAGAACATGGACGAGAAGATTTCTGCTATGAAGCACGACATTTCTGCTAATATTTCTGCTAACATGGACGAGAAGATTTCTGCCATGGAAGAGAACATGGACGAGAAGATTTCTACTTTGAAGAACGATATATCTGCCGATATCTTATTAATGAAAAACAACATTGCCGCTGACTTTTAAAATGAAATTTCGTCTATAAAATCTGAAATTGAGAATAAAATGTCAACGATGGACGAGAAAACCGAGAATAAGATTACAACGATGGACGAGAAGATTGAGAATAAGATGACAACGATGGGCGAGAAAATCAATGAGTTACAAAAAAAGATGGCAGATATAAGGACTCAAGACACGCCAACGGAAGAAAAGAAGACCGAGTAAACAAAACCTTGCAAGCCAGAAACACACCCTAAGTTAGAAGACATTGGTAGTTTTACCCGAGTCAAAGCCCCAACGTTCGATGGAAAAATGTCGTGGACCAATTATGTGAAACAACTTGAAGCAGCCGCTAGAGTGAATAATTGGTCCGATAGAGAGAAGGCAGTGAACTTAACTATCGCGCTTCAGGGAGATGCCTTAGATGTACTTCAGACGATACCTCTGGAAGAGGAGGATGATTTCTAGCAGCTGAAGAAGAGGTTGGACATGCGATATGGTCACGAACATCTAGAACATTTGTACCAATCCCAGATAAAGAACCGAAGGCAGAAACGTGACGAAACACTTCAAGAATATGAAGTGGATATTGCCCGACTCGTTCGATTTGCTTATCCATCAGCAGCAGAGAACATGATAGAATGTCTGGGCATCCAGGCCTTTATTGATGGCTCACGTGTCCCCGATCTGCAGGGGACGCTGCGCTTAGCCCATCCCAAAACATTAGTTGACGCATTGACAGCTCCTCTTGAATATGAAGCAGCAACGAAGGCTTCAGGATATAGCAAAATTAGGACCATCCAAGAAGAAGGTGACGAAGACAGATTTGAACAGTTCGTCAGTTTAATGAAAAGTATGATGGACAAGAAGCCGAGAAAGATCAGATGCTGGAATTGTGGCGAGCTAGGGCATGTACGTAGTTCGTGTAAGCGCCCCAAGACTCCTGCAAACCAAGAACCCCAGTCACAGGAAAACTAGAACGGGTCGGCTACGAGGGGGTAGCACCGACTAATGACCGTTCCAAATACCCTCTCATACTGATAGCTCCTATCAGATGTCGCAACGACAGTGTATATGTAGATGGAGAAGTGAATGGCAACAGATATACTCTGCTGGTAGACCCGGGAGCAACTGGAACTATCATACGACCAGAAATAATAAAGAAGAAGATTTTACCAATTGCGACTGCGAACCGCCACAGGTGAGAGTGCCAACGTTCACGGTGAGACACAACTCCAATTAGGAATTGGCGCAGAAAAGTTCACGCATACGGTAATCGCTGGTGACATTGAAGAAGACGCGATTCTGGGAATGTACGTGATGAATGTACATGGATTTCAATTAGACTTTAAAAACAGAATCATTAAAGTGGGTTCCGAGGAGGTATTCCTTCATCCATATGAAGGCAGCGCGGTGTTGGCTGCTGTACAGGAAGATACCGTTCTACCTGCACGAAGCGAAACCATGATAGTAGCATGGATTACCCAGTCACCATCAAGAAGGAAACCAAGATTGGATCGTGCGTACCAGTGACGTCTAGAGTTCGTCAAACAACGACCACTGACAATTCTAATACCAGATTCGCACAAATTTTATCAGTAGCTGGCCAATCTTTGGATCGAGCTGAAAAGAAGAGAATAAGAGAATTCCTCTTGCAGTATCGAGACTTATTCGTACCAAAAGGAGGAAAGACTGGTAGAACATCAGCCGTCAAACACAAAATCGATACTGGTAATGTTAAGCCAATAAGGCAATCAGCTCGAAGACTTCCACGAGCGAAGAGAGAGGAAGCTGAAAGAATAATTCGAGAGATGGCAGAAGAAGAAGTAATAGAACCATCTACTAGTCCATGGGTGTCTCCAGTAGTGCCCGTCAAGAAAAAGGATGGAACTACGAGATTCTGCGTGGATTATCGCCAGATTAACAACGTGACGAAGAAGGACAGCTATTCTCTGCCTCGAATTGATGATACGCTAAATACTTTGGCCGGCAGCAAACTTTTTTCCACCTTGGACCTGATGTCTGGCTATTGGCAAGTGGAAATGGACCCAGAAGACAAAGTTTTTATCACCGGATCTGGATCATGGCAATTCAACGTCATGCCATTCGGGCTCTGTAATGCGCCTGCGACATTTGAAAGACTCATGGAAAATGTCTTGAGAGGGTTGTCTTGGAAGACATGCCTGGTCTATTTGAATGACATCTTAGTACTGGGGAAGACATTTGACGAACACCTGAAGGGTTTGGAAAACGTATTCAATCGACTCCAAGCTGCCCAGCTCATGTTAAACCCGAAAAAATGTCAGCTGTTCCAAAACCGTGTCAACTATCTAGGCCATATAGAGAGCAATGAAGGAGTGGCGTTGGATCCGGAGAAAATTGCTTCCATTCCGCAATGGCCACAACCAACCGACAAACATCAAGTTAGGAGTTTCCTTGGACTTTGCACATATTATAGAAGATTTATCAGGAAGTTTGGAGATATTGATAAGCCTCTAACTCGACTTACAGAAGAAGCAAGAGCACTCCAATGGGACGAAGATTGTCGAACGGCTTTTGATATCTTGAAAAGGCATTTAACCACGGCGCCGATATTAGGATACCCTTTACCAGAGGGAGACTTTATTCTTGACACTGACGCAAGCAACGTAGGAATTGGTGGAGTGCTATCACACATCCAAGAAGGGCAAGAAAGAGTGCTGAGATATTTCAGTAAAGTCCTCTCCAAACCAGAACGAAACTACTGCGTCACAAGAAGAGAACTTTTGGCAGTAGTGAAGTGAGTGGAACACTTTTACCAGTATCTATATGGTAGGAAGTTTTTAATCCGGACTGATCATGCAGCACTAAAGTGGTTGATGCAGTTCAAGATTCCCGAGGGCCAGATCGCTAGATGGATTGAACGACTTCAAGAGTACGAATTCAACATCTTACATCGAGCTGGTGTGAGTCACCGAAATGCTGACTCCCTGTCCAGACGGCCGTGCCCAACAGACTGCTCCCACTGCAACAAGGCGGAATCTAGGGAATCTGCAGTTCCAAGAACTACTGTAGTCAGCGAGGAATTGTCACCCACCAGGATCAGAGAAGATCCGGAGAATGATCCTCACCTGAAGATGATCCGGCAATGGAATCAAGAAAATCGGCGACCTACATGGCAAGAAGTGTCAAGATTTTCACCGACACTCAAGGCGTATTGTGCTCAGTGGGACTCCCTTGACCTGGAAGAAGGGCTGTTGAAAACAGTCCATGAAATCGATGATATTTCCGAGATTAGGAGACAGCTAGTTATCCCGAGAAGAAGAGTAGCTGAAGTAAAGAAGTTACACGACAGTCCATCGGGAGGTCATCTGGAAGTGAAGAAAACTCTCCAGCGAATTCGTGAGAGGTTTTATTGGATGAACAGCTCCGATGATGTGAATGACTAGTGTAAGAAATTCATGATTTGTGCTACGTGTAATGGACCACATCGCAAGAGAAAGGTATCTATGACACAGTATAGTGTTGGAAGCTCTTTTGAAAGGATTGCTTTGGATATCGCTAGAGCATTTCCGACGACAGAAAATGGAAGCAAAAGTGGGTGGAAATTTACGCTATCCCGAACCAAGAGGCCACAACTATGTATTGGTGAAATAATTTATCAGCCAATATGGACTGTCATTGGAAATCCACAGTGACAAGGGAAGAAATTTCGAAAGCCATCTATTCCAGGAGATTTGCGAGAAGCTGGGAATGAAGATGATCAGGGCCACAGCATTACATCCACAGTCATTTGGAATTGTCGTGAGAATGAATAGGACTATTGGAAAATACCTGTCCAAAGTAGATTCCATCCATCAGAGAGATTGGGACCAGTATCCTCCCCTATTCGCGTTGGCTTATCGATCTGCCGTCAATGAGTCCTCGGGTGAAACACCTGCGAAAATCTTGTTTCGACATGAAATGAGGCTTCCTTGTGACCTGGAATTTGGCTGTCGGCCTGGAGAAAATCTAGCAGGAGAAGACTACGTGATCCAATTAGGAAGAAGGCTGGACGCTATTCATGGTTTAGTTCGAACAAATCTTCAAGTAGCCAGCGACAGAATGAAAAGTAGGTACCACACGCAGGCCACAGTAGGCGGTTTTAAAGAAGAGGACAAAGTATGGTTACACAACCCGACGATGAGAAAAGGATTTTCTCCAAAATTACGAAGGTCCAAACTTAATCAAGAAAAGGATCAATGATGTTATATATAGCATAAGCAAGATCCCCAACGGAAATCCAAAAGTAGTTCACCAAAACCGACTAGCGCCATTCGAAGGAGACTATGAACTAGATAAAGGAGTAAACCATATTCGAGATATGTCTGACCCTACCTTCGATGAATGTATGGGCGCGTATGGAGGTACGGGAAAGCTAGATATGGAGTCACTTCAGAACAACGACAAGATTTGTTCACTCTTTCGGAAGATCATTCACTGGCATACAACATCCCCGCCGGTCTCAAGAACGCGCGAGGGTTGGCATCCGTTTTTCGAAAGAAGTTCGGGCGATAAGACAAACTTGAAGACCAGGTTCCAGCCCCTGGCAAGACACTGAAACTGAAACATAATTCGCGGTACTTCTTCTACGTGGTAACTAAAAATGAATTTAAAGATCGATCTACCTACCGCTATGTGTGGGAAGCACTTCTAAACCTCCGAGACCATGTGTAGAATCCAGCATGAAGAAACTGGCTATGCCTTAGATAGCGAGTAACCAGTTGGATTGGCGAGTTATCAGGAACATGGTAGAAATTATCTTCCGAGATACCGGTGTCCAGATATTAATTTGCAGCTACAACCCCCGTTATCAGTATCCGATGAAGACGGTGCCCTGCCATTTCCATATGATAGGAAAGTGTAGAAATGAGGCCAGTTGCCGATTCAAACATCCAGTCTCGGCTACACAGAAGTTCCAGGAGGAACTTCCATTTAAGGAGGGAGTGATGTTACGGAACCGCTCACTGGTATAGTCCCTGAATCCGACTCTGTCTAACATATGTATGAAATTTTGAATTATGGCGAATGCGCAAATTACAAATATATTCTCTAACAATTATTACGTTTACTTCAAATTCAAATTAACAACAACAACAAAAAACTCTCTACAACTGTTTTTATGTCCTCGGTTCCGCACTCTGCTCACTTGGCGTTTACACTGCGTTGTCATCAGGATGCGTTGAGGTAATTCCTTCCCCCGAAGCTCCAACTCATGAGGGTAGACGAGGGAGTTGGACTACTGGAACTTGTGTACTTGAACTGGAATCTGGATTATCCCTTGGGTGGAATTTCTTGTAGATTATAGTGGCTATTACTCCAATTATCAGGGTATACAATAATATTGTCCAAACACTAGGAGTATAGGAAATTTCGTTGTTGAACTGAGTTTGTTCTAGTGACAGATGACGTATAGCTTCTGAGTAGTGTTCAAGGCTTATATCTTCTAAGTTTATTTCCGATGTTATTGTTGATAACGTATCATTCTCCAAACTTATTTCTGGGAATAATGTTGGTTGTCCTTGAATAACACTTTCTTTGTTTATTATGGTTTCTATATCAGTTTTGATTTTACATCCTAAGGGAACTTCCGTAATATAAGTACCCTTGAGTTGTTTTACTTCATGCTGATCTTGACAGTCAAACGTAATACTCTTTTTTCCTGGGATTATAGCTAACCAATTATTTGTGTCTCCTAGATGGTGGAACCTTGATTCTGTGAGGGTGATGAGGAATTGTTTGCATTCTGACGCGTCTGCTGCGTTGAAAATCTTCACTTCACAAGGTGGATGCGATTGTATTTCCTTGGGCGTCTGATTATCACATAAGTAGTATTGAGGCAAAACTTCGGTGCATAGGTCATTACGAAGGATGTAGTGCAATTTATTTTTATCAAGTAATTATTTTCGGTAATTATAACCTTGAACTGACTCTTGTATGGAATCGGAGTCGAATACAAACGGTATATTTCAAAACTATCTATGTACATTATTGGTAAATGAAGAATATAAACTATTTTATTATTATAAATGTAACACTGAATTCTCATGATACTTTCATGTCGTGAAATGTTTTCCAAAGAAACATCAAATGGTAGCTGTGAACTTGGTATTTGTTTTCCTATCGCTTTTAGTTCTGTATACAAATCTGTATATTTAATTATACTGGGATGCATTACTTTTATTTTTGCAAAGGTTAAAGAAGTCTCTATATCTTGAAGTGTGGAATGAATAATTTCGAACATATTTATAATTTGATTAATAATATCTTTAATGGAAATCAAGTTCTCTCTATCATCTACGGAGTTAACCATTTTGATAACTTCATATATTTTTGATTCCAATAGTTTCTCATTATGTTTAATTTTCTCAATTGTCTGGTTAAAATTTGTGATAGTGTTGATCGAAAGTGAAATTTGTGATTCTAATGTCGAGGCAATCCTCTCTGGATTTTTTTGTAAATTATTAATTAAATTTTCATATCTTTCACCATCTTCTGCATCTAGATTACCTGATATCGATTTGAAGATTGAACCTAAGCCATTAATTAGACCCTTTCTTACTCGTTTTTGATGTGGTAGTATATTTAAAATTTTATATTCCCCCTTTTCTTCAATATATTCTAATACTTTCATATCGTTTGAAACGTCCCAAGAATAGTTTTAGTTTGTGCATACTACTTTTATTATATATCGTGATTTTCGCTGTAGTTTTTCAATTTCCGAGATAATTGAGGTTAAATCGTAATAATGTATCATCTTATAGGAATATTCTTTTATTCTAGCGGTTCCTAACCTAAGTGGTATTCATCCTAAATTATTGTCCAATGGGTTTATTTTCATTTGTTCCCGAAGCCCGAGCGTAATGGGAAACCTGTAAAAATTTTTAAAATAAGTATGTTTTCTTTCGCGGTCTCTTGAGATTATCCATATGGACCTTCTCACCACGATCTGTACTCACTGTTTTTCTTTGTTCATTTACATCAATTATTTCTGTTGATTTCGAAAATTTATTCGCAGTTTTAGGTCGCCGATTATCTTTTATATAAGTTTTATCACCCATTTTAAAAGTATCTGATGTGTCTCTATTCTCATTAATTTTTTGAATTACGTTTTGCTTTTGTCTGGCCAAAGCTTCATTAATTTTAGAATACAATTCGCGAGTTATTTCTTTATGTTCGTTTATAAAATTACTTGTTAAAATCATATCCATATTTAAATCAAATGGATTTTCGGCATCTGAATGACCGTTAATTATGTCTATGGGTTTGAATTTGGTTGATGAGTGTATGGTGTGATTATATGCTAAAATAACTTATTTCATTTTAACTTGTATAGGTGTTTTCAAAAACCCTCTGGTATTAAGTAATCTGATATGTTCGTTAAATGTGGAATAAACTCTTTCTACAGGCGAATTAGATTGGGGGTGATTTGGGGAACAAAAATGGATTTTTATCTTATGTAGAGCTAACAATTCAGAGATTAACGAGTTTTTGAATTCTGTGCCGTTATCCGTAGTTATCTGTTCAGGGACACCATGATGAGAGAAGAAGGTCACCAGGTGATTCGTTATATCTGTTGAATTTACTGAATTTAGATGATAAGCTTGAGCATACCTAGAAAATGTGTCGATTATAGTGAGAAATTTAGCTTTCTCTATTGTATATGTATCCATATGAATTATTTCGAATGGTTTATTTGCTGTGGGTGTAATATTCATTTGTATTTTAATAGGGTTCCTTTCATATTTACATTGTTGGCAAATTTCACAATTATTTATATAAGTTTGAATAGATGTTTTTAAATTCGGCCAATAATAAATCTTTTTGATTCTATTAAGTGTTTCGTCGATTCCCCTATGGTTGCTTTTTGATTCGTGATAGGTTTGTATTATTTCGGCTTTACTAGTTACATCTATTAACCTTTCTGTACATCTACGAAATTTTAATGACGGCCACTTAAAATTTTTTCTTACAACTTCGCAGAACGGTTCAAACATTTCAGTTTTTACAAAATACAAGTAATATGATACTCCGGGGGCAATATATTCTTTTATGAAATTAATTATATCGTTTTCGAAATTATTGTCTGAAATTTGTAACGTTATTCTCTGCTTATTTTCAAATAATTTCGTAATTATTGGTTTTGATGGTGAGTGATAAACAGATTGTATAATTATTTGGTTTTGACCATGATTAACAGGTGTTTCGCTGATAGGAATGCCAACTACGGGATTTTCCTCCGCATTTGAGTGAATAGTTTGTCCTTCGTTTTTTTGTTCTATGTCAGACTCTGGGTGAACTATGAGTGAAATATTGTCCAGGTACAGACTAGGAGATTTTGATGTGGTAACAGTTATCGGTTTAAAAATATCTTCAATATCCGGTGTAATTAATTCGTCTCTGTTATTTACAACTTCTTCTGTGAATATATCTATTTCGTCTCAAATGTCGCTTTGTGTTTCTTTTGCGTGAATTTCAATTCGGCTCAGATTGTCGGCATGAGCTATTAATGATCCCTTCCGATAAATTATAGTGTAGTCGTATTCTTCAAGTTTAATTCTCCACCTTAAGAGTTTTGAATTGGGATCTTTTAACGAAAACAACCATTGTAATGGTTTGTGATCAGTTATTATGAAAAATTTACGTCCATATAAATATGGTCTGAAGTATTTAGTAGCCCAAACAATACACAACAATTCTCTTTCAATCGTAGAGTAATTCCTTTCAGAATCATTTAACGTTTCCGATGCATATGCGACCGGTAAGTCTTTACCGATTTTTCCCTGTGATAGGACAGCTCCCAATGCTACATTACTGGCGTCGGTTGTTAAATTGAACGGTTTTGAGAAGTCAGGGTATTGTAATATAGGCTCGTTCGTTAGTAGCTGTTTACAAGTTTCAAAACTATTTAAAAATTCTGCATTATGCTCAATTTTTGCACCCTTTTTAGACACTGAGTCAATGGTTTAGTTATTTTTGCGAAATTATTTATAAATCGTCTATAATAACCCACTAAACCAAGAAATCCTCTTATTTGTTTTGTAGTTTTTGGTAACGGGTATTCTTTTATTGCCTTAATTTTGTCCGGGTTAGGTCGAACACCTTCCGGAGTTACGACGTGTCCAAGATAGGCCACTTCCTTACTCAAAAATTCAGATTTGTTTAGTTGTATTTTAAAGTTGGCTTCTCTTAATCTTTCAAATACGGACTTAAGTCTTTCTAGATGTTCTTGAAGTGACGTGGAAAAAATTATAATGTCATCAAGGTAGACTAGACATTTATCATTTTGGATGCCCCTTAGTATGTGATCCATGACGCTGTTTAATTTCTAACTTGTCTAACTGCTAACATGATAGCTTAAATATTTATTTTCAATTCAACCTTGGAAGTTTTTTCTGTCAGTTACAAAAAATTGTCAATGTCAAAAATAAAAAATTTCTATTTCATAAAATATATTTGATTTTTATCAACGATTCAAGATAATTTGAATGATATCCAATCCTTCCAAGTGAAATAAGAGCTATTGAAGCTTTATGTGTGTTTAAGGAATAATCGTTCGTTTATTCCCATACATAAATTTGATCCCTCGAGTCGGATAGAGCATAAAACCAGCGATAAATCCTAATTATTAAAATTGGAAAATGGAATGTGTGTCTGGTATCTGGTAATTGGACTGGACCGATTGTGAATTGGACTTTGTCAAGGACTCATTCAGGTCAGACGTTTCCAATATATTTTTTATTTTTTGAACTGTTCAACATTTGACGTGCGAGTTTTCGCACACAGTTTGCAAACTTTTTTTACGTATATAAACCTGTAATCAAACATGGATCCGGATGCGTTGTTATTAAAAGCGCACGCCGCTCGAAGAACTGCTAAAGGTAGTATCACTAGAATAGAGAATTTTATCAATGCAAATGCAGGTAATTTATTGCATAAACTTGAATATGATACCAGGTTAGAGCTACTTGAAACTTCTTTCAAAAAATTTTGTGAGTCTCAGGACGTCATTGAGGGCTCCGAGACAGATCTTGATAAGATTGGTGACCCTAGTGACTATGAAGAAAAATATTGTACTTTAAAAACTCAATTAAAAATTTTGATTGATCATTCTTCTCCTAAAGATAATGCTACCGTTCAAGGTACAAACCAACAAGGTCATCACGCAAATTCCATACAAAATGTTAATGTTAAAACAGAGGTAAAATCTAAGATGCCTGAAATTGTAATTGACAAATTTGCAGGTGGGCACCAAAGTTGGAATGGTTTCTATGATATTTTTAAAGCCCTTGTTTTAGACAATGATGATTTGGCAGAAATACAAAAACTTATTTATTTAAAATCAAATTTACTGGGTGAACCTCAAAAATTAATTTCAAATTTACCATTGGTCGCCTCTAATTTGTCAGTAGCAATTGACATACTTAAGGAAAGATATGAAAATAAGTTAGCGAATATTTACGTTCACATCAAGGGCCTATTAGACGTTCCATCAATAAATAAAAGTAATTCAATGAATTTGCGTAACTTTGTTGTCACAGTTAAACAGCACACTGAGTGCTTAAAAAATTTGAATGTTCCTATAGCAGAGTGGGATTTGATTTTGGTGTATATTTTGTCCCAAAAACTAAACATTAACACTAGACGTGGGTATGAATTGGAAAGAGGTCCTACTCTTTTACCTACTTTAGACGGGTTCCTCAAGTTCGTTGAGAAAAGATGTCAGGCTGCTGAAAATTTGGTTTCGCCAGTGTTGCCTCGTAAAAACTCTAATTTTGCTAATGTAGATAAAAAGTTAAGTTGTTTGTTTTGCAAAATGTCAAATCATAACATGTTTAAATGCTTTAAATTCAAAGAATTGCCATTGAATAAAAGAAAACAGTTTATATTTTCAAATCGGTTATGTTTAAAATGTTTTGCTCCACATCATGTAAGTCAATGTGAGTGGAAGAATTGCCCTATTTGCGGCGAAGCTCATAATTCCCTATTACATGCGGGAAATTCTGTCGATTATTCGTCAAAATCTAATAATTCTCACAATAATACAATGAATGCTCAACAAAATTCGAGTTTTGATTCCAATCGTGGGCCTACCAATCACAAACAAAAAGGTTATTCCATGAACAAATCGAGTAGTAACTCAGATCAAGCTTCTAACATAGAACAAATACAAAATTCGGAGGTTACTCAAGCTTCCACTAGTGACAAGCTTGGGGCACAATCCAACACTATGTCAGGCCTTTTTATAAACCAAAAATCTCATATTTTATTGGCAACTGCATCCGTACATGTTTCAAATAACAATGGCCATTTAATATCTGCCAGAGCCGTGCTTGATAGTGGGTCTCAAGTATCACTAATCACACATAAATTAGCGAAAAGACTACAATACCCTACCTATAATAAAAACTTGTCAATTTGTGGTGTATCAGGTCACATGCAAGTAAGTGAAGGAATAGATATTAAATTGTTCTCAAAGGTTGACCCAACAAAAACATTTGAAGTAAATTGTTCAGTAACAAATTTCATTTCTTCTAAGCTGCCTCAATTCCCTCTACAAACAGATCGATTAGAAATCCCTTGTAGCATTGTATTGGCCGACTCAAATTATGATGTTCCAGATCACGTAGATTTGTTATTAGGAGCAGATGTTTATTATTCATTACTTTTACCTGGTCTGATTAACCTTGGGGACAACCTACCCATATTACAAAATACTCATCTTGGTTGGGTGGTAGGAGGTGTCCTATCCCCAACAATCTTGTCAAATTTTATAACATGTGATCAAGTTCCCTCACATTCTTTATTCATTAATTTCAATCAAATCGACAATTTGCTGCAAAAATTCTGGGCAGTCGAAGATGTGCCACAAGGATGTATTTTATCAAGTGAGGATGAACTTTCCGAACAAATATTTAAGGATACCACAAAAATTTTAGTAGATGGTAGATTCCAAGTGGATATCCCATTTAAATCGCCAATTGAGAGTTCTAAACTAGGCGAATCCTTTTCATATACCAAAAAACGTTTCCTTTCATTAGAGAAAAGATTGCATCAAAATAAGTCATTGTTTGACCAATATTCGGAGTTTATTAAAGAATACATCAACTTAGGTCATGCACGGTACATTCCTCTTGATTATAAAAATATTCACAATAACCACAAATATTTTATACCTCACCATTGTGTGATTCGCAATGATAAAGCTACAACGCGGCTCAGAGTTGTCTTCGACGCATCCCTAAAAACCACCTCGGGATATTCATTAAACGACATATGTCTAAAAGGGCTTGTTGTTCAGCCAGAGCTATTTGACATTTTGTGTCGCTTTAGAGCTTATATGTTGGCTGTTGTTGCAGACATCGAAAAGATGTACCGGCAAATCTTGATTAATTCTGATCACATTTACCTACAAAACATCTTATGGCGAGAAAATATAACAGATGATATTAAATGCATTGAATTGTTAACTGTTAGCTACGGAACAAATTTTGCACCTTATGTAGCCACTCGATGTCTCGTTGAATTGGCAGACATGTATAAAAAAGAATTTCCGTTGGCAGCTATGGCAATCCAAACTCAAACATACGTTGACGATGTGTTGGCTGGAGCTGACTCTTTCGAGGAGCTCTGTGAACTAAAAACCCAATTAATAAAATTACTTAATTTAGGCCAATTTACACTTCATAAATGGTGTTCAAATTCCATTGAATTTATGAACAATTTTACCTCAGAAACTGAATCCAAAAACTACTCTATAAATTCTGAGAGTAATTCCAATAAAGTGCTGGGTGTTTTTTGGGAGCCGAAATCAGATCACTTTTCTATTTCTCTGCCCAAGAACATAAATGTAAATCCAATTACGAAAAGAAACGTCTTAGCTATTATAGCTCAAATCTATGATCCGTTGGGGCTTGTTGCTCCAATTGTCATAACAGCCAAAATCTTCATGCAGAAGCTTTGGTTATTGAATTTAAATTGGGACGACTGTTTAAATTTAGAGTTAAGTAACGAATGGATTCAATTTTCTACAAACATTCTTCAATTATCAGAGTTAAAAATTCCGCGATGTTTAATTAATAATCGCAATATCAAGCGAATTGAGATTCATTCTTATTCAGACGCAAGCTTAAAGGCATATGGGTGTTGTATATATTTAAGAACTGTTTATGAAAATAACAGTGTTTCTTGTCATCTAATTTGTGCCAAATCTAGAGTTTGTCCTTTGCGAACAATTTCTCTTCCAAAATTAGAATTATGCGCATGCGTGTTGTCAGCAAAGACCACTCATCGTATTTTAGAGATATTCAAAAATAACTTTCAAATAGCTAGTGTTAATCTTTGGACGGATTCGCAAATTTCGTTAGCATGGCTACAATCACATCCAAGTAGATGGAACATATTCGTCTCTAATAGAGTTTCTTTAGTTCAAGAACTAACATCGTTGTACACCTGGAGGTACATTCCTACCAAACATAATCCAGCTGATTATGTATCTAGAGGTATGATGGCGCAGGAACTTATTTCTAATAATATGTGGTGGCAAGGGCCCACACATTTGAAAAATGTTGATTTTAATTTAAATTCATTTCAGTCAAGTGTTAATATTCAGAAAATTCCGGAAGAACGAAAAGTTGTTATGAGTACAACCTCTACTGAAAATTATATGATAAGTATTTTCAATAGGTTTTCAAATTTTCTGAAAATACAACGTATAGTTGCATTCTGTCTTCGGTTTAGACATAATTTACAACATAAAGATGATAAAAGGTTTGGTCCTTTAAAAGTAGATGAATTACAACATGCTTTAAAGGCAACATTGCAAGTTTTGCCACAACATTATTTTTCTCAAGAAAAAGATTTATTAAAAAACAAAAAGTTCCTTCGAAATAAACAGTCTAATTCTTTGAATCCCTTCATTGACTTGGAAGGCTTAATCCGCGTTGGCGGGAGATTGTCAAATGCTGATCTGCCATTTGCACAAAAGCATCCAATATTATTGCCCGCTAGATGCCACATTGTTGATTTGATGCTACGGAGAGAGCACCTTAAATTATATCATGCCGGTGCTCAAACCGTGTTAAGTAACTTTAGACTACGTTATTGGCCTTTAGATGGCCTTAGAGCTGTTAAACGCATAATCCCTTGTTTTAAATTTAAAGCTAGGTGTGCTGAGCAAATGATGGCAGATCTGCCTAAAGATCGAATTTCAGTTTGTCGTCCATTTTTAAAGGTCGATGTGGACGTTGGGGGTCCATTTTTAATTAAAACCTCGAATTTACGCAAAGCCTCTAAAGTTAAAGCATATATTGCTATATTTGTATGTATGACTACTAAGTGCGTCCATATAGAATTGGTGTCGGGCTTGTCGACAGAACAATTTTTGCTCACATTACAACGTTTCATAGGCCGACGGGGTAATCCTTCGGTAATATACTCTGACAATGCCACTAATTTTTTTGGCTCCAGTAACCATTTGAAAACCTTATACGAATTTTTTAAATTCAAAAGTAATATTGAGTCTATTGAAAATTTTTTATCGAAAAATGAGACTCAGTGGAAATTTATCCCACCTCGTTCACCACATTGGGGCGGTCTTTGGGAGGCCGCAATTAAGGGTGCTAAGCATCATCTGATTAAAGCTATTGGTAAAACAGTTCTAAATTTTGAGGAATTTTCGACAGTCTTGGTTTGCATTGAGAGCATCATGAACTCGCGGCCTCTTAGCATTTTATCAAATGATCCGACTGATTTAAACTCTTTAACACCGGGACATTTTTTAATAGGCGACAATCTTTCAGCATTCCCAGACAAAGACTTGAGTAATATTCCAGAAAATCGATTGTCAATGTATCAGAAGTGTATTAAATTCAAACAAATATTTTGGAAGCGATGGTCCATTGAATATCTTAATAGGCTTCAGCAAAGGCCAAAATGGACCAATCAAACCCGAAATTTGGAAATTAATCAATTAGTCCTTTTAAAGGAGGATAACTTGCCTCCTTTCAGGTAGGCTCTCGCGCGAATCATTGAAATTATTCAGGGTTCAGACGGCAAAGTTCGTTTAATTAGAGTCAAAACATCAGATGGAACGTTTCTTAGGTCTATAGCGAAGGTATGTCCCCTTCCTGATGATACCTAGATTTGTGTATTGTTAAATCTTAAACTTTGTCATTAGGTTAGCTATTTTTTATGTTTTATGTACTGTGTTGTGTGCGGAAGTTATCTGAAGTGAAGTGTTTTGTTTAAGTTGGAGTTTTCTCCCGGAAAACGTCCAAGGCGGGAGTTATGTTTAATTTCTAACTTGTCTAACTGCTAACATGATAGCTTAAATATTTATTTTCAATTCAACCTTGGAAGTTTTTTCTGTCAGTTACAAAAAATTGTCAATGTCAAAAATAAAAAATTTCTATTTCATAAAATATATTTGATTTTTATCAACGATTCAAGATAATTTGAATGATATCCAATCCTTCCAAGTGAAATAAGAGCTATTGAAGCTTTATGTGTGTTTAAGGAATAATCGTTCGTTTATTCCCATACAGACGCGTTGAAACGTTGATGGACCGTTTTTTAGACCGAAGGGAAGTCTCAGGAATTCCCAATGTCCTTGTTCTGTACTAAACGCCGTCTTTTCTATGTCAGCTTCATTCATTTCAATTTGGTGATATCCGCTGGCCAAATCGAGAGTAGTAAAATACTGGCATTTGCCGAGTTTATCTAATTAATCAGTTATATTTGGGAGAGGGTATTTATCGTCTATCGTCTTTTCGTTTAACTTACAATAGTCGATCACAACGCGGAATTTTTGTTTGCCTGATGCATCCTTTCGCTTCGGTGCCACCCAGATATTACTCGGCCATGGGCTATTGCTCGGTTTAATTATATTTTGATTGAGCATACTCTGAATTTGATTTTTTACTTCTTGTCTATAGATAAATGGATAACGATATGATTTTGAATAAATTGGCACCTCGTCCGTAGTTTTAACACAATGTTCAATTTTACTTGTAAAACTTAAAGGCTCATTCTCTCTATAAAAAATATCTGAATATTTATAACATAAATTTAAAATTGCATCCTTTTCTTCTTTATTCAGATGGTCGGTCCGAATCTGAGATAAATCCAATTCGCATTTATCCGAGTCATCAAAGTTATGCATGTTAAACTCTGAGATATTGTCGACATCAAATTTTTCTACTGTCAACGGTTCCGAGAAATCAAGTGTTAAGAGGCTTGTAGTGTTGTCAATTATTGTTGTAATAGCAAGGCCATTACGAGCAACCGTCAGGCATTCTGGAATTTCGCAGTTTTTCATCTTTTGATAAGGAATTACAATCTCTCCGTTTTTCATTGTAGTTTTTACTTGAATTACTTTTTCTGTACGAGGTTCTATATTAATTACATGTGTATTATTCGTGTAACTAACTTTTTGAAATTTAAGCTTTATTTTTGCATGAGGTGTAATTAGACATGCATTATTAAAATCTATTGAAGCTTTCAGTAATTTGAGATTATCTAATCATATCAAACCATCAAAAATATTATGAAACTTAAATAAATAAAATTTTAATAAGTGTTTATTTGTCAAGCGAAAAATTTCTGACGCTGGTATTTCTACACTATGTTCATGAGATGATTTTTGGAATACAGTGGATACAATAAATGGGTCATATTTAATTAATTTTGGAAATAATTTCCTAGCAATATCTGGATCTAAAAATGATTTTGTCGACCCAGAATCAACAAGAAGTTTAATGTTATATTCCGGAAAAGTTATATATGCTAATTCACTACAATCTACGTTATTTAACGAAATAGTAAGAGGTGTCAAATCTCCGGCATTGGATCGGAGGTGATATGAAAATTTTCAATTGTTTCAAGATTTTCTTCATGAGTTCTTTCATTAATTTCACTTTCCTCGCAAAAGTTTCTATTAGTATTTTCAATTCCAGTATTATATAATTCTTCGGCTATATAGTTTTGTTGCGGTCTATAGTTAGAATGGTTAGGCTGTGCAAAATGATTACTTCTATTTTGATTATTAAAAGATTGATTGTTATTATTATAATTATTATTTATTCTTCCAGTATACCTTGTTGATGATGACATTGGTGTCGGTTTTGGAACTGTTCTATTTGGATTTGGTTTGAAAACATTTTCTACTGATGTATTTCGGAAAGTTCGTGCATTAGAGGAAACATTTTGGCTCGGAACATTTTGCCTAAATTGAATTGGACCTGTTGGGAATTGATTATTGTTTCTATTAAAATTCTGATTTGAAAAGAAATTTCTATTTTGTGATAAATACTGAGGGTTATTGAAATTACGATTTGGAACATTTTGTTGAAATGATCTGTTTGTTGAGTTATTTGGTTTAAAATGATTTTTATTTGTTGAATTTTGAAAATAGTGAGTATTTTCTTCCTCAGTAACAAATTGTAATGCTACAGCCAAATTTTCAGGACGCATACATCGAATTGTAGTGCCTAAAGGTTCCCTTAGTCCACAAAGAAATGTTTTGAGCGCTAGATCATTGTATAATTTTTCCTTCAAATCCCTTGAAGCTTGTATATTTTCGTGAATTTCTACATAACTGCATAATAAATTCGGTTTATTTAAAATTCTATCATAGAAATTTTGGGCTTTTTCATTAGGCATTTGCCTCATTACTACCAAGTCTCTATTCAAACAAGTCTCATCCCGTTGATCTGCAAAATTTCGTCTTAAGACAGATTTCAACTGATCCCAAGTATCGACATTTTGAATATTAACTACAGCTCTTGCACTACCTACTAATTTACTTATTATAGACTGCAGCAAGTATACATTATGAACATTATTTCGGCTTACCCTATCATAAAAATTGGTAATAAGACTATCACAAACTGATAAAAATTGATTTAAGTCATTCGGATTTCCATCGAATTGTGGAATACATTTCAAATATTCAGATTTAAAATTTTCTGCCATTATACTATTACTCTGGTTGTTGTCAATATTAGTAGTATTTGAGTTTGTATTCGTCACCGAAGAGTCGATTAAAGAGTTCTCAATAGACAAATTTTGTACACTATTTGTTAAAATTTCAAGTATATCAGACATAAATTTCACTTACAGTAAATAAATGACTCTCAGCATTCCAATTATGAGGTAGAGGTCCGGTTCAGCAATCTTGTCTTCTCCGAAACATTGGTCCCTCGCAGAAGTGGACGATATGATTCCAATTCTCAAATTTCTTTACTTAAAGTTCACTTTTTAACGTATCCGTTGGCGTCACCACTACTGACAGTTTATACGGTTCGATATCGGGCTAATCGTCGACACGAAATTGGTTTGTTCGATACAAATCAATCCCACGATATCCTACTGACTGCGCCAATTAACTGGTTCGAGCATTAAATTATATTTTTAAAAACTTTATTTTCGAGTTACAAATATATTCTCTAACAATTATCACGTTTACTTCGAATTCAAATTAACAACAACAACAAAAACCTCTTTACAACTGTTTTTATGTCCTCGGTTCCGCACTCTGCTGACTTGGCGTTTACACTGCGTTGTCATCAGGATGCGTTGAGGTAGTTCGCAGACGGTTTTCAATTTTATAAACTTCCGGACAATTAAAACTATATATAATTCTGAAATGAGATAAATCTAAGTTATCTAGTAAAAATTATTCGCGTTCCGAAGGGGAAACGGCTGGTGGCAACAGCCTCTGATCCGTTTCACAGACGGTTTTCAATTTTATAAACTTCCGGACAATTAAAACTATATATAATTCTGAAATAAGATAAACATAAGTTATCTAGAAAAAATTTATTCGCGCTCCGATAGGGAAACGGCTGGTGGCAACAGCCTCTGATCCGTTTCACAGACGGTTTTCAATTTTATAAACTTCCCGACAATTATAATTATATAACAGAGAGGTTAATTCCTGAATAGAAAAGCAAATAAAATAGAAAAAACTTTAATACGTATTTGGGTAATTTTTAACAGGAACACTAGGTATGACAATTTGTATCACAAAATTAAAAATCAAAAGGTTACTTCAATGTATTGAAGGCTCAGACCTGAATTCCAAAGAAACAATATACAAAACGCGGTGATAAAAACTGAAAATAAGTTTGGTTTTTATCGTTTCAAAAAAAAATATCGGCTTACCAGCCTTATCAAAATACGGAATTATATACTTGAATAACGCAACTACTAAAATTGTCTTAGTGAAATTGAGTATAAATCTCAAAACCTCGGCGGAATAGTTTATCCGGTTTTCGCAAAATTAAAATAAAAATGATATTTCAATCAGACCCTAATTCCAGAGAAACAATATATAGAACGCGATAATAAAAACTGTAAATAAGGTTGTTTTTTATCGCCTCAAAAAAAAACTACCGGCTGTTGGCTTTATCAAAATACGGAATTACATTCTTAATAACCAAACTACTAAATTGTTTATTGGAATTGAATATAAAACTTTGAAACTCCGGTGAACTATTTTATCCGGTTTTCAAAATAAATTTCCACTTACTCAGAAAATACTGGACGGTCGGGCACACTATCAATTTTAAATTTGTTTGCGGCCAAGTTATCTCTCGTTTCTAATATTATCAATCAATAATCTAATAACCTAATCCCTTTGAAACGCTCGGTTTTCGAATTTATAATTTACTTTCTACCTAAAAATTTTGGCGATAACGGTGGTGAGGGAATCAACTTGAATCAAACTAATTACAACAAGAAATATTTCTTATACTGGACGGCTTCGGTTTTAATCAAATTAGTTTTTATACCGGGCGTCCTCGATAATTTTAAATTTCGAAGAACGGTGTTTAATAAATTTTACATACTTCTTTAAATGGTAGATCATGGCTTTGAATTACTAATGTAATGAATACTTAAATTAATATTACGGGACTGAAACGGTACCAGAAATCAAAGTTGGAAAGTAAGTAACGAGTTATATCCACTTATTAAAATTAAAATACCATCGAAAAATTCAATCAAAAATGCTTAAAAAAAAATAACTCGTTACAACGTAAGTACCCAAATAAAGTAATTATTTGCCGGTATATGCGACAAAATCGCGGATATCATCACGCCGCTGTGGACCGTCCTTCTTATTGCGAAGTCGATCACGGACAGTTATGCAATCATGGTATTTTCATGGAATGGTCGCTACGGTGGCATGAATTTTCCATAACTGGTATTCCCAACTTCAGTCGAAAAAGTATCGTGTCTATAACGTTTGCTTTTGGCAAATTTTCAAATATCATGTCACCACGCAATACAGGTTATTCTATTAAACAATATACCTACTACTTTATAACTCAGTTTATTATGTACTTCCTTTCTAATCAATCTACATGTCACCTGTTGAGTTTGTATCTAAATGTGTGCTTAATTGAATAACTCTGTAGTTTTTCGCAGTTTCCATTTTTTTAGTCAGAAATAACAAAATAAAAAAATTATTCTCTCAATTATGGATATATCTACTTACTCTTCTGTTGATATTGCAGCCTCAGCTACATCACTATTTTCATCTACTAAAATAAAATTGAAATATCCCTGCTTCTCATCATCTGTAATGTAGACACTTATTCTGTACTCCAGTACTAAAATATGAACCAAATATTTAGTTAAATATTTAACACAATTACATATTTTATGTGACTTTGTAAATGCAACACCTAGTAAATGTCAATATCGTCGTTGTCGTGACAAAACCTCCTTTGTAAGAATTTATCTGAAATTAAGATTTTTGTGCCAATCGTTATAGAATTATAGTATCTACGAACTAGCGAACCCTTCCAAGTGATTTGTTTTCGGAATTGGTCTATTACAACATAAAAATGAAACCTCCTCCGTGTCTTTAACATAGAACGTCATAGCGAATTAGTCTTTGTGTATTATGTTCGACATAGACGCATTCGACAGGGTCTTAAATCTGACTGTTCGTGTCGAAGCTGACACAAAGAAGGTTTCGCTCTAACCGTTGGTGTTTTGCCTCCATTATAATTGGTCTATTACAACATAAAAATGAAACCTCCTTCGTGTCTTTAAGATAGAACGTCATAGCGAATTAGTCTTTGTGTATTATGTTCGACATAGACGCATTCGACAGGGTCTTGAATCTGACTGGTCGTGTCGAAGCTGACACAAAGAAGGTTTCGCGCTAACCGTTAGTGTTTTGCCTCCATTATAATAAGCACGAACGTGTTGTTTATTTACAATTATTGTTATTACGTCAAAACTTAATCTTTTGTGTTCAAAACCAAGTATTAATATTGCAAGTGTGCTCAAGTATGGATTCAAAGGTAAGTATATTACATTAACAAAGCTATAACAATTATTCATGCGGAAATGGAACATAGCCTCCTTCGTGAGGTTCGAATACCACAGTGTTGGTCAACAACTTTTGAACTTATTGTGTAATATTTCATAAGAAAATGTATGACAATATAATAATATACGTTATACCTTAAAATTATATTCTATACATGATTTAATTGGTTTACAATCTACGAAAATATTTAACTTGCGGTTCATCTTTATTACGTACGTTTCGGACTACTTTTTTCTTGTACCCGTGTTACGATAAGTAAAATGTTCTAAAAGATAATACGAAAATAACACAAATGACGATTTGTTTGTTAAGTTTTAAAAATACAATAACTATTGCTTGTAAAAAACATTGACAACTTGCAATTTCAACTTGCGCGGTTTGTTTCCTGAAATTTAAATTCATCATGTTTTTTGTGACACAGTTTTATTGCAAGAAAAAGTTGAAACTAAATTATTTGATTACAGAAACGATCTCGAGCGAAAAAGTTAGTAGAACTTGCAAGAATGCAAGCTGAAAATACCGTAGTAGTATCAAATGAACAGATAAAGATTTCTAATAATTCCGACCCTTCGATCATAGTACCAGACAACCAACAACAAGTATCGGTGCTGTCTTAGAAAATCATCAAATAATAATGAAAATACCGCGTCAAATATGAACGAAGGTACGATGAGCGAACATATCCAGGCGGAGCCGCCTGAATTTGCAATGTTAGAACCGAATTTATTGGAATTGTAAATACAAGTAACTTCAATCAGCAAACTGAAGGAGCTGAAAACAATCGCATGAAAATTAGCTTTCAACAAGAAGTTAGTGTTGAACACGAAACCGACTTCAACGACGAAGAACCCCATGGTACTTCTCATGTTTTAAGAAAAACCAAGGATGAACTAAATGGCAATAATTCTGTATAAGTTCAAAAAAATAAACGATTTAAAGGCCTAGCATATCTCGGTTGTCATAGAAAGGGCAAAAAGGTAATTAACACCTATGCTAATTTTCATCCTAGTTGGACTGATTATTTTCATTGCTTACGAAGAATAGTGGTAGTTAATATTATATATTTTTTCATTAGAGTTACAGTGTTTAGTAGAAAGGGTAAAAACGAAATAGGGGGCGTTAATAAACCTATAGTCTCGCTCAAAACATCTCCCAGAACTTCCAAAAACAAAGGTACGTCTAAACACAAAATCCATAAAAAACATAAAAAACGTTCAAAACTTTCCTATAATAAAAAAAACAATAATAGTGACGCGAAGGCCGATGCAAGCGGTTTCCAAGGGCAATCAGCCCTCTCATTAGATAGTGCTAATTCATTGAATTCCTCAAAATACAGTGAGGAATTACAAAGAAAAAAAACCAAAACAAAAACTTTTTACAACTAGTGTTTATAGACGAAGAGACGTCTAAACAAGACGTTACAGACAGTTTAAGCATTAATAACTAGAAAAAGTGTATAGTAAATAAAGAAAAGTGTATCGGAAGCGCGAATAAAAACTGTATAGTAAACTTCGAAAACAAGTGTCTAGAAAACGCACACAAACTGTATAGGAAACGACAAGGAAAACTGTATAGGAAACAATAAAATATACCAAGATAGTGATAAATCAGAGAATTTAGAATTATCCATTCCTGTTATTTGAGGAAAGGAAAACAATACAACTTCTACGCCAATAAATTCACTAAACATGGAGGAAGATACTATCGGCCCAAATACTGCAATAAATTCGACAGACGACGATCAAAATACACAAACAGCATGCGCTAATAATACAAAAACAACCAGAATTCATGCATTAGTACATAAAGAGGCCAATATGTCCTGGGCAGACGAAAAAGAAAAAGTGGAAGAAATTAATAATGACAATTTCACTTCTCAATATGAGAAATATAAGAAAGACAAACAAATAAATACCAGACAAATATACAAAACCGCAAAACCTACCACTAACCAAGATCTGAATCAAATAGATATAGTACCGATGGACCAAGACGCAACAAATAATCAAGGCTTTGAATTGCCAAAAAATTTTTTCTCACTTTAAACCAGGGTAGAAGCCTTTAAAAATAATAAAAAGTGAAAAAAAATAATAGTAGGATGAAACCCATTAGAAAAGGAGAGAATATTATAAAAATGGAAGAAAAAATAATTTACGGGCGATCTGTGGCCGGGAAGGGGATGGGGGTGAGTTTTTAAGGGTTAAAAACGGTTTTTCTCGATTTCCGGCAAAACTAAAAGTCCTATCGAAAAAAGTCAAATGGCAAAGTTGTAGGTAATAAAAAGATCTAAAACTTTTGCATACACACTTTTTTCACATAACCTCAAAAACAAATTTTTTGGTTTTTTATTTTTATCTTTTACAAAAATTTTTTTTTTCAAGAAATTTGGTGAAAACTCACCTTTTTATGTCCCAAATACGCTGTAATTTATATGATTAAAAATATTTATTTTTTCACCTTATTTTGAATTAATATCGAAAAAACACCCTAATTTTCAATCGAAAACTCACCCGTCAAAATATCAGCTTTTTTAAAAAAGTTGGCATGTTTTCTGTTCGTTGAAATCTCTACTTCCCGATGGTAAAAAAAATATTTGTTAATTTAGCAAATCTTCTCAGAAAATGCGAAAAATCGAAAAAAAAAACTCGAATTCGATTTTTTTTTAATTATTATAAAAAATGTTGAGCTATTTATTAAAATTAACACTTTAATTACTCGGAAAACGTTAGATCACATGTTATATTGATAAAAAAAATTCCAAATAAAAATATACTACTATAATTAACAAACAAATAGGTTAATAAAGTTAATATTTAATAAGACATCTACAATATTTGGAGAAAGTTGTCGAATCTTCTGTAAATGATATGCTTAGATGTCTATTTATAACTATTTTAAGATAAATTATATACCTGAGTGACCTACGAAAAATAGTAGCCCATCAAAAGATATTTCATGGAGAAGTGGGGAAGGAGCTAGACGGGTCTGGCTCTTTCTACATACATACCTACCATTTCGTAGCAGCTGTTACAACCGTTAGCCTAACCAGTATTAGAGGTGTAAAATATCGTTACTATTGACTACTCGTAACTATTCGTTACTTTTCAATAAAGTAATCGTTACTAAGTATTCGTTACTGCACAAAGTAATTTGGCAAAAAAATGAAACGGTAGAAGAGATAATGAATAAATTTTTGCGCTATGTAGAAAAACATTACGCAGTACGCAGCTATATTGTCTTTGATGTGTATCCCGAAATTAAAAAATCAGTTAGTGTCACAACAGTACCAGCAGCTACTTCAACTAGAAGAGGAGAACGTAGTCGTAGAAAAACCTTAGACAATATTCCAGAGTTCGATTATCAAAATCATACAAAAATACCTTTTTTGCAAGAAAAATTTTTATCTAACGAGAAAAATAAGGATAAAATAATAAAAACTTTGATGAAAAGAGAACAGTCACGAGGATTTTCCTGCAACCAAGTAGAAGAAGATGCTGATGCTGACATAATTGAAACCGCGATAAAAGTTGCAATGAGTACTAATAAAACTGTAATTGTTGTTGGCCAAGATATTGATCTTTTGGTCCTTTTAAATCAGTTAAATTCATATAATCATGACATTTATTTTCTCAAACCAGGTTCTGGAAATGTGAATGACCTATTTTTCACGTCTAATAGTTTCAAACATGAATCATTAAGAAACATTGTTGCATTTCTGCATTGATTTTCTGGTTGCGATACAACATCTGGATTTGCCGCAAAAGGAAAGAAAAGTATCGTCAATTCATTATTAGACGTTAAAACTTTGTCAAATTTGGCCAATGTTTTTTATAAGAAAGATGCGAGTAAAGAAGAAATAAAAAAAATGGATTACAACTAATCAAATCTATTTATAAATGTAAAAAGGAAAAAATTACACTGAATCAATTAAGGTTTCAAAAATATCAATGAGCAAAAATTAAATCATCTTTCGTTTTGGCAAACCTCCCACCCACAGAAGGAGCAGCAGAACAACATTGTTACAGGGCATATTATCAGCTCGCGTTCATGGTGTCAGTCACACAAGCGTTCTAAAAATTCTTGAAGAAGCCAAAAAACACCCATATGAGATCCAAAACATGCAGGAGCTTAACGAAGATGATCCTGATCGTAGACTCGAATTTTGCTAACGAATTATGGCTTCTATCGATGGTGGACAAATTGCCTTGGAATGGGTGCTATTTTCTGATGAGGCTACGTTCACATTACATGGGCACGTCAATCGACAGAACTGCCGTTATTGGGCTGACGAAAATCCCCGTTGGATGCGTGAATCCCATACCCAAAGGCCTCAAAAAATAAACGTCTGGGCTGGAATTATTGGGGATCGCATAGTAGGTCCTTTTTTTTCAATGAAAACGTAACCGGAGAAACATACCTTAAAATGCTCCAAGAAGAACTAATTCCTACTTTAGTAAATTTATTCCCCAATAATTTGGATCCCAACTTATTTGACCAACATATCTGGCTTCAACAGGATGGGGCACCACCACATTTTGCTGAAAATGTACAGACCTATCTTAACGAAGTGTTTCCAAATAGGTGGATTGGAAGAAGGGGCCCAATTGAGTGGCCAGCAAGATCACCCGATCTTACTCCATTAGATTTTTTTATGAGGATATCTAAAGAGCAAAGTTTATGCCACTAAACCCAACGACATCGCCGAGCTTCAACAAAGAATCAGGGACGAAATTAGGCAAGTATCACCGGAAGTGTTACAAAATGTTATTTATAATCGATTAGGATATTGTCAGCAACAAAGTGGAGAACACTTTGAACATTTATTGCATTAAAGTAATTTTAGTAAATATTTCCTTATTTCATTTTTTCCGACATATTGCTTATAAAAAGTAAATTTAATATTAGAAATAGTTGATTAGTAGTTTATAGATAATATGTAAGAATTTAGTATATATTATAATTTTGAACCCACAAATAGACTGAAGAGATTGGATATTGTTTTTCTATATTTTTTCTAGAAAAAAACTTTATAATAAAAATGAAAATAAAAATCTGAGCCAGCCGAAAATAAAATAATAATAATAGAAAATTATAACAATATAACAATAAACTTCAATAATTATAACAGTACCTATACATTAAAGTAATTTGAGTAAATATTGCCTTATTTCATTTTTTTCCGACACATTGCCTATAAAAAGTAACAAAAAAAGTGGAATTGTATTTACAATTGAAAAAGGTTTCAAATAAAAAATTAATCAACCTACCCTTCCATAAAAAAAAGTTGGGGTTATCTGCAACCCCCCCAGATAATTAGAAAAATAAACAAATCTCTTTGTAATATACCCCATTGAGAATAAAAATTGACGTGTTTCAGTAATTTTGCGATAAACCTTTATTTATCAAGTTACAGAATTAGTTCCAATTAGACTTTTCACTCTTCTTTACAAGAAATATATTACGGTAGTGTATATTGTATCAGGTGTAGTACATCCAAAGAATGATGAATAATCTCCTATTGATCAATAGAATACTATGAGAATTTATAGAATACCATCAACTTACATGTACACGAGCTCTAAATAATTGTATTTGTCGATGAATATGCGAGAATCGCAAATATCGGGTGATAGTTTATGTTGTTTACAACAGCGATCAGAGCCATGTGTCCATTCACAGATCACAAATAACAATAAACCAAAATAGAAAAAATAGGGTTATCAGTGCGTTTTCAGAATGAATGCATATTGTTACGTATATGAAACACTTTATAGTTCCGAAAACTGATAGTAGACCGTGCTAGTGGTTCAATATTTAATATGTATCATATATGAGACGTAATGCAAATGAGGGTTGAAAATGTCATGATATAATACTTTAAGAAACATTTACTTAATGAATAGATCTCAACGTATATGTATACATGATATAGGTCATGTGTCATTGAAGTATTAGCTGCAGTTGCTGTAGTTCTGGTGTAACATATGGAATAAACTCTGTATTCTAGTCTTTAGAATGAATTCTAGTTTGGTTATCATTTGAAAATGGATGAAAGAATTATTCCCGAGAAATGACATTGCCATTAATTAGATGATACGAATCGCATTCGAATTTATGAGATTGCACATTAGAGCAAAATTGAGAACGGAATACTGGATGCTACTTCAAATACAAGAATGCTGAATTTGAATTTGACATGCGTGTATTCTGTTCATGCCTCATTTTGTGCGGTAAATACTGAAAATTAGCTGCGAACACCTCGAGAAAATACTTCCTGATATTCTAGTTCTAATTATTCATTATGTTTTCCCCCCACTTGATCCAATCGGGTTCATAAATGAATGAGTCTCTTCTTTATTAGGTAATAATAACAAACCACAGCTTTTCTTCGATCATTTTTGGTAATCATCGCTTCCTAAATATGCACGAATAATTAAATCACAACATATTGTAGTACACCGTGTCTCATGAAACAAAAAGTTCAAACTCTCGCGTAAATTTGTGAGTGAAGATATTTTATCTCAATTGCGAAAACTCGATATGTAACAAATATTCCATAAAAATACTTTTTAGGTCATTATGAAAACCAACCTGAATAATTTTTGAAATAGGGGATAGCAGTGCGTCTAGAAAAATGAAGGATAATAACATTTTTTTGTTGTGGAATTTTGTTTAGATTTTGTACTTACAACAATAAGGAAAGCGTGCAGCAGTGTTTAGGAAAAATTTGTTTCCTTCAGAAGTATCAGCATACGTCTTCAAACCAAATTCTCGACAGTCATGATCGGATACATTACAGCGTGTACAATTTCCCTAGAAGTCAAAACATTGAGTAATAACAAATAGTAAATAAATAAGTAACGTAGTTTACATGAGTTCTATGACAATTTTTTCTGTTGTGAAATGAAGATGGACGACTTGAATTCAATAATCGTCCTCGTTTGTGGGAAAGTTTGACTGACATCAGAAAATTAATTCATGTCACAGAGACAGCCAACGAGTAAACATCGTTAAGTGCTACTCTAACTCTCTTTTTAAGTTTTTCTGCGTGTTATCGTTCATTATTATCAATAGTTTCTGTGATAAACTGTGTAAATAATATTCAACATGTGATAATTAACAATCAGTAAGTGTTTTGATTTTATAAACTACGAATTCTTACTATTAAGCAGTTGGACATTCAAATTCACCGGTGGAGTAGCGTTATAATCATCAGTTAGCTGATACAATTCTTTTAAATTATTCACAGGCTCCTACTGGGACGTCTGTTGCATTAATAAAATTAATGTTGAGTGGTTTTGGCAACCAGGACCGCCCACAAAAATGAACTCCAATAACGACCAAGATCAAATGACGTCATTACAACCCATCACAACTAACCTCACTAAACCTTATGTTGCTGCAATCCTAACCAAACCTCCACCTTCCACTTTTCCAAATAGGAATCAAGCCATTATCTTGCATGCTATTCCCAACGCCGTTGTTTTTGAATATCTAAAAGCTGTTGGGGATATTGTTACTCCGAAAAATATTACCTTCGCGTCCCAAATCTCAAACAACCGTATTTGTATTTATCTATCCTCGAGTAGTATCGTCAACGATCTTCTCAGTACCCATCAGAGCATCAAACAGGACATACTGCTAACTCCTGCACCAACGCTCCTACTTCCCTAACACAGGACGACCTACCACCATCCGCCAAACATATGTCGCAGTCTACGGTAAATATTTCTCCTGATAGCGCTCCCAGACAACTCAATTTACCAAATAACCCGAAAGAAGCTGAGATAACACAATTACCAAACCCCCTATATCAGGCACAAAAAGCTGATACCAATGTTGACACCCCTCCCCAACCACACCAGAAATCACACCTGAACCAACAATAAATCATATGCTTTCCCCTTCATACACTACTTCTAATACCTCTACTAAATACTTAAAGAAAAACTCCAAAACAATATTTTCTGATCAACATAAATTAACACCCAGCACTCAAAAGGGAATACACGCTATTGACGAAAAAATCCTTCGGTCCTCCCTCTAACAGGAACCCAATCCATAGCTTTCTTAGAAAATACACATGGAAATATAGATCCTCTCAATTAAGCTCTAATTCTCACCTCAAACACGCAAGGATTACTTAATGACATATCGCTTATTTATTCTGAAACAAATAAAAGGTCTCTCCAAAACCACCTTAGAAGAATTGGGAAAAAAATTGAACAACAATTAAATCTTGAGGACTCTGATAATATGAGCGTTTCTTCTGAATATCATACTGATGATGAATTCAATACGCTGTTCCCTGAATACCCGCGAAAATCATCAAAGCCACCCTTAACACCTCTAAATCAAAAGCCACCTTCAAAATAGTACAATGGAACTGCGATGGTTTTTTTTTCTCGAATAGAAAGAATCCAGCAACAAGTTGCCGAAGAAAAGCCTAAAATCATGAGAAGCCTTCTAGAAACCAACTCCAAAATATCCAAGCTTCCCAATCTAAAAAACTTGAGGGATACCACTTTATCCGCACCGACTGTAATCGTTCCAGTGGCGGCACATCAATTTTTATTTAAAGTGAACTATTTACGTTCCACCTACCGCTCACAATAGATCTTGAGGCTATTGCAATAACCACTTGGTGCTCTAATAAGCTCACTGTGTGCAGCATCTTTCACCCAACCACTCACTTAAAGAAACAGAACTATTAAACCTTATCTACCAGCTTCCCACATCATATATTCTAGTAGATGATTTCAGTGCCCACAACACTATGTGGGGATCCATCTATATATTCGGTAAAGGTAAAACGATTGAAAGAATCATAAATTGCACAGGTTCTAGCCCATTCAATACAGGCTCCAGTACACATTTCAGCTTCTCATTCGGCACTCTCTCTCCCTATAGATCTTAGCTTCAGTGATCATAAATCTGCTACTCTACTAACTTTGCAAATTCCAGATGACCTTTACGACAGCAATTACTATCCCATCTTCATATCGTCCAATAATTCCAATATACAACAAAGTTTAACCAGGTTCTATTGGCACCTTAACAATGCTGACTGGGCCAGTTACACAACCCAAACAGATACCACTTTTTCCACCCTCTCGTTCTCTGACAATATGGACAATAACATGTCGTTAATCATAAGCGCCTCACTTTCTGCTACTAATATGCCTATTCGCAAAAACTTAATTTCACACAAACGAAAAACAGTTCCTTGATTTAATACCTCATGTCAAATTACTGTAGATGAACAAAATTTGGCACCGAATAAGCAAGAGCCATGAAAATCTCTTAAAACTGAAAAAAGCCAGAGCCAATACTCGATATACAATAAGACAAAGTGAAAAATCTTCTTGGAGAAACAATGTGTCCTCAATCAACAAAAAAACTAATCCGACTGTTATATAGAAGAAAATTGGATAAATTCAAGGAAACAATAGTAGCCTTAAAATAGTCAATCTTATCTAGAGCAACACTGAAATGCGTGAGAATCAGGAAATTGGTGAAACTCTGGACAAAAAGGTCTTTGACAAATTCAGAAGCAAAATCACCCCCACCCTACTTGAATCATTGAATGCCACTCCTCCTTCCTCTTCTACAATAACAACTCAAGACATCACTTATCTAAGCTCTTAATTTCACTCACAGAACTAATTTCGGCCATTCAATCCCGCAAGAACACTGCTTCTGGTCCTGACCTCATATCTTCATGAAAAAACTATCCCTGGAAGGCCAACGAAATCTTCTTGAAATGTACAACTTAATTTGGACTTCCAACACAATCCCCAACCAGTGGCGAACCTCAGTCATAATACCCATTGAAAAACCAAATCAAGCAGTTACCTCACCCAGTGCTTACAGACCAATATCATTAACATGTACCATGTGCAAGACCTTTGAAAAAAATATTAACAGAAGGCATTTATGGTACTTTGACAAACATAACATTATTGCCAAAGAGCATTCAGGTTTTCGACAAAATCACTCAACCCATGACATCCTAGTACTCCTTCAAAGTCATATTTCCAATTCATTGAACAAAGAATAAGATTGTTTTTGAAATTGAAGGTGCTTTGATACCATTAGCAGACGCTCTATACTGAAGAAACTAACCCTACATAACATCATTAGCAACATCTTCCATTTTATCTAAAATTTATTATCGTCACGATCGTACAGAGTTTCAGTTAATGGCATTTCCTCATTCTATTACAGTCAATCGGATGGGATTCCACAGGGCTCGATGTTGAGTTCGACAATCTTCAATTTAGTGATAAATGATTTATGATCTAGTCTCTGTTCACCCAGTAGATATGTCTTGTACACAGATGATCTAATAATATACTACCACGGATGTTGTGTCTCTACCACAACGAAGCTAATTCAATCTGCTGTCGATACCCTTGGAAACAGAACTAACCACCTAGGATTATAATTTTCTCACACAAAATCTAAAATCATTAAATTCAGCCGACGTCCCCCCACTTTATCTCCTCGTACCATGATTAACAAGAAATGTATTCCCCTAGTTGATCACTGCAAAATACTCGGTACAACACATGACTCACGACTTACATGGAAACAACATCTACTAGAATTAAGAGGTGAGTGTAGTAGGAGGCTGAACATAATCAAAACTCTCTCACTTTCTATTGGGGTGCCTTATTTGAAGTATATGGATCGCTTATACACTCCAAACTAGATCATTGTTGCTACATATATACGTATGTCCAAAACGTATTTTGACCCCATAAACCCAATACACAATACAGCACTAAGTCTTTGCCTCGGAGCTTCTCGATCTGGCCCTGTTGAAAACCTTTATTGCAAAGACAATGAACCTCCTCTTTGGTTATAACGACAACAGCTGATACTCTTTTACGCAGCCTCCGTATCTTCAAACCTCGATAATCCTGTATATACCATTTTTATAGCATCTACATTCATATAACACAACGCACATCCATCATTATCAATAAAACCCATTCCATCAGTGCCAACTCAACTGCTTAATGACATTAATCTACTGCAAACAAGTCTTCTCTCACTGCCCCACACTCCTTCTTGGGTCATTACTATTCCTAAGCTCAACACATCACTCACACGATACGACAAACATATATCACCAAGGAAACTCATAATGGAAACTTTTAATAACATCCTACTAACAAAGAAATACGATCTATTTGTATACACTGATGCCTCGAAAAATGAAACAGGAGTAGCCTGCTCTATCACAACGTCCCACTCTCTTATAAATCCCTCCCGTACCCCTCTTCTACGCGGCGATCATACTGGCGAATTATATAGCATACTTCAAGCCATCAAACACATGACTCTAACAAATATGGACGTAGCAGTATGCACAGACTCATTATCCTCTATCCAGACTATACAAAATATATTTACTGAACATCTATTTGCCCAAAATATCTACCACCAGCTTATCACTTCCCAAAAGAAATCAGTTACCATAATTTGGCTACCCTCACACATGGGTATATCAAGCAATGAACTCGCAGATCATGTTGCTAAAATTGTATCAATATACATTGATATTACTGACAATATCAAAATATGTAATGACTTGGAGGGTCACATCAAAAAACGAATGAAAAATATATCACAACAGCACTGGGATATAAACCGTTCATTATTACACGAAATACAACTGTCAATCAATAGCCCTCTTCTAACTTCTACAGAACTTTCAAGGCGAAATCTAGCCATAATAAGGAGACTACACATCGGGCATTCTAAGTTAACACATGGTTACCGGATGACATCTAGCAACCGAATCTATTGTCAAAGCTGTCAAACATATTTGGCAATAAAACACATTTTAACTGAATGTCACCAATTCTCATCCAGGAGACAACAGTATCAACTCTCATCAGGCCAACGATATATGCTAAATTGCCCAGAGTAAATTAACAGTTTACTGAAATTCCTCTAAGATGTGCAACTTAACAGTGAAATTTAACCTATCCATTAATCCATTTTATATATGACATTAATGTATTTTCATATAGCAATGTAATCGTTATGTACAAGTGGCCACAGTTGCCGAGTGTAGATCAGCTAGGCCGGTTCTAGAACTCTCCGATTCCGACTTCCGTTCCAGAACCGGCCTAGCTGATCTACGGCCGAGTACATTAATTTTTATAAGTAAAAAGAAAAATAACCGTACTAATAAAAATGCGTAATCAAACTTATCGGTGAGTATAGATGGGGGTTTTTAGAAGGAACACATTTTCACATTGTCAACTGAGTCAGTTGATAAATGTGGTGTTTATTTGAAAGTATAGAGATTATACAACTAATTTTTAAATCCAAATCAGGGTAAGTGGGAATTATTAATTATTTCTCTCTGAATGTAGCTATTTACTCATAAACTAACACAATTTTTGAATATAAACTGAAGAAACGTAACCTATGGCTGTTCCCAAGTACTGATAACAAAAATAATCGATGTAAATAACGAATTTGGCCATTGTTCTTACGTTTTCAAAATCAGTTAGACTTCCACATTTTATGCCTTGGAATTTACAATTTTTATTCACGAGAGCTTCGACAAAGTATTTGAATGACCTTTTATGACTGCAACTCGGTAGAATATCTCCAGGTTTCAAACTTGTTCTTTCTACAGACAAAACATTATCGAAGGTAGTATTTTCTGGACAGCCAGGTTGTCTCCGAGCTCCATTGACAAAAAAGTCACTATGTCCTAGACTTTCGTTTATGCCCTGACTTCTAGCTGGAAAAAATCGAAATTACTAAGAAATATTAACATCGAAATGTTAGTTCGAGAGTTGTGATATGTTTTGCTACAGATCAACGCTAGAGACAGAATATGAGTTTGACAGATAGCCTGCCGAGGAATTGTTGTCAAATTAATATTTATTCTCCATTGGCATTTTCGCCATTTTTATTCGGCATACTTTGGACGTGACCATACCGTTTTAAAGCTCTTTTTTCTTGTGACGTTGTCATGAAACATTGACCGTCCATTATTCACCATATTTCTTTCAGTATTGCTATATTGTTTTTTGGGTGTTTCAAATATCTTCTGAAATAATCTAGTTCCACGATTCTCATTTTGTTTCTGACGATCGTCGTTTTCTTTAGTAATTGTGTTATGTCGGTCAATGTAACGTTTTTTTAACTTGGTTTCCCCGCGCAATTTTTATTTCTTGTTACGGTATTAAAATTCACTAAATCATTTTCTTATAATTAATTGAAATTCAAAATTCACATATAAAAATTTACTAAATCATTTTCTCAAATCTAACTTAATTGGATTTATATCACAAATAATTGTAAAATTAATGTATATTGGGTTGCTTACTTTTAGGATATTTATTTGCAAATCGCTTCATCAGTTGTTCGCGATTAGCTGGACAAACCTGATGGTTAAATTTTATAGTCAGTTCTGTACTTAACTTTTCGGCTATCAATATCATTATCATTTAGGGTTTTAACTGGATGCTGAATAGCACGATAGAGGATTTTAATTTTCTAAAATGAGGGGATGTGTTTGAGAGTCGGTGGGCATGTCTCTTTATCTTGGACACTTGCTGAGAAGTGTTTTCTTTGGAAGTTTGGCAGTGAAGATGGGTGAGTTCATCTCTGTAGTATTTCGTCTACATTGTTTATTGAGTTCTGAAATTATTTTGAATTTCTAAAGTGGCAATTTTGATAATGATAATTTTCGGAAGGAGGGCTTCCGCCCTGTAGAACCTCTTGAAGCTGTTGTTGAAGAATAGGTAGACGCCATTATTAGTGTTGTTGCTTTTGCTGTGCTCCTGTGGCAGCAAGTTGTCTCCATAGCCTGTGGATAGGTTTAAAGGAGGATCCGCATTAAGCGGAATTTTAAGCACTCCTGTTGTTTGGAGGATTGGAGTTGTTCAATCGTTCATCAATTCTAATTATCAGGATTTGAGATTCAGTGGTAGAGACGCCATTTTAAAAAAATCTTGATTTTTCGAGGTAAATCTTTTCGATAATATTTCTCTTGCGAACCTTCATCTTTCATGGTTTTATTTTAGATTTTTTTTGGCACGTTTTAATTGGAAATTTCCAATTTACGTTGGAAAACCAGATATTCAGATAGTTCTCCGGAATCAACTTCAAAACAAATTAGGAAGTAAGGGTAAGCTGTATAAAAATATCTTTGATGGTATGGTGTTCGCGATCGGAGATCTAGAAATATTATTTAATGCAGGGGCTACTTTCTTAGTGTGATGTATTTGTCGCCACATGGTGAAAGTTATTTTCCATAGTATCCAGTTAATTGCTGCCAGCCTCGTGAAAACACGTTTTTGTACAGGTAGACAAAGTTTTTTTGGTCTTATCTGATTAGTGTTACTTTTATTTTTATATCTACATTTTTCTTCTTTTAAAATAATACTTTAAAAGATAACAAAAATGAATTTGATAATTAAAACAATCCTCTATTGTTAATAAATAAAATAAATTAATCTTGGAGTTTACCACATCAAAAAAAAATTGCAATCCATTGAGGATGCTTTTTAAACTTTAAATTATAAAAAGGTTCACTTAATATATTTGTGCGCTTTGAGCAATTGCTTCGAGTTCTTATTTAAAGTTGTTGATATGGAATTTATTAAGGTTAAATGAAATTCATTAAGGTTCAATGAAACCTATTGTTTGCTGACTATTCTTTCGGACAGCTGTACTCAATTGTGCTCATTTGTAATTTTAAATTGAATCTTAAACTAAATATTTTTATCAAAGAATAAACGCCAGTGGGTCACCTGAACTCTTTGTCTTTGATTTACATCTAGGGTAAGAGAATATCAAATTATTTAGTACACTTTGGGGTGAGTGATACGGTAGACCTGTGGATACCAAACCCTAGAAGAGTTTTGTAAGACGAATCGGAGGTCTAGTCGCCCCGTCATCGAGTAGGCTCTGCTGCAAAGCGGATTGTGGTTAAGGTGAGATTATTGTAATTATTTTGTCGTTTCTGACTGGGTACAGGTTGGCACTCTCTATAAAGTTAGTAATAATAATTAAATAAAAAAATAAATAATAGAATAATGATAATAGAGTAAATAAATGGATAAGTAAATGCATAGCTGAAACGTAATAAAAGTTATAGTTTTCTTTCTTAAAAGTCCAGTTATCATCATATAATTTGTGTTCATTAGAAATTTATATTGCTACGGCCCTTGGTATGTAGCATTCTATATCCCCCAATAAAGTACTATCTACTATAATCGGTAACTAGGTTTCCATGATAAGTCGAAGAATATGTTATTTGGTCTCGTATGTTTTTTGTCGGTTCCGTTACAGTTTTTCCGATAACACTGTGCAACACAACTCTTAATCAGAAACAAAAGGCGAGGATTCACATAATTAGTTTTTTGAAAATACTTAATTGAACTATAATAGGAAAATGTGTCCACCGTGAACGTCCCAAGTCCGTAAATTATGGGAAGTGTAATGTTTTTCTTATTTATTTGAACAGTGAACGAGTGGGATAAACTTTAAACACACGGTATGGCTACTTACGAATTTATTTAATCACTAAACTACTCACTATCACTTAATTTATATACACTTTACGGTTCACTTACATTTAATTTATATACACACAAACTTAAGTATTAATTTATTTCAGCACTTTACTGTTCGGTGTATTCTTGTTTATTTGTCGAGATCACTTTATAACTGAACTCTCCTGCTGGTCGGTCCTTTATATGTAAGTGGCCTTTTTTTCTAGATAAATCTAGTTTGCGGCTTACACAAAAACAATCGCCTCTTCGGAATATTTCTCGAATGCAAGCTCAATCCTTAAAAGATCTTCGGAGAACATGTCCATAAAAAAAAGGTCACAAAAAAATCCCAATAAACCTTCTCAGAATTGGGCGTGCTCGCCATTTTTTCAACACCGTTAACATAAGGTTACAGGACCGTACTTAGTATCTACTTCGGTGTGCGAGTTTGTAACATTACACCCTCCTTGAATGGAAGTTCCTCCTGTAAGTTTTGTGTAGCTGAGACTGGATGTTTGAATCAGCAACTGGCCCCATTTTTACACTTTCCGATCTTATGGAAATAATAGGGCACCGTCTTCATCGGATACTGATAACAGGAGTTGTAGCTACAAATTAATATCTGGATGCCGGTATCTTGGAAGATCGCCTCTACCATCTTCCTGATGACTCACCAATCCAACAAGTTACTCGCTATCTTAGGCATAGCCAGTTTCTTCACGCTGAATTCCAACACGTCGTCTCGGAGGTTTCGAAGTGCTTCCCACACAACGCGGTAGGTAGAACGATCTCGAAATCCATTTTTAGTTACCACGTAGAAGAAGTACCGCGAATTGTGCTTCGGTCTCAGTGTCTTACCAGGGGCTAGAATCTGGTCTTCAAGTTTTTCTAATTGCCCGATTTTCTTTCGAAAGACAGTTGCCAACCCTCGTGCGTTCTTAATACTGGCGGGGATGTTTATGCCAGTGAATAATCTTCCGAGAGAGTGAAAAAATCATGTCGTTTTTCTGAGGTAACTCCATATCTAGTTTTCCCGGTACCTCATACGTGCCCATGAATTCATCGAGAGAAGGGTCAGACACATATTAAAGACGGTTTATTCGTTTCTTTAGGTCATAGTCTCCTTCAAATGGCGCTAATCGATTATGGTGAACTTCTTCTGGTTTTCCAATGGGGATCGTGCTTATGCGATATATAACATCATTAATCCTTTTCTCGATTAAGTAAGGACCTTCCCAAGATTTTTATAATTTTGAAGAAAACCCTTTTCTCCTCGTCGGGTTGTGTAACCATACTTTGTCCCCTTCTTTAAAACCACCTACTGTGGCCTGCGTGTCGTACCAACTTCTCATTATGTCGCTGGCAACTTGAATATTTGTTCGAACTAATTCATGAATGTCGACCAGTCTTCTTGTCAATTGGATCACTTAGTCTTCTCCTGCTAGATCTTCTCCAGACAGACAGCCAAATTTCAGGTCACATGGAAGCCTCATTTCACGTCCACACAGGATTTTCGCAGGTGTTTCACCCGTGCAGATCGATAAGCCAATGCGAATAAGGAAAGATACTGGTCCCAATCTCTCTGATGGCTGGAAACTACTTTGGATAGGTATTTTCCAATAGTCCTGTTTATTCTCTCGACAATTCTGTCTGACTGTCGATGTCATGCTGTTGTCCTGGCCTTCTTCATTCCCAGATTGTCACACATCTTCTGGACTAGATGACTTTCGAATTTTCTTCCTTGGTCGCTGTGGATTTCCGAAGGGCACTCCATATCGGCTGATGAATTCTCTCACCAATACATCCGCGACAGTTGTGACCTCTTGATTCGGAATAGCGTAAATTTCCACCCACTTTGTGGAATAATCAATTACAACCAGTATGTATTTGCCACCCATGGACTAGTAGATGGTTCTATTACTTTTTCTTCTGCCATCTCTCGAATTATACTTTCAGCTTCCTCTCCCTTCGCTCATGGAAGTCTTCGAGCTGATTGCCTAATTGGCTTAGCATCACCAGTATCAATTATGTGTTGGACGGCTGATGTTCTACCAGTCTTCCCTCCATTTGGTAAGGATAGGTCTCAATACTGCAAGAGAAATTCTCTCATTCTCTTTTTCTCAGCTCGATTCAAAGATTGACAAGATATTGATAACATCTGCCCGAATCTGGCATTGGATTTGTCAGTGGTCGTTGTTTGATGAGCTATAGACGTCACTGGTACGCAGGATCTAATCATGGTTTCCTTCTTGATGGTAACTGGGTAATCATTCACGTCTGTCGCACGTGCTAGGATCTCTTTCGCCGAAGTAACCAATCATTTTCCAATTAGTACTCCTTTGCCAACCTCCAACCTCATCGTCGTGGTTCCTTGGCTCCATCATAACCGGTGTACCTTCCTCCATGATTCCCTGTAGCCGTGCTACTATCATGGTATCGCTCCGTGCAGGTAGAACGGTATCTTCCTGTACAGCTGTCAACACCGTACTGCCTTCATATGGATGAAGGAATACCTCCTCGGAACCCACTTTAATGGTTCTGTTCCTAAAGTCTAATTGGAAGCCATGTACATTCATTACGTCCATTCCCAGAATCACGTCTTATCCTATGTCAGCTACGATTACCGTATGCGTGAATTTTTCTGCGCCAATTCCCAATTGGATTTGTGTATCACCGTGAACGTTGGCACTCTCACCTGTGGTGGTCCGCAGTCGCAGTCTCGTTGTTAAAAGCTTCTTCTTGGAGTTTATTATTTCTGGGCGTATAATGGTTCCAGTTGCTCCAGTGTCTACCAGCAGAGTGTATCTCTTGCCATTCATTTCGCCATCTACATATACACTGTCGTTGCGACATCTGAGCGAAGCTATCAGTATGAGAGGGACTTTGGAACGATCATGGGTCGGTGCTGCCCCCTCGTAGCTGACGCGTTCTAGTTTTCCTGTGACTGGGGTTCTTGGTTCACAGGAGTCCTGAGGCGCTTACACGAATTGCGTACTTGCCTTAGCTCGCCACAATTCCAGCATCTGATCTTTCTCGGCTTCTTGTCCACCATACTTTTTATCATACCGACTATCTGGTCAAGACTGTCTTCGTCGCCTTCTTCTTGGATGGTCCTGACTTTGTTATATCCCGAAGCCTTCGTGGCTGCTCCATATACAAGAGCAGCAGTCCATACATCGACCAATGTTTTGGGATGGTCTAATCAAAGCGTCCTCTGCATATCGGGGTCACGGAAGCCATCAATAAAGACCAAGATGCCCATGACATTCCATCATGTTCTCTGGTGCTGATGGATAAGCGAATCGAACTAGTCGGGCAATATCCACTTCATACTCTTGAAGGGTTTCGTCTCGTTTCTGCCTTCGGTTCTTCAGCTGGGATTGGTAAAACTGTTCTAGATGTTCATGACCATATCGCATATCCAACTTCTTCTTCAGCTGCTCGAAGTCATCCGTTTTTTCCAGAGGTATCGTCTAGAGTAAGTTTAAGGCATCTCGCCTCAGCGCAATAGTTAAGATCACTGCCTTCTCTCTGTCGAATCAATTATTCACTCCAGCAGCTGCTTCAAACTGTTTCACATAATGTGTTCTATCCTGGAGTATATTTCTGGATTGCAGGGTTTTTTGGGTTCAATTTTCTTTTCTTTCGCTGGCGTGTCTTGTGTTCTTTAACCTGTCATTTTTCTCTCTTACTCCTTGATTTGCTCGTCCATAGTTGTCATTTTATCCTCAATAACCGATTTTAGGGACGAAATTCTATTTTCAACGCCAGCGGCAATGTCGTTTTTCATTAATAAGATATCGACAGAAAGTTTGTCTATGTTAGCAGAGATATCGTTCTTCATGGTTGAAATCTTCTCTTCCATGGCTGAAATATCGTTTTTCATATTAGCAGAAATATTAGCAAAAATTGACGAGATTAAGGTGGAAGCCTCGTCATTGAATAAAAATGTTTCTGGATCCAAGCCGCCATCACTTACCAGTGCCACTTTGAGTCTTTCTACTAACTCACTCTTCTTACCGGTCGTTTCCAACTCGCGATTTTTAAATTCTGCCTTTATCTCTGTCACTTTCAGGTCATTAAGTCTCTTGGCCATGTTTACGTCTTATTTATTTATATTATATATTCTGACACCAATGTATTGTTTTTCTCATTCATTTATACAGTAAACGGGTGGGATAAACTTACGAATTTATATAAACACTAAACTACTCACTTAAACTTAATTTATATACACTTAACTATTCACTTGCATTTAATTTATATCAACACTTTACTGTTCGCTATTTCGGTGTATTATTGTTTATTTCTCGTGATCACTTTATAACTGAATTCTCCCGCTAGTCGGTCCTTCATATATAAGTGTTCTTTTTTTCTAGATAACTCTAGTTTGCGGCTTACAAAAAAACAATCGCCTTTTCGGGATATTTCTCGAATGCCGACTCAATCCTTAAAAGATCTTCGGAGTACATGTTTATAAAAACGGTCACAAAAAAATCCCTATTGACCTTCTCGGAATTCGGCTTGCTCGCCATTTTTTTTAAATCGGTTAACATAAGGTTACAGGACCATACTTAGAATCTACTTCGGTGTGCGAGTTCATAACAATATTTACTTACAAATTCTGAAAAGATGTATTGGTGAACTTCCTTTAAATATTCGACAGTCTCATTTCATTCAAAATGACGGCTGCTTTGCTCACTCCACACAAAGAATCACTGATTGGCTGAATAATCAGTTTTGTGAAAGATGGTTTGGGAGAATGAGCGTCACATGTTGGCATGCTAGGTCCCCAGACGTTACAACAATGGATTTTTTTGTATGGGGAAGGGTAAAAGGAAAAGTTTATCAAGAACACATTCAGAGTAATAGTGAAATATTAAAACAACAGAATTACACGCACAGTTCGATCAATTCCTAGAGAACACGTACACGCAGCTTTTGGAAAATTCCGAAAACGTATTGAAAAATGTGCAGATTGAGGAGGGAGTTTAGTGGAGGCTTACATTCAATCTGAGGTTAATAACATACTTTTATCTAATCATTACTAATAAGTGTTAAGCCAGTAGTAATAAGCGACGTGTGAATTTTTTATTCATAATAAAAATTGAGAGTTTAACGGTCACAAAAAATTTCAATAGACCTTCTCAGAATTCGGCGCGCCTGCCATTTTCTTAACACCGTTAACATAAGGTTATAGGACCGGACTTAGTATCTACTCCGGTGTGCGAGTTCGTAACGGAAGTAACTTTTTGTAAGTATTATATTCAAATATTGTCTGCTGTTGGAATTAAGTTGATAAAAGATGAATTTAACTCGCTCATATGCTGTCCCTTACTACAGAGGGTGTCCTACTAATGATGACACTTGTTCTTATTCATGTTACTCTTTCTACAATACTGAAATAGTATGATATATCATAGAATTTCCCAAATTTTTTTTTCTATTATGGAAACTATTAAACCAACTCTATCAATTTTTCATGAAAATTTCAAAAATTTGATTGAGTGTTATAAATCTTAGATATGTACACTACATTCGTAATAATCCGTATGAATGACTTCCACGTATTTGGCATTTTTGGCATTCAATTTTACTAAATCAGGCATCCCATGAAACCTTGGACCGCTTGGATCTAAGCCTGGAAAAATTATTGTTAGAAAAATGGTATTGTGATAAATTATCTCAAAAATACCTGTAATTTTTTTGATTTTATTATACGTAGTGCCAATATATCCTGCTATGTGGGCACCTATACCATGTCCGACAATATGTATATTATTTAAGCTGTAATTACATTTTTCCTAAAATAAATGAAAATGTTGGATGTCATTTCTCTATATTTGCGGCTATATTAAAACTCTGAATAATTTAAAACTTAAGGGACGAGAGAAAAAATTTTAATTACCAAAGGTTCAAAATAGTAAGTTGCATGGGACGAACGAAAGGAGATTTTGATTAAGTCTTGTCCCGCCGATGAAATAATAAGTCTCTTATCCAGCCTCGTCTCGCAGACCCCACTCTCGTCTCGCCTCTCTTCTCGGACGAGAGAGTTTCGTGAGTGTATCGAAATCTCGTCATGCATAATCTTATTGATTCATTGCAATAAGTAATACTTACATTCTTGCAATATTGTAATAGTAGGAAGATGAAATTACAATTGTGAAAGACAACATCATGTATTTGACAGGAATACATCTGAACAAACTTTATTTTAGAAATGCCCTCAGCTTCCTCAGTCGCAAATGATTTTGTATTTCATTCAGTAGTTGAGGTATACCAAACATCGTCCAGATTTATTTTTAAGGCGATTTCGATGTTTTCTTATAGTTAACGTAGCACGTGAGAATAATCTTTCCGCGAAAGAAGTAGCCGGTTTACTCAACAGATCTCGTGCCATTAAACTAAGAATAGGAATTTCAGAAGCATGAATTTTCCTCTATTTTCATGTATCTGTGTTTTTATTACACCGAAGCATATAATAATATTTTTGAAGCTCCTGCAGCCATTCCCCTTCAGAAGGCGTAGGATTTTCTGCATACAAAACATCAAACTCAATTACCAAATCTGACTTTTTCGGTCCAGAATCTTCACGTTCTTCCACTGCCGTTTCTATCGAACGTCGTCCTGCTTATTGATATCAATAGGCGTTATTTATATCTTAAAGTTTCTGAGTCGAAGTCTCTTTCAATTCTTAGCCCTATCAAATACTAACTTATGCCACGGATCGAAAATTGAAACTGCGTCATAAATCCGATTAGCTTTGCGATAATGCTGTAATACGTTATCCCTCGCAGCCTGAAAACTAACAATAAGCTGCTCTTCGAAAGTGGTTCGATGTGCCTTTCGGACCCATTTAAATATTTTGCTCTCAATATTATTTATTAGTATACTAATCATACAACCACCATAGATAATTTGACGGAATTCTCTCCTCCAAGCTTTTTGGAAATGATTTGAAATTTGACTAGTAATATATTATTCACTCCTTTTAGCAGTATCCATTATTTGTCCTTAGGAGCATATTGTTTCAAATCAATGATATTTTGACACAATACAACAAGTCAATGTCCAGCTTCAAGAGCTACTTCCAACTATCAACTATCATTACTGGAATTCCAGCGTGTAGGCACATCAAACACAAGTGTCCATTAGCGAGAATTACCAGTTGCTGTACACGTGTTTCGGAACTTATTTAAGCGTAGATCTGACCGTTTTATTTCGAAAAGATTTTTCATAGTGCATTAGAAATGATCCTCAATTTCCTCAGCTTCAGCATTCTCTTCGACACTATCACCACTCAGTTCTTCATTTACCTCAGAACTTAGTTTTAACAATTCAAACAAATCTTACACGGCAAGAATAATTACTTGTTCAAAACATCAAAAATGGCAGTCCTCATGATTTCGAAAAAGTTTTTTATTGATATTTTTAATAGGTTTTTAAACGAGAAAAAGCCATCAAAATTCGTAAATTATTATTTCAAACATTTGTACAATGATTCTCAAATATTTATTCTGATCAGAAGTCAGATGTTTTCTGTTGAATGAGCGACGTCAATCTATCATTGTCCAATGAATTTTCAATAGTGTTGAGAGCTGAGAAGATATCGTCACTTTTGTCGGTTCTGAGTACGTAGAAGTGTTTTCAGTTTGCTTGAACACGCACATTCTGGAACAGTTATAAATAGTGGTAGAGCCGACATTTTTCCAGTACTAATCGATCATGAAGTAGAGAGTATTACCATTTTGAATTATAGCTTGGTTTAATGCAGGCATGACCAACGTGCGGCCTGGGGGCCGCTTACGACCCACGGACCTATGCCATGCGGCCACTGAGCTAATTTTGAATTTCGAAAAGGAAAATGGTTTGAAAAATGTTTTATTTCAAAAAATACATAATCAGAGTACGGCCAAATTGATGCAAAACTTGAGTGTGTTTTTTGTACGACCAGCTTCTTGATATCAGGTTCAAATTTTGTAATGGCTGCTATCAGTCGGTAATGAATATGATCGTCTGTAAGCCAAAACCTTTCTTTGCTCTTGATGCACATCATTCTTGAAAATGTTTGCTCGCATAAATATCTTGACCCATATATAGAAAAAACTCGTTTTGTCCGTTTCTTTAGCACGGGAAAACTCTCCTCAGCAAGATTTTTTAAAAGCTGGGCAAGTTTTTTCGGTTTCTTACAATCTTTAAGATGGTTGAGGGTTTCTTATTCTATAATTTCTATTTGGAAATTTTCCCGAACTGTAGTTTCATCAATTTGGAAAGGATTTTCAATCAAACGAAACAACACACTTTGCTCTTTAAGTTTCTGAAAACACGTTAGCAACTAAATTTTTAGTTTTCTCAACAAGTTCAAAAATTTTACCGTTGAGAATTCTGTAGGACGCTCCTCTTGCATTTTATTAGTGCAATTGAAGTAAACAAAATTTTTAGTTTCGATTTGTTAGGTAAATAGATTTAATTTCAGCAGACACGTCATTCAAAAGTTCAAATATGAATTTGCTTTCAGTCTGTAATTTCAAGTTCAAATCATTGCAGTGGGTGCATATGTCTGCCAAAAAAGCCAAGTCCCAAAGCCACGATGCATCAGAAAGTTCATGGTACGGTTTTTCTTTCGCTAGAAAAAATATCAATCTCGGAAATAAGGTTAAAACAGCGTGATAATTCTTTGGCGCGGCTTAACCAGTGTACCTGGTTGCGGTAAAGGTTTTAGATTTCGATTCCATCTTTGATGCAAAATTTTAGTCACTAATCCATACAAAAGTTGGTTAAGTTCTTCAATCCCTTGAGAACATATGAAAATATCCACGCCGATTTTATTTAAATGTGATGACATGGCGGCTTTTGAAATTTGAGAGTCACCCCTCACTTGCTGCAAATCTTTCAGTGCCAAGAGACGAGCAAATGTCTTTTTCTTTCAACATGAATCTATAAAGATAACGTTTTATCCTCTACACTGTCGAATCCACTTAAGCGAGCACTCCTAAAGATGGGAATATTCTCCATTGCATTAGCTTTTTCTACTCGCAACTAAGTAACTTCTGGTGATGCGAACTTTGTTATTAAAAATTATCAACATTGTCTATCCTTTACAGCTTGAATCACACTCATTCTTTGAAAGGCACTTGTTCTTTTTAAGGAACCGAGGAAAAATTTCAAATTATGGAGCGGTTCGCTTTAACGATTGTCAAATGACAGAAAGTCGATGTTAATGTATTACAGTATAGCTTCACAGATTGAAAAATTAGAGAAGAACATCAAATTTGACAAATTCCTGTCAGAGTATCAGAGTTAACGACAATAATATCCTTGGTAGCCGATCTTTACTCTTCGAATCCTGATAACGACGTTTCTGTTGAATGAATTTTCATGAACAATCGGCCTTCTATTGGCGTCGAATTTCTCTTTTGAACTCATGTTTCCACATGTACTTAACATTGGCTTGTACCTAAAAGTTCCATCTTTCACACTTGTCTACTACCAAAAATTTCTCCGCCCATTCTAGTAGATAATTCTTACCAGTTCACCCATGTCTTCAAATTATTAAATATCGAATTTGTCACTATTTCATCAGGTTTACTATGTTTTACTGGGTCTTCCTAAATTTCTCCTGAATTGTTATCTCTATTCCATTTGTTTCTATGTTTTCTTTTGTCTACAACTCAGCAGAGAATGTGGGTTCGGAAAATGATCATTTTTGAACACGCAGAGGTGTGAGTACAATGTCAATCTCCATCATATTAACCAGCACTTAGAAATAGATATTATTTCACAGTTTCGTGCAATACCACAGAACACATGACCACAGGGTTTGTAGTTTAAAGTTGAGATAACATGATTAGCAGCTTTTCAGTTCTATTTTGACTCTAATGACTAAAAACCAGGTGTATCTAAGTAATCTAACATATGCTATTATCAACATTGCCATTTCACGCATCCTTTGTTGTTTGCAATAAAAAGAAGAAATTTGAACATTCCGGACCGCTCAGGAATTAGAATTATGTAAATAATTCTTCCTTCAAGACATAACAAGTGAGTGAAAAAATACAGTTGGAAATTTGGCATAAAACTTTCTAAAATATTTCCATAGGTGCATTTTTTCAGTCAAACAACTATTGACAGTTGGAAACCTTTTCCATTATTTAACAAATTCTAAAGTTTTCATACTCAAGTTGATTTCTCAAAGTTACCTGCAGTTCTTTGATCAAAACTATAGTTTCCAGTGCGACTATGCGGGCATTAGCAACAGCTTGATCATACGGTGGTTCCGCGCCCCTTTGCCAATCTACTGAAATCAAGTTAGTATCTATAGAATGGATAAAAATAGTTTTTGCCAAATGCTAAAACCAAACAGAAAACATGTTAATTCACATTTATATGTATTTTTCCATCATTTAGTGACGAATACACATATCAAAATAATTCAGTATATAACGAAATTTGATTATGAAGACATTTAAGGAGAATGATTAGAAGAAACATTTGGAAAGAATCACAAGTTAAAAATAAAGAATAATTTGCGTTTTTATATTCTGTACATATATTTCGATATTATTATATATGTTATACTATACAGAAGTCTTTTCGTTCCTTGGACGATTATTAGAAGATGGATCTATCATCATACCATAAATGTATGTTGACCCACTCACCAAATTTAATTAGGACTAGAGCCAGATTTATTTTGATTTTTAATAATAACGTATGGTCCTGAAGTTTTTGGAAAAATTTTAAATGCTAATAAATTTTTCCAAATTTTTTCTAATTTTAAAAGCACATGTGGCAACAATAAACAACACTAATAACGAGAAATAATTGAAAATTACATTATGGATAGTGGCCCGTTATCCTCAATGAGTCGTAATTTTCTTCGGACTTGTCCCATCTTCCTTTGGACGAGAGCATTTTCTATTTCTCTAATCGTTTGGAAGACACACCACACTAGAACTTTATCCTCAAATTTCGATTTACTTTGAAATTTAACATTGTCTGGTATATTTTCTATGTTATCGGTATAAAACCCATCGTTTCCTTTAATCTCTGAATGGGATAAGGTAAAATATTTTTCATTATCCATTACAATCGACTTATTGGCAAAGTGGATACACCTTAATGCGCGGCAACAACTCGGAATTCTTTCTAGCTGGTCTGCGGTGTATTTTCGTGCCTTTCTTCTTTTCCTAAACACTAAGTTTGTGCCATCAATTGTTCTTAATACAGTGGTTTTCGAAATACCAAATCTCCGGGCTAATTTTCTCTGAGAAACTCCAACTTTGTCTTTAGCAGCTTCCATCAGTCTTCTTTCTCTTCTTACACTCAAAATTCTTGGTCTACCGCTTCTGCGTAAAATAATGCATGGTATACCCTCATCACAATTCCTTATAGTATTGTAAATGGTTGACTTACTCATATTTTGCTCTTGGTAGATTGCAACAATATCATGCTTAGGTATTCGTCCAACTAGATTGTAAAGGCCCTGACGAATATCTAATTTGTAAGACATTTTGCTACAATCGATTTGCAAAACAAAACTGTCATGATCAAACTTGATTACGTGTGACGTTTTAGTTTCAATGGCAACTTGATTGAACGACATTGGGTACAAAGATAAATAATTTGAAAATTTTCCAAAAACTTTAGGACCATACGTTATAATGATGTATGCATTTTTTGCGGTCCTGCTATCTATCCGAAAGGTTGAGTTGATTTCTGCTCCGTAATAAACTTCGTTTTTCAGGAGAATTACGAGCAATTAAATACTTTTTCGTAGTAAATAACAGTTTAAAGTGTCAAGTGGTCTATTAGTTACAAGTAAGATTACCATAGTTTATTTATAAAAGTTATAATAAGAAAAAACAGCTGAATATCATCGATAAAGGTCCAAGCTCCGACGGAATAGCCGGTCGAGGGATTTTTACGAGGTGTGATAGCGATAAGAACAATTAATTTGTGATTAAAACCAAACAATCTGAACCTTTTTGCGGTGAACGAAATAACTAAGACAGGGACGGGCTTAGAAATTTGAAGAAAGTCAATTCGAAATAAAAATGAGCGATAATGAATATTACTGAATGATAATCATATAAAAAAGCAAAAAAACAGGGAGATCGCCGATAAAGAATTCGAGAAAACTAGAAGCTACTATAGAGAAAATTATCGATATGATGACAAAGATGGGTGTCAAAGAGGAGGAATTCGCCGAGATCAAGAAAACGCGAGAAAAACAGAGAGAACACCGGGAAGAAATGAAACAACTGTGGAATGAAAGCCAAAAGTTAACTGGAGATAACTGTAAAATGAAGAGAATGTTAACAGAAATGGACAATAGATTAGGGCGATTGGAAAATGGGGGGAGAAAAATGATGTTGTTGTACTAGGAGTGAAAATCGAAACACATAATACAGAGGAGCTCAGAATCACAATTGAAAATTTTCTGGAGAAACCACTACATATCAAGACAGCAGTTAAAAGCGCAATGAAGTAAGATAGGCCAACCACGAGGAGAAAAAAAATGTAATAACGAACAAACAGAAACTGAAATTTCTGAAGAAGAAAGACTGTTTATACAGGATGATATCCCACAGAAAGATCGAGAGATACAAAAAAAATCCGAATGAAGGCAAAAGAAGAGAAGGACAAGGGGAATATGGTAAAGGTTGGGTACAGGAAAATATACATAGAATCACAAGAATGGAAATGGAACATGGAAGAAAATAAGCTAGAAGAAAGGAAACAAAACATAATACAAAAAAACTAGTAGCACAAAGCACAGACAGAAGAGCGAAAGAAAGGAAATTGAACCATGCAATGTAAAAGGAAATGAACAGGGAGAGAAAAGCTATAATAAAAGTAAGAACTTGGAATGTAAGAGGTACGTACGATTAAGGAGCACTGAAAATTTTAACGCGGGAAACAGACAGATATCAAATTCAAATATTGGCAATTCAAGAAACAAAACAAAAAGGAGAGTTTGTAAGCGAAGTATGAAACTAAATATTCTTCAATAGTGGAGGAACAACAAGAACTTTGAGAAACAGGATTTATGATAGCCTAACACAATGCAGGGAGAGTGGAAACATTCAAAGCGATATCAGAGCGAATGTGTTACTTGCAAATTAATACCGACATAGAAAATATTAGCATTTCAAACATAGACACACCAACAGTAGGGGAAGAAGATGAAAGTAAGGAAACATTTTACGACGAAATCGAAGAAGCGTTTAACATGATGCCAAAAAAATACATCAAAATAGTAATAGGCGACGCGAACGCAAAAATCGGCAGAGAGAGTATGTATGTACCAGTAATTGCAAAATACAGCAAACACGACGAAACAAATGATAATGGGAAAACATTGATTGATTTTGCAAGCGAGATTGGGCTAGTTGTGGTGAGCACAAACTCTGATCATAAAGAAATCCACTGAGGAACATGGTTGGCACCAAACGGGAAGTACTCCAATCAAATCGCCCATTTCCTTATACAAAAACAATCAACGAAAAGAGTAGATAACGTGAGAGCCTATAGAGGAGCAGATGTGGACAGCGACCACTCTTTAGTAGTTGCGAAAATAATACAAAACAGTAAACAAAAAGAGGAAAACCAAGGGTGCATACCAAAAAGAAGGCTATTGGTGGAAAGGCTTATAGATAACAAAACAACAAACATAAAATACAAAGAAGAATTGAAGAAAACCCTAGGACAACAACAGAATCACAACGTAAACGACGAATGGAGAAATTTAGCGGAAACTATAAAAAAGACAGCACGGAAAATAATACCACCAAAAATCAAAAAGGGAAAAGGAGAAGGATAGTTGGTTGCAAAATGCAGAGAAGAGATTAAAAGGAGAAGGCAGGCCAAACAGAAAATGTTACAAACTGGTACATATAAAGACGGAAAACAAAACGAAGAACAAAGAAGAATAACAAAGAAGATATGCATGTCAAAAAAGCGAAAAGGAATGGAGGACAAAATAAAAAGTATAGAAGAAAACTTTGTAAATAAAGAAATGAAGAACTTTTACCAAGAAATAAAATATAATAAAGGGAAAACTGGGCAGAGGACCATATGAACAGAACAGGAGAAATAATAATTATTAAAGCGAAATGATACAAAGATGGCAAGAGTACGTCAAAGAAATATTGAATAAAGAAAATGAGAACGAGCAGCGAGAGGAAGCTAATAAAATACGGCGTATACGCACTAAATTCGAAGATCTACCTTTTGATACCGAATATATGGGAATAAGAGACAATGCTAGGAGCGTGGGAAATCTCAATAACGGTACCAATTTACAAAAAAGGGGAAAAGACGAATGCAGAAACTATAGAGATATCGCGCTACTGGACACAGTGCAAAAAATCATGGCTAAAACCATAGACAAAAGGTTAAAAGAATATGGAAAAACTTGTTCGGAGACTATCAGTGCGGATTAAGATCTGGAAGATCATTCATGGACCAAATTCTCACTTTGAAGCAAACACAAAGAATGATGTACGAATACGATCCAACAATCTAATACAATTTTATGTACTTCCAAAGGGCGTATGATACAGTAAATATAAAATCTTCATGCAGTTTTATGAATGATCTAAACATCCCAAAAAAACTGATAAGGCTTACCAAAAAACATCAGAAAGCTTCGAGACCAATACAGGATTGGAACAAGAAGATCCTTCATCCACCACCTTGTTCAATATAGTATTAGAATGGATAATACGCAAAACCACCATGTACAGGGCAGGGACACTGAAAACTAAGACAACACAATTACTGGCATACGCGAACGCTATCAACATCAGAAAACGAACTGAGAACAATATGCAGAGCATTCATAGAAACAGCAGAGACAATGAACCTGCGAGTCAATGAAGACAAATCGAAGTTTATGGAAATGGCAACACCTCAAAGGAAAGGAGCAATGAGGAATTTTCCAATACAACTGAATGGACAAGAAATAATGAACTTCGCACAAGTTCAAAGCTTTGTATATCTAGGTGTGGTTATCAAGTAAGACGACGACAAAGGAGGGAATTTAGAAACTAGGCTGATGAAAGGAAGTGAACAGGCAGGAACTGTAAAATTTGACAACAATAAAGTGCACTGTAAGTTGGCATCAACTATGTTCACACAGGCTAGATTCATCTTCTATTATTCGTACAAGGTTCTTTCTGCAGAAACAGGCACTTATTTCATCCTCTACAATGTTCTTCACTAGATATTATGTTGAATTTCTCAAATGTAATTTTATATGGCTTCTCACGATTATTATTATTCTTATTTCGAATAAGGGATTCACTTTTTTATAGAATAATTTGATTAAGGATAAATAAATTAGAAAAAAAAATAGGTATACGTTACTCTAGCCTGATTTGGCCACCATATTGATAGTATTTCACTGACTTACTTTTATCCAACCGGTGTACCCATTGGCTGTGAAATCGTGTATTAATATCATAAGCTCAGAATCATTTCTAAATTCTGATTCTTTGATAGCTAATTCTTTAGGTAATAAGTTAGTGTAAAGCAATTCATTGATATTCTGAAACAATACAGAAATATAAGACTCATTCAAAATATACAGGGTAATACGTAAATAAGAAGCGTAAATGAGAGAATTGTTAGGAAATATTCAGAATACTTAACAGTGCTTCTCAAAAGTTCCGCCCTCTTTTCTTTTGAACGGTGATACTTAGATTGATAAACTTTGAAACGTGAAAACGAACTATTGTATCCTTCTGTACTAGTGCTAACAGGTGATGTCACCAGGCAACTTAAACCAATAATATTGAATGGGGCCTTATGGCAAGTGACACCTCGTTTGAAAGGTATTTAGAACTCCTATTCAATCATACTTTTGAATTTACGATGTTTTTGATGGTTGAAATAAATAAACACTAAAATTTGAGTTTCGCTTCTAACTAATAAATATTCAAATATTCAAAAGTCTGCTTATGGTTAATTGTCAAAAAAGTTGAAGCTTTTTAGTTGACATTTTTACATGGGATAATATTTGGAATTTTTAGTTTATTCAATGTTCAACGAGACGTTTAAGTATCTACATAAACAAAATGGTACGTGCTCTAGCTGACAAGGTAACAGCTTTCTTAACCCTCGCGGTACCGTGCTTTCCATTCCAGCTCAGTTTCTTTGCATCTTCTGCAAATTATGTGCGTTGTACAATGTTCAGAGCACACAAAATTTTTACATTGGATGCAAAACTCTCCGGATTTTCGGTCTCTTTTTCTGTCACACAAGTGGCACCGTCCAGCAGTTGACGGGAGGTGATCCATAACTGGCACTAGTGCTTCGTTACGGACTAGTTCTGGAATAACATCAAGCATGTAGTTCCTAATAGTTTTGTGTAAACCTTTTTGAGTTTCAAATCTTCTAACAATATTCAGTTTGACGAGTGCCTCGCCCAACCGAAGCAAATATTTTGCTTTTTGTTTTCGTTTCAGGAAATTCAGTTTTCCATAAAATAAAGGAATTTATTCCGGCGATATCCATCAATTGACCAAATATTGCCATTGGCTAACGGTTGCTAATTCGGCGGGGTGCATATTGTTTTACCATTTGATCAATGGTGTCTACGGTACATTTTGTTTTATTGTAGTAGAATGTGATATCGGGTTTGTGTTTGGAAGCTTCTTCTGAAACATCATCAACGTGATGCTCTGTAGATAGCAATATAACTGCTTTTCCTTTGCTTCGCATATAGGAAACCATTGTATGGCTTTGCGTGAATGCAAACATTCTAGAAAAAACTGGCTTTGAGCGTCGGGATAGCAATTCTGTGGGAATATAGGTCTTATTCACTCGAAGAGTAGCCCAGAGAGTTATTCCTTTCTCAAGCAATGTATCTGCCAATGGCATAATTGTAAATAATTCGTCCGTTGTAAGACCGTATCCTGTCCCTAACGAACTTACAAGATCTAGCACAACTCTTTCTCCCTGATTTTTTTCTACAACATTGTTGAGTTTGCCCAGGTGTCACGGTTTGATTTTACTATTAAACATTCTCGAGTCACCCCGTATCCGCAAATTAAAATTCCTATCATTTTAGTATATTTTCGATATATTCAAGTGAAATATCTGGTTGATTTACCCACAACTGACTGTTATTATGCCCAAATCACATTATACTTCTGCAACTCTTTTAATTAAATGATGTTTTAACTTTTATAATCCAGTTATCCAGATAACGTTCCTTTTCATGTTAGTTGCATACAGACAAATGGCATCGTGTTTATTAGAATCAACATTCCTCATTTTTACGAACCTATTCGGCAAAAGGTAGGGTTTTAAAATGAAGGAAATTGGACTTTATTATTTTGAAATAAAGCGTGTGTACAGGCCTTCACTGTCATTCTACACTTTTGCTATTTACCAAGCGAATAAGTTTTTGCCGTTTAATGTCCTTTTTATGTGAGTTATTTTCATCTGTGCCTGGAGAACGAAATTTGAGTAGAATTTTGATTTCTCTTTACATCAAGAATTGTGTTCGACTGGTCGGAGATTTAGTTCCCCGTATATTATCACTTATTATTATATTATCTTCGTGGACGTTTGATTCTGTATTGATTCTTTGGTTAATTACATGAAGATTTTTCTGATATTCAGGATTTGAGACCACCGAATACACACTTCTTTCAAACCCCTATTAACCATCTCAGGGTAAGATATTACTTCCTTTCACCTATTCCGTTAATTGGTACTCGTGTTTTTTTTTATTATTATTAGTCTATTTCGATTTATTTCACTCTGAATTTAAGTAGTTTTCCGTATAATTTTTTTCTGGGTTAATTTTGACACGTGTTGGTTGAGTTAATTAGGGGTCAGAGTGCGATGACTGAGTTATTTTCTATTCAGTCATGGCCAATATTTCTTAATCTATTTTATTATTCGTGGAAAATGTAGTGATATATATATATATATATATATATATATATATATATATATATGCTGAATTCTGTTATATTTTCTCATGTTTCATTCACCAACTTTGCTCCCATGTTTCACATCTTTTCTAGGTTGTACCGTACCGATGACGGCTAATGAGCCAGAAACATGCATGTCTGCGGTTACCACTTGTTTCAGTAGCCCCTTCTTCTATTTGCGTGCAATACCCATTAATCTATTCGTTACTTATTGTTTATATGTCACGCACTATTCGTACATCTTGTTGTTATATATATATATATTTCAGTCGGGTAAATAAGTATAGTCGCTAGTTGTTATGTAGAACTGCAAATAGCAAGTTTATATTTTTTTATTATCATCTTTATTACTTAATTATCTTTTGAATTATTTTTACTATGCTATCGATTTTTTTTAATTCATTTGAAAACTTGTAATTTTAATTCTTTTAATTAAGGCAAGCTCTTATTATTTAATTATTTTCACCTACTTTCTCGTTTACCTGTTGCTCAACCATGTATTTGTTATACTGTATTTAAAAATTATCAATGTCTTCATTACTGGTTGTAATTTTAGGGTTTTTTGTGAGCACGGACGAAGAAGTGCTTGCTTTTTTTTGAGCACGGACGAACAAAGTGCTTTTGTGAGCACGGACGAAAAAGTGGTTGCTTTTTTTGCTTTTGTGAGCACGGACGAAGAAAAGTACTTGCTTTTCTTTTGAGCACGGACAATAAAGGCTTTTGAGCGAGCCCTTACTAAAAGTAGCTTCTGAGACAACCAATTCGGCTACTTCACTACGTTTCACCAGCTCCCAGCTGTTGACATTACCTGGCTACAATCGGAAACTTGGTGAAAATTTTCTGTCTTAATTTCATAATCTTGTATATATGTAAAATTAAGTTTTGTATATAAAATTTGGGTTTTTGCTACTAACATTTATGTGTATTCATCAACTTTATTATATTCTTGTTATTTTTTTTATGTTTAATAGATCACACTATATTTGAACTACTTCGTTTTATTTGTTCACCACCAAACTTCTGCTTGTGAGTGTTTAAAACTTATTATTGTTAATATCTTTTCTTTAATTTTACTGATATAGATTACGTACATATTCATATTTACTTTTTACATATGACGTTAACTGATAGGGAGTTCCAGGACAGCAAGGAGAACTTCTGTTTTGGCTCAGCATAAATAAAACAGTGGCGCCCTTTTTAACTCACCCCTACTCTCCGGCATTTCATTTGGGATCGCTCGGCGTAATTGCACGCCCACTTAGCTACAAGCTATCAGTTCAACTTTCATTTTATATTTTTTTTATAATTCTTTAAATTCTTCCATCTTCATTAATATCTACTTCAACTTCATTATTTCTTTTTTTTCTTCTTCTTTTCTTTCTTTTCTTTTCTCCCTTCCTTTAACTAGGCACAAAGAAAGAGTGTGGTAATTTTTGGCGCCCAACGTGGGGCCGTCAATTTTTTTTCCGGGATTTTTCTTTTTTTTTCCCATTTACCGTATTTTGTTAAGTAATCTATAGCAAGAGGTTTTGGTGAGAACAAATAATAACTATACGCATTACTAACACCGCTTATTGTAGTTATTTAAAATTGCATTTATTTTCATAGTAATCACACATATATAATTTTTTTTATTATTGGAATTTATTGGTATTATTGTATATAGAGCGTTTATGATCATTAGTTCGTATATTTAATATTGCATCTATTTTCATAGTTATTACATATATATATTTTATTTCTATCGATTTTTAATATTTCCATTTATTATTATTACTATACAAAGTGCTTTTATGATCATTATTTCGTACGTTTGATATAGCATTTCAATTTTGGTAAGTTGGTTTCCGCACTGAAGTGGTGCACTTTATATATCATTTTGGTAGAAGGTTTACACTTTAGTATTATTCGTTATTGTTATTTTTTTTTTGGGTGCTTAGACGTTGGCCATTGATTAATAGTTTCCTATCTTATATTTTCGCTGACATTAATATAATGGATTACAATTTGAAAGTCAACTATCTTAGGAAGGATATGTTTATGCACGAGCTTTGCGTTCGCGGTATTGTTGTAGATGATTCGAGTAGTGTGGAAAGGCGTAGGTTAACGTTGCGTCCTTTACTACTGATAACGAAGAATAGTAAATCGTTGAATTATCCTCCCTATAATTTAGATTGTGACGAGGAAATGGAGTTCGTGCAAACCACCTTGAGAAAATTAATTTCTTCTATCCAGGCTACTTCTGACGATAACGCCAAAATTAAACTTGAGAGGAATCAAACTCACCTTGTTCATCTGCTAAACCGTGTGTATCGGATTCCCTCTGATGAATTGACCCCTGAGAAGGTTAACGCTAGAACGACTTTGTTGGTGGATATTTTAGCGGCTCTTGATAGTTTGGAAAGTATTTCGAAACAAGATCCCAATTTGAGTGTTTTGTTAGAGTGCACTGTCGATTCCTATGTTGTTTAAACTGGGGATGAGATTCCTACCACCCGACGTCCTGGTTCCACTCCACCGGGTCTGCCTAATTATTCTATCAAATCACAGCGTGTTGAGAAGTAGGGAATCAAGTTTACTGCGTACTCCAAGGACATGTCTGTTCATAGTTTTCTGGAGAGAGTAGCAGAATTGAAAGTAGCGCGTAACCATTTGGATCAGGAATTATTTGAGTCGGCTATAGACCTTTTTGCTGGCAAAGCTTTGAATTGGTTTCGTGCGAATCGTTCCAGGTTTGACAATAGGGAAAGTTTGTCTGTTTTGCTCTGTAGGCATTTTGAACCACCTGACTATCGCCCTCGTCTATTCAAGGAAATCTTAGAGCGTACGCAGGATCCTAGTGAGAGCATAATCGACTATCTATCTTGTATGCAGGCGTTGTTTCAGCTGTATGGTCCTATGTCTGAGGATCTGAAACTGGATATAACTTCAAGGAATTTAGCACCATTCTATACCAGTCAACTTCCCGTAGTGAATTCATTGGAGGAGTTGGAGGAGGAATGTTTGAAGCTGGAGGCTAAGAAATATCGAGCGGAACATTACGTCCCACCTTCTAGAAAGTGCCAAGGTTTTGTGGAGTCTGACTTTGCGTTTGTGTCGGATTTAGAGGAAGCATTACCCAAAGTTGCGGTATCACCTGTGGTTATCGATGAGGTTAGACATCCCAATCGATCCTCTACTACCAGACGAGATCCCACTTGCTGGAATTGTCAGAAGACGGGTCATTTAAATCGTGATTGCCGGAATCCCAAAAGGACTCATTGTTATCGTTGTGGTGCTCCTGATGTAACTATTCGGTCTTGTACAAAATATTCGAATTCGGGAAACGCATCCCGGGGAACCTTTAAATGGTCGTGAGGATTCTCCCAATGTAAATATTTATTCGACCATCGACTCAGATTTTCCTGCCAAAATTCTTTTGGATTTTATTATAGGTCATGCTCAAGGTGATCAATGTCCTCATTTGGAAGTAACGGTCCTGGGAACTTCAATTCAGGGCTTATTGGATTCTGGTGCTACTCGTACTATTATTGGACTTCCTGGTTATGAGTTGATGCAGCGTTTAGGTCTTCAATTAATAACCAATAAAACATCTTGCACAGTTGCTAACGTTCAGAGTTGTTCGAGTATAGGTTATTTACAGATTCCTTTTCGTCTGATGGAAAAAACTTGTATAATAGATGTGCTGATCCTACCAGAACTTTCTCATATGCTTATTCTGGAAGTAGATTTCTGGAAGATTATGGGAATAGTTCCGGATTTAAATCAAGATATTTGGCACTTTTCCGACACCTCTGATACTTCGCACATATGTAGTATCCAGGATGAAACCAAATTAACTGATCAACAGCGTAATGCATTGGATAGCTTAGTGAAGGGGAAACTTGCTCTCATGGGTACTGGTCTTGTTTATTGTACCGTTGCTCAACATGCCATCGAAGTCGAACCAGGTACAAAACCGATTAAACAAAGGTATTATCCCGTGTCTCCTCTCAAACAGAAAATTATTGACGAGGAACTGAAGAAAATGCTGGAAGATGGAGTTATCAAGCCTTCCAAGAGTGCTTGGTCAAGTCCAATTTGTCTGGTGGGTAAGAAGGACAGTGGATATCGTTTTTATGTAGATTTCAGAAAATTGAATGCCCTTAGTAGGAGAGATGCTTACCCAATTCCGTATATTTCAGCTATTTTAGATAGTCTGAGGGACGCCAAATATCTTAGTTCGATAGATATCAAATCTGCCTTCTGGACTGTGCATTTAGGCTATTCCTCTCGCGAATATACTGCATTCACTGTCCCCGGAAGAGGCCTTTTTCAGTTTCGCCGCATGCCGTTCGGTTTGTCCAACTCACCAGCGACTTGGCAACGTATTGTACATACAGTGCTTGGTGCCGACCTTCAACCTTCTGTGATGGTCTATCTGGACGACATCATCCTAGTTTCACAGGATTTCGAAGAGCATCTAAGATTTTTGAGTTTGGTATTCGATCGCTTGAAAGAAGCAGGGCTTATAGTTTCCATAGATAAATGTCAGATTTGTCGCCCGGAATTGAAATATCTAGGGTATGTCGTGGATCAACGAGGACTACGACCGAATCCTGGAAAAGTAGAGGCCATAGTGAATATTCCTCCACCCCGTAACGTTCATGAAATACGTCGTTTTGTAGGTACAGCCTCACGGTATCGTCGTTTTGTCCCAAATTTTTCTTCCATTATTTCACCCTTAACCAATTTAACAAAGAAAAATGTCCGTTGGTCTTGGTCTTCTGAGGGTGATAGGGCTTTTAAATCTATTAAAGAATGTTTGATAACAGCACCAGTTCTCACTTGTCCCGATTTCAATCGCCAATTCGTTTTGCAAACTGATGCAAGTAACTTTGGTTTGGGGGCTGTTCTCACACAAAAATTCGATGACGGCGAAAATGTCATTTGTTTTCTCTCCCGTTCACTCTTGAAGCAAGAAATGAAGTTCACCGTAACTGAAAAAGAGTGTCTGGCGGTCATTTGGAGCGTGGAAAACTACGACACTATCTGGAAGGGATACATTTCACGGTAATTACAGACCACCATTCCTTGTTGTGGCTTCATAGATTGAAGGACCCCCAAGGGCGCTTGGCGCGTTGGGCACTTCGTCTTCAGCCCTATGACTTCACATTAGTACATCGTCCTGGAAAAGAAAATGTGGTTGCCGATTTCTTGTCTCATTCAGTACCTGTATCCGTTGATGCTATCGACACTAACACGGAAAGTGATTTTTCTTTGAACTCCACTACAGATAATTGGGTCAAAAATATTTTTAAAAGGCTTGAACAACAGCCCCAGAAATTTCCTACTTGGCGTGTTGAAAATGGTTTACTATATAAATTTGTTAAATCTAGCAACCCAGATTTTGTTGATCCCGCTAGTTCGTGGAAAATTGTAGTCCCCAAAGATAAAAGGAAAGAAGTGTTACTGAATTGTCATGATATCCCGGCGTCCGGTCATGTGGGGGTATTTAAAACCTTCTGGAAGGTTAGCCAGCGCTATTATTGGCCAAAAATGACGACATCATAAAGTATGTAGGGTCATGTCGAATCTGCTCCCAACATAAAGTTGAACAAAAACCTCCTGCAGAATTGATGGGTGACCGTCCTATCATTAACCAACCTTGGCAGTGTATCAGTCTGGACTACTTTGGACCTCTACCACGTTCGAAATCAGGAAACTCTTATGTATTAGTAGTCAATGATTATTCCACCAAGTTCACTGTTATGTTTATGTGTAGGTCTGCTACAGCTAAGTCCTTGGTAAAACATGTCGAAGAGGGAATTTTTCTTATGTTCGGTGCACCCCAACATCTTATGTGTGATAACGGAGTACAAATGAAATCTAAGGAGTTTCAAAATCTGTGTAAACGTTATGAGACTAAAATATTTCATACAGCATCCTACTATCTCTGAGCTGCTCCAACTGAGCGTTCAAACAGAGTCGTGAAAACTATGATTCGTTCTCACATTCAAAATGATAAGCAACGTACTTGGTATGAGAATTTAGCTTCTAGCGGTTCTGCTGTGCGTACATCTCGTCACAAAACTACTGGATACACTCCTTATTCTCTCAACTTTGGCGGGGAACATAAGCTTCATTAACAAGACTTCTCAGATGAAATACCCACTACAGATGTAGAACCTGAAGATCTTGTTAAGCGAAGGCAAGCAACGTTCAATCACTTTATCGAACTGTTCAGTTACGAATTCAGGGAGCTCGAGTTAAGAATCAACATCGTTATAATTTACGCAGACGTCCAGTGCAATATGTTGAAGGACAGCAGGTTTGGCGTAAGAATAAAAGTCACTCCGATGCTGTCAATTAATATAGTGCCAAATTGGCACCCCCTTTTGTAGATCCTTTCGTCATCCGGAGAAAAACTGGAACATGTACTTACGAACTAGAGGATAATTTGGGTCAAAGTAAGGGTGTTTGGCATGCCCAAGACCTCAAATTGTATAATTCATCTCACGACAAGGCGAATTCTGACAGTGAATAAATTTTAGTTTGACACTGATTGGACAACGTTTTGTTTTACTGATCATCTCTAATTTATATTTATCTTCATATTTGAGTTATTTTAGCAAATTTATTTTTATTTCATTAGTTATCTTCGTTTACTCTACTTTATGTTGGTTATTCTTTTTTTTTTGTTAACTAAATCGGTTCTGTACTCTACCTATAATTTCCCACCTCACCCGTCTATTTTCTTTTATTTAATCGTTTCTGGATATTTTTTTTATATAATTATATTTATCTATTTCATTCCCACGAATTCCATTTTCATATTTGCTTTAACCCTTTCCTACTATTACCTTCTTTTGTTTTGAATACACAGGTATACTTGCAAATTAAGACTATGGCAAGTTTCACTGTCGGCCATCGCCCATATTTTCAATCCATACTTATTGGGTTTACTCTTCATATAAACCCGAAATGAGCAACGGCCCCTAAATGGAACCAACTGATCATTGATAGTTACGTGCATTCCTGGATTGTAGGCCTTTTCACAGTTGCTTATGAAGATATCAAAAACGTCCCTAATGGGAGCCAATTTATCAATCGCTTTGCAACCTCCTCTGGTTGTAAAGTCATCAAACCGAAGAAATGATGATAGCAACTGAAAGCGTGTACGGGACATTGTTGAAGCAATTATTGGCCTAACCTAACCTTTTTCTGTGTACCACAGCATTTTTACAGTTTCAATTGAAGCTTGAAGTGAACCCAAAATAATGAGAAGTCCCAAATAGGCTAGGAGTTCAGTGGAGTCTGTTGGAAACCATATTCGTTTTTTATCAGGATGGCGTTCATTAAAAAGTTTCAATACCTACAATTATAAAAAATGCAAAAAGTTACAAAAGTTGTACCAATAAAGATAAGTGCACTTTTAGCTGTTCAGCCTTAGTATTTGTTTGAAGTACAATAACTTCAATTATTTCATCTAAAAATAATAACCTGAATGTATACAATTTAGATGTCAAATTTGAACTAAATTCAGTAAGTCCTTGCTTTATCTTGACTATTACCCTGATTATTCTGCGCGACTGTCTAAAAGGTACTTTTACCCATTCAGTTCGTTCCATTTTTGATATTGTAGACTAGATCGCGATTATCATTTTCTTGTTATACTGCTTCCAGTTGTACATTTCCTCGTAAACCTTCCGTTTCAGTATTATGGTCCCCTATATCGTCATCTCCTCTTCACATATTTCCGGTTCTCCATCACTATCTTCTTCAGTATCACAATAGTTTTTAATATTGTTACGAAACAGCACGCTGGTACAGTCACTGAATCTGGCTCTGTCTAAGCCATGTATGAAAGTTAAAATTATGGCGGATGCGCAGGTATCTCATAGGACTGTTTACGATTGTGACTATCTAGACATTGTTTTTGTGACCAGTCTTATCTAGAAAATGCCAGAAAGCCAATTGTTTTTGTGTAAGCCGCAATCTAGAATTATCTAGTGAAAAAGGCACCAATATATAAAGCACCGACCAGGGAGAGTTTATTTTAGTTTATAATTTGATGTTGATATAAATTAATAATTAAGGTTGTGTGTATACATTAAATTTAAGTGAATAGTTATGTGTCAGGTGTGGAGTAAAATAAATAAATTGCTACGTAAAAATGGCCAAGAGACTATGTAACTTGAAAATGACTGAGTTGAGAGCAAAATTGGAAGATCGTGAGCTGGAAACGTCCGGTAAGAAAAGTGAATTAGTAGAAAGAACTGAAGTGGCACTGGGAAATGACGGCTTTGATACAGAAACAGTTTTATTTAATGACGAGGCTTCCACCTTAATCTCGTCAATTTTTGCTAATATTTCTGCTAACATGGACGAGAAGATTTCTGCCATGGAAGAGAACATGGACGAGAAGATTTCTGCCATGGAAGAGAAACTTTCAACGAATGTGAAAAACGATATTTTTGATATAAAGAACAATATTTCTACTATGAAGAATGATATTTCGGCTAACATGGACGAGAAGATTTCTGCCATGGAAGAGAAGATTTCAACGAATGTGAAAAACGATATTTCTGCTATGAAGAACGACATTTCTGCTAATATTGACGACAAGATTTCTGCTTTGAAGAACGATATATCTGTCGATATCTTATTATTGTGAAACGACATTGCCGCTTACGTTGAAAATGAAATTTCGTCTCTGAAATCTGAAATCGAGAATAAGATGTCAACGATGGACGAGAAGATTGAGAATGAGATGTCAACGATGGACGAGAAAATCAAGGAGTTCGAAAGAAAGATGACATATATAAGAACTCAAGACACGCCAGCGGAAGAAAAGATGACCTAGCAAACAAAACCTTGCAAGCCAGAAACACATCCCAAGACAAATGATATTGACAGTTTTACCCGAGTCAAGGCTCCAAGGTTCGATGGAAAGATGTCGTGAACCAATCACGAGAAACAGTTTGAAGCTGCTGCTAGAGTGAATAATTGGTCCGACAAGGAGAAAGCAGTCAACTTAACTTTCGCGCTTCGGGGAGATGCCTCAGATATACTTCAGACGATACATCTGGAAGAAACGGATAATTTCAGGCAGCTGAAGAGGTTGGATATGCGATATGGTCACAAACATTTGGAACATTTGTACAGATTCCAGCTGAAGAACCGTAGGCGGAAACGTGACGAAACCCTTCAAGAGTATGAAATGGATATTGCCCGACTAGTTCGATCTGCTTATCCATCAGCACCAGATAACATGATGGAATGTTTAGACATCCAGGCCTTTATTGACGGCTTATGTGACCACCATATGGAGGCGACGCTTCGATTAGCGCATCCTAAAACTTTGGTCGATACATTCACTGCTGCTCTTGAATATGAAGCAGCCACGAGGGCTTCGGGATTCAACAATGGTAGGACAATACAGGAAGAAGGTGACGATGACAAACTTGACCAGATCATCAACTTGTTGAAAGGTATGGTAGACAAGAAGGCGAAGAAAATCAGGTGTTGTAATTGTGGTGAGCTAGAGCATGCACGCAGTTCGTGTAAGCGTCCTACGACTCCTGCAACCCAAGAACCTCTCAAATGCAAAGCAGCGACGAAGCGCTCGCGGTACAACAAAGGTAGGACCATGCAGGAAGAAGATGGCGATGACAAACTTGACCAGATCATCAACTTCTTCAAAGGTATTGCATACAACAAACCGAAGAAGATCAAATGCCGGAAATATGGCAGAGCACGTACGTAGTCCGTCTAAGCGCCCCAAGACTCCTGCAACCCAAGAACTCCAGTCACAGGGGAAATCAGACAGGGGTGAACATCGAGCTGATGTGAATCACCAAAAAGCCGACTCTCTGCCTAGACGGTCGTGCCCAACAGACTGCTCCCACTGCAACAAGGTGGAATCTAGGGAAGCTGCAGTTTCAAGAACTACTGTAGTTGACGAGAAATGGTCACCCACCAGAATCAGAGAAGATCAGGATAATGATCCTCACCTGAAGATGATCCGGCAATGGAAGGAAAAAAATCGGCGACCTACATGGCAAGAAGTGTCAAGATTTTCAACGACACTTAAGGCATATTGGGCTCAGTGAGACTCCCTTGTTCTGGAAGAAGGCTGTTGAAAAGAGTCCATGCAAACGATGATGGTTCCAAGATGAGGAGACAACTAGTTATCCCGAGAACAAGAGTAGCTGAAGTACTAAGGAAGTAACATGACAGTCATTGGGAGGTCATCTGGGAGTGAAGAAAACCCTTCAGCGAGTCCGGGAAAGGTTTTATTGGATGAACAACTCCGACGATGTGAAGGACTGGTATAAAAAATATACGACTTGTGCTACGAGTAATGGACTACATCGCAAGAGAAATGCACCTATGAAACAGTATAATGTTGGAAGCCCTTTCGAAAGGATTGCTTCAGACATCGCTGGACCATTTCCGACATACATTCTGGAATGGATTATTTTACAAAGTGGATGGGAATTTACGCGATCCCGAATCAAGAGGCCACAACTGTTGCGGATGTATTGGTGAAAGAATTTATCAGCCGATATGGAGTGCCCTTGGAAGTCCACATTACATCCACAGTCAGATGGAATGGTCGAGGGAATGAACAGGACGATTGGAAAATACCTATTCAAAGTGGTTTCCAGCCATCAGAGAGATTGGGACCAGTATATTTCTCTATTTGCATTGGCTTATCGATCTGCCGTAAATGAGTCCACGGGTGAAACCCCTGCGAAAATCCTATTTGAACATGAAATGAGGCTATCTTGTGACCTGGACTTTAGCTGTCGCAATGGAGAAGATCCAGCAGGAGAAGACTACGTGATCCAATTAGGAAGAAGGCTGGACGATATTCATGAATTAGTGCGAACAAATCTTCAAGTTGCCAGCGACAGAATGTAAAGTCGTTAAGACACGCAGGCCACAGTAGACGGTTTTAGAGAAGGGGACAAAGTATGGTTACACAACCCGACGATGAGAAAAGGATTTTCTCCAAAATTACAGAAATTTTAGGAAGGTCCATACTTAATCAAGAAAAGGATCAATGATGTGATATATCGCATACGCAAGATCCCCAACGGAAAACCATAAGTGGTTCACCAAAATCGACTAGCGCCATTCCAAGGAGACCATGACGTAGAGAAAGTAGTAAACCATATTCGAGATGTGTCTGACGCTACCTCCGATGAATTAATGGGCGCGTATGGAGGTACCGGGAAAGCTAGATATGGAGTCACTTCGGAACAACAACAAGATTTGTTCACTCTCCCGGAAGATTATTCGCTCGCATACAACATCCCCGCCCGTATCAAGAACGCACGAGGGTTGGCAACAGTCTTTCGAATGAAGTTCGGGCAATTAGAAAACCTGAAGATCAGATTCCAGCCCCTGGCAAGACACTGAAACTGAAACATAATTCTACGTGAGAACTAAAAATGAATTTCATGATCGATCTACCTACCGCGATGTGTGGAAAGCACTTCGAAACCTCCGAGACCATGTTTTAGAATCCAGCGTGAAGAAACTGGCTTTGCCTAAGATAGCGAGTAACCAGTTGGATTGGCGAGTCATCAGGAACATGGTAGAGGTTATCTTCCAAGATACCGGTGTCCAGAGATTAATTTGCAGCTACAACCCATCAGTATCCGATGAAGACGGTGCCCTGTTATTTTCATAAGATGATAAGACTTACAACAAATTACTATAACGTGACATGTTATGTACGATTGACAATCACACACTGCAAGATCAGGCATGAATTCACTCCCTCCTGGCGATGAATAACCTTAGTGCGCATGTGGAGGTGGCAGCAAAAATTGCGGGCTTCAAGTACCGAGCGGGGTACAAATGCACCCCGTGCCAGTTTTTATTTTTTCATTACGTTCCTTTGAGAGCTGTGAAAAAATTTTGGAGGCAGAAAAAGCAATATTTCAAAAAGTAAGCCATAATAACTGACGCTGCGGTGTATATGTACCCCGCTCGGTACCTTGAGGGTTGATTATTGGTAAATGTGGAAATAAGTTTCAACAAACAGGTAGTTTTCATGATGCCAACCGATCAGGTCGATCAAATATTGGTATTCATAAACAAAGTGATATAGTTGCAGAAACTGTAGTAGACCCTTCTTTTTCCACAGCCCAAGTAGCGTCTACCTGTGGAATCAGTCATAGTACAGTACACAGGGTGCTGACCATAAACAAATTTCATCGATACAAATTGAAAACGGTGCATCAACTTTCAGATGATGGCTGCAATTCTGTGCTGACAATTTGTGTTAGTAACGAAAGTACTTTCTTCCTCAATGGAAATGTTATTACGCAAAATGTGAGGTATTGGAGTAACATAAATCCTCACATGTTTCGTGAAAAGCATATATAGTTCCCATTACAATTGAATATCTTGGCAGGTATTTAGGGAAACCACATAGTCGGGCATCATTTTTTGAACTCTAATTTATCCGGTGAAGTATATCTCGAGATGTTGGAAAACGCAATTGAACCGTTAATTCTCCAATTTCTTGAAGATAATCCAGATGAATTTGGTAACTTGGAAATAACGTTCCAACAAGATGGTGCTCCTGTACACTATTACTTTGCAGTAAGACGTTATCCAGGTTAGGAATATCCTTCTTGATGAATTGAACGGCGCGATCCAATAGAATGGACCTAACACCTTTAGATTTTTTTCAGTGGGTTTTCCTTAAATCTAAAGTTAACGCTACAGCTCCTGACAGTATTGACGTTTCAAAACAACGAATTTTTTAAGAATGTAGTGCATTTTATCGGGTCGAAAAGAGTTTAATAATAGGATGTTTTACTGCCAAGAAGTAGAAAGAGCACATATTGAACAATTATTATAGGAATTTGTTCTCAAATATTTATTAATTGAAAGCGAAACTCAAATTTTAGTTTTTATTTATTTTAAGTATCAAAAACATCGTAAATCCAAAAAATTGGTATGATTGAGTAGGGTTTCTTAATACCTTTCAAACGAGGGGTCCCCTGTCGCAAGGTCCCATTTAATATTATTGGTTTAAGTTGCCTGGTGACGTCACCGATGCCCATCACGTCACCTGTTACCACCAGTAGAGAAGCTTACAATAGTTCATTTTCACGCTCCAAATTTTATCAGCCTTAGTATTACCGTTCAAAAGAAAAGCGGGAGGGACGCTTTTGAGACACACTCTATACAATATCTTCTCTAACCTTGTTAGATTGAGATATACAGGCTAATAAAGGGAGCAGATTAAATGAACATTTTATTGTATATCTTCTCGGAGGATCTGAATATTAGTTTGAAATTTCTTATAGGTTATAGTCTCCTCAATACACATATACAGTATCACTTTCGTCAAATTTTAATAAGCAACAGGCGTGGTACTTGCGTTTCGTGAAGTTCTGACCAAGTTCTTGGAACGCTTTGTTGGTATTAGGTTGTTATTTGTTGTTATTAGGTGATAACATTTGTCTGCAATTCTTTACCCAATTTTCTACATCTTGCTGAACTTATTAATCACTACATTTCGAAGATTTTCCACTATTTACTGCAATGAAATACTTTTTCATCGTTGTAAATTTAAAAAAAAATATTTGTAGTAGTTGCAGGTGTTTTCCAAATGACTTGGACACATACTTCAGGTTCCTATTCAGGGATACTGAAATTGGAAGGATTGATTTCAATTTATCCTGTCTATTTCTTCAGTCCATTCAAACTAATACAGGGGGACACGGAAGGAGCCTCCTCGAAGAATGGATGATTAGTTCATTCGGGCGTCCCCTGGGCAACGGTGTATGAGTACCGGCTGATATTTCCACAAACTTAACTACACTGATTTGTGATCATATCGAAAATATGGAAAAAGGGGTCTTCTCAGAGCAAGGCTTGACAATCATATCACTCAATGTAGAAGGCATTCCAAACACTAAGCAAGACTTAATCTACAGGAGACAAAAAGAGGGTCAACACAACGACGCCCAAACATACCAGGAATGGCAATAGTGAAGGAATCTCCCCATTACCAATATGGAAGCATAATATTTGTAAAACCAGGTATCAAAGTGACTAATTCATTTTCCACCACACACGAGAACATAGAGCTAATCACGATTAACATTAGAAACATAACGATATCCTCAATATACAAACCGCCGAATGAGAGATTCTCATTCCTCCAACATATAACCCAACCACATGTAGTAATTGGAGACTTGAATAGCCACAGTTCAACCTGGGTATATCGTAACATGAACAAGGATGGAGAACTTCTGGAGAGGAGGGCCGATGAAAATGGCATGACCCTCATCCATGATCAGAAACACCCCGCTTCCTTTAATAGTGTTAGATGAAAGAGAGGCTATAATCCGGATCTCATTTTCACCAACAAGTCTCTAGTTGGAACATGCAACAAGACAGTCATTGACCCAATTCCACACTCCCAACATCGGCTGATTATGTTGAAGTTTAGACCGATGATAATACCGCAGAAGATCCCATTCAGAATGCGGTTTAATTTAAGAAGGGCTGATTGGAACAAATTTACAGAAGAGATCGACGAGGAAATTAGATATCTTCCACTCACCTCAGCAAGCTGCAATCAAGAAGGCAGCAAGACGGTGCATTCCCCGTGGCTATAGAACTTACTATATAGCCGCCCTCTCCAACAAAAGTGAAGGCACATACGAGGAATATATAGAACACTACAGTCGGAATCCCTTCTCTCCGGGAACCATTGAGCTAGAAGACCAACTGATCTACTCCATAAGTAGGAAGAGACAAGAGGCATGGAAAGACACGATAGGAAGCCTGGATATGAGACCCAGCAGCTGAAAAGCCTGGAACCTCATCAAAAAGCTATCAGGCGACGCATCTTCCAAAGACCAAGTAAACATCACCGCCAACGAAATCGCACATCAGCTACTCCTAAATGGTGAGCCTGATCAAAGTGTGGAAGTGGCCCCCACTTTCAGGACGGCACAACAGCCTAGACAATCTAATATGACTTAATTTACAATTACATAACTGGAAACTGCAATCAAATCTCTGAAGACCAGGAAGGCCCCAGGCCCAGATGACATCCTGAACGAGTTCCTGATAAACTTAGGCCGATTAGCCCTGAAATGGCTTCTTCAAATGTATAATTCTTGCTGGACCAACAATACAATACCAAAATTGTGGCTGAAAGCTAAGGTCGTAGCCGTTTATAAACCGAAAAAACCACGGGAAGATGCCAAAAACCACCGCACCGTGTCACTGTTGTGCTCCCCGTTCAAACTCTATGAACGCCTCATACTGAACAAGTATGGGTCCCAAATAGACAACCATCTAATGTCCCAGCAAGCAGGTGAGCAGGATTAAGACCTGGAAGATCCTGTACTGGTCAGGTACTAAGTCTCACCCAACACATTGAGGACGGCTTCGAAACAAAGGTAAAAACGGGGGCCGTCTTTATAGATTTAACAGCGGCATATAACACTGTAAATCATAAAATATTACTGGAAAAACTTTTTAAAATTACAGGAGGTTACCAGTTGACGAAAGTGATAAAAACAATGCTATCTAACAAAAGATTCTATGTAGAGTTCCAAGGAACAAGATGCCGATGAAGGAAACAGAAGAATGGCCTTCCCAAGGTAGCGTGCTAGTACCTATCCTCGTCAATGTATATACCAACGACCAACGAAGCGGCCTAACAACAAGGAGCTTTTTCTTTGCCGACGATGTAGCGATCACCTGCCAGTCAAAAAACATCGCAGAGATAGAGGACCACATAACAGAATCCCTGACAAGGCTGAGCGACTATTATAGCTCAAACCATCTCCGACCGAATCCAGTGAAGACGCAGACATGCCTATTCCACCTCAATAGCCGACAGGCGAGAAGGGAACTGCAAATAGAGTGGAACTCAGTCAGACTGCAACATTGCCCAAACTCAATTTACCTAGGGGTTACATTAGACCGATCTCTGACCTACATACGTACATATCGATAAAACCAAGGCCAAAGTCAACACCAGAAATGGCATCCTCCGGAAACTGACCAATGTTCGCTGGAGAGCAAACCCTAACGTCCTTTGCTCATCTGCTCTTGCGCTATGTTACTCCGCAGCCGAATATACATCCCCCGTATGGGAGAGATCAACACATGCCCATAGGCTGGAATGGTCCTGAATGACACGTGCAGATTAATAATGGGATGTTTAAAACCCACCAACCTTGACTAACTCTACATGCTAGCCGGAATTGCACCACCGCAAATACGGAGGGAGATCTTAGCCATGGCCGAAAAAGGAGGCAATCTGACGACAACAGACATCATTTGTATCAACATATACCGGTAGCAGCCAGACTAAAATCCAGGCGAAACTTCATGAAACCTACACAACCCCCCACAGCCTCTAAAACAGCGACCAAGGAGGCAAAATGGGAACAGCTCTTAGCAGACAATGACATCCCAGCCTGGAATTCAAATGAAAAATTTCCTGCCGGATTGGACCTGGACTGGGGTACCCGGAAAACCCTCAACCGACTCCGGTGCCAAATGGGGATATGCAAGTACAACCTCCTGAAGTGGGGATATGCGGAATAGGAAGAATGTGAATGCAGAGAAGTCCAGACAATGGAACACCTTCCGACATGCCAATCCCTACAAGCTCCATGTACCCTCCGGGACCTATGGACATGCAATGAAAATGCTGTGATATGCGCCAGACACTGGAGTGATATATGAACAGTTATATGTACTGTTATTATTGTATATAGATATCTTACAAGTTGTAGTTCAGACACGATTAAACAAATAAATATTGGGAGCTGAAATCAGATAAGGATAAGCACGAATTATTGGCAGTATTTTATTTGTAACAGTTAAGGACATTAACAAACGTAACTATAATCTCATTATTTGTTCTGTTTTTATATTCCCCACGTGGCAGATTTAATATTTCCAATATAACTCAATTTAGGGGAGATGGAGAGAAAATTACAGCAAACTTTTAGCTTCAAAAATATATTATTGCAATGATATGTGAAGGAGCTCTAAAATGGAGTGTTGTAACAAGTTCAAGAGGGAAGGACTTTCAAGTAGAGTTTGGAGATTAACTGAAGAATTACCATCTGGAAATACAGTATTTTTATAAAATATGGTACAATAAAGGTTCACGAACCTCTTGCTAGTATTTGTTGAAATTTCCTTCCTTTGTACTCCCAGCATGTATCTCACAATATAACAAGATTACAGAAAAATTATAACTAGGTATTTTGAATATATATTAACTATCCATTATTCCTCTAATTTATAGTAAATACTCACAGAACCTGTATGGATATAATACCCTATGAGTTATATGGCCCGATTGACATGAAATTAAATTGCTTTATGAAAATACAGGAATAATAAATTCTGGTTATACCTAGTTCTAGCCTTTCAATAATCTTTGCTAATGGTGAGATTTTCATATAATAACAGCGTTCATACTTACAGAAATGTGTTTTTTAATTAGTAGGAAATCGGTTTTCAAAATATGTCGTGGAAGCGGTCTTAAATTTACAGGTCTGTTCTGTTTATGGTACCATCTTGAGTCAGTTTCTATACATCCTAAAGCTTCCTCACATACTTTGAATACGTCTTAAAAAAATAATTTTCGGTTATCAAATTGAGGTTTAAAATGTAAAAATAACTAATCTACCTATACTATCATCATATTTCTCCGTATTAATAATAAATTGATCGATGGGAAATGCTATTTCTTCGGTAATTTCATCAGCCATAATATAGGAAATTACTAAAATTGTCAGGAGAGCAACAGCCCTTATAAATAATAAGTTTTTGACACACATTATTCTAGTTGACTACTCAGAATGTCTTGTCAGGTTCAGCTGACGTACAGCTGTATTGAATCAAAACATAAGTTTAAAGTACGTTTCACATTTTTTCATATAATATTCTCTATTACATATTACAGTTCTTTTTTATAGCAATTGGATAAATATGCTGTTTGCGTCTAATATTTGATCATGGCTCCTTGCATGTAGCTTTATGCATTTTTTAATGTTCATAATAACTTTGTCCCTTAGAATGTTTGTGACTCCTATATTGTTTCGGCTGAGTTTTTCCTAAAAAGCAGCTGAAAACAGCAGTGGGATTACGAATGGTCAATTCGAATCGTGTACGCCATTTTAAAACGATGGTAGCGATTATGATGGCTACTCGATGCGACTAAATTCGATGCGAATCAGTCGATATGTATGTAGCTATCGAAAATCAAAAAGTAAGGTTATATACCAGTTATTTGTTGATGTATATTATCCATGATACAATAACTAGTATATTCTGTGATGTTGACATTAGTTATATCCAGTCTTCATGAAACACTGGTTTATTCCTTAATATAACCAGAGAAAAGAAGTTAGGGGATACTGATCAAAATGGCTTTTAAAATTTCAGACAGTCATTGGGAGATAATATGTTCATTTATGGAAAGTCATACAGATTTTGCCCGTGGAAAGTTTGTAGACCCACAGGGCAAGGCAACTCACAGAAAATTGTGGGAAATATTGTCCCAACAACTGAATGCCTTAGGTTTGGGAAACCGATCTGTAGAAAAGTGGCAAAAAGTAAGTTCTTATTAGTTATTTGTTAGGTTCACATATTAATTAACCCATATTTTTTAGACGTGGGCAGATACCAAGTATCTCATCAAAAAGAAGGCCACGGCACAGAGGTGTGATCTACAAATGACAGGAGGTGGAAAATTCAAAAGGATCCATTTTACGCCATTTGAAGAGCGAATTCTTGCAGTACTAGGGTCTTCATTCCATGAAGGAGTTGGAAGTAAAGAATGTGGAGTGAGGATTTTTGCTATATGCACAGAGAAGTAATATTTTATTTAATTATTATTATTGTAGCTTCCTCGAAGAGAAGTGCCTCCGGTTCTTGAGCAATTTGGACCAGGGGAAATTGTTAGGTCATGCAACAAAGCAGAGGTAATAAAAAAATTAAATGTATTGAACCCTTCTTTGAATATACAAACAAAATTTTAGATTCCAGCACTTAGCCCTTTACCAGATATACAGGTAAACAAACAAGTCTCGATCAGCTCTGTAAACTTAGTTGAAGATCATGATTATTGTCCAAAAGCCAAAAGAAAGAAAAGCCAGTATGATAAGGAAAATCAATTGTATCAAGAAACAATAGATGAATTGAAATTAATACGTGAGGCGTTGAATGATGTAAATCAGAATTTGAAAACAATGAATGATACTTTCAAAGAAATAAAAGATATTTTACTTAATAAGTAAATTATCGTATAATCTATATACTATAATAATTTTAATTTGATCTCATTTATTTATATTGTGTTAAATGTTTACTGCTATATAAAGTACCAATCAGCCAGCTGGTGAAAAAGTAAATTTAAGTGAATTTTATTGAATATTTTTGACAAAATAAAAGTATCCACAGGTACAAGTCAATCCCACACTTGGTTTTTGGGACACGTAATGTGAAGTTAGAAATCAGTCATTTCTCTAGAAAAAAACAAGTGTTCATGTTTCCACAACTAATAGTGCATATGCACCAACCATTCATTTTAGACAAATTTTTAGCGAGCAGTGTTCAATGAAGAATTAAGTATTTAAATTTAAATTCTCAATTTTTGATGTAAATACAAAAGGTTGGGAAACCATATATCATACTCCACACCCTGCAAGTCAAAAATTAATAGGATCAGGGTTTTTTCAATAGACCAGCTGGCTGGTCATTAGTTTGGATTTTTTGACGTTAGAGTTTTGTTAATTTTCTGTTAGTTATTAAAGTAGACTTTAGTTGTTTAGTTTATTGTAGAGAATTATATAAAATATTTTTGTGACTTCTTTATAAATATTACTTAAGTAAATCCAATATGTTGTTTTAATTAATTTATTGTAAAATGAAGGAATAAAAATGTATGTGCATAATTATTGTTTTATTTTATTGTTACATATAATAAAAAAAATTTAATTTCTAAAATATCTTTCAACCACAATATTTCTTGCATTCAATCCATCTCTTCTATTTTGTTGCATAGGCAATATAATATCCAGATGTTCGTTATCATCGATTTCTCCTTCTGGTAAGATGTTTCTCTCTATACACATATTGTGTAGGTCACTACATGCTTTTATAATTTCACACATAAAAGCAGGATTATAACGTGCCGAGGTCTCTCGTAACAGGCATCTAAATCTCATTTTCAATGTACCTATACACCTTTCAATAGTATTTCTTGCTCTGATGTGTGCAGCGTTATATCTTGCTTCAGGTGTACCATCTTGGGGGTTTTCAAAAGGAGTCATTAAACAGCGACTCTGTGGATAACCGGAATCACCAATAAGCCAACCTACTTCTCCTAGATTTTCAATGTAATTTTTTATTTGGGAATTGTTTCAAATAAAAGAGTCATGACTTGAACCTCCATAATTTGCCAAAACATTTATAATCTGTAATTTACTATTACAGATCAATTGACAGTTGATTGAATGAAAACCTGAAATGAATAATACTTCAAAACTATATCAACTTTTATATTTAAATAACAAACCTTTTCTATTAATAAAATTATGCTCCTCAATGGGTGGCTTTAGGATAGCTATGTGAGTTCCATCAATTGCTCCTAGGGTCCCTGGAAAACCAAATCTATCCATCGATTCCTGCTTACTAACATTTCTTTCTAATGGTGTTGATGGAAACTGGATTTTTTCTGGTACTATAATGATAACAATAGCTCTAGTTACCTCATGGATGCAATTGTGAATTGCCGACTGACTTAGTGCTGAGTTATATTCCTCTCCTACACATCTTTGGTAGGAGCCAGTAGCATAGAACCTTAGGGTGACCATAACTTTTTTTTCCACCGATATTCCAGCTACTGTCTGGCGGTTGTATAAATGCTCACGAAGTCTTTCAATAATGTCTCTTGCTAATTCCTTACTAACTCTATACAACTCTATAAATCTAAAATCGGGAAGTCCAAATGGATTATATAAATTTCTCAATTGTCTTCTATTCCTAGTCAAGGATATATTCATTTCCCTTCTACGCCGACGAATGTTCTGTATTCTGACAACAGGAAGCATTATTATTAGTCTCTCTTGGTACACTTTTTGAATGAAATGTGAATAAGCAATCAACCAAATTAAAAAATAAACTCGATTCAGAAATTAAAGTAACAAGCAAAACAATACTTCTGCCAAATGTCAAAATAGTTGAGTTGTTCCATTTATTCAAATTGTCATCCCAATAGATCAAAAATTACGAGTTTACTCGAATGCTAATCGAAGGAAGTTCATAATTCCATTTACGATACGGTTCGAGTTCTTACACGAATCGAGTGGATTGTTCGCATCGAGTTTTCGTAATCTCACTGCAGGGATTCAAAAATAATACGGTGAGTAGTTTTCGAGACGACAACTTGGCTGACGTTGACTTTATGTCAATTTATTTATTTCTTCCTTTCACATTTTGTTGTAATCGTCAAATTTGGTGCGTGAGGCAGTGGGAGACAGAGAGAAATGTAAGCAAACAACTACAGTTAGAAAAAAAAATAGCACATCTTGTATCTAGTAGTAGGAGCAATATCGTAAATTGAATTTAATTATATCTGCATCACAATTTTCATTTACATCTCATTGCCTATGAAATCGGTTCTTTAACAATCACTGAATGTTTATTTTTGTGGGAGAAAATCAGAGATTAGCCTCTTATTTGGGTTTGAAATCTGCTTATTGCTAAAAAATATCCAAAAATGTATAGTAGTTATAATGTTACCTTAAAATTATTGCCAAATAAATCCAAGGCAAAACATGAATACGCTTACAAATATTTCATGGGTCATTGTCAAGGAAAAAATCGACTTCCCGTTATGAAAATGTCATGATCGCATACTTTTCCGAATGCATTTACGTTTATAATCAGTACAAAATGAAATATTACAAGATATTCGAAATTACATGCTCTCTTGAAACGTCAAAGTGAGAACTATCAATCAGCCTATGTTCAATAATTGTACAAACTGCACCACTATAAATATACAATTATAGTTGTAACAAACGTTCCATATGTGTAATAATATTAGAGTAAGCGCCCGTGGCCGGAGACCTTCGCCATTTTCTAAAAGCTGAAAGTTTTTCAGCGCATACCCCCCGCAAATGTAGGAACGCTGGCTCACTATGAAATTTAGATTATGATGAGTGTTCGGGAAATTTGTTCTCAAACCTAAGATTAAATTTTAGTTAAATTTGTCTCACACATTGTGTTGCACATCTCTAGCTTGGCATTTTTTTTGACGCAATGGATGTAACATCATATTATTTAAAAACTTGAATGTCAAACACGATTTTGAATATAACTTTATAGAATCAATCAATCAATATTTTGACCATTCAGAGTTAGAATTTGAACATTTAGTGACCCCGACATGATACTGTCGACTATATGTTAAATTATCGAGTTTACACCTAGATGTCTTCTTTTTAAGCTCCATAATGAAATTCTCAGTTGACTGTTCAACCTCCTTGCCTGTAGCTAAAAAATTTACATCTTTCGTATGAAGTGCTTTCTTTGCCTTGAAAATGTTCGTCGAATTTTTTGAGTAACACTTGAAATCTGTCTTTTTCGTGTTATGGAAATTTTAAAGTGGAATATATTCTGAATGCTTCTTCCCCAATTTAAAGAAGTAACTGTGCACATTGAAATTTCTCATCCTTTTTATTTACTTTGGACGTAATGACAGAGACTTTATTCCTCTATTGTCACTCTTTTTAATTCAGTAATTTGTTCTCGTTATTTGCAATTAATAATTATAAGGTAATTTCACTTCGCGTCTACTGATTGCGCCATGTTCTCTTGTTATAATTTCTAGCTAATTATCATCTAGAAGTTTGGAGTTCGGATCAATCATTTGTTATAAATCATTACACGAAGTGCATACATGTCGTCAAGTCAAAGTCTTGATTGTCACTGTTGACATGTCGATATCTAAAGAATAGTTTACACAAACATTACACATGAGCCCCAACGTTAGTATCTAACGCTGGAAAAGCAGAATCTAAACAGAGCTCCAGAATTCACACAGTGTGATCAGGATCAAGACATTTATCTATATTCCCAGAAACAAAGAAATTAACACTTTAGAACGAGAAGAAGACACGGGAATTAGGAATTAATCTGCAACAAATTCAACTAGAAGCACTATAGATCAAGAATTCGATGCGACTTTTGGAAATCGAAGAAGATCTACAGAACGCGGAGCTTGATTCGCAAAATTCCTCCAGCAATGCATCGTCAAGAATCGCAAATTGAACCGAGAAAGATAACAGAAGAGAGAATCCAGTTCATTTGTGGGTGAACAATATACCAGAAATTTTTGACAGTATTCCAGATGAGACACTAGAGCCTATTCAAACTGAAAGTGTCATTCTCTGATATTCTGATATTATGTAATACTTTTTGAAAACTTGAATGTCAAACGCTATTTTGAATATAATTTTATAAAAAAATAAACGGTTTTAAAGATTAAAACTAACTTTTCCGCATCTGTTGCCCTGAAAAATATTATATCATGAAATTGTTACTTGTATACACTTCGAGGGATGTATCGCTAACAAACCGAAATTTCTCCAAAAATAACCAAAAATTTAGTATATCTAGTTTTATAGGACCCGCTGTACTCGCTCTAGTCAACTGAAAATCAATAGGGTACATTTGTGAGACACCTTGAACTATACTTATTCATAAAGTTGATCAATCGTATACTCTCTGGAGGCTGTATCGTGCTAAGAAACTGAAAATTCTCCTAAAATGACAAAAAATTGGTATTTCAAGTAGCACACCACCCGTTGTACTGGCTTCAGTGAACTCAATATCGATAGGGTTCATCTTTAAGACGCTCTGAATCATATTCAATCATAAAATTCATCACTTGTTTATACTCCGGAGGCTGTATCGTACTAACAAACTGAAACTTCTCCAAAAATGACAAAAATATCGTATTTAATGTACTGTAGCACCGGTTGTATTGGCTCTGGTGAGCTGAAAATCAATAGGGTTCATCACTGAGATGCCCTGAATAATATTCAATAATAAAATTGGTGACTTGTTGAACTCCGGAGGCTGTATCGTGCTATCAAACTGAAATTTCTCGAAAAACGACAAAATGTCGTACTTCAAGTACCATAGCACCCGTTGTACTGCCTCTGGTGAGCTGAAAATCAATAGGGTTCATCTGTGAAAAGTCCTTAACAATATTCCATCATAAAATTGGTGACTTATTGCACTGCGGAGGCTGTATCGTGCTAACAAGACTTGCAAGGAAAAGTGGCCGACGACAACGACAACGACGACGATATACACACAGGATTTTTTTTCTAAAAACCGTTTTTTCGTGTTGTTGTTAATATATAACGCAAAAATAACTCAAAAAAAAATTTCAAAATTCCAACTTTTTTGTGGGTAAACCAATACTTTTCTCGCATATTAGATAGGTTGGCGGAAAAGTAATATTGTGTAATCAATATTTTGACAGTACAGAGTTAGAATTTGAACATTTAGTGGCCCCGACATGATACACAATATGAATAACGAAACACTTAGATGAATCGGTGCTGGATTCAACAAACGATCATCGGCAATAATAAATAATACCTAATAATAGGAAATAAGACATGGACACCAGGACCTGACGGAAGTTGTAGAATCCGTGCATTCACTTCGAAAACCATCCGTACACAATTAAATAGGTGAGAATACAACAATAGTAGTAGTTCTGTTGTTATATTTTCTATGTAATAATAATTATCTAATAATTTACAGTCAGTTCAATCATTTATTATAAATCATTACACGAAGGACATTCATGTTGTCAAGTCGAAGTCTAGATTGTGACTGCTGACATGTCGATCTCCAAAGAATAGTTTACACAAACATTACACATGAGGGTTGTCTACCCCAACATACCCTTTTGTTACAATATTTTAAAAATTTTATTTGTCTGGTTTTTTAATAACTCTTCCTTTTGATGAAACCTCTAAATTGTGTCTAACGGGTCTTCTAGTAAATCTTCGTAATTTCAACTGTCTCGGCCCTTACTTGGTGGAATCTACTCATATTAGTGTTTTAAATGAAACTCACGGTTTCTTGTTAATTCCACAATATAATAAAAATTGTTGAAAATTCTAAGATATTGACAATTGTTTCGATAAATCAATATCATCGTCAGAACGACAGAAGTTACATTTCATTTGATGCCTACCTGATGTTCAGTAGTTATTTTTGGCTAGACCAAGAAGTGACCTAACTTGTGATTGACTTAATATATGTTAATAGAAAAAAAAGAAGATGTGATATTACAAATATTGGAGCTTAGATATTATTAGCCCTATGGTGATTTTCTGGATATCATTTTTCCAATTAAGATCAGTATAACTGCGCAATGATATAGAAAACCAGGAAAATTATATCTGCTGATCTTTACAATTATCACTTAAGAAGACAGTTTATTAGTGGAGAACTCCCTATATTTAACTGATCATTGACAACTTCATATTAAGGGTTTCTTAAATGTCTTCTTATTTCGAACTCTTCGAAGAAATTCAGTTCTTGTTTCTTTTCACAAATATGCAGCACTTCTAGTTTTGTGTTAGGTGTCAATGAATGATTGGTGTCAAGTAAATGTTTTGCGTAGTGGGATTTATCTGGTTATTTTAATCTGTATGCTCGGTGTTCACTGTATCGGATTTCAAAATTCCTAAGGGTCTGACCCAAATAGACAGCATTACTTTCTGGACATTTGAGTTTATATATACCTGACTTCTTTAATTGTGGTATTTTTGTTTTTACATTTAACAATTTTGTACTAACGTTACTTTCTGTTTTAAAAGAAATTGTTGTATTCGTTGCTGAACATATTATCTTTGAAATATTATTAGAAATATTTCCTGCATATGTGATGGTTCTATAAGTTTTTATTTCATCAGTTTGTTCACGAAATATTAGTTGTAATGCCACTTTTTCCTCTTTTTTATTAATTAGCTTATTTATCATATCTAATGGAAAACCGTTGGATGTTGCTATTTGTCTTATTGTATTAATCTCTCTATCAAAATTACATTTGTTCATAGGAACTGAAAAAGCTCTATGTATCATTGAATTATATGCCGCTAGTTTATGGGACATGGGGTGATTGGAATTAAATGGAATTGTCACATCAGTCTGTGTTGGTTTTTGGTAAATTGAATAATCAAGTACATTATTACCTCTTTGAATTTTTGATTTAAAAAAATTGATTGAGCTATTTTCTTCAATTTCTTATGTAAATTTAATTTTGGGGTGTAAATTATTGATGTGGTTGAAAAATACATCTAATTGTCGTTCACTACCCATAAAACAAACTAATATGTCATCTACATATCTATACCGAAATAAAACATTTTTCGAAATATTACTTAAGATCTTTTTTTCTAAATTGTCCATAAAAATGTTTGCCAAAATAGGTGATATAGGGCTTCCCATTGGTAAACCTTCATTTTGAATATATATCTTATTGTCAAAAGTGAAATAATTCTGAGGAATGCATACATCAAATAAATTAAGTATATCTGATATTATTTCTGGATTAATATCTTTATCTTCTAGTAATTTTCTAACAAGTATTAGACATTCTTTAGGAGGAATTTTAGTGAACATATTATCAACACCAACGAAATGAGTTGATTGCTTTCAACTTTTTGATTAGTTCAATTGAATTTCTAATTGAGTACTGAGATTCATATCCGTAACTATTAAGTATATTGTTGAGCGTCTTTGCCAATATATTATTATGAGCATTAACATAAGAAACTACACGTCTAATTGGTTTCGTTATTTTGTGTAACTTAACGGTTCCATATAATTGTGGACAATTATGTATGATAGACCTTTTCTCGTAATCATTTAAAACATAATTTGAATTATTAACAATATCCCTTACATTATAAGAAAACTTTTTTGTTGGGTCTGCTTTAAGCACTTTTACATCACTAGATTCTATAAAGATATATATTTTGGAATTGTGCTTTTCAGTTGTCAAGATGACAGTTATGTTCCCTTTATCAGGTTTTGTAACTGTTAGGTTATCATCTTCTACTTTCTTTTTGATTGCACTTAAAACTGTAATGTCATTTTTTGTTTGACGTTTAACTTTTGAAGGTTCAATATTTTTGATTAAATTGGCAATTTTTAATTTCTCATAAAGAAAATTATTTGAATTAGATTTTGAAGCTATTTCTGACTCTGTAGCTATAATTTGTTTAATATTATTCGTGAATTTTGGTGGTATGCTGTCATATAAAACTTTTTTTGAAATAGTAATTTATGCAACAAGTGCATAAAGTGGTACTTTTTTTAACGAATGGAAAAAGTTGACCGGCAATTCCATGAGTGAAAAAAAGACACTTTATGCACATGTTGCATACATTATTTTTTCTACAGCCCTAAATAAAAAATAGAATGCAAATAGAAATTTGGGATATTTTAATTAAGCTCCTTTGGTAAATTACAATTATATGAATTCCAAGTTCGTCCTCGATGCCCAGCCAAGCACCTTAGAAGTCCATCCTCGATACCCAGCCAAGTTTCATTGTGTTATGTTATGAAAAGCGTGAAATAAAGTTAACGTTATGACACTTTTTTTAACGCTTTATTACTTTTTTTCACTCTAACCATAAACAACCACTTTAAGCGCTACAAACCGATGAAATACAAGGTACTTTAAAGGTAGGGCGTAGAAAAATTCTATTTCACTATCTGTGAAATTTGTGTCTGAAAGGTTTTCGTGGTGCAAAGTGTGTTGGTATGTAGGTACTTACAGTTTCATGATGTTTTGAGTATTGAATTTTATGTTGTGTGTGTTCAAGATTCTGTAGCTTTTTTCTTGTTTCTCAAATTTCTTATGCTTCATCGTGCTGACACTTTCTCTAATTTTGTCATCCAAACAGTCAAATTCTACTGGATATAATTGGAATGTGAGTTCTGAATGTACAAATTTTATGTAGTTGTCTAAGGAGTTTCTAACTTTGAACCATTTCTTACAATCTCCTTTTATCCAAACTCGTTGAGCACATTTTATAGCTTTTTGTGCTTTTGGTGTTTTAGTGTGAATATAAAGTGTCCCACTCCCTAGACAAATACATAAAAGTTGTACATTCAGAACTCACATTCCAATTACATCCAGTAAAATTTGACTGTTTGGATGACAAAATTAGAGAAAGTGTCAGCACGATGAAGCATGAGAAATTCAAGAAACAAGCAAAAAAGCTACAGAATCTTGAACACACACAACATAAAATTCAATACTCAAAACATCATGAAACTGTAAGTACCTACATACCAACACACTTTGCACCACGATTTGAAAACCTTTCAGATACAAATTTTACAGATAGTGAAATAGGAATTTTAAATAAAGGTTTAAAGTACAGCATACCACTAAATTTTACGAATAATATTAAACAAATTGTAGCTACAGAGTCAGAAATAGCTTTAGAATCTAATTCAAATAATTTTCTTTATGAGAAATTAAAAATTGCCAATTTAATCAAAAATATTGAACCTTCAAAAGTTAAACGTCAAACAAAATATGACATTACAGTTTCAAATGCAAACAAAAAGGAAGTAGAAGATAATAACCTAACAGTTACAAAATCTGATAAAGGGGAAAAGAACTGTCATCTTGACAACTGAAAATTACAATTCCAAAATATATAACTTTATAGAATCTAGCGATGTGAAAGTTCTTAAAGCAGACCAAACAAAAAAGTTTTCTAATAATGTAAGAGATTTTGGAAATAATTCAAATTATCTTTTAAGTGATTACGAAAAAAGGTCTATCATACATAAAATCCTCATTGTCCACAATTATATGGAACCGTTGAATCACATAAAATAACGAAACCAATTAGACCTGTAGATTCTTATGTTAATGCTCCTAATAATATATTGGCGAAGAGGCTCAACAATATACTTGATAGTTACGTATATGAATCTCAGTACTCAATACGAAGTTCAATAGAACTAATCAAAAAGTTGAGAGCAATCAACTTGCAAGATAACTATAAACTCATTTAGTTCGATGTTAATAATATGTTCACTAAAATTCCTCCTGAAGAATGTCTTGTAAGAAAATTACTAGAAGATAAAAATAATAATCCAGGAATAATATCAGATATACTTAATTTATTTGATGTATGCATTAATCAGAATTATTTCACTTTTGACAATAAGATACAAATTCAAAATGAAGGTTTACCAATGGGAAGCCCTATATCACCTATTTTGTCAAACATTTTTATGGACAATTCAGAAAGAAATATCTTTGAAAGTAATATTTCGAAAAATGTATTATTTTGGTATAGATATGTAGATGACATATTAGCTTGTTTTATGGGTAGTGAACGACAATTAGATGTATTTTTCAACCATATCATCAATGATATACACCCAAAAATTGAATTTACATTAGAAATTGAAGAAAATAGCTCAATCAATTTTCTTGATTCAAAAATTCAAAGAGTTAATAATGTATTTGATTATTCAATTTACCGAAAACCAACACAGACTGATGTGACAATTCCATTTAAATTGAGTGAATGTAAACGACGAGTGCTCAGTGTGTATATATTTATTAATATGCAGCTAAGTGCTTTCGACCATTAGGCCATTATCAAAGCTGTCGTCATGAAAAAGGTCCAAAGCAGCTGTCAGCAACATCCAGTTAATAAAATCAAACAATGTACAATGTTAAGTCATATGATGATGTCATTAAAATAAAACAACAAAACAGTGACTAAACTTTGTACATTGTTTGATTTCATTAACTGGATGTTTTTGACAACTGTTTTGAATCTTTTTTTTGACAAAAGCTTTGATAATGGCCTAACGGCCGAAAGCGCTTAGCTGCATATTAATAAACATATACACACTGAGTACGCGTCGTTTACATTCACTCAATTTAGTATGTACACCATACCCACAGAAATTTCTAATTCCATTAATTTCCAATCAACCCATGTCCCATAAACTAGCGGCATATAATTCAATGATACATAGAGCTTTTTCAGTTCCTATGAACAAATGTAATTTTGATAGAGAGATTAATACAATTAGACAAATAGCAACATCCAACGGTTATCCATTAGATATGATAAATAAGCTAATTAATAAAAAAGAGGAAAAAGTGGCATTACAACTAATATTTCCGAAACAAACTGATGGAATAAAAACTTATAAAACCATTACATATGCAGGAAATATTTCTAATAGTATTTCAAAGATAATATCTTCAGCAACGAATACAACAATTTCTTTTAAAACAGAAAGTAACGTTAGTACAAAACTGTTAAATGTAAAAACAAAAATACCACAATTAAAGAAGTCAGGTATATATAAACTCAAAGTCCAGAATGTGATGCTGTCTATTTGGGTCAGACTCTTAGGAATTTTGAAATCCGATACAGTGAACACTCACGAGCATACAGATTAAAACAACCAGATAAATCCCACTACGCAAAACATCTACTTGACACCAATCATTCATTGACACCTAACACAAAACTAGAAGTGCTGCATATTTGTGAAAAGAAACAAGAACTGGATTTCCTTGAAGAATTGGAAATTAGAAGAAATTTAAGAAACCCACAATATGATGTTGTCAATGAACAGTTAAATCTAGGGAGTTTTCCACTAATAAACTGTCTTCTTAAGTGATAATTGTAAAGATCAGCAGATAGAGTTTACCTGGTTTTCTATACCATTGCACAGTTATACTGATCTTGATTGGAAAAATGATATCCAGGATATCACCATAGGGCTAATAATATTTAAGCTTCAATACTTGTAATATCATATCTTCTTCTTTCTTCTATTAACATATATTAAGTCAATCACAAGTTAGATTACTACTTGGTCTAGCCAAAAATAACTACTAAACATCAGGTAGGCATCAAATGAAATGTAACTTCTGTCATTCTGATGATGATATTGATTTATCGAAACAATTGTCAATTTTTTAGAATTTTCAACAATTTTTATTATATTGTGGATTTAACTAGAAACCGTGAGTTTCATTTAAAACACTAATACTTCGTAATTTTTACTATTATTACTGTCTGAATCTGGATTTTAATTTTCCATCTTAGTACTATTTTCTACATCACCCTTACTACTAACATGATTACTTATTGAATTAATAATACTACTTTCTAATCCATCATTTTCATTACTAACTCATCCAGTACTCTCTATTTCTATATAACACTTTTTCCTTACTTCCTCTTCCCTCCTTTCCGAAGTATTGATATTATTTGAAATTTCATAGTTACTATTTACAGTACAAGGTTTAATAAATTTACTATTTCTATACAATTTTGTCCCGTTATTTATTTGCAACCTGTATGTTCTATACTTGAAGATGCCCGTAGATCATAGGGTTTTTCATTTATTTTTCAACAATTCGGATGAAATCGTCTGTTGTAGATAGTTAAATGAGCTTTTAAACCTTTTGTTAGGCTTTATTGTACAAAAAGAATAACAGACAAATAATTGACCACTAACTTGTCAAAATGAAGTTAAACAAACAAGTGTAGTGAGTGAACTTAAATAAATAACTCTATGACATTCACCTCACCTACGTAACATAATCGTTCAAATGCAAAGGAGGGTGTTTTTGATGGAATATGAACGTCAGTGTTTCCAAATTCCGCATATTGAGAAGGAGTTGAAGGGTTTGTTTCTAATGAAAGTACATTTTCGGAGGATAATTCTTATAAAGGTTCTTCCATTAAAGTTCCAATAGGTGCCAGATAACGTGTGAAAACAGTTATTTCTCTACCATCAGACAGCTTAACATGTGAATATTCAGGATTTCCTTCCAACAACTCCACTTCTTCAACCAAAAGCTCGTACTTGGAATGACGCACTGGTCGCTTCATCAAGACTGTTTCCCAATTTATCAACCATGAAGGTATAGTAATTCCACTTTTTGATCTTCTGGGGAAACTGAACACTCTCCCATGAGGTGTTGCGTTGATTGACCTACATAACAAAGAAGGAATAGATTATAAGGCTTCCTGATATACTTGTTCTCATTTATCAATTTCAAGTTGATGAGTTCTCAAGGTTAATTCAATTGTCTTCCAGATAATTCCAACGTTACGTTCGCATTGTCCATTACCTTGGGAAGGGAAGATTCTTACTTCTTACACAGTGATACAATCTTGTTTCTCCAGGGTGATATAAGGCTTCATGTAAAGAACGTAGTTGCTCTAAATTTTTTATAGTAGATAAACAGATTCGTGATAATGTATCAGCTGAGAAATTATATTTGCCAGGTCTATAAATAATTTCATAGTTATAACTCAAAAGTTCTAATTTCCAGCGCATTATTTTCTCATTTTTTATTTTTCCGAAGTATTTTCTGTTATAAAAGAAACTGGCCGTTGATCTGTTATGAGTTGAAAATAAAGGTCTATGAAGTTTTTACCTCAAAGCTTCTACACTAGCATATGCTTCCTTTTCAATCGAAGAGTGATGTTGTTCTGATTTATATAGTGTTCTTGAAAAGAAGGCTACTGGCCGATTATTTTCAGATAAAGTAGCTCCATTCGCAAAATCCGAGGCGTCGGTTTCTACAGTAGAGGTAGCTTGGTCATCAACTGATGAAAGAACATCATTTTGAATATCTAGTTTCAATTCTTCGAAAGCCTTTATTGCTTGAGAATTCAAAGAAATTGCACTCCTAGTAAGTTGACCTAAATTGCTTGCAAATCCAGGAATAAATTGAGCATAATGAGAAAACATACCAAGTGCTCTTCCTAGGGAAGATGCATCATTAGGAACAATCAAATTACGGATAGGCTGGAGACGTTCAGTGTCAGGGCGAATGCATTTATAAAAGATGGATTTCTTCCATTTAGAAATTGCTCTTATCCATGTTCAACGTCAGATTATACTTAGAAACAACTTCCATAAATTGTTTTAAATTTTCATAGTATTCGTCTTCATTATGGCCAAAAATTGTAATATCATCCAAATATACTTCTACACCTTTGATACCTTCAATTGAAATAATTCCAGTGAATGCTCAATTAAAAGCTTGGACTCCATTTCAAACACCAAATGGAATACGTTTAAACTGATAAAGCTTTCCACATGCTTCGAATGCTGTATAAGGCTTGTCTTCTTCGACTATGGGTATTTGATAGAAATCACGTTTGAGATCAACAGAACTGTACACTTGGTTTGAAGCAACTCTATTTACAATACTGTCTATTCTAGGTAAAGCGAATGCCTCGAAATCAGTGTATCATTTATCGTCTGGGAGTAGTCAACTACCTTTCTACCATTATTTCTGAAGATACTACTAAAACCTGAGATCGCCATGGCGAAATATTCTCTTTAATTATATTATTTTTCAATAAGTTGTGAATTTCAAGCTCAATAAACTTCAAATCTGATTCAGTATATTTTCGAGATTTAGTGCAAATTGGCTTATATTCAGATGAGAGATTTGTGAAAACTCGAACAGGTTCGATATTAGCTGTTGCCACACTAAAAATATTAAGAGGTTCCTGTTCACCACCAAATTAAACTTCCACGTACGAGTGTCTTCTAAGGATATCATGACTTACAATTAAGTCCGAACAGAGATTTGGAAGAATACTAACAGTAATCTCTTCATATTTATGTCCTTGTAGACAAAGTTCTATTTTACACTGACCTATTGTTGAGGAATGAAATGATGTAGAAGCCATGGACACCTTCTCTGGTTTACTTGGAGTTACAGAAATCTTGAGCTTATGAATCATATTTTCTTTAATAAAACTTGGTGAACTGCCTGTATCTACTAGACCGTAAGCAATCGTACCATTTATAGTAACAGGGATAACAGCTTGTCTCAAACAAGGAGGTGTAGAAGCAATATAGTTAGAAAAATGAACCGATTTACCAGTAGCTTTCATACAAACTTTTTGCCAATGACCTTTGGTACCACAAGCTTTGCAAACTGTATTCTTCGCAGGACACTCTGCTCGTAAATGCTTTCGAATGCCACAAAAGTACCACTTTGTATTGATATCAGCCATAGTTTCTTGCTCTGTACATATGAAAGATATTTCATCATTTTTGTTTATAGCTGAAGTAGGGTGGCTCTGGACAACAGCATTTACTGCCGATGATGATAAATATTGCCGTGATTGATAATATGCGAGTTCCAGAGATCAAGCTTGTCTAAATACTTCATATAAAGTTGAGTATGATTTTGTAGCAATCTTTGCCTAATGAGTAATGATTGTAATCCAACTATAAACGCATCTCTAATACTTTCATCCCTGTTGATGTCTGCAGTAACAGCTTTGGAGTTCTGTCAATAATCTCTTCAGATTCCTGATTTCGAGTCATGTGCTTATGCCGAGCAAATATTTCATTCACTGGTTTTATATAGATATTTTTCAAAATTCTAACTGTATTATTGTAAGTATCGCATTCACTTATGTATTTATAAACGGAAGGAGATATAAAATTTGTGAGAACCTTGAGCTTGTCCATCTCATCTATTTGAGCTGCAAAAATAAAATTTTGAAATGTCTTACCTAACCAGTGAATCCACTGTAGAGATGCATCCTTTTCATTAGGGTTCAAATGGAATCCTTCAGGTCGTAATGCACGTTCCATGTTTGATTCTTATACAATCTCTTCTTGTACAATAAATTGTTGTAGATAGTAAAATAACCTTTTAAACCTTTCATTAGACGTTATTGTACCGAAAGAATCACAGACGAATAATTGACAACTAACTTGTCAAAATGAATTTAAACGAACAAGTGTTGTGAGTGGACTTAAAAATAAATAACTCTATGACTTCGTCACTTTCTATTCGTTTACACTGTTCGATTTTTAATTTGATTTGGTCCGTCCGATTTTGCATGTGACAAATCATTCGAGTTTTGCGAAATAGAACCCTCTCGATTTCGGTTATATTACTTTTCCGCCCAACTTTCTATATGCGAGAAAAATATTGGTTTACCCCAAAAAAAGTTGGAATTTAGAAATTTTTTTTGAGTTATTTTTACGTTTTCCATCATCAACAACACGAAAAAACGGTTTTTAGAAAAAGTCCTGTGTGTATGTCGTCGTCGTTGTCGTCGTCGTCGTCGTCGTCGTCGTCGTCGTCGTCGTCGTCGTCGTCGTCGTCGTCGTCGTCGTCGTCGTCGTCGTCGTCGTCGTCGTCGTCGTCGTCGTCGTTGTCGTCGTCGTCGTCGTCGTCGTTGTCGTCGGCCACTATTCCTTACATGACTTGTTATCACGATAAAGCCTCCAGAGTGCAATAAGTCAGCAATTTTATGATTGAATATTGTTAAGAACATGTCACAGATGAACTCTGTTGATTTTAAGTTCACCAGAGCCAGTACAACGGGTGCTATGATACTTGAAGTGATACATTTTGTCATTTTTTGAGAAAATTCAGTTTGTTAGTACGATACAGCCTCCGGAGTTCAACAAGTCACCAATTTTATGATTGAATATTATTGAGGACATCTCACTGATGAACCCTATTGATTTTCAGCTCATCAGAGCAATACAATAGGTGCTACAGTACTTTAACTACGATATTTTGTCATTTTTGGAGAAGTTTCAGATTCTTATCACGATACAGCCTCCGGAGTATAAACAAGTGACCAATTTTATGAGTGGATATTATTCAAAGTGTCTCAAAGATGAACAAAGTTGATATTCAGCTCACTAAAGCCAGTACAACGGGTGCTATGGTACTTGAAGTACCAAATTTTTGTGTTTTTTGGAGTATTTTCAGTTTGTTAGCACGATGCAGCCTACAGAAAGTATACGAGTGATTAATTTTATGATTGCATATTGTTCAAAGTGTCTCACAGATGTACCCTATTGATTTTCAGTTGACTTAAGCGAGTACAGATATACTAAATTCTTGGTTATTTTTGGAAAAATTTCGGTTTGTTAGCACGATACATCCCCCGAAGTGTATACAAGTAACAATTTAATGATAGAAAATTGTTCAGGGCCACAGATGTGAAAAAATTAGTTTTATTCTTTAAAACCGTTTATCTGTCATATGATTGTAGCGATTAATCATGCGCATTGCGCATTATTTGTTGATGTTTACATACATATAGAATACGGGCAAATAAAGAGAGAATTTAAAATGTTGGTTAGTTTGTAGATATCTGTGGTGAAAGAAGATAACTGAAAAGTTTGATTTAGTTTGGTTAGTTTGTGTTTGTGTTTGTGCTTGCAATTGAAGGGTCCAGTAGAAAAACGATGAGGTACCATTTTGGCAAAAGTTGAGAAAACCTAAATTTAAAATTTCTTGAATACTGATGGAATAGTTTCCATTTAAATAATTGATTTATTAAGATTGTAATAATATTCACAGTTCTTTCTAAGTAGTTTTAGTGATTAAAAAGAATAAACGCTCATTTTGAACCCGGGAATGAATGAATATCATGTAGGTATCATGTAGGCCCATCATAAGAGTTACGAAGCTGCTCTCTAGGTGGGGCGTTTTTTCCTTTATTTTTGCCTCTTTACTGTCACCCACACGTTATGCTGATAATATGCTCCATAAAAGGTACTGCGGTGGTGGATATACTGTGGTGCATCAGACGTTATCTTCACAACTCGAATCATTTTTTTGGGCACAGGACATTCCGGTTTGTACATTGGTATTAAGGAATTGTTAGAATCCTATGAATCCTAACCAGTAGCATTGTGTTGCAGGAAAATAGCGACATATTTGAGAAAATTCTAGAGTCTACACCATACGCTCAACATTCCATAAAATTGTTGGATGATACACCTATTTTACTCCCTCCATATAAGCTCTCGGAATATAAGAAAGAACTACTTCGAAAGGTAATCGATAAATTGCTGTACATGAATATTATCGAAGAGTGCGACTCTTCGAATGCAGCGCCAGTGGTATTGGTTCCCAAAAAGGATGGTGTGGCAAGGCTTATCGTAGACTATCGTAAACTTAATTTGATTACCCGCAAGGATAAACATCCTCTGCCTCGGATTGATGATATAATCCACAGTACGAAACAACTCGAGTATATAACTACGCTAGATTTAAAAGCTGGCTATCATCAAATTCCTGTAAAATTTTCTGATAGAGATAAAACTGCCTTCATTTGTCCATATGTTACTTTTAGGTACACTTAAATGCCATTCGGTCTCTGCAATGCTCCAGCGACTTCCCAACGTCTCATTGACCGCTTCCGGTCTGGCCTTCAAGACGTTAATATCCTGGCATATTTGGATGAGCTGATGGTCCTTTCATCGTCTTTTAGTAATCACTTAAAAGACCTAAAAACAGTATTCAATCGTCTTCGCCATTTCAAACCTCACCTAAATCGAAATAAATGATTTTTTCATGTGATTCTGTCCTGTATTTAGTGTGACGTGCTTTTTTTCTCTTATAAGACTCACGGACGTCACTATGACACCCACGGCTTCGGTAATTCCTAGATTTCCTCGGGCGCCAGATTTTTTGGGGTGGTTTACTCCACCGAACTCTCGAAAATACGGCGTCGAGAGTTACCAGGGTAGCCACAGATGGAGGTTCAGTAATTCCAGGGGTCTGTTGTTATGGACCTTTCCGGATACGTAGTGTGCAAACAGGCTTTAATTGCTTACCACTATCAAACAAATGAAACTACTCGCTACTGGAGAAATTATTAATTTTAATTCCACAAATAAAATTGAATTTTACATAAATGAGAGATTTCAAAAATATCAAAATAAACTACTCGCTACTGGAGAAATTATTAATTTTAATTCCACAAATAAAATCGAAATTTACATAAATGAGAAACTGCAAAGATATCAAAATAAACTACTCGCTGCTGGAGAAATTATTAATTTTTATTCCACAAATAGAATTGAATTTTACATAAATGAGAAATTACAAAAATATCAAAATAAACTACTCGCTACTGGAGAAATTATTAATTTTAATTCCACAAATAAAATTGAATTTTACATAAATGAGAGATTGCAAAAATATCAAAATCTACTACTGAAGATCTACGTTACTAATCAAACCAAAAGCGGACTGACACCAAGCAATAAATATTCTAGCTATTTTACAACGGTGGCGGAAAATAACGTGCAGAATTCTACTAGTACATAGCAGGTGAAAACAATTCAAAGTTCCTAGTGATAATATGTCAAAATGCACAGAGAAAGCGTTATGGTTGCACTAACAGAGCGTACTATATCAGTTCTTAGTATTTGTGTACCTTTTAAATAAAGCGGAAGAAAATAATCAATTAACTAGTCTCGGCGGCTAGGTTAATCTCAATAGCCACCGGAATTTCTTAGCGATTTCACTAGATTCAACTAAACTAGGTTTTACTGATCAATACAATGGCCTATCGTACAAGATCAAATTCTCAGATAATGAAAACTACTAGCAGAATGCGAACTCTCTTGGGTACCCCTGCTCAGCAGCAGATACTTCTGAGATTATTTCGTATCCCTTGAATTAAATCTGCCTTAGAGGCCTCTCGAATTGATCCCTGCTCAGCAGCGAATCCAGACGAGATTTTTCTAAACAGGTGCAAACGAACCAAATTTTCTTAACAGTACGACGGCCTATTCAGCGGGATTAAATACGCCGATAAACTAGACTTTATATGTGGTATCTAACATTTTACTAACAAACAACAGCCTATTGTACGAAATCAGATTCTCAGGTAATGAAAACTACCAGCAGGATGCGAAAACCTCTCTTGGGTATCCCTGCTCAGCAGCGAATACTTCTGAGATTATTTCGTATCTCTTAAATTAAATCTGCCTTAGAGGCCTCCCGAATTGATCCCTGCTCAGCAGCGAATCCAGACGAGATTTTTCTAAGCAAATGCAAAAGAAACTAAATTTTAACAGTACAACGGCTTGTTGGACGGGATTAAATATTCAGATAAAAGTGACTCTATATGTTTTACTAACAAACAACAGCCTATTGTACGAAATCAAATTCTCAGATAATGACAACTACCAGCAGAATGCGAAAACCTCTCTTGGGTATCCCTGCTCAGCAGCGAATACTTCTGAGATTATTTCGTATCTCTTAAATTAAATCTGCCGTAGAGGCCTCCCGAATTGATCCCTGCTCAGCAGCGAATCCAAACGAGATTTTTCTAAGCAAATGCAAAAGAAACTAAATTTTAACAGTACAACGGCTTGTTGGACGGGATCAAATATTCAGATAAAAGTGACTCTATATGTTTTACTAACAAACAACAGCCTATTGTGCGAAATCAAATTCTCAGATAATGACAACTACCAGCAGAATGCGAAAACCTCTCTGGGGTATCCCTGCTCAGCAGCGAATACTTCGGAGATTATTTCGTATCTCTTAAATTAAATTTGCCTTAGAGGCCTCCCGAATTGATCCCTGCTCAGCAGCGAATCCAGACGAGATTTTTCTAAGCAAATGCAAAAGAAACTAAATTTTAACAGTACAACGGCTTGTTGGACGGGATTAAATATTCAGATAAAAGTGACTCTATATGTTGTATCTAAAACTATATGTTCTAACTTCGGAATTGTACACAAATACTATGAATTCGAACGTTAAAATAAAAGCGGCTAAGCGTTGGATGATAATAGCTATTCACAGAAAAAACGAAAATTTATATCCACCTACCTGGTTCACAAAAACCAGCCACAGATTAGGCGTAAACACAAAGTAATTTTCAAGCAGGAAAAGAAAGAAAAAGCCTCGTTTACCGGTATGCTACGTCCTTTTATTAAATTCTCCTACCCCACTTACGAAGTCTCCTCCTTAAAATTTTGAAAATGCGCGCACATTAGCAGACTGGTTTAAGTGAACTCGACGAAAGGATATACCGGATGTCTCAGAAGCAGTACATTTATATAAAATAAATTCTCAGAGTTAAATTTCGAAAGAGAGGCGATTTATATATTAAATAAAATGAAATTTATACTGCATGGTTGCTGGAAATGAAAACATTAAAAAGTGACATCGTTACATCCCCCTCTTTCTTCGGTTGAAAAAAAATTGACAAATGAAAGTGAAGCTTGCATTTGTTTTATTTTTTTTTCCACTCATTCTTAAAACTAACCGTTACCACCTAAAATAAAAGATTATTCAACAACAATTAAAAACAGTATCGGATCTTGCGGCAGGGACATCTATCCAAATTCCTCACGGGGTTACTGGAGCCTAGAGCTCCTCGTACTTAGGCTGGGATACCGCCGGGAAGAACGTGTCCTCACTCTTTTCATGGTGGAGGCGTTCCGCAGGATTGTATATCGCGGATGGGCCCTAGTGGCGTAGTCCGGAATTTTCATGGCACAGTCACAGAGGTCACACTGAGTGCCAACATCTTGCCGGATTCGGGATATTTGCGGTGCTTGGATTTCTACTGAGCATTTTCCTGGCTCCAGTGTAGGTCTGGAAATTTCTCGGCTGGTACAGGTACAGTCTTTCGTCGGCCGTCCGGAACGACCGCAGCTGGGACACTTAAGAGTCTTCTTCATTAATGTGGTTCTGAGAGTCGGCTTTGTACAAGAACAGTCCCGGGACATCTTACCAAAACGTCCGCAACGGGAGTAGAACAATGTTGTACCTCGGCAAATTCCCGTACTTCTTTGCTTCGGTCCCTTTCTTGTTGGAGACGTGCGGCTCGGTCTCGTACCGGGTTCCGGGTAGGTAACGGGTCGCTCCCTCGAGGCGGGGCATCACATCTCGGTCTCATTATGAAAAGTAGTAATTACTAACATTACTTTGAAATCGGTTTCAAGTCTTTAATATGTATTCGGTTATAACGCTTGCCTTGTGCATCTTTTAAATCGTACACAACGGGAGATAAAACTTTAACCACTTTATACGGACCGGAATATTTCGGGGCAAGTTTTGCGGCCACGTGATCGGCGGCGGATGACTGGGTATGTTCTTTTTTCATTACTGAATCCCCTACTGTACATCTCCAGTCACGGCGGCGTAGATTGTAATATCGGCTTTGTGTCGTAAAGGCCCTAGACAGATTCAACCGGACTAAATCGAAACACTCTTGTAATTTGTTCAAGCGAAGTAGGTACTGTTCAGAGACTTCATTTTCGGTATTTCCAGCATCAGTGAGTGTTTCGGATTCTTCATCGGTATTTCCAGCGTCTTTGGTCGTTTCAGATTCTTCGGTCGTCTGATTTTGTTCCACTTCTTGGCGTAGTGTATTCGGGACGTCGAGATCTCTTCCGAAATTGAGAAAGGCGGGAGAAAAGCCGGTAGAGTCGTGCTTAGAATTATTAATGGCAAACTTCAGGTCGGATAGTCTCAGATCCCAGTCTCGGTGGTCTTGTTCGCAATATTGAGCTATCATGGTCTTTAAGGTACGGTTAGCTCTTTCGACGGGATCAGCTTGTGGTGTATACGGTGGGGTAAATCGATGGTATATTCCCAAGCCTCTCAACATTTCCCTAAAGAGCTTACTATCATATTGTGTCCCATTGTCTGATAATACGGTACGTGGACATCCAAACGTGGTCAGAACTTCTTCGTGAAAAGCGTTACTTATCGAGCTAGCGGTCGCTTTTCTGATCGGTTCACACTGTACCCATTTTGTGAAACTGTCCTGGAACATGACTATGTAGCAGTTCCCCTTTTTACTGCGCGGCAGCGGTCCAACGACATCGGTACTAACAGTTTCCCATGGACGTCGGTTTCGGGACGGTTGCATTTTCCCAGGTAACTGCTGTTGAGACGGTTTGTACTTTAAGCATTGCATACAGCCACGGACGTACCTGGTTATGTCCCTAAACATTCCTGGCCAGTAGTAAATCTTAGCAATCTTCGCTATTGTTTTTACAATCCCTAAGTGTCCGGCGGTAGGGGCATCGTGTAAAATACGGGATCTTTGTGACTTCGTCACACATAGCTTCCACGGGTCAGACAGTTCAGGCTCACTCAGATCATTCAGGTCCCAAAAATGTCGGTACAGTCGTCCTTCCTTGATGCAGTAATCCGGAAATTTACCTGGGTCTCTTAGAACTTCCTCTTTCTTGTTTCGGTACCAGGAACATTCCTCTGGAATATCGGCTATGCACACTTCCGCTGATTGCTCAGGAGTGTCCGGCAGCGGGTTCCTAGATAGGGCATCGGCCACTCGATTAATGGCACCTCGTCGGTATTGGATCTCGAAATCGTATTGTTGCAAAAAGATGCTCCAGCGGGCTAGACGGCCAGACGGACTAGATATAGAATGCAGCCATCTTAAGGATTGGTGGTCAGTTAACACCGTGAAATGATATCCCTCCAGATAGGGGCGCATCTTATCAATCCCCCATACTATGGCAAGACACTCTTTTTCGGTCACTGAATAGTTCTTTTCAGCAGGACTTAAGGTTCGGCTCGCGTAAGCTATCACATGTTCATTGCCATCTATCTGTTGTGTCAGGGCCACCCCTAAACCGTGTTCGGACGCATCGGTCTGCGGCGTGAACGGTAAACTGAAATCCGGGCAACTTAGTACAGGCGCTTCAGACAGACATATTTTGATTTTAGCGAAAGCACCCTCCTGCTCTTCAGTCCATTTCCAACGGTGCGCCTTACGGAGTAACTTGGTTAGCGGAGCTACTGTCTGAGAAAACGCGGGCACAAATCGGCGGTACCAGGAGGCTACTCCTAAAAATCTTCGTAGTTCTCGGACGTTTCTTGGCGCTGCAAACTTCAAAATACTTTCCACTTTTTCAGGATCGGTACGGATACCTTCGCCGGTAATAACATGGCCTAGATATTTCATCGACGGTAGGCAGAAATGACATTTTCCTGCATTGATTCTCAACTTGGCTTCTCGGAGACGGCGGAAAACCTCAGCTAGATTTTGCAGATGTTCTTCAAACGTTTCCCCTAATACGATAATGTCATCCAAATATGCAAATGCATTCGGATCCAATTCAGGACCGATAATTCGATCTACTAGGCGTTGAAATGTGGCGGGCGCTGAATGTAGACCAAACGGCATAACGGTGAAATGGAAAAGTCCACGTCCTGGTACCGTAAAGGCAGTGATGGGTTTGCTTGCTGGAGCTAATGGGACTTGCCAATATCCACTCTTCAGATATAAACTAGAGATATACTTTGCGCGTCGCAATTTATCCAGAATAGCATTTATGAATGGAAGAGGGTAGGCGTCCTTCTTTGTGACCTCATTGACTTTTCGAAAGTCAATACAGAAACGGTTTTCCCATCCTTCTTCTTAACGATAACCACCGGAGAACTCCACGGACTGTTTGAGGGTTCGATTACCCCTTCTTTCAACATCAGGTCCACCTCGGTGTTACAAATCTCTTGCATCTTTGAATTCTGCGGACGGTGTCGTTGCTTAATCGGGGTTGAGTGCAAGAGGCGAATCTCGTGATGGACTAGGTCTGTCGGTCCTTGAACTTTCTCGAACTTCGGTAACTCTATGTCTAGAAATTTTCTCAGCGTTTTCTCTTCTGTTACAGTCAAATCTCGGTCTTGTAACGGTGTTATAGTTTCTAGAGGACATTCTTCTCTAGCTAACTCCTTATTCTCGTCATATTCTTCTAAATCAGACCGGGATAAGCCGGTGAATGTCCTGAGTATGTGACATTCAGTAATCTTATCAGTCTTAACGTCTTCGCAGGTTTTTCCATCAGTGGATCCTAGAGGATATTCAGAACTAGATCTCCCTGTATCACCTGGGGGTTCTTCCCAGGCTAACGGGAAGATATCGGTTAATATCCTCTCAGTTTTTCCAGGAGGATGTTCAGTACTAGATCCCCTTTCATCACCTTGGTTTCCTTCCAAGGCTGCCTGGGAGATATCGGCCGACATCCCGTCAGTTTTCTCTGGAGGGTATTTCTTGTTATAACAGTCCATATCCTTATCAGTTTTCCCTAGAGGATATTCAGTACTAGATCTCCTATCACCTTGGTTTCCTTCCACGGCTGACTGGGAGATATCGGTCAATATCCTATCAGTTTTTTCATGAGGGTATTTCGTGTTGTAACAGTCAATATCCTTATCAGTTTTTCCTAGAGGATATTCGGTACTAGATCTCCTATCACCTTGGTTTCCTTCCAAGGCTGACTGGGAGATATCGGTCAATATCATATCAGTTTTTTCCAGAGGGTATTTCGTGTTATAACAGTCAATATCCTTATCAGTTTTTCCTAGAGGATATTCAGTACTAGATCTCCTATCACCTTGGTTTCCTTCCACGGCTGACTGGGAGATATCGGTCAATATCCTATCAATTTTTTCCAGAGGGCATTTCGTGTTGTAACAGTCAATATCCTTTACAGTCTTTACATCTTCAAAGATTTTACTAGCAGTGTCCAGTTCTAGAGGAGTTTTCGCATCAGATCCTCTTTCCTTCTTCGGAATATCTCCAGATGTCCTTCTAGTGGGGTCAATAACAGAAAAATTTGTTGCAGCAAGGCCAACAACAGGCAGATTCTCTCCAGCAGTTTCGGTAACCATACCATTTCTTCTAGTGGTATCAGCAACCATACAGTTTGTTCTAGTGGTATCAGCAATCATACAATTTGTTTTAGCGGTATCAGCAACAATCATTTCGCATGACAACCCAGGATTGTTCTCTCCTGGCGGTGGCATTACTACGTATATAATTCCTATGGGAGAGAACATTGTATCTGGCTCTTGACAGTTAACTAGCTTTCCGTCCTGGTAGATATTCCCTGTACCTAGTTCTAAGCAGAAATTATACTTCTTCAGTATATCAAGACCAAGAACCATATCAGCGACTAAACCTGGAAAATGTTCCAACGGTTCCTCCATGGTGACGTCATTTACCATAAGCTGCAGATCATAGATGTCTGTGATAGAAACCAAATTTCCATTAGCTAAACGTGCTCTTGTCAAATGACTGATCGTTCGCTTTCGTTGGGAAAATTGCTTCGCTACCGAATCACCCACGTACGATCTGATAGCTCCAGTGTCCATCAAGGCTTTAAACTTGAAGTGTTCCATTTGGACGTCAATTTGGGGTCGCGGATCTGACGGTTCGGAAGTCGGATGTTCTTGAGAGGCTAAAAGATTAGGAAACTGTGACGGCCTCCCTTCGGGACAGTTTCGGTCTAGTTTTCCTGCTTAGAGCATGAACAGTCTCTGGTAAGGACTCCTTCCTTACGGCAGCGGGAACAGAATATTTTAGGCTGGTTTCTACAGTTTGTTCGGACGTGGCCTGTCTCACCACAGCGCCAACACAGTGTACTAGAATTTCTCGGTATAGGTGTTCGACTAACTGGATCAACTGGACGAGAGCTACTGGTACTAGCTATGGGTTCTCGGGGCGGACTGGGGCTGCATTCGTATTCCGTGATGTATTTGCTGGTTGAAAACGTCCATTTGTCCCTCTTTGCCATCCACTGGTGCTAGGAATATTTTGGAGTTCCTTTCGCAGCAACTCGTATTCCTTTACCTCTTGGCAAAAAGAAGTAAAATCTTTAAAGTCATCTTTACGAATCTGCTGTCGGTATTCTGGTAGCAGGTTACGATATAACCAAGCCAACTGTTGTTCATCAGATAACTTCCCATGTCTACGCATCAAGGTTTGCAGATCAGTGATGTATGCCGACACTGCCTCGCTTCTCTTTTGCAGACGCTTGCTAATTTCCGCTTCTAGGTCCACCTCGTAATTAACAGGGTAGAAGAAAATGCGGAAAGCCTTTTCAAAATCATCCCAGTTTGTCCATCGGTGCCGGTTGTTGCGGAACCACAGTGCTGGTTCTCCAGACAGGAACTCGGGTAAGACCGGAAGCAAATTATCCTGTTTCACCTTCTTAGCAGTGCAGATTTCTTCAAGTCGTTCTAAAAAACTTGCCAGATCATCGCGATTTCCAAAAGATACTTTCCAATCGTGGACGTTCAGCGGAGGTGTAACTGGAAGAGTAGTAGTCATGGTTACTTCAGAACTCGGGTCTACAGCAACAGATTCCTTGAGAAAACTCACTAGTCGACTTCGTTGTTCTCTTACAGATCCAGACGAAGATAGTTGTCGCTTATTTAATTCGGCAGAGAGTTTTGCTTTCTTAAGGTTATATACCCAGCCTACAAGCGGTGTGTCTTTAGCTACCTGTTCGTATGTACGGTGTTCGTTATTAACAGAGGAATCACTATCCTCACTAGCTGTCATCAATTCAAAATCCTTAAACCGGTACGGACGGTATATCCGAACAAAACCAAAACCCAGAGAAAGTTGTGGTATTAGTCCACTCTGTACAGTAATCAAAATAAAACAAGTCCAGTTCGGTTGATCAACAATCGGGAATTTTAATCAACAACAATTCAATCTATGATTTCAAATTAAATAAAAACAATTAAAACCAATGAAGACCAAGCATATGCAACCTAGAAAATACTTTCCCGTAAGAAAAAAAAATATATATAAACAAGAATGCAAATATAAATTTGGAAAAGGTATTCTCTACGATATTTTCTAAAAAAAAACAAAGTCTAAGACCAGGTTCTTTTTCTCTTGATCTATACTAAAAAATTACCATTAAAACGAAATAACAGTTTTCACTTCAAAATATTATTGATAATAATTATCGTGGGACATTCGGTACCATAATTATTAAAATATTGGCATGTAAAATCTATCAAATTTATTTCAATAACACTAATTACTTTTTAGAATTCCATAAAGTTTGCACAAATAAATAAAAAGCAAATGTTATTGATTGTTATCTAGAACTGGCCCACAAAACAAAACTGGTCTTCTTCTCTGATAAAAAAAATTCAGCTGGCAATATTTATCGTAACTTCAAAATATAAACTTTCACGTCGTTATTCGCTTATAAAAATGAAAGAATTATTAATAGATACTTAATTTTTTAAATAAATCAATCACAGGTGGTTTTCGGACTGTTGACCAAAAATGTAATTCCAGATTTAAGTCGGTTTAAACAATCGTAGTATTTTTCAGGTTCAATTACTTCAGATTTGTACTTTTATATTCAAAATTTACTCAATTTCAAATACAGGGTTATCCCGGTATACAGAACAATATTCTTATTACAGCGGCAGTTTCACGGCTTTCCTTTCTTTTCCAAACAACGCTTATATATAAAACAAAACAGCGGTTTCTGCTGTGCCCTTTTGCACGCTTTCCTCTATTGCTTAAAAAAAACGATTATACCTTTACAACAAGGGTCCCTGCTCGGGCGCCATGTGTGACGTGCTTTTTTTCCCTTATAAGACTCACGGACGTCACTATGACACCCACGGCTTCGGTAATTCCTAGATTTCCTCGGGCACCAGATTTTTTGGGGTGGTTTACTCCACCGAACTCTCGAAAATACGGCGTCGAGAGTTACCAGGGTAGCCACAGATGGAGGTTCAGTAATTCCAGGGGTCTGTTGTTATGGACCTTTCCGGATACGTAGTGTGCAAACAGGCTTTAATTGCTTACCACTATCAAACAAATGAAACTACTCGCTACTGGAGAAATTATTAATTTTAATTCCACAAATAAAATTGAATTTTACATAAATGAGAGATTTCAAAAATATCAAAATAAACTACTCGCTACTGGAAAAATTATTAATTTTAATTCCACAAATAAAATCGAATTTTACAAAAATGAGAAACTGCAAAGATATCAAAATAAACTACTCGCTGCTGAAGAAATTACTAATTTTTATTCCACAAATAGAATTGAATTTTACATAAATGAGAAATTACAAAAATATCAAAATAAACTACTCGCTACTGGAGAAATTATTAATTTTAATTCCACAAATAAAATTGAATTTTACATAAATGAGAGATTGCAAAAATATCAAAATCTACTACTAAAGATCTACGTTACTAATCAAACCAAAAGCGGACTGACACCAAGCAATAAATATTCTAGCTATTTTACAACGGTGGCGGAAAATACCGTGCAGAATTCTACTAGTACATAGCAGGTGAGAACAATACAAAGTTCCTAGTGATAATATGTCAAAATGCACAGAGAAAGCGTTATGGTTGCACTAACAGAGCGTACTATATCGGTTCTTAGTATTTGTGTACCTTTTAAATAAAGCGGAAGAAAATAATCAATTAACTAGTCTCGGCGGCTAGGTTAATCTCAATAGCCACCGGAATTTCTTAGCGATTTCACTAGATTCAACTAAACTAGGTTTTACTGATCAATACAATGGCCTATCGTACAAGATCAAATTCTCAGATAATGAAAACTACTAGCAGAATGCGAAAACCTCTCTTGGGTACCCCTGCTCAGCAGCAGATACTTCTGAGATTATTTCGTATCCCTTGAATTAAATCTGCCTCAGAGGCCTCTCGAATTGATTCCTGCTCAGCAGCGAATCCAGACGAGATTTTTCTAAACAGGTGCAAACGAACCAAATTTTCTTAACAGTACGACGGCCTATTCAGCGGGATTAAATACGCCGATAAACTAGACTTTATATGTGGTATCTAACATTTTACTAACAAACAGCAGCCTATTGTACGAAATCAAATTCTCAGGTAATGAAAACTACCAGCAGGATGCGAAAACCTCTCTTGGGTATCCCTGCTCAGCAGCGAATACTTCGGAGATTATTTCGTATCTCTTAAATTAAATCTGCCTTAGAGGCCTCCCGAATTGATCCCTGCTCAGCAGCGAATCCAGACGAGATTTTTCTAAGCAAATGCAAAAGAAACTAAATTTTAACAGTACAACGGCTTGTTGGACGGGATTAAATATTCAGATAAAAGTGACTCTATATGTTTTACTAACAAACAACAGCCTATTGTACGAAATCAAATTCTCAGATAATGACAACTACCAGCAGAATGCGAAAACCTCTCTTGGGTACCCCTGCTCAGCAGCGAATACTTCTGAGATTATTTCGTATCTCTTAAATTAAATCTGCCTTAGAGGCCTCCCGAATTGATCCCTGCTCAGCAGCGAATCCAGACGAGATTTTTCTAAGCAAATGCAAAAGAAACTAAATTTTAACAGTACAACGGCTTGTTGGACGGGATTAAATATTCAGATAAAAGTGACTCTATATGTTTTACTAACAAACAACAGCCTATTGTACGAAATCAAATTCTCAGATAATGACAACTACCAGCAGAATGCGAAAACCTCTCTTGGGTATCCCTGCTCAGCAGCGAATACTTCTGAGATTATTTCGTATCTCTTAAATTAAATCTGCCGTAGAGGCCTCCCGAATTGATCCCTGCTCAGCAGCGAATCCAGACGAGATTTTTCTAAGCAAATGCAAAAGAAACTAAATTTTTACAGTACAACGGCTTGTTGGACGGGATCAAATATTCAGATAAAAGTTACTCTATATGTTTTACTAACAAACAACAGCCTATTGTGCGAAATCAAATTCTCAGATAATGACAACTACCAGCAGATTGCGAAAACCTCTCTGGGGTATCCCTGCTCAGCAGCGAATACTTCGGAGATTATTTCGTATCTCTTAAATTAAATTTGCCTTAGAGGCCTCCCGAATTGATGCCTGCTCAGCAGCGAATCCAGACGAGATTTTTCTAAGCAAATGCAAAAGAAACTAAATTTTAACAGTACAACGGCTTGTTGGACGGGATTAAATATTCAGATAAAAGTGACTCTATATGTTGTATCTAAAACTATATGTTCTAACTTCGGAATTGTACCCAAATACTATGAATTCGAACGTTAAAATAAAAGCGGCTAAGCGTTGGATGATAATAGCTATTCACAGAAAAAACAAAAATTTATATCCACTTACCTGGTTCACAAAAACCAGCCACAGATTAGGCGTAAACACAAAGTAATTTTCAAGCAGGAAAAGAAAGAAAAAGCCCCGTTTACCGGTATGCTACGTCCTTTTATTAAATTCTCCTACCCCACTTACGAAGTCTCCTCCTTAAAATTTTGAAAATGCGCGCACATTAGCAGACTGGTTTAAGTGAACTCGACGAAAGGATATACCGGATGTCTCAGAAGCAGTACATTTATATAAAATAAATACTCAGAGTTAAATTTCGAAAGAGAGGCGATTTAATTATTAAATAAAATGAAATTTATACGGCATGGTTGCTGGAAATGAAAACATTAAAAAGTAAAATCGTTACATTAGGTCACATCATTTCACCTCTAGGATATTCACCAAATTATGACAAAGTTAATGCCATATCTAATTTACCAGAACCTGAGAATGCGCAGAACCTAAATTCATTTTTTCAAACCTGCTCTCGGTACCGAAGATGCGTACCTGGATTTGCTGATATAGCCCAACCATTGTCCATGCTCACTAAAAAAAAAGCAAAGTGGTTGTGAAGTCCTCGTCAAATAGAGGCAGTCAATGAATTAAAAGCCTTGTTAACCACCAGTCCAATCTTGCGACAAGCTGATCAATCAAAGCCTTTCATTTTAAGGATAGAAGCCAGTGCCTACGCACTTGGAGCGTGTTTACTCCAGGAGGAAACATTGGAAGATGAGCGTCCTATCGAATATATTAGCAGATTGTTGACCGCAGCTGAAAAGAACTACTCCACGACAGAAAGAGAAGCACTAGCTGTCGTTTGCTCAGTAACCAAATTTAGAAGTTACCTTGAAGATTCTACAGTCATTATCCAATGTGACCACCAGCCCTTGAAATGGCTCATGTCTCTCAGATCACCTTCGGGTCGCTTAGCACGTTGGAGCTTAATTTTGCAATCTTATGATTTTAGAATTGAATACACCCCAGGCCGTTTAAATGTTGTAGCGGGCATTTTGTCTCACCCAAGTGTTGCGGAAGCCACTGAGACTAACCTGTTATCAGTAGACATGCCCAGATAGCCAGTTAGCGAAATACGCAAGCTGCAACTGACAGATGAAGATCTTCTTGAAATTATTATCTCTTTCGAGAGCCTATCAAATAATGACCTTGACCTCAAGAGATGGCTAGAGAGAGGTTATGTGATGAATAATGGGATACTGCACAGATATGTTCCTGAAGCCGATGAAGAAGAGGCTTAGCAGTTTGTGCCCAAAAAGTAAATCCCATCAATTTTAGCAGAATATCATGACTGAGAACCGGCTGGCCACTATGGTGCTGAAAGGACTTATCGAATAATTGCTAAGCAATATTATTGGCCAGGAATTCGAACATTGAGTGTCAGCGCTACAAAGCAAATAACTTAGAACCAGCTGGTCAAATGCAAACACCTGTTCAGTCTACAAGGTTTGAAACCCTATCAATTGATCTGGTTGGTCCATTACCAAAGACTATGGATGGATACAAGTGGGTTTTATGATAGAGGATACTGCCAGTAGATGGGTTGAGCTATTACCTCTACAGAAGGCCACAGCAGAAAGGTGCGCTTGATGCTTAATCGATGGAATAATTTTATGATATGGAACTCCAAGCCGAGTTATTAGTGATAATGGTATGCAGTTTGTAGGTGAAGTGATGCAACAAGTAGCCCATGTCTTAGGCTTCAAGCAAACTCTCACTCCTGTGCATCACCACGCGGCTAATCCGGTCGAACGAAAAAACCGCGATCTCAAGTGTCAGTTGTCAATTTGGACAGAAAAATCTCATACCCAGTGAAAAGACTAATTACCGGCGATGCGTTTCTCAATGAATTCAGTACAGTCGCAATCAACCGGTTTTGGTGCTGCTTACCTTACGTTCGGGCGCGAATAGAGAACGCCAGATGACCCTTATCGCGACCCTAGTACTATCCTGGATTGTGACAAATTTGTACCCGAGATATCACCATATCTACCGACTTTAGCAACGACCTTAAGTGTAGCCCGAGAAAATCACGAGAAAGCTCAATGTCGTGACAAAGACTATTCCGATAGAAGTCACCGACCTGTCGCTCCATTCTAAGTAGGTGATATTGTACTCGTAGATAAACACGCACTTAATAAATCCAAGGACTCATACACTAGTAAGTTCGCTCCGCGTCGCGATGGACCGTACCAAATCCACCTTATGGTTACTCCGACAACTTCGAGGTTGGTACCGTTAACAAACCTAGTGGTTGGAAAATATCATGCATCAGCGTTGACTCCATACCACAACTTCGCCAATGCTTCAGTGCCGGTACGACCAATCCGAAGAAGAGGTAGACCACATAATAATCCTTTGAATTCATCAGTGACGACTGAACCGGAAACTGTGATGTCGACTCCTACAGCTCCAGTTATCTTCGCTACCCCTGTTCCGGAAGATATGCCGCAAGAGGATACCTCGGAAGAAGAGGCTCAGACTCAACCTGTGAGTCCTCCAAAGCGAAGAATCGCTAAACCCAAAAGTTGCTCCTGTTGTTTAGCGACCTCCTACTTCCCTTCTTCTACTCTCTAGACGATTCGTAAAGCAGAGGGGGAGAATTGTAACGATTATTCAACGAGGCCTCTGACCGCAGAAACAGAAGAAGGGCCGACATTGTCAATTGTCATTCACAAAAAGTTTTGGTATTTCATATTACTCATTATTCCTGTGTAATTATTGTATGTTAATTATATTATTTCTTTAGTTTAAAGTGTTCCATAAGTAGGAATACATTCGCCTTGGAGCCCCCTCCCCACCACTCTCCCTCTGACGTCATGACAACGTCCTCTGACGTCACATGACAGCCCTCCTACGTCACATGACCACGCCCACCTCCTCTCTGATTGATCCGCCATTTTGTAGTCCACGCCCTCACCTCTTCTCTTATTGGTCCGCCATTTTTTAGTCCACGCCCCCCCCCTCCTCTCCGATTGGTCCACCACCCCCTACTCTGATTTGTCCGCCATCTTTAGGCCATCCTCTTCTCTGGTTAGTCAGCGTCCTGGTGTCTGATTGGACTCATTCTCTGGTTGGTTAGTATCCTCGTGTCTGATTGGCTATACTACATTATCCACCAGATGTCGACAATACAGTTACCTTGCCATCTATCGTCGTCAACCTACATTATCCACCAGGTGTCGGTAATACAGTTACCTTGTCTTGCTATCTATCGTCGTTAATACAGTTAACCTTGTGTCATCTATCTTCTCTGTGACGTATATTCTGTGTCGTATGTCATGTATGTTTTGTGTCTTATGGTCTGTTTTGTCTTATGTCATATAATTTGTGTGGTTTGTCAAATGTGTCTTATGTCGTATAATCTGTGTCGTCCGTCATCAAAACAGTCAACATACAGTACACTCCATCTGTCGTCGTCAACCTACATGGTCCACCACGTGTCGTCAATACAGTTAACCTTGTGCCACCTATCTTCTGTGTGACATATAGTCTGTGTTGTCTGTCATGTATGTTTTCTGTCGTATGGTCTGTGTCGTCTGTCACATGGGCGATGTGTGTCGTATAACGTGTGTCTTGTATTCAGTGTCATTTCTGTCATTCTGTTATCAGTCTATTCCATCTGTCGTCGTCATCGTCAAATATGTGTCGTCAGTGACCGTGTTCGTCAATGTGAAACAACAACAATAATAATAATAATTTTTGTCAAAAATACTACATATTGTTATAAATAGAACGTTCTAGATCCACAACCCTTTTCAAAAAGATTTCTCTTCGTTTTTTCCATCTGTCTTTTTGTTGTTTTATTAAGGCAGAAAAACACTTTATCACTTATTTTTTCAATCAGTCTACGCAGAGAATATTTCTAAAAAAACTGTATAGGTACCTAAAACAAAAATGTCATAAAAACACTTTGTCAAAAATACTACATATTGTTATAAATAGAATGTTCTAGATCCACAACTCTTTTCAAAAAGATTTCTCTTCGTTTTTTCCATCTGTCTTTTTGTTGTTTTATTAAGGCAGAAAAACACTTTATCACTTATTTTTTCAATCAGTCTACGCAGAGAATATTTCTAAAAAAACTGTATAGGTACCTAAAACAAAAATGTCATAAAAACACTTTTTACTTACTTTTCAGAAACCATTCATCTATAAATTCGTTTTTCCATATGTTATTCTGAATAGACACACATATTTGTCGAAAATTCACTTTTCATTACTAATTTAAAACCATACTTTTAGTATTTCTGTTTGGCCTCTTGCAAATCACTAGAATATTCTACCAAATGTTGGAGAAAATTTTTCAACAGGAGTTTTGAATATAGTAAAATGAATAATATCCTCGTCCTCTGTGATTAAAATGCATAATAATCTCTTTGACCTAAGGGGTCACCAAAACGAATAAGTTATGATAAGGAGAATGTGATTCGATAAATTTGTCTTATATCCATTATACAGGGTGTAGCCACAAAATACCTCCAATTTATATCCGATGATATGTATATACGGTTATGCTCATTAAGGTCATCATTATACAGGATGTAGTCATAAAATTAATAAATACGGAGGTATAATTATGACGTGTACTATATTCAATGTTAAGAAATTAAATTGGTGGTGAACAAAAAACAACTTCTAGAATAATGAAAAATTCTAACTTTTTGATTGAGTATATACAGGATTCTTAAGTGTACAGGAGTATAGTCCAGTAGCATGACAAGAATTTGGATCACGTTCAAAGTTTCCTGTAGCACAAGGTATACCATCGAACTTGCAAATATCAATAATATGTGTAAATACACTAAAATCGTTGCATTTCTTTAATAGAAATTCTGCTTTCTGATGTCCGCGTACGTATATAAAGTCTGCAGCATACAATAGCTTATTTGCCAATATATCATTCAATTTGGAGTACTCAATGTCACCTGAAGAGTATCGAATACCATGTACATGCTTCTCCAAGTATGACACAGTCTTCTTATCCTGATTGCTTAACGTAGAAATTGATTGGCATGGCAGAAATATGTAGTGACTTTGCTTAAAACCAACTTCGATGCTGAGTTCTTTGACAACAAAGACTCCATCTATAACGAAACCCTGAATGTCTACGAGCGCAACTCTCATAATGATGATGACTGCTCGAATACTGACGTACAGCTGCGACATACATTTCAATTTAGAGTCTTGACTATTTCTATGAGGGCGAAATACTCCATTACGCAGTCGTGTATTATAACACAATATACTTTGGTGTTTTCGGGGAAACCAATGTTTGTTTCAATATCAAGATTTACATCCACTGTGGACGATTTCATACTTTCTTCCTGTTTCGAGCAATCAATAACAAATAATGTATGTTTCTTCAAAGAAGAATAATCCAGCAGAGGACGCTTCTGTGTTGAATTCATATAGCTAGGATAAAATTCGGTATAGTTGAAATAGGCTTCATTGTAGTCGTTTTTAGTAAAATCCAACTGCATTCTTTCATTAGGCCAATATTCACCATTTAAAGATAGTCGGAAACTTTGAATGTCAGCGTTGTCGAATAGGGTGGGATCGGTTTTGTTCTCACGTTTGTTGGTTTGAAAGAAAACAATAACATAACGAGGTCTTTCGACTGATGTTGTAGTTTTTACAGCCCAAACTTCACGTCTAGCATTCCTGGTAATTGCAGGCAGCTCGTGTATCTCCCACTTTCTAAATCGAATAACTATAGGATGATCCTTTTGATAGTCACTAAATAAATAAGCTATGATAAGAATGTAATTTGATTAATTCGTTTCATATCCATTATACAGGGTGTAGCCACAAAATACCTCCAAAAAACAAAATGTCATAAAATCACGTTTTTACTTACTGTTGAAAACCATTCATAATTCCTATCAATTTCCATATGTCATTCTCAATAGGCACACACACACACACATATGTTTCTCGAAGTACACTTTTATCATTACTAAAAACTAAAATGTAATATGACGCATTTGATTAAATGAATAATAATAATCTCGACCCCCATAGAGGTCACCAAAACAAATGTGTTATGATAAGAAGAATGGTGTGTTTAGTCGTAAAAGATACCATACAGAACATACAAAGATGTCATAAGGGCACTAGAAATTTATCTCTGTCATTATTGGTCAACATCAAACAAACGTAATTGTGATAGAGCATTTTATTTAGGGAGTACCAAAAAAGAAATCGAATAAGGTGTATATTTCTCATATACAGGCTGTAGTCATAATATATGTCATTTTTTTAATGCACAGTCGTTATGCCATTATTTTGAGTAAGCGATGATACGCACTGGATTTTTTTTACACAGGAAACCAATATTTCCTTACCTCAAACTATTTCTGATAAATGGTGCTGTTTTTTTTTAAATCAAATTTTCACAATTCACGTTTAATATATAACATTGACCGTTGGGAGAAATCAAACAACAACAACAAACAGTATTGTCATATAGGTAAAATTTTAGATTACCTTAACTTCCACGACCTCCACTCCTGTCGACTCCCCACCCTTTTGCCTCCTTCCGTAGCTTAAGTCGTCGCGAGTTTGTCATATTATGCTCTTCCGTTATGCAAAACTGTCCGAAGATAAGCGAAGATAACCGAACTTATTTCCACGATTGCCATCAATAAGAGCCTCTAAAGCAATACTCAGTTTAGTGATCGCCAGATCGTAGAAGTGTTAAAATGAATTAAAGAGCCGCTTTGATTAATTTCGGATGCCTGTGTTTTAAACATATTACTAACAATCACTCCCTAACTAATATAACCTTCCTGGCGAACAAGGTCTGTACCTGCTTGTTGGTGTTTACTGCATATAGAAGTATAATCCCTAACTAAACAGACCCCTCCTCAAATTACTATAATATTTGGCAAGAGAGAGAGAGAATCTATCAAATAATTTACTTGAAAAAGGACAAAGTCTTATCAGTTGTTGTGATCTATATAAGAAACATTGCAATATATATAAGTATTTAAATAGTAAAAATCCTATGCACCATATTACTATTATATTTGGCAAGAGAGCGAGAGAGAGAGAGAGAGAGAGAGAGAGAGAGAGAGAGAGATAATCTATCAAATAATTTATTTGAAAAAGGACAAAGTTTTATCAGTTGTGATCTATAGAAGAAAAAGCTTCATTTGTCATGAATATGTCAAAAACGCATTCAACCCGACACTATGTACACGTAAATATGCACATAACGACAATGATATAACTGTCCAGATATAAGATTGAAAAACACATTTTCCAACACTTCAGCCAGAGAACATGGAATTACAAGATTAGAAGCAACCATATATATAATTATTCCATAAACGATAACAAGACAGGGGAATACAATTGCTTAGAAGACTGTCTTACCTTACTGGAGAATAGCCAACTTTATTTCCACAATGCGCCATTATACTCTATCTTATTTGCTAAAATGTGGACAAAGATGACAAAAAGTCTGCAAAACAGTTCCTGTCTTGTATTTAACAATATACTGCAATATGTATACTGTGTGAACAATAATACAAGGAAATTAACCGGTCTACAGATAAGTTTACCAATGGAACTCAACGCAAGAAAAAAAAGTTGTAAATTATTGCCGTTTCTGCATTTAGTTTTAACTTCTTACCTATTATTTATATTGAGATCGTAGAAGATACGAGTAATAAGGAGAAAAATGTTCGAATTTCTCAAAAAATGCTATATTAAGACTGGAGATACATTCTTTACCCGGTCTTCCACACTGTTTAGAACTATCCCGGAAGATATCGACATTCAGGAGCTCAAACTGGTATCTACATGTGATATTATACCCAAAGTTCTAAGAAAGAGGGTAAACAAATATAGTAACTAAAGCCTTTTGTGCTAAGAGAAATAACACCAATTTCCCATATTTCTGTATTATCTGTAAAGAAACGGAACTTAGAAATGGAGGAAACAGAATTAATGAAGAGGAATATAGAGTATTTAGAAAATACAGCTACGATTAAAAAGGAATATAAACATTTTTTGGAGAAAGAACAGAAGATAGCAGAATTAAAGGACAGGCTAGAAGATTATTTCTGCACCAGGTGGAAAAACTTAGGGCTCTCTGGAGAGTACAGAGTATCCGCGTTTACCATATACAATAAAAACAAATATACTTAAGTTGGTGTAAAAACTAAAATTAACAAAGTTTGGTCGTCTACCTCTTTTATAATTCACATGATTTCTGTAGAAATAATATGATTTAATCAATATATAGAGTGTAGTTGTAATTAAGTCATGCCTAAAAATACATTAACTTTGTTGTTATTAGTCAAATATCTCTGAATATACGAGGATGTTGTATAGGTAATTATTTGGAGTGTAGTTGTAATGATCTTTCAATACCGAAAATGGTTTTGAGAACGAAAGTAATATGTGAATAACAATATTTGTAATTAATATATTACAGAAAAACAAACAGAATTAAGTAAGTACATCTGGATTATAAAACGAGCTTAGTATGTATCAATAAGAATATATTGTTTAACAAATTCTTCATTTTTGTATAATAACTATATTTCATATGAGGACATTTCAAATCACAATTAGATATCCTTGCTCCGAAATTTTTAGTCATAAATATTCTTCTATTCGATAATGTTTGCTAGTCTAAGCTATTCAATTATTTTATGTAATTCATCATCATTCGAATCTTGTTTTTTTAATCTCTCTACCAGTATGTTTGGATCTGACCATTTAGAAAGCATATCATAACTTTTTGATGTGTGATGCAGAATTTTAATTGGATGATTGAGTTGTTTTGTCTTATTTCTCAACTTATCTTTAACGCACAGTTTACAGGGATCATTGAACAGTTTTGTAATATCACTTGAATTTCTAGAGTATTTACGCTTTTGAAGAGCGGCTTAATTATATTATTAAATTTAGTTGGGCAAGCCTGGTGTCTTAGATGTCTTCTATCACGATGGACATTCATTAATTCCAACATCTGTTTGTATAATTGTAAATCAATCATGGTTAAATGTTTGGGATTCTTATAGAATACTAATTGTTTCAAGCCAGGTGTACTTTTAAATATTTTGCTATCGAGCATCCATTCTTCATTTCTTAATTCTGGAGTGAAAGCGTAGTCAACTTGATTTGTGAAGTCTTGCGATTCTGCTATTTGTTTGAGAGAATTTGTTACAGACTTGAATGAATTTTTGAGATATTCTCCTTGATTATTCTTAGTTCTTTTAAGCGAATTATATTTTTCATCTAAAGCTTTTGCATGCTTTGAGACTTGTTGCTCGTATGACGACATTACAGTAAATTATGCGGTGACTCATTATTTTATTAGACGGATAACACACATCAGACTCACATCAGACTCACATCAGAAGTATATAAGACAGATAGCAGAGGGGTAACAGAAGGGTAACAAACACACACCAGACGCACATCAGAAGTCTATCAGAGGGGTATCAGAACGGTAGCAGACACACACCAGACGGATAGCAGAGGACACCTAAAGCTTTTGCATGATTTGCGATTTGTTGCTCGTATAACGACATTATAGTAAATTATGCTGTGACTCATTATGTTATTAGACGGATAACACACATCAGACTCACATCAGAAGTATATCAGACAGATAGCAGAGGGGTAACAGAAGGGTAACAAACACACACCAGACTCACATCAGAAATCTATCAGTTTGACAGTGCTAATACTAACAAATTTACTGCAACCCTCGGTTCATATGAATTATTTTTCAAGAAACCAACAAAAGAGTAGTACATATTAACAAACAGATATTGGAACTAACAAATGTAGATAGGGATTCCCGAGGACAGCTAAGACTCCAAGCTAGCGAAAACATAGTATAAGATAAAACCATTATTTAAGAAAATAGGTTGCTATAACAAACAGAGAACACTTATTATTATTATTATTATTATTATTATTATTATGATTATTATTATTATTAACATTATTTTCCTTTTTGTGTCACCGGATTTACACCCGGCGTGTTTCAACGACAGTCGGCCTCAACAGCAAGACTTTCGTTGGGTGTCACTATTCTAGAAATGACCTAACAATGTTTGTCGCATCCAGGATTACAGATTTTTGCATTAATCGGTAGGTTGACTCAGGAATATCAATGTCTTTGAGGGAAGTGTTTAGTTTCTTGGGAATTAGCCCCATACAGGATAAAACAACTGGAATGATCTTGACTTCTTTAAGATTCCACAATTCTTTTATTTCGGTCCTTAGCTCGGCGTATTTGCTTAGTTTTTCATTGTATTTGCTTTCTGTGTTGGAATTATTTGGGATCGATATGTCAATAAGCAGAGCTTGCTTGGATTGTTTATTAATGACTGTGATGTCCGGCCTGTTGTGTCGTACTGTTACGTCCGTCATGATAGTTTTATCCCAGTAGATCTTAACATACTGATTTTCGATAACTGGAGGGGGCTTATATTTGTAATATGGCTCGTTGTTTTGTGGATCAAGGTTAAGTTTTTTCAGTACTTCTAGGTATACTACTGTGGCAACTTTGTTGTGTCGTTCTAGATATTTAGTTTCAGCTATGCTTTGGCAACTAGAAAGAATGTGTTCAATAGTTTCTTGACTTCTGTTGCACTTTCTGCACCTATCTGTTGGTATTTCTTCCTTCAAGATATACTTTTGGTAATTCCTCGTTTTTATAACCTGATCTTGTATACCAACCATAAAACCTTCAGTTTCTGGAAACAGCGTTCCAGTTTTAAGCCATTCAACCGATTTAGCTTGATCTATCGTGTCTTTCTGTAAATCATTAATGAATCTTCCGTGCAATTCTTTTGAACGCCAATTTCTAATTTTATCTTCCTCATTTCGTGTATTAAAGGGCGTAAAGTTTTCCATGCTTAGGTTTAAAGGTGTATAACCCGTATCTGTTTTCACTATGTCTTTATGAAGTTGACTATTTTGGTGGCGGAAAAAACTCCTCAAGCCTGCAATTTGCTGAGTGCAAGAGCTTCCACAACATCTTTTATTCCTCTACCTCCTTTTTCTCTAGGTAAATTTACCCTTTCGACGGACGCTTTTGGATGGTGTTCTCTATGTTTTGTTAGCTCGGTTCTAATTTTTCTGTTTACTGCTTCCAGGTCCGTTTGAGTCCATTTAATTATTCCGAAGGAGTACTGAAGAGCGGATATGGCGTAGGTATTTATGGCCGTGGTAAGATTTCTTGAATTCAGCTCACTTTTTAAGAGGTTGTAAAGGCGTTTTTCGAATTCGGTGGTTAATATGGCTTTTATTTCTTTATGTTCTATCTTGTGTGTCTGAAGGATTCCTAAGTACTTGTAGGGTTTGTCTGTCATGGCTTCAATATATTTGCCTGGCTCTAGTTCTATAGGTTCTCCTTCTTTCAGCTTTCCCTTTTCAACCGATGCAGTTTGGCATTTTTCCATACCAAACGACATTCCGACATCTGTGCTCCACTGGTGCATGAGTTTTAAGTTGGATTCTAGGAGTTTTTTGCACGCGGCATATAGTTTCAGATCATCCATAAAGAATAGATGACTTATGGTTGTTGAGTTTCGATCCGCTCTAATAGTTGCTCCATATCCTGTGTGGTTTAGGCCACGTGATAATGGGTTTAAACACAAGCAGAACCATAGAGGGGAAAGTGTATCTCCTTGAAAGATTCCTCTTTCAATACTGATAGATTCAGTTTCTAGTTCTGTGTGATTTAGGTTAATTTTGAGTTTTGTTTTCCAATTACTCATAGTACTTTTTAGAAACCTAACCACCACAGGGTGTATATTGTAAATTTCCAAAGTTTTTATTAACCAACTGTGGGGCACTGAGTCGAAAGCTTTCCGATAGTCTATATAAGCCATGTATAGATTTCTGTTCTTCTTTCTGATTCTTTCTGATTTGTTCCAATATCACATTATCGATTGTTATTTGTTCCTTGCAGCCCATATATTTTTTTTGCACCCTTTCTGCTCCTCAATTAGAATATCATTAGTTTCTAGGTATGCGTACAGTTTATCACATAGTGCTGCAGTGAAGATTTTGTACATTGTAGGAAGGCACGTGATGGGTCTATATTGAGAAGGATCTTGGGTTTGATCAGATTTTGGAAGAAGATAAGTTACACCATTTGTAAGGAAGTCTGGTAGTTGGTCAGGGTTTCTTAGAGCGATATTAAATTGGTTGGTCAGGTGATGATGGGTAGCCGTAAGTTTTTTGTACCAGAAATTTTGGATACCGTCGTTCCCTGGTGCTTTCCAGTTGGCCAAGTTTTTTATTACCTTTTTTAGATCTTGTAATGTAAATATTATTTCTTCCATATGTAGATGGTTGTTGTTCTGAATTTCTGATTTGATCCAAGGTGTATTTTCCTGGTGTTCGATTTCCTTCGACCACATTGCTTCCCAAAATGTCTGTAAATCCTCCTTCTTTGGCGGTTGTCCTTTAGAACCAGGTTGTTCGTTAAACGATCTATAGAAGCCCTTCTGATTTTTTGAAAAGAAGTTGTTTTGGATTTTGCGTTGGTAGCTCTCCTGATATCTTTTTAATCTTTTAGAAGCAACTGCAAGTTTTTGTTTCCAGGTATCTAAGGTATCATCTATAATTGTTTTTATTTCATTTGTTGTTTTTCCTTCCAGCTGTTGTTTAATCTGGACCGGGATTTTATTTAGCAACTTTTTGGATTTTTTCCCATTAGCTATTTGTTGAATTCAACCAATTTCTTTTCTCAAATTCTCGATTTTGGTACTAAGTCTTTGTTCCCATCTCGGTTTTTGAGGCGTACGTGTCTTAGGTGCTTTTAGTATTTTTTGTTTGTTGGCTTTGATTGTTGCTAGAGCTGCGCAATACACGTGAAGTTGTATTTCCTCGAGGTTCATATCTGCATCCAATTGACTTTCCAGAATTTCATTAGCAATTCCTAAGAGAGAGTGCGTGTTTGGAGTATAAATGAGTTTTGGTAGCGCCGGCCTGCTGGCAGGGTCGGATCCTCTGAATTCAGTAAGATGTTGTTGGTAGTTTTCTTCCCATAATGTTTGACGGTTGATTACTGAGGGTCGAAGACTTAATAGTGGTAGGTCAGCTCCAGGTCCTCTACTTTCTTGTTCCTGAGTCTCTGGGGTCTCATTTATAGGCTGTTGATTAATCTCCCTCTCCACCTCTGCCCTTATTTGTTCGATTGCAGGTAGAGGTATTAGGTTATTTCTTATGATAGCTCTACGTTGATCTGCTATTCGTTGTTCTGAGAGGTGATTTAGGTGTGGCATTTTCTCAATGAAGTGATTATGCAGTCGCATGCGGTACATCGTCATATCAGTCTCCAGTGCCGTAACTGTGAAAAACGAACGTATTACTTGTTTGTTGGTTTCATTGTCCCATTTCATACGTCGTCTTTCTGATTGTGCCTGATTTGGTTCTGTGGGTGCGACAGGCTGTCGCACAACACGTCTCCGAGGCGCCGTAGGTTCAAGCGGTTGATGGGGTACGTTTCGATGAGCGGTGCCCCCACCATTCTCATCTACATGCTGGACATCCTGACGGTTCCGATTGGAAGGACCAGCATCTAATCCTTCCCCGCCCGAGTAACGATTTCTTCGTGTGTTGAAAGCACTTTTTTTTTCACACCATACGGGATGCTACCCCGCGTGGTGGTGGTTCTCCCTCTCGCGTTAGCCCATCTGCTGCAGATCCGCCACCGGGGATGGTTACCCGATCCCGAATCTCCAGAGATAGTTACCGGGGCTACCAACGTGGAGGTGCGAGCAGGAATTGGTAGGAGAGGCTATAAGAGACGCTTCACTACCATTTTAACCCCTTATTATTATTATTATTATTATTATTATTATTATTATTATTATTATTATTAAAAATATGCTTTATTGACAGTTATAATTCCCATTTAGAATAGTTAGAAGAGCTATAAAAATGCCGGTGTTCTGGCCATTTCTTCGTCCTATCGCGTGCATCCTGATCTACTCATGGTTCCTTGCTAACCGCATTATCAATATAATTATACTATTTATAAAAACTTTGTACCTGAAAATGTCTGTGACTCCTGGAATATTTCGGCTAGGCTATCCCTGAAAAGTAGCCAAAAAGCAACAGAGAACACTTTAGTTAATAATGGCCCTGTTCCCTAAGGGGCGTGTCTGGTGCGGTCTCGTGGGGCTGCACATCAGCACTTCCATTAAAGGACTCTTTGGGTGAGAAGCAACTGTCCTGTACCACGTAGCTCTCCCCATTGAACGACATGTTCGCAAAATTCATAAATAAAATTATATATATATATATATATATATATATATATATATATATATATATATATATATATAATATATATGTAATATATATGTAAATGTAAACTATATTCGATCGTATAGATGTAATTAATTACTAAGCTCAGACGTTCTTGAAAAAGAACTAACCTGAGCCGTAATTACGAAGCACACTGTATAATTTTACTAACGTTCGAAGCACTAGCGCAGACGACTTATCTTCGCTATAGGTAGTTCCCAATAGAGAGATCTCGTGCTGGAGATCAATAACTAACAACAAGTTGAGTTTGGTTGATTCCAGACAGTTCGATCTCTAGAGAGAGTAGTACCAGAGCGTATGAAGGTTGAAGAGCGACTGACTCGATGCCCGAACCACGCCTCTGTTTATACTAAATCGAGGTCGAAAAGGTGGGCGGGGCTGCGCATGCGCTCTGGTAACATCCCCCGCTTCGAAGGTCGAACTGTCGGGTATGTTTATTTAAAGGAAACAAAAAAAATTTTTTTTTACAATGTTTACAATGTTTATATTGTTAGGTGTCGGTGGTGTCCGGTGGGTCGTCTTCGGCTTGTATTTCTGGAGGAGCGGGTCGTAAGTCGTCCACGTGGATGATGGCTGTGAAGCCGTCCTCCTTCTCGACTTCATATGTGTGTAGGCCGAGGACTTTCCGAATGGTGTGGAGTCCTGTCCAGGTGGGCCCGAAGTTGCCTCTGGTTGGGTTCCGGGCGAGGACTTTGTCGTGTGCTTGTAGCGTAGACTGTGGCCCGGCGCTTGGCGGTTTCTATGCGCTGTTCCCGTTGTTCCGACGTATTCGAGGGTCCTGCACTGGGTTGCTCCTCTGGTCGTCTTGGATCGTAACCTAGCAGCAGTTGGGCGGGTGTTGTGCATGTAGCTGCGTTCGCTCGTGTCCTCAAGCTGAAAATGGCCTCGGCCAGATGTTCTTCCCATCTGTTGTCATCCGGGTTGGAGACTTTGGTCCGGACGATTTTTTTCAGCTCTTGGACTCGGCGTTCTACAGGGTTTGCCCTCATGGGGTACGTCGGAGAGAACTCTTGTGATATATGGTTCTGGGCTAGGAATCTTTCCCAGATGTCGCCTCTGAATTGGGCCCCATTGTCCGTTATTATGCGGGACGGGTACCCCCAACGGTTGCATATTTCTTCTTTGAGGAATTGCACAGCCTGCAGACTCTTGGCTGCTGGGACACATCGGTATTCCACCCAGTGGGAGAACGTGTCTGTCGCGAGCAGGATGTACCTGTTCTTTCTCCCTCTGGACGGCGGGTAGTGTCCTAGGATGTCGAAGGATACCGTGTGCCATGGCGTTTCCGGGAGTCTGGGCTGTGCAGGGACTGGTTTTTGACGTGCTGCGGCTTTTGTTGTGGCGCAGACAAGGCAGGATCGGACGTGTTGTTTTACGTCCTTTCGGATGCTGGGCCAGTAGAGTCTTCTTCGAATCGCTCTGAGTGTTTCTTCTTGGCCGGGGTGATTGGCTGTAGGAGAGTCGTGGTACTCTCTAATTACCTCGGCTCTGAACGGTCTTGGCACCACCGTGTTTTTGACGTCCGGTGTTGGGGTGAAATACACCACGCCGTTTTCTACGGTGAACTGCCGTTCGATGTCGATTTCTACTGGTCCTCTTGGTCCTCGTTCGTGGATTTCCGTCTTCCTGTCCTTGAATCGCCGCATGCTTCCGTGTGTCCGGTGGCTGTGTTTTACCCTGTCCTCGAGGGTTGCGTCCTGGGGTAGGGGGAAGTTTGTGTCATCTGTTGAGATTGATGGCCAGGTGAGGCGGTCGATTTGCTCGTCTTCCTCCTGGCGTGCGTTTCGGGTGGCATCCTCTTCCGGGTTTCGGGATAGATGGTCGGGCAGTTGGTTTGTTTTTCCTAGCACGTGGATCACCTTGAAGCTAAATTCCTGCAGGAGAATGGCCCATCTGGCGAGTTTTGCTTTGTCAGACTTGAAACGGTCGAGCCATGTGAGAACTCGACTGTCTGTCAGCAGGGTGAATGGTTGGTCCTGCAGGAAGTGTCGGAATCTTTTTAGAGCCCATATGACAGCTAAGCATTCCACTTCGTTCACGTGGTACCTTTGCTCTGCTGAGTTCAGCTTGGTACTGGCGTACGCGATTATTCTTCTATTCTCCGTGCTTCCTTGGAATAGGACCGCTCCCATTCCTTTGGCGGATGCGTCCGTCTGGAGGAAGAAGGGTTGGTCCGGTTCCGGCCTTGAGAGCTTCAGTGGGCTTGCCAGTTGTTGCTTGATAGCCTTGGACGCCGTGTCTGCTTCGGTAGTCCACTGAAACTTTTCCTTCTTCTTTGTGAGGTCAACGGGGCGATTGTTTCTGAGAAGTTTGGAATGTAGTCGCGTAGCCAGCTTGCAGTGCCGATGAAGGAGCGGAGCTGTTTTACCGTTTTAGGCTGCTGGAAATCCTTAATTTTGTCCGAGTGTCGGTCCAGGGGCAGAGTAGCGTCGGCGGTCACCTTGTGGCCCAGATATTCCAATTCTGGGACGGCGAAGCGGCATTTCTTCATTGATACTCTGAGACCGTGTGCCCGCAGTTTTTCTAACACGAGGTGGACGTGTTTTATGTGCTCGTCGAGGGTCGTGGAGTAGACGATGATGTCGTCCATGTAGACCTTGACACAATTATCGATTATTCCTGCCAGGACTGCTGTTATCCACTTCTGGAAAGCAGCTGGGCCGTTTTTGAGTCCGATTGGCATGACCCGCAACTCATATGCTGAGCCGTCTGGTAGGGTGAAGTCCGTATATTGCATGTATTCAGGAGAGGGAGGGATTTGCCAGAAACCGCTCTTCAAGTCGAGGGCAGTGAAGACTTTGGCGGTTCCTAGTTCCCTGACTGTTTCGTGGATGGGTGGTAGTTGTGATACCTCATCCACGGTTACGGTGTTAAGTCTCCTGTAATCCACACAGAATCTCGGCTTGCCGTCTTTCTTGTTTACAATGACGATCGGACTATTGTATGCCGATCGGCTCGGTTGAATAACTCCGGTGGCCGCCATGCTTTCCACTTCTTCATAAATGATCCTTTTCTTTGCAGGGGAATATCGATATGGTCTGACTTTCACGGGTTTGTCGTCTTTTAATTTGATTGACATCATCGCCGTTTTCGTTGTGGGATGGTGGGGCTGGTCGTCAAACACGTCTTGGAATTTGTTAATGAGGTCTTGTATTTGGTTGTGGGCCTCAGGTGTGGTCTGGTCGGGGTTGATTGCGGCTTGGGGCGCTTCACGGTGTGGGTTGGTGGACTGTGGCTTCCAGAATATTGTTCGTCTCTGGTTCCTGCCGGCATGGAGACATTTTCTCGGGAAGTCCATCAGGACGTTCTCGTCTTGTGGCCATGGCATCCCGAGGATCAAATGAGATTTAGATTAGGGAGGAGACGACATTTTACGTGGAAGGACCAGTCCATGGTTTTGATAGTCAGCTTGGTTGTTCCGGGACTCCTGACTTTGCGGTTGAGGCAGGCTAGTTGCACCTGTGCTTCGTCACTGGTAGCTACGTCTGTGGCTATCAGATCGGTAGAGCAGAAGTTGGACGTTGCACCTGTGTCGATTAGGATTTTGACAATGCGTCCTTCGACTTCTGCTTCAATGACTGGCAGGTTTGCGACTTTGAACTTTTCCCAGGCAGGGCTCAGTGTGGGAGTCTCGGAAATTGCTGGCTGATGTGGCTATTTGTCTAGTGGGCACCCCTGCGTTCGTTTCCCGACCGCTGGACGGGAGGTTGGCTGGCTTGGCGATGCCTGGAGGGTGATCGCCTTGGAGATGACCGCCTTGGATCGACCGTCTTGGGGATGACCGCCTTGGGGATGACCGTCTGGGGTTGCTTTGGGGCGGTCTGTTGTCCAGTTGTCTGGGTGGTTGGTTCGGGCGGGACGTGGTTGGTTGGGCCCTGGAGCGAGTCTGCAGGTCCCTCTAGATGTCCTCGGTGACTCTGAGGAGGTCTTCGATGCGCCTGGGTGTGGTCACGCGAAGGAGAAATCTTATGTCTGGCCTAAGTTGCTCGATGATGGTTCGCACCAATGTTGAGCTTGTCATGTTGGGCATGAGCCTATTTGCTAACGACCATTTGTACATCAAGAACTGGGTTACTGGCTCGTCCCTATGGAGGCTTCCATAGAATTTGGAGGTCAGCCTGGCGAGAACGGCTGGGTGGTTGGAATGGTCGAGTAGGCGATCTGAAAGAAAGTGGTAGGTGGTTTGGGTCCTCGTGTAGATTTGGGCCCATTTGGCTGCTTCTCCTCTCGTGTGTTGAACCAGGATGCTCTGCCATTCTTCCCTGGGGGCTTCGGTTTCGTAGAAGTGGTCCTCGAGTTTCTGGATGAAGACCTCAGGGCATTCTTCTTCGGTTCCAGCGAAGGTGGAGGCTTCACGCTGCCTTCTTGGTATTGGGTTTTCTTTCCCAAGGGTGTGCATGGTCAGTTGCTTAAGGGCTTCAGTAATTTGGGCCATTGGGTCTCTAATTTGGGTGACTGCGCCATGGTTGGATGCTGTGGGTGGTTGGACGTTTGTTCCCTCTGAGGTGGTTCGGTCATCCTGCAGGATGACTTTCCTAAAACGTTGGGCGCCATGTTCCCTAATGGGCATGTCTCGTGCGGTCCCGTGGGGCTGCACATCAGCACTTCCATCAAAGGACTCTTTGGGTGAGAAGCAACTGTGCTGTACCACGTGTCTCTCCCCATTGAACGACATGTTCGCAAAATTCATAAATAAAATTATATATATATATATATATATATATATATATATATATATATATATTGAACCAGATATCATAGATCGTAAGAGAATTAGTACTATTAAAATATGTTGCTAGTATTAAAATATATGAAAATAATATAATTTAAGAAAATAAGTAAAAAGGAAACACTTTTCTTAATTTAAACAACATATCAAATAAAGATATATTAAATAATAGCCTAAAACAATATAATAAAAAAGGAATTACCTCAATAATAATACAAAATATAGAGATTGCCTAACCAATGTAATGATGTAAATAAAGTTGCCTAAGACGAAGATTATTTTCCATATCATAATCAGCTGTTCATCTGAAATTAAAACAAATATTATTATAGTTAATTCATTATAATCATTAATTTGAGAATAAGAACGAATACAAATATTGAATAGAATATAATTCAATAGATTTCATAGATAAACAAATAATGACATATAGACAAATGATATATGGTAAATAAAATAAACATAGAATCAATAAATAGTAATTTGTTAAAGTTTATTATAAATAATATAATGCAAAGAGTTTAGACAAATAACATAAGAGAATTTATATTTATAATTAATATGAGTGTAACAGTGATATATTATCAATAATAATATTGAATGTTGTACCATGTAAATGTATCTATGTATAACCAATTTTAATTTATTTGTATGATGAAAAAACTAATAGGAACTCTATAAATGAACTGATAATGTAAAAGAGTGTATGTATGAAATTTTTAATAAGTGATAGAAGTTTCAATTAATCTGATTGCAAAAGACAATATCTTATTGGTTATAAAATATGACCGAACAAATTGTGAATCAATAAATAATTTTTGGAATAGTGACCTGAAAAAGAACAAAAGACTGTTTGTTGAAAAAAGTAGAGAATCGAGGGGACGCTTAAAAAGAAGGGAAGCTGGTGTCAAGAAGCGAGGAGTGTGTGTGATAGTGTTCCTGAAATTTCAAGAAATTCCCGGTTTAACACATTTAAACCTATAAAGTACTATTAAATACAATCATAGTAATACTCACAGTCAATTTTATCAAGTTTTTCGGCAAGAATTTATGAAATTTTCATCAATTTTGGTTTTTTGGAACTTCAGCGGAGTGTTCCTGGGATCCAGAGACTTTCATCCCAATTCAAGAGCAACAGGTCAGTGTTTATAAATCATTATTGGCCAATAATCAGAGTAAAAACTCAAAATACTCAAATAAGTACTTAATTACATAAATTGATAAACTTTTGCAAATATGATCGATCTGAAAAAGAAAGAAACAGACTTTGTATAGTGAATTCATTGCATAAATCGTTAAATTTAATAAAAGGCCGAATTTTCAATAAATTAAAATATTTACTTACGCCATTTTGTAATTGCATAAATCTGGTGATTGAAATTTCATAATGTAATAACTATTTCCATCTGTATATAATTCCTATATTTCTATCTATGTATATAACAATTTTATTTCCACAGCAATTTGTATCATATATAACTATGATTTATATATAAATTCTTTTATGTGTTTGAACCATTCATTTGTCTGCATCTTCAACAAACTTTGTTTAATATGAATAGATGCTTCTTACGTATCAGAATTGTTCGTTTTATGTTAAAGCGCATGACTAGTTTTTTCACGCATGCGCATTGATAAAATTATTAAAATAAATGAGTAGATACAATATAACCATTGGCGTCGTATATTATTTTTATCAAATATAAAATATTGCATTGAAAATTAAATCTATTTCAAATAATGTGTTTTCTTTTTATTTAAACAATTATAACAATACAATAAGCCAGGACTCAAAGAAAAAAAGGATTTCATGCTCCCGAAATAATTAATATATAATTAAAATAACAAAATAATAATAACTAACTGAGCTAGCCAAACTAAACAAAAAATCTAAATTATAAACATCTACATTTAAAAATTTCATAATCAAAAATAAATTAAGTAAGCATTTATCATATATAGTATAATATATATATATATATATATATATATATATATATATATATATATATATATATATAATGTATATGTAAATGTAAACTATATTCGATCGTATAGATGTAATTAATTACTAAGCTCAGACGTTCTTGAAAAAGAACTAACCTGAGCCGTAATTACGAAGCACACTGTATAATTTTACTAACGTTCGAAGCACTAGCGCAGACGACTTATCATCGCTATAGGTAGATCCCAATAGAGAGATCTCGTTCTGGAGATCAATAACTAACAACAAGTTGAGTTTGGTTCATCCCAGACAGTTCGATCTCTAGAGAGAGTAGTACCAGAGCGTATGAAACTTGAAAAGCGACTGACTCGATGCCCGAACCATGCCTCTTTTTATACTAAATCGAGGTCGAAAAGGTGGGCGGGGCTTACATCGTTGCCTGCGCATGCGCTCTGGTAACAGCCCTATTTCCATTGGCTCTACTGTCGGACGGAGGACTGAACGGCAACATTTTTCCCTCGATTGAGCACATTTGTGGTGCCCCAAGTATTAACATTAAATACTTGGGATACACAATGCAATATAACACAAATGCAAGTGCGCACATTAACCAACAAATACAAAAAGCCAAGATTGCAATGAGTAGACTCTTCCCTATCATATGCAAACACAGTAAACTCTCCACACATAACAAAATTCTCATTTACAAGCAAGTCATTCGCCCCATTCTCACATATGCAGCTCCTGTATATTACACTGGCACCAAACATAATTTTCATTCTTTGCAGATGATACAAAACAAGTGTCTTAGAATGGCAATTAAATACAAAACAACTTATCCTAAACTCCCTAAAACCACTTGGTTACATGAGAAAGCCAAAATACCTACTATCAAAGACTTTATAAATAATATCTCTGATAAATTTTATAATTACTGTCTGCCACAAGATCTTCGTCAAAATCTCATAGACGCAAATCGCGCAGAAGGAATCCGCGATAGTGGGTGTAGGCTTCTGCATGGATCTCTAATTACATAACATGACTATTTAAAATTCTGAACCCATTTTCATACATGGGGTAGCTGCAACACAGGTAACTACGCTGCAGCACCCCGTTTACAATTACATTTTCGATTCTAAATAAATTACACCAATTTAAAAACAACGTCCGCCATGTTGCCAACTCGAAATCTAAATCCCCGAGTCAATTTTGAAACCCTGTTTTTCAGCTGTTTTTCAGGGAGAACTGAGCCGAAAGATGATAGGAGTCAAAACTATATGCTAGGGACAAAGTTATTGTAACAGACAAAATATATGGATAATGTCCGAAGGGCAAGGAACCATGATGTACATAGACGAACACAAGTTTACTGAGAATCGCCAGTCCATCGGCTTAGTATGCTACTTGAGTCTGTATTATACTATATTTTTAGTAAAATTGTAAATAGGGAGCAACAAACTTGAATAAAGATCATTTTTAAACATAAACATTTGTGGTTTTCCATAAGAAAGCATGGAAAAATTATGTGTTTTAAACTATTTGAGTTATTCTGCTACTTTTTGCGTATAATATTTGAGGGAAAATTATATTGTTGGTCAAATTTTCATCAGACTAATAATAAAAATCATATGCAATTCAACTAAGAAAAATTTTGTAAATAAAAAACCATACTTTCCGTTTTAAAAGAAATTGTTGTATTCGTTGCTAATTATCTTTGAAATATTATTAGAAATATTTCCTGCATATGTGATGGTTTTATAAGTTTTCATTTCATCCGTTTGCTTAGGAAATATTAGTTGTAATGCCACTTTTTCCTCTTTTTCATTAATTAGCTTGTTTATCATATGTAATGGATAACCACAACAGCTGGATAGAAAATACAGATGTTGTTGGGTAACTACTTTTCGTTTCGCTGCGTATAAATACATGGCTTTGTGGTGGGGTAGGACTTGGTATAAATTGGTGTGAGCTGTAGGTTAGATTGTTAGTTGTCAATATGAGTTCTCAAAATAGCGGTTTTAGTAGTACAGAAAGTTAAAATTATAGTGCTGAATTAGATCGTATTTTGGAAATGTATGAAATAGCTCTTAAGAAAGAAGACCATTACATGTTGTATGCCAAGTATCCAATACATTTGAATTTTCATAATTGGTTGTGGTTTGAGTCCAGCAAGAACGTTTGGTAGTGCAATCACTAGTAGTAATATTATGATTTATATGAAGTAATAAATTGTTTAATTGAAATTATTATGTTTTATTTTTATCACCTTCTGACGTCACGTGATCACGTAATATATATGTTCACACACAGACGATGTAGAGGTCATTGTTGTGTTAATCAACATCTTATATAGATCACAACTGATAAAACTTTGTCCTTTTTTAAGTAAATTATTTGATAGATTATCTGTCCCTCTCTCTCTACCTTGCCAAAAATAATAGTAATATGGTGCATAGGATTTTACTATTTGAATAAATAATAAATTAATCAACGCGACTCTTCATTTTAACACTTCTACGATCTGGCGGTCACTAAACTGAGTATTGCTTTAGACGCTCTTATTGATAGCAATCGTGGAAATAAGTTCGGTTATCTTCGCGTATCTTCGGACAGTTTTGCATAAGAAAAGTACATCATATGACAAACTTGCGACGACTTAAGCTACGGAAGGAGGCAAAAGGGTGGGGAGTCGACAGGAGTGGAGGTCGTGGTAGTTAAGGTAATCTAAAATTTTACCTATATGACAATATCGTTTGTTGTTGTTTGATTTTTCCCAACGGTCAATGTTATATATTAAACGTAAATTGTGGAAATTTGATTAAAAAAAACAGCATCATTTATTAGAAATAGTTTGAGATAAGGAAATATTGGTTTCCTGTGTAAAAAAAATGCAGTGCGTATCATCGCTTACTTAAAATAATGGCATAACGACTGTGCATTAAACAAATGACATATGTTGTGACTACAGCCTGTATATGAGAAATATACACCTTATTCGATCTTTTTTTTTGGTACTCCCTAAATAAAATGCTCTATCACAATGACGTTTGTTTGATGTTGACCAATAATAACAGATATAAGTTTCTAGTGCCCTTATGACATCTTTGTATGTTCTGTATGGTATATTTTACGACTAAACACACCATTCTTCTTATCATAACGTATTTGTGTTGGTAACCTCTATGGGGGTCGAGATTATTATTATTCATTTAATCAAATGCGTCATATTACATTTTAGTTTTTAGTAATGATAAAAGTGTACTTCGAGAAACATGTGTGTGTATGTGCCTATTAAGAATGACATATGGAAATTGATAGGAATTATGAATGGTTTTGAACAGTAAGTAAAAACGTGATTTTATGACATTTTGATTTTTGGAGGTATTTTGTGGCTACACCCTGTATAATGGATATAAAACGAATTAATCAAATAACAATCTTATCATAGCTTATTTATTTAGTGACCATCAACAGGATCATCCTATAGTTATTCGATTTATAAAGTGAGCGATACACGAGCTGCCTGCAATTACCAGAAATGCTAGACGTGAAGTTTGGGCTGTAAAAACTACAACATCAGTCGAAAGACCTCGTTATGTTATTGTTTTTTTTTTCAAAACAACAAACGTGACAACAAAACCGATCCCACCCTATTCGACAACGCTGGCATTCAAAGTTTCCGACTATCGTTAGATGGTGAATATTGGCCTAATGAAAGAATGCAGTTGGATTTTACTTAAAACGACTACAATGAAGCCTCTTTCAACTATACCGAATTTTATCCTCGCTATATGAATTCAACACAGAAGCGTCCTCTGCTGGATTATTCTTCTTTCAAGAAACATACATCCTGTATATACTCTATCAAAAAGTTAGAATTTTTCATCATTCTAGAAGTTGTTTTTTGTTCACCACCAATTTAGTTTCTTAACATTGAATATAGTACAAGTCATAATTATACCTCCGTAATTATCAATTTTATGACTACATCCTGTATAATGATGACCTTTATGAGCATATCCGTATATACATATCATCGGATATAAATTGGAGATATTTTGTAGCTAGTATAATGGATATAAGACAAATTTATCGAATCACATTCTCCTTATCATAACTTATTCGTTTTGGTGACCCCTGAGGTCAAAGAGATTATTATGCATTTTAATCACAGAAGACGAGGATATTATTCATTTTACTATATTCAAAACTCGTGTTGAAAAATTTTCTCCAACATTTGGTAGAATATTCTAGTCATTTTCAAGAGGCCAAACAGAAATACTAAAAGTATGGTTTTAAATTAGTAATGAAAAGTGAATTTTCGACAAATATGTGTGTCTATTCAGAATAACATATGGAAAAACGAATTTATAGGTGAATGGTTTTTGAAAAGTAAGTGAAAACTGTTTTTATGACATTTTTGTTTTAGGTACCTATACAGTTTTTTTAGAAATATTCTCTGCGTAGACTGATTGGAAAAATAAGTGATAAAGTGTTTTTCTGCCTTAATAAAACAACAAAAAGACAGATGGAAAAAACGAAGAGAAATCTTTTTGAAAAGGGTTGTGGATCTAAAACGTTCTATTTATAACAATATGTAGTATTTTTGACAAAAATTATTATTATTATTGTTGTTGTTTCACATTGACGAACACGTTCACTGACGACACATATTTGACGATGACGACGACAGATGGAATACACTGATAACAGAATGACAGAAATGACACTGAATACAAGACACACGTTATACGACACACATCGCAAATGTGACAGACGACACAGACCATACGACAGAAAACATACATGACAGACGACACAGACTATATGTCACACAGAAGATAGGTGGCACAAGGTTAACTGTATTGACGACACGTGGTGGACCATGTAGGTTGACGACGACAGATGGCGTGTACTGTATGTTGACTGTTTTGATGACAGACGACACAGATTATACGACATAAGACACATTTGACAAACCACACAAATTATATGACAAAAGACAAAACAAAGACAAAACAGACCATACGACACAAAACATACATGACATACGACACAGACTATACGTCACAGAGAAGATAGATGACACAAGGTTAACTGTATTAACGACACCTGGTGGATAATGTAGGTTGACGACGATAGATAGCAAGACAAGGTAACTGTATTACCGACACCTGTTGGATAATGTAGGTTGACGACGATAGATGGCAAGGTAACTGTATTGTCGACATCTATAGATAATGTAGTATAGCCAATCAGACACGAGGACACTAACCAACCAGAGAACGAGTCCAATCAGACACCAGGACGCTGACCAACCAGAGAAGAGGATGGCCTTAAGCAGCGGACCAATCAGAAAGGAGGATAGCCTAAAAAAATGACGGACAAATCAGAGGAGGGGCATGGTGGACCAATCAGAGAGAAGGATGGCCTAAATATGGCGGACAAATCTGAGGAGGGGATGATGGGCCAATCGGAGAGGAGGTGGAGGCGTCGACTAAATAATGGCGCGCCAATAAGAGAGGAGGGGGGGGGCGTGGACTACAAAATGACGGACCAATCAGAGAGGAGGTGAGCGTGGTCACGTGACGTCGGAGGGCGTGGTCATAACGTCAGAGGGTGAGTGGTGGGGGACTCCAAGGCGACTGTATTCCTACTTCCTTACAAATATGTGTGTGTAAGACAACCCACAATTAAACAAAAATCACTCGACTTCTCCTCTGGTCGGCAAAAATAACCCGGTGCCTAACATCTTCGCATCAACCTCACATTTTCTATTGCTATTGACATGGATGACAGTTGACATTTTCCAAGTCGAATAGAAAATTACACAAATGTAAACGGCAATATCAAGAAAGGTCCAAGTTCGACTGTGATGTAAAATCAGACGTTTTATAAATTGTAAAATGATACGAAACTTTTTTTGGTGTAAAGGCACCTTGTTCTGGTGCACTTCGCGACCCTCGGAATTTTATGTTAATTCTATTTTTTTCGATAGTTTACCTTGAATAAAGCAGATTAGATTAAAAATTTCGCTGGATCATTCAGTAACTACTTTAAAAACCACGAATTTCGTTCGAAAAATGGTACTATTTCAACACTAGTTGATGCTATTTTACGATAAATATTTTCACTTTAAATTGTGAAGGTTTCCAATTAGACAGAGACTTTTGGCTTCTACGCGCCAAAACTGTAGGTTTGGAATGCAGTTTTGGTACGTCGTTAATTTTTTGGCCACGTGGAATAAGCGGACATTGCAAGATTGCCGTCTAGTGTGCACGCTTGAAGTGCACATTCCAAAACTGTGAGAAGAACTCTTGGTGTGGAAGGCACTAATGTAATCAACTATCACGAGTTGTATACGCTTTGGCTCGAAAAAAGAAAATGTATATATTCTGTTGAAAAATATTTTTAGGCTGTACATACTTTTGGAAGGTGAAAAAATACACTGTTCAATCTATGATCATATATTCTTCAACAATAAAGTGGTTTTAATTTATTAGCTATAATTTACAAATGTGTGTCTTTGTGTCCTAAATATTGTATTTACATTATTTACATGAAATCTGTTTAAAATATTTTCATCAATTTACTACTTACCTACTCATAATTATTTTAATTTAAAATCTCTATTTAAAACAATGTTAAAATCTTATTATTTAATTGTACTGACTAGATAAGTGTCGATATTAAAATTCGATAAGCTTTCTTATCACGTTTTCTTCCGTTTTAAAATACTTAGAAAATATTTTAAACATTCTATTCCTTTTTTAATTGAACATCACATTATATATGTTACTCCTTCTAATAGCATACGAGGTTAATCAAAAATGTGCTTAAGCATACCACCGAAAATATATATGTTAATAATAACTTTTGAGGTTTACTTGAAACACTATCAGACGAATGTTCCCATTTATTTGAAGATAAATAATCCCATAAAGAAATCTGTTTTAAAACAATTACTTTGCTGGCTGTATTCCGCGACGATTATTGAATCACATTTCTCCCAAAACCTCTTCATTTCCGATTCACACCATTCCCTTTGTCTTACAAACAATACGACACATGTATGCTGTAGCATAATTTTTCTGCAGCCGTCTCGAAAACAAATATTTCGGTATGTTTCATTAAATTGAATACTTCATGTCGATTCTAAGAACCAATGAGATTTCTTTGATTTCTTAAACTCGACCAATCAACAGCAATTTTTAAAGATAAAAAGCTATCCTTTCCCAATAACTACAAATATGCACCTTGCTTTTGGTAGACTATACTGTGAATGGTGGCATTCACAATTCTATACTTTGCTGTCACTTTCAGATTATAATATACAGGGTGATTCATAACTATTGGGATATAGGCTAAGGGTGGATTGTTTGGACCAAAACATGGCGATAGGACCAAATATACCTCAATAAAATATTGCTGTGGAAAAAGATAAATGGCGTTAAAGTTGAAATTTTTTTTCATTTTTTGCTAATAATATCTCTATATATTTTTCTATTGTTATCAAAATCGGCGCAGAGGCATAATTTTATACAGGCAATATTATTTTATGTATTAAGGACATTTTGTTACAGAAGGAGCATCGTGAAGGATTTCTGATGATGAAATTGACAAGTAACTTTTTTTGTCGGAACTTATTAGTGATTTTTATTAAAAAGTATGACATAAATATCATTTCTACGTAATATTGGTACTCTTGTTCAAACACGATATTCTCATTCGTTTTCGAGAAAAACGCAATTGAACAGTTCAGAGTATCGGAAGGGGATTTCAAGTAACGGACAATAGAATAACTTGTATCTTAAGGCTTTTATTTCGACGATAGAGCATAATTGAAAACAATGTAACATAAAAAGAGCAAACTCAAATTAAATGTTCCACGTGGCCTCCTCCGACTTCTATGCCTTTTCTAATTCTTTTAATAAAGGACTTTCGAACTTCAAAGAACATATTATTTTGCCCCCTTATAAAGTAAGCCGCATTTTGTATTTTCCTCCAGAGTTCGTCTCTCGAATTAATTTCATTGACATAAACTAGGGACTTCATATGTCCCCAAACATAAAAATCAAGCTAGTTATACTCAGGACTTCTTGGTGCCCATTCAAAATCACTTCCTCGGTCAATCCATCGTTGAGGAAATATGTCATTTAGACGATTTCTAACAACTAAAGGGAAATGAGGTGGAGCTCCATCCTGCATAAATCACATTTTATTTGTTACAGCTAGTGACAGATTATCCAAAATATAGCTAAAAGTATTTTGCAAATAAATAAATAAGAATCTCCATTTAAATTCAAACTCATTCTAAAAATGTCTTTCTTTCAGAGCATGCGAATTTTTTTCTTCCCAGTAATGGCTGTTACTCCAATTAAATACCCCTCCTCTGGTAAAAGTCGCTTCATCGGTGAACATACTATTCTTAATAAAATTTCGGTCACCATTATGCTTGTTGAGAATACATTGGCTGAACTGTAACCGTGGGAGATCTCTTGGAAGCAAATTTTGAACAGAAGTGAAGTGATACCGGTCGAACTTTTTTTTTTTTAGAATTCTAATAATAGACGACTGACTTACTCCTGTTACTCATGACAAATGACGTGAACTTACTGTAGGATTTTCATCTATCCGAACCAAAATTTCATCTTCTTAATTAGGTGAAATTTGTTTCGGAAGACCACCTTCATTTTTGTTGTGAAATGATCCGGTTTCACCCAAACGATGAAATAGATTTGAAATAGTTTTGTGATTTGATTGCCTTCTGCCTGGATATAACTGTTTACGACTGTGTTATCTTAACATTGTTTTTGTGACCAGACTTATGTAGAAAATGCCAGAACCAATTGTTTTTGTGTGTGTAAGCCGCAGTGCGGAATTTTCTAGTGAAAAAAGGCTTCAATACATAAGAGACCGATCAGGAAGAGTTAGTTTAGTTGGTAATTGGATATCGTGAGATAAACAAGTGAATAAGTGATTATATAAGTTAGTTTAAGTGAAAATACCGTATATATAAATTAAGTGTTAGGTGAGTAGTTTAGTGTTTAAATAAATTGAGTAAGTGAACCCACCGATTGTTTAAAATTCATCGCACTTGTTTATTGTTTAAATAAATAAAAAAATCATTACAATACCTTCTAGCTGCAGAGCGCCCGCAAAATGTTCCTGTGCGTATACACAAATCATATCCCGCATTTCTTGATTCGTAAAATGATTGTGACGAGGCATTTCAATCGAAAAAGTATATGATAGCTTTGAAAAATGCAACAATTGACTATAAACTCGCAGAAAAAAATATTCACTGACAAGAAATGTCATTTAACAGCAACAATTATCTGACAGTCCAAAGCACACTTTTCATAAATGAAATAATATTTGAAATCCCCTTCCAATACTTTGAACTGTTCAATTGTGTGTTTGAAGATGAGTACCAATATTACGTAGAAATTATGTTTATGTCATATTTTTTAATAAAAATCACTAAAAAATTTCGTCAAAAAAACTTACCAGTCAATTTCATCAACAGAAATCCTTCACGAGGCTCCCCCTGTAAAAAAATGTCAAATAATACATAAAGTCATATTGTCTGTATAGAATTATGGCTCTGTGCATATTTTGATAACAATCGATAAATATACAGTGAGATTATTAGCAAAAAACGAAAAAAAATTAACTTTAACGCCCTTTATCTTTTTCCACAGCAATATTTTATTGAGGTATATTTGGTCCTATCGCCATATTTTGGTCCAAACAAGCTACCCTTAGCGTATGTCTCAATAGTTATCAATCACCCTGTATATGTTAATGAAGATCAGTCGGACTAAATAATTTGTTAATATTTTAATGTTTTCTATTAATTTGAAATGTTTATTCATACTTCTCAATTGAATTTTCTATTTCAAATAAGACATTCGATATAATTTTTTGTCCATAAATATATTTTCAATTGTATTCAAACTGTATTGTCATTTTGCAAAAAAATCTCGAATCAAGGGAAGTGGAAAAATTGCCATGAAAATAAAACTTTTAAACATGTATTTATCAGGGGTAAATACATAAGAGATCGTTTTTCTACTTATCTTGATTCGAGAATTTTTGCCTTGAGATTAAAATTTTTATACAATTTGTAATGTATTTCTCGATAAAAAATATTATCTCGAATGTATTTTAGGGAGATTAATACACAACTACATAAATGCAGACATATTAATTATTTTCTTTATTAACTGTACTTCTCGGAGTAACACTCTGTACAGTTTTTTCAATATTTTCTAGAGATTCTTGGCCAAGTCTTGTCATTTTGAAAAGACGTTGTATTAGGAAAACCGGAAAATAATCTGACAGTGACATTCACGGAATAGTTGATTAACAGCAAGGAACATATTTATCAGTTGTTGGGAAAGCTGGGTAGCTTTCCCATCCTTTACAATGATAGTTATTTTGTCGATTTTAAGAGATTGAAAAAATCTCATTGGTTGTTATAATAGGCGTGTATTAGTCGATAAAAAATTATTTATTTACCCCCGAAAGTACCACTTTACACAAATGGTACCTGAAGTAGTAATTTTCGGGACGATTTTTTTCACTTTCGAAACGTTTCAATGTAGGCAGATTTGATAATAACATCTACTTTGTATTTTGTTATGACATCGATTGCCCTGTTACATCCTTGTGTCATTTTTTGCTGTTCAAATATAAAAAAAATGGAAAGAAGTAGTAAAAGTGAGAATGAAATGATTCCACACGAGATTAATGAATCTGTTAAAGTGGCTACTTATGAATTATTGCCGGTAAAGTCCAGATATAGATATGAATTAGTCTGCAATTGATTTCAAAAAGGAAGCAATGCTAAAAATGTACATACTAGGAATCAACAAGCGATTCTTACAAGTTTAATAGAAAAATCTAAAATCTTATAGGCATCAAGCCTCTGGAGTAATTACCCGATGCTTGAGTTCACAATTAATATTAAAAATAATATAGATATAAGCCGCTTTCTCAAACTTATCGCTTTTTTTAAACTAAAATCCCTTTACCATAATACTGTCACGCTACTACACACTGTAGTAGTCCCTGAAGCCGACTCTGCTCTAGCTCCATATCTAAAGTTGAAATATTTACGGGAGCGCACAGTTTACTGGAAAGGACTAGGTATTTTCTTTTGACTGTTTTTATAGAGACATTCTAAGAAAGTCGATTGCATGTTGAGAGCCCCCGTTTATTTCGAGGTGGAGGTACAACTTTCAATTTAGCAAATTTGTCAACGTTTGTCGAATATGTCTCGGCAATCTTAAAATAGTTTTGCCCTTTTTGTAATGTTTTATTTGACCTATCCTAATCATAGGTCTTTTAGAAATACTCATCTTCATAAGACGCTGGGCATTATTAGTTTTGTGAAATTTGAATGCATTGATGGCGCTTACATCTAACATTCCATAAAATATTACTGATGGCCATCTTCGAGTAATTCTGCGAACACCATATAAAGAAATCATTTTGTCAACTATATCAACACCAAATTTTGTGGTGTCGTAGAAAGTGATAATTTCAGATTTTTCGGCATCACCTGACTTTTGATATATTACACCTTCTCGATGGAAAGAAGATATCATAAGAATATTTTAATTCCTAGGCACATGAGATGTTCCATATCCAGAAATAGTCGAAGGAATATGTCGTTTTTTATACTCTTTAAAAACTTGTGGTATACCTTTTGCACGTGAATTGAGTGTTCCGACAATTGTAAGTCTCTGTTGTGTAGAAGTTCCTTCAGTAATGGCGAAACTGTTAAACCACCTGTCCATAGTGATATTTCGTCCAGATTTCGATATATGTTCAAACATTGTGAGAGATACTGCTTTAGTAGAATTTTCATCTAAAATGGCCCATTTGGCGGCATAAATTTCCAACTTTGATGTATAGTAAGTTCGAGCGTCAACCATAGAAAATACTTATATCCCGTACTTATTGAGCTTTTTAGGCATAAACATGCGGAAGGCACATCTACCGCGAAAAGAAAGGAGCATTTCGTCTAATGTAACATACTCTACTACTGAATAATGACGCTTGCACTTATCATTGAATATTTTATTTTCCTCACGGGAACTAATTTGTCCATAGCTTGGCTTACAGCTCGCGTGGTTGTATCATCAAACCTAATGACTCTCAAAAGGAACCGGAATCATCTTTGCGACATAGCTGCTATTAATATTTCCAATCCCAATCCATCATTACTCAAATACTCCTACAAAAGTTATCTTGATGCTCGTTGAGTATCGGCAATATAAACTTGGTCGATAAAGCACTTTATTCATAAATTTGAGTTTTCACTACAATATTCAAGATGTCATCAAAAAAGGGATTCCACTGCACTGGTTTTCAAATTCTTTGCTTCTCGAAAAGTCCTTGGAAGATGTGTGACAATATTTTTTCTTGTGCGAACGTTACGAGCAAAACCAAATTTCCCCCACGTCAATTGCAAGCGGGTGCTGAGAATAGATTCGAAAATTATTCGGAAATTGATCAATCGGATGAAGCACATGCATCATCAAATGTTGATAGAAACCCAATATCACAAGAGGACAATGCTCGTAGTGTACTTGAAAATATCACTAGGGAAAAAATTGAACACGAATGGATCAAAGGTGAGTTTCAGAATGTGGAACTACATTTTGCAGTACCATATTATTCGAAATTCAGCAATTTTTCGCCAGTTCAAATGTTTGAAATATTTTGGAACGATGCACTCTCTGAATACTTGCTACATGAATCAACGGAATGTGCTTCTGTAGCAAAACTAATTCTAAGTGGCTACAATGAAAAACCTGGTAAACGATTTAATTGGGATTCTCAGTCCGATATGGAAAATCCATCAGTCAAAAATTGTTTGAGGAGAAATCGCTTTTTTGATATAATGAAATACTTACACTGTGCTGATAATACCCAGCCAGATGCACAAAATAAACATGATGGAAACTTCGTCCGCTAATGGACAAATTAAAAGCAGCCTACTTGGAATATTTTATACCAGAACAAGACATCAATTTTGATGAGTCAATGGTCAAATATTATGGGAAACACTCATGTAAACAGTTTATAAGGGGAAAACCCATCCGATTTGGGTTTAAGATTTGGTGCTTGAATACCAAAGATGGCTACTTGAATAATTTTGATCTAAATCAGGGAAAAAATCCGAGGTCAAATGCTTCAGATGAACTCCTGTATGGGAAGTGCGCAGCTCCTCTAAAAATGATGATGAGGGAAATGCCAAAAAGTGAATCTAAACTGAAATGGGTAGATAATAATATTGTCACTGTGGCCTCCACATGTTATGGAGTTGAGCCAATATCCCAAGTAAGAAGATACTCGCAGAAGGAAAAGAAAGTCAAAACAGTTCCACGACCAAATCTGATTGGAAATCACAATGCATCAATGGGAGGAACCGATTAGATGGACGAAAATGTGGAAAGGTATCGCATAGGTATCCGTTCCAAAAAATTGTGGTGGCCTATATTTTCGTGGCTAATTGACGTCTCTATTCAAAATGCCTGGGTCTCATATAAAGAATTTGGAAAGCCTGTCACTCAACTTTAGTTTAGGTGAAAAATAGTGGATATTTACCTGTCAAAATACGGTACCGTTTCAAAAGGAGTTGGAAGGCCAACATCTTCGTTGAGCAGTAGCCAAGGAAACAGAGTTAGTGATGCTATTAGATTTTATAAAACCGATCGTTTGCTTGTCTACATACCAGATCAGAAAAAAAGGCGTTGCGCGATGGAACTTTGTAACCCAATTACAAGAACAATGTGTAGAAAATGCAACGTTGGCCTATGTTTGACATGTAATCTAGGGTTTCATACTAAGTAATAAAATAGGTAGTTATAAAGCTTAGCGTTGCATATCAACTCAAAAAAAAAATTATTCTGGCTTTCGAAGGTTAATGGTCGAGTTCCAATAGAATTACCAATATAATTATCTATACAACTCTCCAAATATTCCTCTTCATCCTCGGGAGTATTTTATTGTATTTTAGGTTACATTAAGAATTGGTTTGGAATGCGCTTGTCGTCGTGAAGAGCTTTGTAAAATCAATTTTGATGATATAGAGTATAAGACAACCATGATAAAGATTAACGTTCCTAAAACGAATATGGAAAGATCATTTGTCGTCATTGGTGAAAATAATATTTCTTTATACAGAAGATAATTTTAATTACGCCTACCAATAATTTTTTTTTTGTTATTGAAATGGAGAATGTACTTTACAACCTATCGGTACTCACACTTTAGCGATAATCTACTGCACAATTGCTGAATTTCTTGAATTACCGAATATAAAAGAGTACACGGGCCACTGTTGACGTTGGAGCTTAGCCACTTCACTCGCTGAAACTGGTGGTAGTATCACCAACTTGAAGATACGGAGGATGGAAATCAACCAATGTAGCAGAAAGATATGTAGAAAATTATTTAAAAAACTAAATTAATGTAGCTACACAGATTGAAAATGACTATGATAAAATTAATATATCGAAAACTAGTACAATTACGTATTCTTATTTCTACAATGCAACTTCAGTTAATATCCCTAATAATCTTAATATTAGAAATTGTCATAATTCTGTAATTAGTATTCATATTCATAATAATGATTTATATATGTAATTGTCTATATAAAATTGTTACGTTATTATCCATCGACATCATCTTTAACATACAAAACGGCTACAGAAATAATATTGTCCGTAACACCGTCCAAAATTGATTTTAGGGGACTCGGAGTTCCTACTCATCCCGTGAAATATCACTTTCGGAACTTGTTACGTAAATTACAATTACAAATTCCAAGGTTCACTTGAAATATTTCTAGATGTCAAATTGTTTTGGAATGATGATTCTAAAAACAAAATTTTTATATTTTTCTGGTTAGAGACTCCGAACAAGAGAACATTTGCCTTGTTCTTATGATGTGCAAGCACAATGGAGCCGCTCTAAATGTCCTGCATATCTCGATCCAATTCCAGTTCATAGAGGTGGTATAATTCGACAACGTGAATTCACGTTTGTTTAGAGCAATTCAATTCAATATTCATCATGGTAAATAGCCAGAGAGTATCTATTTTTTTCTCGGAAAACTGTCGAAATTTTAATATCAAAATATTTATTTTCGAACAAGTTGATTTTTTATAACTTACCATTCAATTTTTCGAGAACTATTTGCCATAATAACAGTAATTATGAATAATTAGAAAATCATCCAATTATTGTTTTAGACAACAATAAAATTGAAAATATAGAAAAGTGAATATATAGAAATATTTGTCAAACATAAATTTCTTTGAACTTGCTCAAAAAAATCCGTGAACTCAATACATAACCAGAAATAACCTTATTCATGCTGAATTCCTGCGATATTCTAACTACTCCCTGTTTGGTATCTTATAAGCGTTTTTGCTTCCAGGAACTTGGATTTTTTCTAAAAATCACACAGCTAATCGCTATCAACAGCATCTTTTGTGAATATGAAGGCTTATTATCACTTGCTTGAATTACTGGTTTCTCTTTTTCTCTCTAGTTCTAATGTGAACTTTTAAGATATTTGTGCTAAGCATATTTGTTAATAGTTCCCAATTTTTTTTTGAGACTGTAATTGAATTCATCTCGCTTCCTACCGGATTCTGATACTTGTCCATGTATTTACAAACTTTTTTATGTTCGCTCATACATTTGATTATTTTCATTATTAATTTGTCTTCTCTTATTTGTTCCGTTTGAACTTTTAATATTCTTTCCCATACCTTCTCAGATTCTCCTTGTATTTATTATTCAATCTTCTCGCTTAATTTTATATTCTGGTGCATTTTCAATGTTTCAAATTGCATGACACTGCTTCCATTTTCCTAATATATCTCTTTTTTTATTTTAATTGTATTGTGACCCCTTTCTATGGACTACATTTTGTATCTTCCAGCTATTGCTGAAGTTGTTGATATGGAGCTGCATTTTCTATTTTTTAACGTTATACCTTTATCATATAATGTAGCATCTCTTCTACTTTCCCAATCCCAATCTCCTATCCTCTTTCTCGATCAAATCGTATCGGGGTTTTCTCTCAAAACCATTACAATAGAATTAGTTTGATATAAAAACAGAATCAATTTCATTAATGCCCAAAACAATAATAGTCTAAGAGTCAGTAAACAGCTGATGACACATAATTATTGAAGAAAGCTTGAAATTCTCTCAGTTAGTCAGTGGCACCTACCAGGCATCAGATGGGGGTTAGTTAAAGCCAGTCGCGTTAGGTATATCGTCACTCAGGTGTATTAATCTTGCAAACTAAAATAGTATTTTAAGAAAGCTTCCGTTTTGGTATGACAAAATATACTATAATAGCTACTCAAAAACAAAATGGTAGACGACTACCTTGGTTGTAACAACGTGGCAGACACTTTTATAATAAAATAAAAATTTGAAAAGTATTTTATGAAACTTGAAATTATTATATCTTATTCTTGATAGTATTGGTAGCATATATTTTTCAAGAGTCTGTCGGTTGCTTTGACCTGGCAGACAGTATACTGTTTTCTCCCCTGCGAGTATACTACGTGTAGTAGATACTTACGTCGTATACGAAATATAAAGGTTTTCGTCCTCTTTTCCTCTTCTGTGATATACTACTGTCGTAGTCTTTCTCTTTCAAGGTATTTTTCCGATCCTCTAATGGCCATTATTTGAACTAGCTTAGGGTTTATGCCTGAGTACAGGGCTGAGGTCGAAAAGTACGCTCCTAGAGTTCATTCTCATTTCGTGGTGTGATATTTCAGCGATTGTGTTGTCTGATTTGTTTGACTCCTTCTCGAACTGTTAATGTGGCAGTAACATAACAATATAAAAGATGAAGAGTAAACGAAACACAATAAATTCGAGTACATGAAGACAACCACCAAACCAAGAACAAAACTCTGCGCATGTCGGGTGATTCTCAACTTTGAAAATACTTGGTTGTGAAAAGCGACGCTCGAGCGATCAGAGAACGTAGCTTTAGAACTGTATAGTGTAACGTTCGACTGAACATCCAAGAGTTTTCTAACGCCTATAGTTAATCAATCGCGCTCGAGTGTACTTTTCGAACACATCCCAGCTGTCGCTCTTAACAATAGCGATTCAGCATAACAGCTTGTTTTTATTATATCCTCAGTTTATTGTAAAATGTTAATATTAGTGCATGTATTGAACATAAACTCACGAAATATTTGCCAATAATCTTCTATATTAGTGAAATTTACTATTTCGACCCTTACTCTGTGGAATCTGTAGACTCATTATTTTTAAATGAAACTAACTGTTTCTAAGTAATTCCACACTATATTATTAGTTTCATTTAAGAGAAATAAAAAAATCTATATTGGTGAATTTAATTTAATTTTGTTTATCAATACAGCATTATGTCAGGTGAAATTAAATGTTTATTTTGTGCTACGAAAAAAGTGGGCCAAGTGAATTTATTTACTGATGAAACGATGGCAAAATATCGGAATATTCTGAGCTTACGAAAGTATCATAAACTTGAATACCCAGTGATATTTATGATTCGTGTTATCACAGCCAATGTTAAAAGACATTTACGGCGTTAAAAAAAGTTTTAAGAGATAAAACCGACAGAAACAAAAGAAATTTCTTCAGCAACATCTCAACCCAGTACCTCTTCTACGAAACCGCCATCTTGTGTACTACTGTCATACAGGATTCCAGTTTAAAAAATGTTGCATCATCGGAAATGTGTGATGATATTGAAGAACAGACAATGCTCAACGAGATGTAACTGTAGAAGAAGAAAATGAAAATCCTGCAGATGAAATTTCGGTGAGCTGGGGTAAATATTGTTTTTCTTATTTTTTATTTACAAGCAAGTCGCATCCACCACTGGGGTAATTAGCGACACAAATATGGGTGGTTCATAGTTAAGTTAATATGTTAATATCACTTACGTATTCAAAAAGATTCTGTGTATTACAGTTTTCGCCAAGAACTTGTTCTAAATTGTTGCTGAGGTTGTTTTATTGTCTTGATAGTTGGAATGTGGGGCAATTGGTTATTAAAGGTTTGGCAATAAGCTGGGTATTGGTAACTATGAGTAAGTTTAGTGTGGCCTATTCGTAACCTAGTCAGTTTTACTTGGAGCGATCTTTTGTTTATTCAATGCTACCGAGGTTTGACTTCCGGTTCCACGTCGCGTAGATAGGATTGGGATGTTTGCCACTCGGTTTGCCACAATTTTTGCACCTTTGATTTAAGTAGCGGTTTTATGTCGTTGTACACTACCGTCCGCACTTCACTCGCGGTTTCACTAATTACTGCTTGTCGTGCTTTGTGGTTGGCTACTTCGTTTCCTTGAAGGCCAGCATGAGAAGGAACCGAAAGTATTTCCACAAAGCTATTGGAATGTTGTAACTGTGATAATTCGACTTTAATTTGGAGTGCTATTGGATGTGTGGGATAAAGTTGATTGATAATATGGATTGAGTTAAGAGAGTCTATTATTATGAGGGATATTGAAGTATTTTTTGTTTTTATGTGAGTAACCGTTGGTAGCATCGTGGCATAAAAGTAATAAACGTACTTTGTTTTTCTCTTGCAATAATTTCAAAATTTGCGACTTGTGGTGATAAATAATTTACGTAAAAGTCATTATAGTGTTGTTTAGTTACGAATCTTGGTGTAGTGGAAAAAACAGTAGTTTTTAAAACAAAATATTAATTATAAGTGACTACAATCATTGGACAAAGAAGTAGGTTAATTGATAATATAAATAAAGTAGCAGAGATAAGCCGACAAACTTCGATAGAATATTTTGCGGCGTTGTCGGATTGTGTATGAAGTAGATGTTTTCAAATACTGGATAAAAGCGAATTCTCCGAGCCGTCGAGGCGGAATAGCTTTTTACGCTAGTAAATGTATATAAACAAAACAAACAAAAAATGGAAAAAAACGTAGAAAAAATACAAAGCATACTAGAGACTTTGAATAAAAATATAGAAAAGATGGACAAGAAATTATAACAAGTGATTAGTGAGTTAAAAGAAACAAAATTAGAAAACGAGAAGCTGAAAGAAAAAGTTGAAAAACAAGGCGTCAAAATTGCGTCTCTGGAACGTGAAACTAAAAGAAAAAACCTAATAATAAAAGGAATAGAGGAGAGAATGAAAGAAATGAGGAAACAATAGAGAAAATAGGAGAGGTAATAAATGCATTAGAAATAAAGTTTAATACAGAAGATGATATTGATGATGTCATAAGAATTGGAGAACCAATAAATGGATTTCAGATTCTAAATCAATGTGATTGTCTAATGTTGACCTGTTTTGACGGAAACCACTTTGTTCTTTTATTAAAAGGTTTTTGTCTTCCAATGTCCACAATAGTCTTTCATATATGATTTTTACCATTATTTTGCTTAGTACTTTGTTAAGAGATATTGGTCGGTATGAAGTTAACCTAGTTCTTGGGCAGTTTGTTTTTGGTATGGGTATGACGATTGCATGTGACCACGTGGATGGGAAAATATATTTTGTCCAGATTGGATTGAATATTTGGAGAAGGTATGACTGGGCAATATGTGAGAGTTTTGGAGAAAGATTAATGGAAGATTATCAGGTCCTGGGGCAGAATTTTTGGTTGTGTCTAAGAAGAAATTCAGTTCATCTATAGTTAACGGAATATTAGATATATTGTGGTCATGGTCATCGTAATCTAAGGATTCGGCTTCGTTAGTAGTTTTAAATTGCAGAAATTCTTGTGAGTAGTTTGAGTTGCTTGAGTTGTTCTCAAAATGTGTTGCAAATAATTCGGTTATGTCTTCGTTATTTGAGACTGTGCTATTGTTGTGAGCTATAAAAAGAATTTGCTTTTTCCCAATATTTTTCTTAGATTTTGCCACACGTTACTTAAAGGTGTGGAGCTGTCAATGTTGGATGTGAATGCTTTCCAGGAGTTTTTTATTGCATTTTTTGTGATGTATCTTGCTTGGGCTCTTCATCTCTCATAGTCTACCAGGTTTCCCATCGATTTATTTCGTTCTAGTTAATAAATGACGCTTTGCATTGTTTAATAAATTTATCGTATTCAGTGTTCCACCACGGCAATGGTGTATGCTTTTTTAGTGCTTTTGTTTCTCCTTTGATTTTTTCTGCTGCATCGGTGATAATTTTTGAGAATGATTTCAAAATGTTATCAATGTTCGAGATTCACTGGTAGTAGAGCGACGTTTTCTTCAATGTAATTACTGAAACTTGGCTAATCAGCATATTTTGTTTTCCATTTTGGTACAGTAGGGTATGTAGTGGCGGAGTTTTGATCGGAGATCGTAATTTTGATTGGATAATGATCGCTTCTATATAAGTATGGTATAGTGTCCCAGGCAATTAGAAGTGAGATAGTTGGATGACATACTGATAAATCGATTGCTTATTTATTGCTTGTGTGAACATTAACTCTTGTAGGCCTACCGTCATTTAAAATATTTAGATTATGTGTATCTAGGATGTTACTGATTGTTCTGCCTTTTGCTTGAAAACCTCTTGATCCTCAAATAGGATTGTGGCTATTGAAATTACCCAGCAAAATTAGAAGTGATGGAACTTGTGACAAAATGTTAGTGATGTCTTGTGAGGTAATTACTTGATTAGGAGGGATATATATGTTGCAGATAATAATTGTTTGAGGAATGTTTATAGAAATTGCTATTGCTTCTTAATTTGTATTTAGTGTGCTTTGTATGAAGTATTTACATAGATGGCTACGCTTCCTCTCGCTTTTCCCGCGTTGTTTCTGTTTCTGTAAAAACAGGAATAATTGTTGAAGTTGTGATTGTGTCGTCCTTTAAAGTTAGTTTCTTGAAGGCGAATAATTGATGGTGAAGTTTCGTGTATAAGTATTTTGAGCATTTCATAATGGGTGTAAAACCCATTTATGTTCCATTGCAATAAATTGAAGGTAATATTACGTAAGTTCTGTTAGGGATTCCTGAGATGTGGTGAGGGAAACGTCAGATTCGGCATCTTCTCCTGATTTCAAAAGCTTCAGTTGTTTCATGATTCTCTTTTTTGATTTAGTGCATTTTGTCTATATTTGGCGGTCAGAGGTATTTGAATGTACTTAAGATACGAGTTGCAATAGTTTTAGTGTATGAGAGGTGTAATCTTTTTCTGTACTGAGAGGGTCAGCTGATCTATGAACGTTCTCAAAAAAGTTGATTTGACTAGTCGAAGATTGATACAGGGAGAATGTACAGTACCTCCTATTTTATCTGATTTTATAGTATCAGTAATTGGAGGTTATATTCGTAAACAATGCTGTTCTAACAATTTAAAATGTCACATCAAATCCTTGTTTCAAGATTTAATTTACGTGACTCATAACGCTAATATCAAAACTTCCGAATACATTTGGGGATGTCAATAAAAAGTCTTAGTAGTAGCCGGAAACTGGTGTATATTTGCAATCGTAAAAAGCGTTGTATAAATTAGAATGCTATCGAACAGTTAGAGACTGAAATGACATACATAAAACTCGCGAGCCCGATTATGTCCTGAGATAATTAATAAAACATAATATCTACGGGTTGGAATAGCACATGACAAATACGACATATTTGTTGATACGAGAACAGGGCAACACGCTACATGATACAGTAGGAATTATATGCCAAAACATCGATTCCACATTAGAATTTGAAGTTGAAGAATTGCCAGAAACCTTCACTTATTGACGTAGAAGACGATCATATGAGGCCAAAATCGTAAAATTCGGTTTTCAGCCGGAAATCGTCTCAGATGACAGAGTTATTATAAGTGAAGCTGTTTATAATCGGACAGACAATGTTTGGATTGGACGAAGAACTCAGAAATAGATTTTTTAGAATAAAACGGACCCCAAATAACTTATATACGGTGTTAAAAAATTGATAGACTTGGATTACGGGAGATTCTAACTTTATGCCAGTAATTATAGAACAACTGATGTTAATGGAAATTTCTCTAAGAAGTCAGGAGTTTCTATGTAAGCTCTATACCTCCTTGCAAAAAAAATTATGTGAACAGTTTTCGAGAGCTCATTGTGTTTGAAGCATTTGGAAAAACGCTTCTCAAATACCAACCTACAGCGTTGAACCACTTGAGTTTGGTTGGGTGGAACGAGAAAGCTCTTTTATGTTTAGATGGTTCAAAAGGGATAAATTGCCAAATCTAGTCAGCGATTTTATTAAAGATTATCGAGGTAATTACTTAATTATTTATTTCTAGAATTAAATTCTAAATGTACCACTGTGCACAAAACCTTGCAAAACATTGCTGCAAATTACTTTTATATACATTTTGAAATGTTTCATGGAGAAGTTGCAGTAATATTATTGCGTTAGTTTAGTTGAAACATTGTGACTTGCTCATTAGAGAAACATTTCATAAATTTGAGATTTCCTTCCCACTGAAACGTTTGTAATTGAGGTTGCCGTGATGTTCTTAGATATGCCACTTGTAATATTGCATCTGCATTTTTTCAGAAACATTGCTGTAAGTTAGTTATTTGTTATTTTTGAAACATTTCGCTATTAAGTTTCAGTGATATTGTCAAATACACAAATTGAAATATTGTCATTTAATTTCGCGAGTAACATTGCTGTAAGTTATTTATTTCTTCCTGACGAAATATTTCCATATGAAGTTTCAGTACCTATCCAAGTTGGAATATTGCGATATTTTTTAATCAAGAAACATTGCTGTGAGTTAATAAAATTCCTTCCTTCTGAAAAATTCCTAGATGCATGACGTTTATTTTGATTACTCTCCGGCACACTTTTTGGATTTCGAATTTATATATTTCTAGATTAGGTCTGATCGGAGCTCAGTGAATGATTCCCAATGCATCGTTTATGGTTTTTGCGTCGCGCGTCACGTATTCTGATCGGCAAATTCCTGACACGATTCATCAATCCGCCAATCAGAATGCGTGAATATAGCGTGACGTGCGACGCAAAAAGCAAAAACGATGCATTGGGAACTCATCCTAACCGAGCCCGATGATAGTATAGAAGAAGAACAAAAAGGTTGGGTTAGGATTTGTTTCTTTCAAGTTTCGAGTGTTTCGACTGGTCGTTGGAGGGGAAAAGAAATAACATTTTTCACATTTATTCTGTTTTCTTGGTGGAGTGAAGCAATGGATTAATTTATATTTGTATACTCTATACAATAGGATCACAGTTTCCTTTTTATTTTATAGTTGTGAATCGAAAGGTGTGTTTCAGGTATAAATGTTTTTTTCACTTAGAATTATTACGTTTCAATTATATCATTTGTTATATAGTATGTCAACAAGACTATAGGCTCCTTCGATTCAATCACTTGTTTGTGAAGTTCATTTGAACCACAAATTTCCATTTTAATATACCTCCAGGAAGCACCGAGTATTCTTGTTGTTTCCCAGTATATAAGTTGATATCTGTGCAAATTATGTAGTGTGATATATTTTTCTCATTAAAATATTTTTTTCTATGAATTTTTTAGTTCAATGAATTAATGGATGCATATTTCTAATTCAATTTTTTTTATGCTGTTAGTATTTGTATAATGGTTCGATGCGAAGTATTCAGTGGACCATTACGTAGAAACTGACAAAACATTGAAAAAAACGAAATTGATGAATATAAAGCAGTATTCATTCATTCATTCATTGAACTGAGTTATCTGCTACTGGAAATACATGTGTATTTGTATCTGATGTGTTATTTTATGTGCAATATTGTTTTTATTTCGGTTCAATAAATCGTTGAAATATTTTGATTTAAATTTGCTTTTTTTTGGGTTCTCTTACTTGTCCAAAGTTCAGAGCAGACACACATTCTGCGTTGAAAGTGCAGTCACTAATGAATCTCAATAAGTTTTTCTAACTTAGAATATACGTTTTGACAAAACTTCATGAAAACTTTCAACCACACCACGAAACCAAATTGAAGTCACTAGCCCTCAACACACGTTTAGTTAATCATGCTATAGTCTCTAGAGATAAGAAGTACTCTTCATTAAGTACAAACACAAGTCATTTCAATTTGATGTTAAGAGACTAATTGATGCATTTCGAAATTTTACAATCTTAATATAATTAAGCATTTTTCCATTATCAATATGATAATTGGAGAATACCTGTAACTTCCTAATAATTATATTGCCAAATCATAAAGATGATTTTAGTAAACTTTCGAACAGTATCTGCAACTTTCAATAACAGGGAATATGCAACATCACAAACAGAAGTTGATTCAAGTATACCTCTAAAATGCCTTGGAATGGTACTAGTAAGTTCTAATTATAAGGTCCCTGCTACATACCAAATGAAAGATGCTTTGAATAAACTTTTGAAATGTATAGGAACATTTCCTGAAACGTCTAGTTATAAGGTAACTGCAACATTATAAAAGAAAGTTCATTAGAATGTGATATTGAAATAATGATACAACCTTACATTTGAACGGTGTAAGAAATATCCGTACGTACGATCACCTAACATAACTTTTGAAATATTACAAATGAACGTTGCAATGGCGGCCGTTACGGCGTTGCTGGTATGTTGATGCAACATCATTGCAAAGTCGGAAGCAACATTACACATCCTATATGTGATTTGCAGCAACGTTGATGAAGACGATGCCTCAGAAGATAATACGGAAGTATGAAGAGAAAATATATAGATCTAAACTTTTTACAAATGAAGATTAAAACTTTTTGTTTTCTAATATTGTTTAAAACTAATAGTTTCCTCCGTAATCTATATTTCACTTTAAAGTATTATAAAATATGAATAATATCGTTTATATACTCATTATATCATTATCATCCTCTACTATTGAACACATATTTATAATCGCCCATTTTATTTCTTATCTTCATAATATCTCATAAAATATTCAGCAAATTCTTCAATATATTATATTAATAAGGAGTTTGATATATTTGTGTACTTGCGCCGAAGGAAACATTTTACTATTCGCCAGGTCAAAGCAACCGACAGGCCCTTCCGCGTTCAAAGATATATGCTACTAATACCATTAAGAATAAAATATATAAATTTCAAGTTTCATACAATAGTTTTCAAATTATCTGCCACGTTATTATAACACAGGTAGTCTTCCGCCATTTTGTTTTTGAGTGGCTATTGTAGTATATTTTGTCATACCAGAACGGCAGCTTTCTTGAAATGCTTTTTGAAGTTTGCAAAATTAACACACCTGTCATACCTGAGTGACGGTAAACCTACCGCGACCGGCCTTAACTAAACCCCATCTCATGGACGGTAGGTTCCACTGACTAACTGAAAGAATTTCAGGCTTTCTCCAATTATGTGTCATCAGAATATAAGCTCACCGTCCAATAATTTGCTTAAAAGTAATTTAAAAAGCCAAAAACTACCTGAAATAATGAATTTTTGTTGATATTCAAAATTCCTTCAAAGAGTAAAAATAATAGCACGTTGAAAATGATAGTAACCAACCGACTAGCCATTCAAAACACATTTTTGGTATCCTCTTTGTGGTAAATTATCGTTTCAATTCCGATAAACTTTAAAATATCAACAATAGAATAGAGAGATTACTTATATCTAATAAATAGACGGAGATATTTTTTTATAAATTGACTCAAAACATTGACAGCATCATATCAAACAATTTATAATGCCTCATTCCATGAAACACTGCTAAAATTTATGAAAAATGTGAAATAAAATACGCGCAATTGGAGGTGAATCACTTAATTTCTCCACGACCACTTTTGCAATATAAAGAATCATTCTTTACTACAACAATCGAATAGAAAACTCTGTTATCTGACCTGAACGCATATTTTTCAACACTTTTATAACTTAAAAAGACATGCTTTGCATTTTATCTTTCTCGTTTTCAAATTAATAGTTATTGGTTATCAAATATTGTCAGTTGTCTGTTTCTTAAGTGTTCTAACCACATAAATTCTTCAAATTCTAACATGAACTGAAATTTTTATATTCATACTGGATTAAATTGCCTGATCATAGGCGCTACGTAGTTTGAATCTGGTATTTTTTTTAATCCCCAGCTTGTGTAGTTGAATTACTATTTACTTGTGTTTCCTTTGAAATTGATATTCTTGCCGTTTTGCGGAGAAAGAAAGCATCAAATTTATTTCTTATACACCGCGATAAATATAGAATTACATTCCAATAAAAAATTCGCTTTTTTTGGATTTCACAGCATCATTATTAGGGTTACAATTGAAAGTAGAAATGCATAACATGTAGACTGGTTTTAGCGTTCTTAGCAGTCTCCAGTATGAATTCAGAGTTGGCTATCTGAACAAAAGACGGATCGTTTCAGTTCCCATCACCATGATAGTACCGTAAAGCGGGGTTACTTTGGCACCTTCGGCCTACTTTGGTAGTTTGGTTATTTATATTTCAAATGTTTTTTCGTTTGTTTATATATTGTTTTTGTTTATTTTTTGAAAGATTCTATTTTGTTACAGGCATTAATTGACAAGCAATGCCTAGAAACTATAAAAAAAGTTGGGGTCGCGTACTTACAAGAACTTCACTGAAGCTGGCATTGAAAGGGCGTTGGCTGCCATTAGGGACGGCATGCAAGCGCCTCAAAATTTCACGTGGTACCCTTCAAAACAAGTTGAAGAGCGAGCATACGCGCCCTCCAGGTCATCCAACCGTATTTACACGTGCAAAGGAGCAGTTACTGACAAAGGCTGTACTTACAGTGAGCAATTGGGGATTTCCGTTTACCATAGTTGGTATTTGCGAATTGATCCACAAATACTTACAAAAAATGGTCGCAATGTTGAGGAATTTCATGACAATGTTCCTGGACATGATTACCTCGAAAACTTAATCAACCGGAACAAGTTGAGTGCCCGATTGACTGCAAACATTAAACGGACACGTGCGGCGGTAGGACCAAAGTAATTTATCGGACTCTTTGACAACATTGAAGATGTTTTACAAGATATTGATCCTTCTTTGGTTTTTAATTACGATGAAACTAATGTCCAAGATGAGCCCAAAAAGTCATTGTTTCAAAAGAAATCAAACGCGTGGAGAGAGTTCAGCAACATTCCAAGGCATCCATCAGTATCATGGTGTACGGAAACGCTGCAGAAGATGTATTGCCCCATGTGGTGGTGTACAAGGCAGGAAATCTATACGAAGGTTCGACAAAAATGGGTCCTCCTGGAACGGTCTACAGCAACACACCCAGAGGCTGGTTTGATATGGAACAGTTTGAAAAATGGTTTTTCCAAATTTTACTGCCCAAAATTAAAGACATTGAAAATTCTGGAAAAAAACTTGTTAATGGGGACAGTATAGCCTCTCATTTTTCGCCTACTTCCATTGAAGCTTGTGAGGAGAACAATATTTATATGACAGCGCTCCAACCATCAGCACCCAATTTATGCAACCAATGGATGTGGATGTGTTTAAAAAAAATGCGTCAGATTCTAGACAAATGGCGCAGTGAAATCAAATCATCTTTGTCCATTCCAAAAGAATATTTTCTTACGCTCCTTAATCGATTGTGGCTTGCAGTCAGTGATAATCTGTACAATAATTTACAATCTGGATTTAGAGCCACAGGGCTCTGCCCATTCATTCCACAAGAAGTTCTTAATAATTCCAGACCATCAAGACGACGCAAATTCACAAGCTGCTATTCTAAATGAGATCGTTATTGATCTGCTTCAAGATCTACGCGGATCAAATACGGAAAAGGTCACAAAAACTCGTGGCAGGAAAATAGAGCCCGGTGAACAGCTTAAGATTGAAGCACCTCAATCAAACCTATCTACAGATGAACCAATCGCTGGCCCTCTAGGGACCCAGAGAAATATTCTTGATAGTAGCGACGATGATAGTGACGATTAACGCCTCAGCTGTCTGTTCCTTAAGTGTTCTAACCACATACATTCTTCAAATTTCAACTTGAACTAAAATTTTTATATTCATACTAGATTAAGAGCCACACTGCTCTGTTCATTCTATCCACCAGAAGATCTCAAAATAATTCGAGACCATCAAGACGACGCAAATGCCCAAGCTGCTATCCTAAATGAGAGCCTAATTGATCTGCTTCACGATCTACGCGAATCAGATACGGAAAATGTCACTAAAACACGTGGCAGGAAAATAGGGCCTGGTAAACAGTTCTAGGTTGATGCACCTCAATCAAACCTATCTACAGATGAACCTGTCGCTGGCCCTTCAGGGACCCAGAGAAAGATTTTCAATAGTAGCGACGATGATAGTGACGATGAACCCGTTGCAAGCTAAGTTGCAGTTCCTAAAAAAATGCCAATAAGAAAGCAAGCAAAAAGGGTTGTTAAAGCTACAAATGACGTCTGCATCTAGAAAGTGGAATAATTAGAGATGTCCTGATTGGATTGGTTGCAGTAAATGCAAAAAATGGATTTGTGGATTTTGCAATGAGACGAGCATGGACCTATTTTTTGTTTGTTCCCTCTGCACAAACGAATATTTTGACAGTGATGACTCTTTAAAAGATGCTCATTTTTCTCTGTAGAAGGAATATTTTGATTTTTTCTTTTTTTTTGTGAAACCTCTAGAGAATGTATGTTCATTTTAATTTCAGAATTTGATTTGAGTTGTTCATAAAATCTTGGTAATAAATAAAAGAAAATGCCAATGAAGGCTTAATACAGCCTCTATATTGGTGCAAATTTGATTTGCAGGTGTTGGCAAAGTAACCCCAAAATTCTGCCTACTTTGGCACCCCACAAAAAAAAATTCTTTATCATGCGTGGATGAAAACCAACCATATTTGGGCGATCTACTGCCAATTGGGCACTAGACACGATCAAATTTCAAAATGTTTGATCATGCAATCGGTTTCTGACTTACGAGTACCAAAATAGGTCAAAACCTGCCAAAGTAATATGTAGAAGTAATATGTAAAATAATTTCCAAATTTGTTCCAAATTCCTAAAGACAACTCTCCTAATTTTGTTTCGTGGTCTCTAGTATTCATTTATAACTTTTGTTCACTGTGATCCACTAGTAGATTTTTTCCGCTGCTTCGGTAATTTTTCATTGAATATATTTATCTGTTTCTACATGTTTGGTGGTACAATATTGTTACGAAACAGCACACTGGTATAGTCCCTGAATCCGACTCTGTCTAAGCCATGTATGAAAGTTGAAATTATTGCGGATGCGCGGGGATTTCTTAAAATTGTTTACGATTGTGACTATCTTATCTAGACTATGTTTTTGTGACCAGTCTTATCTAGAATATGCGAGAGCCAATTGTTTTCGTGTAAGCCACAATGTAGAATTCTCTAGTAAAAAAGGCACTAATATATAAAAGGACCGACCATGGAGAATTAGTTTAGTTGATAAAGTGATCTCGTGAAATAAACAAGAATACACCGAAAAAGCAAACAGTAAATAAGTGATTTTAAATTAGTGAACTGTTCATATTAATTAGTTTAAGTGAATATACTGTGTATATAATTAGTGAATAGTGTAGTGAATAAATAGATTAAGTAAATGAACCTACCGTGTGTTTAAAGTTTATCCCACCCGTTAACTGTTTAAATAAATTAGAAAAACATTACAATATCTTCTCTGGGTTCATCCGCTTACATTTGTCTATTCAACAGTCTCTCAAAATAATTTGCTCACGAATTTTCAAAGTATATCTTGATCTCCTACCAAAGTAATCAAATCCGTATATTCCTTTCTCAATTGGTAAGTCCAACTACTTAGTTATCGAGTACTCCATTTACAAAATTCAAATTTCTCTTTCATATTGTGACTTGATATATACACTTGGGACTCTGAGATTTTTTCAGCGGTTGCAAAATCGTATGACGGATTTTTATCCTCCTTCACTGTCCAGTACCTGGTTCTTCATCTTCTTCTTAATCACGTTTGCTAAGTGCCATGCTCGAATAATTAAGTAATGTTATCTTCCACCATTTCTATTATCTGCAAATTTTCACTCGATTTTTAAATGCTCATTGTTACGTAGTTAAATCGAATATTTCTGGATTCTCAGGAATTTAAACTGAATTTAAAATTTAACCAGGCCACTTCACATAATCATCTCTGAATAATTCACTTTAAAAAATATTTTCTCATTGTACAAATAATTTTTTCAAATTATTACGGTGGTTTGATATGATACTATCGCCAATAACAAGACATTTTTCATATATTTGTTGCTATACCTACTATGCCATCGTAGGCCCCATAAACTTTCTTAAATCTGTTGCATAAGACTTCAGTATCACCAATCTAATCGAAAAAGATCTAAATATAATTGGCAGTATATATTATAATATATATATTCATTTTCTTAATTAACAAAAATGCGCCTAGAATATATATGGAATACTTTAGACACTGAATGTATAAATAATACATCTATAATAAAAACTACGTGATATCCTGAAAAAATTGGTATACATTTAGGTAGCTAAATTTGAATTTATCAGCAAATGAAATAACTCACAATAGTATAAAATGAAATGGAAAGGAATGGGGAAATTTACCAATTATAAAATAAAAATTTGTTATCTACGTACTTACGAGTAAACCAGACTCTATTAAACGTAGGTAATTTTATTGCTTACAAACAGCAAAACTTCTTGTAGGGTTGTTTGTAACAGACATACAAGAATCAATAGTCTCACGATTGAGGACATTCATTTTCAAATGAAATAAGATAGAAAAGTTAAAGTTTGGTGAACTATTATATTATTTCATTTCCTATTGTGATTTCCTGTATGAACGCTATAGGATGGAGCTGTATGAACCTAGAACCCGACATAATGAAAACAATCTCATTTCATTCTTACATTTACTACAAACGATGTACGTAATTGTAGTAGCATTTATGTAGTAGAAATTGTGATGTACGAAAAATAAAATCATGAATTAAACCAGTGTTTTTAAATGAAACTCAAGGTCTCTAGTTAATTCCACAATATAATACAAGTTATTGAAAATTCTAAGAAATTGACAATTGTTTCGATAAATCAATATCATCGTCATTCTGACGATGATATTGATTTATCGAAACAATTGTCAATTTCTTAGAATTTTCAATAACTTGTATTATATTGTGGAATTAACTAGAGACCTTGAGTTTCATTTAAAAACACTAATATGAGCATATTCCACGAAGTAAGGGTCGAGACAGTAAATTTCATGAATTAAACCATTAACGCATCATAAGATAAAAACGAAAACTACTTTATTATATCTAAAATCATCTGTAGTATATTGTACTACAATTTTAAATCATGTAGTCTCTGGAGAACATGAAAGAATCGAGTAAATAGATGAAAAATATCTACATTTTACAAGTGATTAACACTTATTATCATCCCTATTGTTATGATTCAGCTCTATTTTATTCGATAATTTAATGTTTCCATACACTACTGCATTTTTACTACAACATTCAAATTTGCACTACAATATACTACGACGATTTTAGATGTATTAAATAGTTTCCGTCTTTATCTGAAGTTATTAATTGATGATTTAGATATAAACTGATAATTCCGTCGCATGACGGACTCCTTGCAATATTATCAACTTTTCCGTTGAAAAATTTATAGAATTCAGTAAGTGCGGCGGATAGCAATCGTTAAGAAATCATTTTCCGCCTTTTGGTGGATTGTATTGAGTAGTAGCTGTGATCTGCCGTAAAGTGAATTGCATGAAAAATGCATATTAGAACATTTGCATTCGAGAAAATTTCACTTAGATCTTTGTCAGCCCTTATCGATTTTAATTCACTCCTACTTGGATTATTATCCCTAAATATTGACAATAATATTCTCTGTATTTTCTTCTACTAATATACCTATGGCCCATTACCATTTTCGTTTATAATTAACAATAGGTACTTGCGGTCCAACGTCTAACAAATTAGTGTTTTAAATGAAACTCACGGTTTCTAGTTAATTCCGCAATATATTAAAAGTTATTGAAAATTCTAAAAAATTGACAGTTAATTTCGTCTAACAAATTGAATATGGAATCAATACAGATATATTCAGGGTAAACTGATATATAATGTTTCATCATTTAAGTTTGAAACAACAGGGCTTGGAACGTATTCCCTTCATCGCTTAAAAAGTGGCAGTTGGCTGCTGAAATTATATCCACTCAAAATCAAAACCCGAGTGGGTTTCCATAAATGACAATGAGTAGTGGGCTTTGTTATTGTGAATTATTGTAAAACAATAACAAAAGCCACTACCTACAATCATTTATAAAAACCTCTTATAAGTACCTAACTTATGAGCAGTGTCGTAGAACCATCGGCCGCACCTGGGGAATGTCACCTAAGGTTGCTGCCTGGATCTACACTGCCATCATCAGACCTATGCTAACGTACGGTGCGATTGCCTGGGGAGCTAAGGCAAACCAGCTGACAGTTGTCCGTAAACTGGACCAAATCTAAAGGACAGCATGCCTCAACACAACAGCAGGCATGAGAACCACACCAACAAGAGCTATGGAGGTAATCCTCGGTCTCACTCCCCTTGACATATACATCAAGGAGGTTGTTTTGATGACCATGGCACGTCTGCGCTCTACTGGTATACAACCTGATGTAGGATCCGGTAAACTGAGACGTAACTTGTGGCATGAGGCCCTCAGGGAGATCCCACTGCTGCAGTTCAATACGGACTCGATTCCACAGCGATATGCCTTCAACAGGCCCTACAAGGTAATCTTTAAAAACAACTCACAAGACTTATTGGAAGAAGGCGCAATCCGCATCTTCACAGACGGGTCTGAATCCAATGTAGGCTCAGGATGTGGTATTTTTTCCAGATCCCTGAATCTTAACATAAAATGGGCAATGGGCTGCAATACAGGTGTTGCTCAAACAGAGATCACTGCTATCTGCATCGCTGCTAAAGAGATTACCAAAAGGAAAACCACAGGTAATAATATATACATCCTTACGGACAGTAGACAAACACTACTAGCCCTGAACAGACCACGTATTACATCAGGCCTAGTAATAGAATGTCACATGGCCTTAATCGAAGCCTGTATCAACAACACGGTCACTTTAGGCTGGATCAAGGGACATGAGAAATCGAAAGGAAACCGTATTGCAGACTCGCTAGCCAGTAAGGCAGCCTCCCAAAAACTCTTGGGACCTGGCACTTTCATTGGTCTATCGGCGTCAGCAACGGCCGACCTATTAAAGGAACACTCCCTTAATACGTTTAAGGGGAGATGGGACGACGCAGAAGGCTGCAGGCTTGCCAAGGAACTGCTACAGTACCCAGACAGCAAAGTAGCCAAAAAATGTGTGACTATGAACAAGCGGAATCTACGAACAACCACAAGAATTCTGACTGGTCACTGCCACCTACGAAAACACCTTCACAGACTGGGTTTATCTAACACCCCACTTTGTAGAGGATGTGAACAAGAAGATGAGACTGTCGAACACATTCTTTGCGAATGTCAGACACTCTCTCAATTTAGGTTTCAAGTATTCGGCGAGTCAGGCTAGCATACGCCAATATGAGGGAACTTAATTCAGGCGACGTTATCGCCTACTTCAAGGAAGTAGGCTGGATGACGAGCTAGAATGAAGTATTGAACCTCAGAAGGATGCACAATGGGCCAATTGTGGCCTAAGTGCTGTGGGGCCACCCACCCTTCAAATCTTTACAGATACAGATACAGATACCTAACTTACCATACTTAGCTTGCAGTTTTTCTATACTATTGCTCAGTGTCATGTCTCTCGTTTTTTTTAAACTTTCAGATTACATTAGATTAAAAAGGTCTTTATTGAGTTTATTTTTCCCTATTAACAGTGGATTAAAAGATAAATATATATATATATATATATATATATATATATATATATATATATATATTATTGTGATTTGTATAAATGGTATAAGAGAATAGGTGAGAGAAATTTTATTATTTAAATATGCATAAATATATATTTTTCTTAATTTGCCCTACGTTTGGCCGACATGTTAAACTGGATAGAATGGGGTGAGAGAGAATGTTTAAAAAGTTTGAATACTATGAATTATTATTTTTAGTTTAGTTGAGTTGTTACTTAATTTTTATTTGCCCGGTATATTGTAATATTTAAGATTTTATTTGTAAAATAATTATTTATTTGCATGAGAAACTCTCTAATCTCAGAGTAGGGTTTAGATGTAGAAAAACAAAAAAAAATTTCAATTTCTAATATGAGCGCCTGAAATTCAAATAACATTCCTACCTTTCGAATAAAATTTTTGTTGATCAAAGTATACTTGTTTTATTATTGTTTCCAAAGAAATTCTGAAGACGGTCCTGTGTTTAATGCTGAACCTCTCCACGGTTCATATATGTCAGTTTAAAGCTACCAAATGTTTAAACTAGATGGAGCAATCACCATAGATAAATGAAAAATCTCAAGAAAACAATTTCACAATGTTCTTCAAATAGAAAAACGTTATTTTAATGCTATAGGAAACAAATACATTATTCTTTTAGATGACATAAATTAATGAAAACCTATTTTCTATTATCATCATTTATTCAAATAAAGTCATCCACTCAATGAAGTACAATTTCTATATCTAATTCAAAATAGGCAACTTCTAACACAAATCTTATAATACGAAATCCGTTATATAAACGTCTATGATAGGAAAATGGCGGAAGATAAAACTCATAAGCGTCTGTTTAAAATCAAAGTTCAATTCTTTGCACTAAATGGGTAAGTTTACTCTACCTTCTTTTTATATAATTAAATAGTTTTAAATACCATTTTTCACTGTATAGTTCAATTAATGCACATCAATAAATGTTTCTTATTTTGTTCTAGGTTACCTCTTGGAAAATTCCATAACATTTGTCCAGCTTGCATAATATCCAGAAACAGTGCTATACTTCGTCCACATCAATACATTTTAATCAAATCATATAATCCAAAGCTTTCTAAAAGGTATGGTGGAGACACCGTTCCACCATACATTATTTTACTTAATTACATCTATAAATTTTATGGTTAGTATTCAAATATAATTACCAATCTCCTATAATGTGTACTTCTGCTTGCTTAAAATATATTACTTTAGCTTTTAAGTATAATGTATTTCTTTCTCAAATTTTGAATGCCAAATTATTGTTTTTTTTTTAAAGTTTCAAAATTTTTCTCCAAAAGATGTTGCTTCTTCAAAATTTCTACCCCAAAAAAAAAGTACTTAGTCAATAGACTGTATAATCAACAAACTGTTCCCATTCAATTTTTTTATTATTATTAGCAACCTACTTGTCGCTGATAAATATATCTTAAAAGCATTCCACCAATCAAAATTGGTTATCAAAATTCTCATTTGAAAGATTTCATTCCAAATGGTGGATTGTCCATCCATCATTTTAAAACATTCTGTTTTGAGCCTCTTAAACGATTATAACTCATATATGTGTCCCTTAATTTGTATTTTGATAAATTTACTAAATGACAGTTCTTGTTTTCTAAATTATTTATTCAAAATGTCAAATCGTTCAACAAATGTCATATTCCATAGAGTTAATGTTTTTCATTTTACTTCTTACATTCATATATTTTAAATACTTATACAATCTTATTGAAAACTTCCTTCAAACCCTAATATTCACTTCTGTAAAACAAATCACAATATTTATTTACTTTGACAATAAGAATAATGGGTTATTATTATTTCATTCATATGCAACAAACGTTTTAAAATTCTCTCTTTTAAATATGGAAGTTGTTTTTATGTCACCTATATTCTTATAAAGCTTATTTTAATTCTTCTCTATAATCATACAGTTAGATCCTTTATATGCTTTCTCTATTGGATAGTAAATAGTACAGATTGTCTCCTTTATAAAAAAAATTCAAATTCCAAAAATTTTAATTACTTGGAATATATAGTCTATTATTAATAATTCTGTATACAGGGTGTTGCAGGTTCCACTCTATGTTAATATATATATAAATATATATAAAGTGCCGATGTTCTGGTTAATTTCTAATCCTCTCTTCTTTCCAGTCAGTTATCACGGCGCCTTGCTTCTAGCATTATCCGCATGTTTTCTATGGATGGACTTTGTCTCTAATATGAAAGTTTGACTCCTATAATCTTTGGACTTGGGTTTTCCCAGAAAAATATCTGAAAAACTGGGTTTCGAATTGATACGGGGTAATAGATTTCGAGAAGGCAACTTGGCAGATGTTAATTTGTTGTTATATAATTTATGAATTTTGTGGAGCAAAAGCATCGCAGTGTGATTACTGCGGTGTTTTTACTCCCTTTGAGAAATAATGTGGTTTGGAAATCTGCAACCAAGTTATGTAATTAACGATGCATGCAGAAGCCTACACCGACTATCTCCGATGACTTCTGCGCGATTTGCGGCTTTGAATTTAGTTCAAAGATCTTGTGGCAGACAGTAGTTATAAAAATTATCGGAGATTTTGTTGATGAAGGGTTTGATAGTGGGTATATCCGCCTTGTCATGTAAGCAAGAAGTTTTAGGTAATTTGGGGTAAACCGTATTATAATTTAATGCCATTCTGAGACACTTGTTTTGTATCACCTGTAGGAAGTGGAAATTATGTTTGGTGCCCGTGTAATATATTGGTGCAGCGTAAGTGAGTATGGATCTCATAATTTGTTCATATATTGTTGCTGTCATATGTGCGGTGGAAAAACTCCGGCATTATCGCAAAGGATATCATTTTGTGATCATCACAGACTGCCATTCATTGCAATGGCTTCACAAATTGAAAGATCCTCATGGTAGTTTAGGTAGATGTAGTCTACGTTTACAACAATTTGACTATGAAATTATCCACAGAAAAGGAGCAGATAATGTTGTTCCAGATTTTCTTTCTAGGTATGTTCCAGTTGCCGTGGAATCTGTTGATATCGATAGGTTGATTATTCAGAGTTTCGAAAATTTCACGTTTATTTAGCATCAATCAAAAAAAAATGTTCACAATCAGTAACTAAAATAATTAAAAATCGTATCTTATTATACAATAAGATTATACTGTTAACATCACAATATTTTTCTTATTAAACACCAGGGCGCTCCACTTTCTACAGAAGTGCTGCCTCTATAGTTCGGTCTCGATCCCTATAGAACAATCGGAGTAACCGGGAGTGCAAACTGAAGGACCAATTGCCATAGCCTGTTAGTTCTAATCAAAGAACAATCTTAATCAGCAGAAGTGCAGTAAACAGGAGTGCGTTCGGTTATGACGAAGGGTGAAGAGTTTGTCTCTATCGAATTATAACATATCGATCAAGAAAGACATTCTTCACTCAAATAAAAGGAAGGGTTTCATTGTGCAAAATGAACCCGTAACAATATCAAACTTTTAGACTTCTAATCACATGTTGGCGAAAAAAACACTACCAAAACTATATTAATACGCTAATCAAAGAATATAAAAACAACAAATGGGCGGAATATCTCAGCACACTGAGGCCCGGAGACAATTCTCTATGGAGAATTTCCAGATACTTCAGAAATAGGCGCAGAGAAATAAACAATATAGAAAAGAATGGACATTCATACACAGACACCAAAGAAATCGCAGAAATCTTTGGAGAGTATTTTCAAGAAAATTTCATAAATAATTGTCAAAACACAACAGTTCATAACAGTATATCAAACAAAGTTCACCAATACCTTTCAAACATCCCAAATTCTAAAATTAAAAATCTAGTCACTTTTTCAGAAATTGTAACCACTATTAAGCAATTAAAAAATAAAACCTCTCCTGGAAACGACGGTATTCCAAATATATTAATTAAAAGCATGCCAAAAAAGGCTTTAGTGCAATTTGTTTACATTCCTAATTTTATAATCAAATCGGGCCACTATCCAGATATGCTCAAAGTAGCCAACATCATCCCAATATTAAAAGCAAACAAACAACCTCGTTATGTAGATAGCTACAGACCTATCTCATTATTGAACAATATAGCAAAGGTGATAGACAAAATCATTTTAAAAAGACTACAAACTTTTGTAAATATTAATAATATAATTCCCGAGGAGCAATACGGCTTTCGAAGTGGTCATAGCACAATTGCTCAAACCGTACGGGTGCTAAATCACATTAGAGAGGGCTTTCATAATCAAAAGAGGGCCGTTATGGTTGCTATTGACATTAAGAAAGCCTTCGATACCGTATGGCACGAGTGATTACCGCTCAAATTAATTAATTTAAATACCCCTGAATACTTAATTAGAATATTATATTCGTATTTACCAAATAGAAAATTTCATACCAAAATTAATGGAAGTACTGTAGGACACTACCTCACACAGGCCGGAGTCCCTCAAGGCTCAGTTCTTTCACCTTTGCTGTACTCAATATTCATCCACGACATGCCTACTTCACCCAATATTCTAGTAGCCATGTATGCTGATGACACGTGTTTTGTGGCATTGGCAAAGAATCCGGATCACGCACTCTTAAAAGTACAAACTCACATCAACACGAAAATCATTCCCTATTTCTCCAATCAAAAATTATCCTTAAATGCCTCCAAAACAGAGTATTTATTACTCAGGAGGCGTACTCTCAAAAACAGCCGATTACAATCTCAGCTTTGCATGAACGGACATAATATCACCCCTAGCACATCATTAAAATATTTAGGATACACTATTCAAGGTAACACAAATGCAAATGCGCACATTAGTACTCAAGTTCGTAAAGCTAAGATTGTAATGTGCCAGTTATACCCACTCATTTGCAAACATAGTAAACTCTCCACCGAAAACAAATTAACACTTTACAGACACATTATTCGACCCATCCTTACATACTCAGCCCCAGTTTACTACACAGGTACAAAGCACAACTTTCATTCTTTGCAAATGGTACAGAACAAGTGTCTTAGAATGGCAATTAAAAATCATATACCATACCCTTACCTCCCCAAAACCTCATGGCTACATGACAAAGCCGATCTACCCACTATCAAGGATTTAGTATCTTTCCAAAAACTTCTACGATAACTGTCTGCCAAACAAACTTCGTAATGCTCTCAAAGCCGCAAATCGCCCAGAAGTATCCCGTGATAGTGGGAGTAGGCTTCTGCATGGTACGCTGACTATATAACTTGGTTGTCCCCTCAAAAACTCTCATCAAAGCAGGAACAAATTCAGGACAGCCCTTTACACTGGACTGAATTGTCCCTAGCTGAAACAAATTTCAATCAAAACAACGTCAGCCACGTTGCTTTCCACAAATCTAAAAACCCCCATCAATTGTTGAGACCCTGTTTTTCAGCTTCTTTTCAGGGAGCACCCAGCCGAAACTTTGTAGGAGCGAGAAATATATACCGGGGACAAAGTTAATTGAAGAAGCATAACATATGGAGAATGTGATGCCTCACAAGGAGCCATATATACTGTCAGACGCACACAACTATCTCAAGGATCGCCAGACCATCGGCATTTAAATTATTCTTGATATTGTTGTAATTAGGGAATGTAAACCGATTGTCAATAAAGATATTTTAAAATCAAAATCGACGAAAAAATCGAAATCTTGTATTCTGGCTTCTGGTGTCCGTCCGTCTGTCAGTTCGTTTAAAGTTTCAACGGACGAACGGTACGAGGAGAGAGAGAGAGAGAGAGAGAGAGAGAGAGAGAGAGAGAGAGATGTTCGAAAGAAAGTTTGTGGTAGATGGTAATTGTTATAGTTGAGGTGTTTGATTTAGATGTGTACCCTCATATAGGATTAATTTCCTATGCAGGGCTGGGTTGGGGGTGTGTTGGGGGGGTTTGTGCGCGTTTGTGCGTTTGTAATGGGTCTGGTGAATTGGTTAAGATGTTTGGGAGATTGAGTTGGTGACTTAAAAAGGTTAGGGGTGGAATCGAGGTTTCGGAGTGGGCTTGTTACTAGAAGATGTTCCAGAAGAAAAGCATTCTCGTTGTTTTTGTACTCTGAAAAAACAATAATAATCTCGTTGGGGGTGGGCGTGTACAGCTGCGGCTGCATTGTTCCCTACGTCGATTGAGAGATTGGTTCGTCGGTCCATTTGGCTGGTGAAAAAATTCATCCTGTTGAATAGATTCACCGTGTTACAGGGAAACCACAGAAAACCTGGGGGGGGGGTTAGAAAGGTTTGTCAGAAGGTTTGATTAATTGTTGCGAGGTGTTTGAGCGTATTTAGAGATAATGAGTTGTGTAGTTATATAGATAGAAGAGAAATATTTGTAGAGAGATGTGGAATGTTGTATGTGTGATGGTTGCAATGGTTATCGGATTGAGATTGGAGATCGGTCTAGGTAGTCGATGTATATGTCTGGGAGGTCGTCGTAGGCCGTGGCTAGTAGCCGTACTGGGGGGTATGGAAGCTTCCTCTTGGGTATTCTGCCAAGAGCCCGTCCGTTAGCGATCCACGGAGTGCGGAGGGCGTTTTTCGAGATTTCGTTGTTCGATTCGATAGTGCGATTAACGTATCAAGCTTGTAGGGTGTTTAGACGGGACGGAATGGGCTCAATGTCGATATTAGTGTAGACGGTGCTACTGGGTGAGTAGGTTGCCTTATATTGGCATTATCTAAGAACAGATTGCTCACAGGTTCGGAGCCTTTTTACAAGGCGGTCGGGAAGGGAGCGATACACGTTTGCTCTATAATCGATGATGGGACGGGTATATGTCTTATACGTATGAAGTAGGGTGGTTGGATGAGTGCGTCCGAAGCTTCCGCCGAGGGCCTTGAGAAGATTAACTCGCCCTTGGACTTTATTGAGTGTCCATGAGGTCGGCCATCAAGTTGAGAGTGTGAGTGAATCTCACTCCCAAATAAACGACTTCCCTGCGGATTTCTAGTCGATCTCCCCAGAGCACGAGGCGGAAGTTTCTGGGTACAAGTCGTTCGCTCGAGGTGTGAGGGTGTTTGAAAACGATGGCTTGGGTTTTTGAGAGTTGAGAGTCACCCGCCATTTCCTGCACCAATTTGAAAATTGGGTCAGTAGATTTTGGGATCGATTATTGAGAGAGCGAATGTCAGGAGCAGAAATGATTAGAGCGGTGTCGTCCGCATATAGTTGGATATGGTCTTGGGGATGTCGTGGAATTGGTGTATCATACGTACAATAATGGGGCGAGTATCGAGCCTTGCGGAACGCCAGTTTGGGGTGTGAATGAATCGGAAAGGCTGTAACCAACTTTGACGCTGATCGATCGGTCTGTGAGATAGGAATATAATAATTTTATGATTGGGTTTGGCAATCGGATGCTCAGTAGCTTTCTCACTAGTCCGGCGTGCCAGACTTGGTCAAAAGCTTTTTGAACATCCATGAAAATGGCGGTTGAACAGCGTCTTTGGTTTAAAGCTCGGGTGACGATGGTTTGAAAGTTGGTGGTGGCGTTCTGACAGGAGTGGCCTGGCCTGAATCCGAATTGAAATGCAGAAATGATATTGTTTTCGGTACAGAAGTCCCAGATTCTCTCTTTTAGCAAACGTTCAAAGATTTTACCTAGGTCGCTGATCAATGAAATTGGGCGGTAGGATTCAGGCTTTGTGGGGTCTTTGCCAGGTTTGGGGATGAGAACTATGTTGGCAGATTTCCAACAACGAGGGAAGTAGGAGTATTCCAAGCAGGCGTTCAACAGTAAGCAGAGCGGGAGGAGAATCTCTTCTGGCAGGTTTTTGAGTGCCTGTCTCGAGATTCCGTCGTGCCCGGGGGCACTGTTTCTCCCCGCTTGGCACGTCTTCTGAACTCCTTCGATTGTAAAGGGTGTGAGAAGAGGAGAGTTCTCATTCAGTGGAATGTGGAAGTGTGAGCTTCGAGTTATATTGCGGGTGAGGAGATCTGTTTTGATGGCAAAGTCCCTGAGAAATATTGGATTGTCAGGTGGTGTAAAGACAGTTTGCAGTTTGCTTTTAAGGACAGTGGCTTTATCTTCGTGGGTGTAGATCTTCTGTCCTTGCCCTTCGAAATGTGATTCCTCCTTCCTCTTGAGGCCGACCAGGCGGTTGAATTATTGCCAAAACACTCGTCCTTGTCTAGAGTCCAGTCCGGCTGTGTCGGTCTTCCATTTCCTCTGGTTTTCAGCATTGAGTTCGTTCTGGACCTGGGCGTTTAGACGGTTCCATTGTGTTTTGACTGCGGGATCTCGAGTGCGGACGTATAACCTGTATAACTGTTTTTTCTGACGGATTTTTAGAAGAATTCGTTGCGGAAGTGCATAGAAGTTGGTGTTTATGGTGGTGAGAGGGACGGCGATGTCTTGTGCATCGATTAGGAGGGACTGGAGCTCCTCTACGTGATTATATATGTCATCAGTCGTCTGATGAATGATGGGTTGTGGTAAGTTAGAGGAGACGTGGTTTACGAAGGAGTCCCAGTCAGCTTTTTGAAGTTGCGGTGTGTGAAAGTTGTTGAAGGTGGTGGTATCCGATCGTGTAAAGAGGTGTTGACCAGAAGTAGAAGACTAATTGGTCGGCGAGTGATCTGCCGCTTGAGTTGGTGTATATATCACCAAAGAGAGTGTTTCGTGAGTTTAAGTCACCCATTATTATGGCTCTTGGTAGAGAGGATGCATATTCGAGGAGGTCGATTGATTATACTTGGTTGGGGTGTTTATAGTAAGAAAAGAAGGTGGTCGCGGTATTATTCCACGACATGTCGGTGGCTATGCAATCCAGGTTCTGTTGAGACAGAAAGGCTGGGAGAGGGTGTGGGAAAGCGGGGAGTCCGTTGCGGACGAGGAGTCCGTTGCCGTGACAGTAGAAGTTCCCGTCTAAGTGAAATGTGGTGTAGCCAGAAAAGCAAGGGTAATTTTTTAAGAGAGTGTCGGTGACAGATAGTATTTGTATATTTTGGGAGTGTAGGAGGTGTTTAAGAAGATGTCGCTTCCTGGCTAGACCTTGACAATTCACGGTCCCGATTTTAAAGTCCATGACTTAATTGTGGCGTTTCTGGGTGAAGCCGAAGTGAACACGGTTGCCCACGCCGCTGGTTACGGTACAGTTGTACCCGTAAAAAGAGGGGATGAGGTGTGTAAGGGTGCCGGCCTCGATACCACGGGCTGTCGGGACAGCGTTCATTATCGTTGTTGCCAAAATCTCGATCAAGATCTCCTAAGGGTTCTGTGGAATTTCCATCCGCTTTGGACAACGAGGATGGAAGGCCGGATGGGGACCGCCGCAATTTTTACAGGAGGGGGCGTTTGCCTTAGGGCAATTGTGTGATTTGTGGTCTGATGTCCGACAGGAGGGGAAAACTGGTTTGGCCTTGCATGTTTTAGCAAGGTGGCGAGCACCTATTGCAGTATCTGGATACTGCAGGAAGTGGATTGGAGGAGTTTGAGGCCTCACACTGATGTATGAGCCCGTGAAATTGGATGCCGTGAGAGAAGGCTTGGTGGTAGTCTATTTCGGAATCCGTGAGGATTCGAAATATGGAGGTGACCCTGTTGGTTCGGCGGGAGGAGATGCGCCAGGATCTCGTGAAGTTGAAGTTAACTTCATCACGGAGGATTTCCTCGAAATCTTTGTCAGATAGGGACGTGTCTACATTTCTGCAGACGAAGGAGAAGGTGGGTGTTCGGGCTCTTGATTGCGAGCGGGCTTGGGGGGTTGGATTGAGTCGGATGATGGTGACCTGGGGGTCACCGATGGAGTTTCAGAGCTTCTGGGCGAAAGCTTCGTGCGGAATGTTAGATGGAATTTTTAGGTGAGCTGTGCGGTTCAAATTGGCTTTTAGTTGGATGATTTTCCCCCTCAGGAGCTCGTTTGTATTGAGGAGATTATATAGCTCTCTTTGGGAGGTGTACTTAGAGGGAAGGTTCCGGATATTGAGGGTTTGAAGTGAGGGTGACGGTTGGGGAGGAAGGGTTTGTTGGGGAGATAAGGTTTGTGGAGGCGGTAGGGTTTGTTGAGTGGTCCAGGGCTGTTTCGTTGTTTGTTGTTGAGGTTGTGTGGTTGAGGTTTGGGTAGGTAAATTTGTTGGTGGTCGGGTTGGTCGGGTTTGTTGAGGACGTGGGCTTCGGGGTATTAGGGGTCTCTTGAATATGGCTCCCAAGAGAGTGAAGTTGTCCTCTGGATATTTAATGATAGGATTGGGGGTTTCAATTAAAGAAGTGTGGGAGTGACGACGAGAGGTGTGAGATTTTGAAGAGTGAATTGGTGAGGGGATGGGGGAGGTGTGGGAGATGGCTTTTTCGAGATGTTGGTTTTCTAAGGAGAGGACCTTGATCGTTTTTCCATCTCGTCAATCTTGGCATATAGGGATTGTAATGTGTCTTTGAATGGGGTTGAATTGCTGGAATTATTTGGGCGGTGGCCCATGGGTGAGAATTCATCGAGCGATGAAAGGGACGGAATTTTTTGGCCGTTTTGGCTGCGCGTATTGTAAGGGGAGCGTTGTTCGGAAGCCATTGCTGTTGATTTTGGAGCGGAAGGGGACGAATCAGAAAATTGTTTCGTTTTGTGTGGGGTTGTTAGTGAGGGGAAGCAGATAAAGCCGGCAGCGGACTCACTGCCGGAGGGAGTTTCCTCCCCGATTAAAGGTTTCCTGACCCCATTATCTGCCGGTTAGTTTTTATATATTGACCTGGAAAAATCCTTCCGCCTTCATCTGGATGGCGGTTATTTTCTTATTTGCGACTTCTTCACAACGTTGTTGTAGAACAAATTGCAAATTTCATAAATGTTGCTCTATAAAGAGCAGATTTTCATAAATAGTAAGTGCTATGAGGACTGTTCAAATAAAATTCTCGAAAAATTGGCGAAAGCGCCGGTAAGTAGCTACTGGAGTGATCCGGTTTGCAACAGGGACCGAATTTCCAGTTTTACTTCTTCTTACAGGTCGACGTTCTCGCTCGGAGTCTCAGGAACAGATCGACCGGTACGAAACATAGACGTATATAAATAGTTAAAACTACGAGAGAGAGAAACTGTTGTACCGACATGCATTGGCAGCGTAGTCGCTTTGTCTCTGTCTAGAGTCGTTACTTTTGTGAGAATATCGGTCAGTCCAGTATTATATGTCTAAGCTATGTCATAAAAGGTGAGATAACAACATCAGGTAATTTGTCAATGATTTTATTTTATGTTGTTTTTGGTTTCCACCTAGTTCTTCTTATAAATGGCCTCTTTTGAAATGCGGTTAAAGACAGACATTATAATCTCGTGATATTGAAAAGTGACAGCGACAAACATCATTAATTGAGTTCTATTGTGTTTTCAATACAATTTAAGGAGAGATTTTGATTTTACTTCAGTATTTATTTGACACGGACATAATTTTACGAATAACAGGGTGTATATGTAATACTAGTATATAACAGTTTTTCCGCCGCTTGAAATAGACTGTAGAAAAACAATAACAATTTATCTGAATAAACTGAACATTCATAAATTCAAACGTTCAACTTGTTTTATTATTCTTATGAAACGTCGCAGTTAAGGAGCAGCAGGAAAACATCTAGATCCATCATTTGTCGACGAGCTGGTACCTGGCATTTCATTCAGTGTATCAGCGTTCCTTGCTAATTCGACTGGTGGATTGTTCGTTTGAGAAACCAATGATCCAGTACTTTGTTGATTATTCGCATGATCAGTGGCACATAATGAACTATCAAGTTGTCTCTCTTTGGCAACTTTACACAACCTCAGTTGATCATAATGACGTTTGATGACATAACTATCATCCAACTTGACAAATAATGTAGTCTTCCAAATATCTCGATAATGTTCCCGTATTTCCACAAATTGGATCCAATATAAATCCGTGATTGAACTCTATCTACTTGTCTGTAAAACTTATCAAATTTAGGTATTCGTTCATCATTGGTTTTATTTGGCACTCCTCGAATAAGTTCTAACTACGTTCTCAGATTTCTATTGAATAAAATTTATGCTGTTGTTTGTCCACAAGATAATGGCGTAAATCTGTATCTGAATGGAAATTAGTGCAATTTCACATGTAATGTACCAGGTTCTTGAAATTCGATTGACTTGAAAATTGAATCATTGTCCCCGACCAAAATTTCTGGCCAGTCATGACGACTACAATCTGTTTATTGATGGTATGGTGATGATATTGACATGAGAATTTTTGCCCACTTAGATTTAGCGTCTACGACATTGAAAAATTAATGGATGAGGAATGGTCCAGCATAATCCATATGGAGTCGTTGCCAATTTTTCGATGGGGTTTCGCATTTATGGATAGGTGCTTTCACGTGAGTTTTTTATATCACAATATGATTGGCAACTTGCTATGATATTTTCGATATCAGAATCAATACCTTTCCAGTGGAAATAATTCCTGGCAAGTGCTTCCATTTTCACTATACCAATATGGGTAGCATGTAGTTATTTTAGTATATCAGCTTGAAATTTTTTCAGAATTACTACTCTGTATCTACATCAGTTTTGATGCATAACTTAGCATCCTTGTAGCTGTTAATGTTGATAATAGTTGTGATTTATTGAAAATTGTTGTCAATGGTTCATTGTCTACGATAAGGATGCATTTTCTGCCAAAAATATATTGAAAAAGTTCTTTGAAAGACCAGTGTATAGCTGTAGCTTTCTGATCTTGTTGGCTATAATTTCGTTCGGCTTTTGTGAGATATCTAGAAATGAAAACTACATTTCGTTACATTCCATTTGGTGAACGGTGAGATAATATTCCAGAAAGGCAGATAAACAGGGCTGGCGTCAGTAGCAAGAACAACAAGTAATTCTGGTGTAAAGGGCATGAGAACTATATCACTGGCTATCCCAGCTTTGTTTCATATGAAGACTGCTTCGCATTCGGCTGACTATGTAAATTCAATATCTTTCTGGAGGAGTAAGTTCAGTGGAGGGAGAATTTCGCGTAATACATAACCAATTCCAAAACCTGTTGAACTTCCTCGGCATTTTTAGGTCTATGAGCTTCTAAAATTACCATAACTTTGCCGCTTGATTTTTTGATATCTTATTCTGATATGATGTGTCCCAAATACTTTTTTTTTCGAATAATTTACATTCATTTTATTCAACTGTGAATCGTATCTTCGTAATTTTTCTAGAACTCTGGTAAGTCTGAATTTGCTTTTTTCAATTGTTGATCCTTGGACTAATATGTCATCAAAATGGACGGTGGTGCCTTCCAGGTCTTGAACAATCGGGTCAATGACTTACCTACAAGATTGCAGATGAGTTTATTTCCTATACGACCATATTGTGCTTCATGATATTTTCTCCCACGCTGTAAATATTTTCCGGACATTCCTAATTGAGCAAGTTGAAATTCTGAAATGAAATTTTCCGACAGCTATTTGACTGATTAAGGTACCCATTCGCTCTACTACTTTTGATTCGATTTCTCATCTGATGCGCTCAATTCGCATCCACTTCCATTAGGTACTGAATATTTTGACGAACTTTTGTACACTTCCCTGTTCTAGATTTTTTTAGCTTCAATTGCATGGGCATTATTTTCTAATGTATTTTCGAAAGTGATGTTAGCTTGTTGCAAAAATGTTTCACGTATATCGGTATCAATCAATCCACGAATAAACTGTGCTCGATGCAAAATATTCGCGATGAACATTTAACATTTGTTTTCGTTGCATTCTGAATTGATCTCACAGGTTCTTACTTGATCCTTCAGAGCTGCAACATAAATTGATATTGATTCATCAGGACATTGGGTTCTTGAGAAGAATTTGTCTTGTTCAGCCAACAAATTACGCTTAGATGTGAGATGAATTTTAAGCATGGTAATGAGATCTGGCAGGAGTTTATAATGTTTAATTCCTAGACACTTTATCAATACCGTAACTTTCGCTTCATTTGTCTCCACATCATCGTTGTACAGACCTTTCATCTGAAAAAATTCTCGGGTCTTTGATAACAACTATCAAAGTTTTTTGGTTGTTTCATCAGAAGATTCAAAAGTTAGTACCTGCGTTTGATGAATTTCTTTGACTGTATTCGCACGCTGTTGTTGTAGATTGTTAACTAGTCCGCTCAGAGCAGCTATTAGAGGTGCTAAATCTTGAGCCAATCTTCTGAATGGTGGAATTTGAAAAATGTACAGAAATCAACCACTGAAAAGTTTTATTTCTACAGAAATAATCTTGGTTTATCCTTGTTGACAAAATATTGTGCTTTCAATACAATTTAAGGTGAAACTTTGATATGACCTATATTTATTTGACACTGTCAGAATTTTCCGATAAACAGGGTGTACATATTGTTGAAGGAGTAATCGACAACATGCTGAGCATATGAAACGCTTGGCTACACTGTGTTGTACATGAAGTTAAAAAATTCTGTATCGTAGTACAAGTTGTCAGTTGTCAAATATATGTATGTACGCATATGCTTGTCTTATTAAAATAGAAACTAATTTTTACAGCATCGTGCAGTGCATTTAATGAAACATAAAACAACAGGTTATGGGCCCAGTATTCATCCCCTTACACATATTTTTCATCGGGTTAAAACATTAAAACGGGAACTCTAAAATAAAACCGGCGTACATAGTGAACACGTGGTTAATTAAAAACTAAAATCATAGAATAAATACTGTATAAAACAAATTAATAGACAGTGGTGATTATAAAAATGGCTACAAAAATGAGCTTTGAAACATTAGGTGAAATTACGAAACTAACAAAGAAAATTTCCGGTTATGGAAGTTTCAAGTTGAAATAACTGTAAAAGCGTATGGGCTACTGGATATAGTTACAAACGGAATACCGACTAGTGTTGAAGATCGTGATACAAATACACAAAAGGATGCTAAAGCAAAAAGAATAATAACCGCAACTATAGACATGAATTGCTTAACACACAATATGGATTGCACAAATAGTAAGGATATGTTTGAAAAATTAACAAACCTGTATGAAGGAGATATAGAATAATTAGAAGGTAAGCTAATGCAAGAATTTTTCAGCTATACCTATAAGAAAAAGTGATATTCGAAATCTGGTACATAAACTTAAGGGTCTTAAATGTAAAATTGAAGATAATATGGTCATGTCTAAAGTCCTAACAGCATTACCAGAAAAATATAAATATTTTGTAAGTGCCTGGGAATCAACAAGCAAAAGTGACAAAAATATAACAAACCTTTTCTCGAGACTACTAATTGAAGAAGGTAGAATGAGACACACCTTTGAAGAAAAGGAAGTAGCATTTGTAACTAATGAAAAAATATGTTACAACTGCAATAAAACAGGCCATCTAAAATTTCAGTGTAAAGTGAAACATAAAAATAATAATTCAAATAATGATGGTAATGCAAACAGACAAGGTGGAAATCAATGTTCTGCAGTATATGTAAAAAAATAACCATGTTGAAAAGAACTGTTTTTTCAGAAATAGAAATCAACAAAGTAATATGCAAAATAACGCAAATAATAACCACAATGAAAGACGACGAGATATAGCTTTTATAGCAAATAGTTATGAACAAAATAATAAAACAGAATGGGTAGTAGACTCCGGCTGCACATCTCACCTAACAAACAATGCCAATATTTTTAATACATTTCAAAAACTAGAAGATCAAAGTGTAGTTACTCCACTAGAAAACTATGAAACTCCGGACACCAATCAAAACTGTTACATAAAATATCCTTTTAGAGAAGCTGTGGGAAGCTTGCTCTATCTAAGCAACCGTACCCGTCCAGATTTATCGTTTGCAGTGAATTATTGCAGCAGATTTGTTGAAAACCCAAGTGACTCCTCGGTAAGAAACATCAAACGTTGTTTACGGTATTTGAGTTGAACAATTGAAGCCGGTATAAAATTCAAAAGTGACTAACCTAAACACTATTGAGGCTTATTGTGATTCTGACTTTGCTGAATATGTCGAAACGAGACGAAGCACAACAGGATATATTATCTTCTATGTTGGTGGACCAGTAGCATGGTGTTCTAGACCAGTGCTCCGCAACCGGTGTGCCGCGGCACACTGGTGTGCCGTAAGCCGACTTGAGGTGTGCCGCTCCTTCAGACAATACGAATCAGATTCGTATTGTAGCGAGACCCGCGAAAAATAAAGCAATCTGACAACAGCGCCGATGGTAAACGTCTATCCGTCTATCGGCGCGGCGCGGCGGCTTGATTCTCGAAGGCGACTAAACTAGAAAGATCCGTGCCGTTCGAGGCGCGACTCGATGTTTTCCTGAACATCGCCGCTGCCTATATAAGCGCGCCTGTCGTCGCTCAGACACTCAGAGAGAGTCGAATAGTCAAGTGAATCAGATAAATACGCGGGCAAAAAAATAAATCGTAGAGTGAAATAAATAGTGAATTGCTATATAAATAAATTCTTGTGCCTTATAAATAAGTGAGTATAAATTAGTTATAATTAGTTAAGTGTTATTTTTAGAGTTCCTGTTTTCTTTTTTACATTGTTGGCCATATTGTGTCTAAATAAATTAAATTAAACTGGACTAAGTTTTGTTGCAGTATCTACTTTTATAAATAACTATAGTGCTTCAAATATGGATAAATTTTTGCTGAAATCACGAGCAGATGACGAAGAACCTAGCACAAGCTCCAGCATAAGTGCTGCAAAAAGAGCAAAAAAGGTGCTGAAAAGGAAGTACAATCAAGACTACCTTCGATATGGTTTCACTTGGTGTGGCGACGAAGCGGTTCCAAAGCCTGAATGCGTCATTTGCGGTGAACAGTTGTCAAATGAAGCAATGGTACCCAGCAAACTAAACCGTCATTTGATCACAAATCATCCCAGTTGCGTCAAAAAAGACATTCAATTTTTCCAACGGCGCTTGGATCAAAATAAGAAACAAAAGCAGTTTATGAAATCGGCGGTTACGGTTTCTGAAAAGGCATTAGAAGCAAGCTACCTTGTTGCAAAATTAATTGCACAACAAAAAAAACCGCACACTATCGGTGAAACGCTTATTAAACCGGCATGCATGGAAATTGTTAGACTTATGCTTAGGCCAAACGAAGTTAAGGACGTGAGTAAAGTTTCTTTGTCGGCCGATACGTATCCAAGATATGTCAAGTGATATTTTGGGAACACTAATTAAAAAAATCATTTCGGCTGGAATTTTTGCGCTTCAAATCGACGAATCAACCGATATTAAAAATAAAGCACAACTGATGGCTATTGTACGTTTAGTTTACGAGGACTCTATTAAAGAACATTATTTATTTTGTAAGGAGGTTCCAGAGAGAACTACCGGTGAACAAATTTTCCAAGTAACTGATAATTTTTTTAAAATACATAATATTCAGTGGACCAATTGCGTTGCTATTTGTACAGATGGTGCTGCTGCAATGATGGGCAGTAAGAAAGGTTTTGTATCTTGTGTAAAACAAAAAAATCCGTCAATACAAATTACACATTGCTGCATACATCGAGAAGCATTGATGGTCAAAAATTTGCCCGAACAGCTTTCGATCAAAATGAATGAATGTATTAGGATCATAAACATAATTAAATCGAGAGCCTTAAATTATCTTTGGAATACTCTGTGAAGAAATGGGAAGCGAACATGAATCCTTACTGTTTTATACAGAAGTTCGTTGGTTATCCCGGGGAAAAGTTTTAGCTCGACTGTTTGAACTTCGCTACGAAGTGCGTGAGTTTCTTTCAAGTCAAGATATGTACGATCTATGCCAGCACCTTCATGATGAATACTGGATAGCCAAACTTGCATACATGGCTGATATATTCGAACATCTGAATGAACTTAATAAAAAAATGCAAGGACGGAATGAAAATATATTGACTTGCTCCGATAAATTACAAGGGTTCAAAAAGAAACTTGAACTTTGGCAGGAACAGTTGCAAAAAGGATGTCTAGAAATGTATCACAGGACCAACCACAGTACGATCGAAAACAAGCAGTTGATTGTGGATTTGGCCCAACAACATTTAAGTATGCTTCAACAAAAATTTGAATACTATTTCCATTCTATCAACACGGAACAATACAATTGGATTCGAAATCCTTTCGCAACCAATGCAATAAGTTCCACGGAAGCACTGCCATTGCAAACTCGAGAGGAGTTCACAGAATTAAGTAATGATATGATCCTAAAACTTAAATTCGACGAAGTTCCGTTAGATGTTTTCTGGATTTCCATCAAGACAGAATATCCACGCATCTCCGACAAGGCCATCTTCACACTACTTCCGTTTTCCACAACATATTTATGTGAGCAAAGTTTTTCAACGCTTGTATTAATTAAAAATGATAAACGGTCATGCTTAAAAGATCTTGACCAAGAAATAAGAATTGCGCTGTCTAAAATTGAGCCGAATATAAAACTTTTGTGTTCAACGAAGCAAGCGCAGGTATCACATTAATCAGTCATCATCATGTCAAAATATTTATTACTATTGACGTGTCAACAGAAGTAAATTTAGTATACCTACCTGTCCTACCTAGTATTTAGTATAGTTCTCATGTATGTACCTATTTGTATTTTTCATTCTATCTGAATAATAAAAAAAAATATGTATTATGTCCTGAGTGAAAATTTTGATGCCCCAAATCTGAAAGGGGCTTCTTCTAAGGTAGTTTGGACATCCATGAATAATTAGTATACATGGAGTGAACTGACCCCCGACCTAGCTACGCCACTGCTATAGATATATTTAAGATTTTGGTGTGCCACGAAATTCTAGGGAGCAGTTTGGTGTGCCTCAGATGAGGAAAGGTTGCGGATCACTGTTCTAGACGACAGCCACTGGTCACAACTTCCTCAACAGAAGCAGAATTTGTAGTGGCAGTAGAATGTACAGAGGAACTTTTGTACTTAAGTGAAGTGATACATGAACTAACTGGACAAAGAGTAAGAATTAATTTAAATATTGACAATCAAAGCGCTATGTCCCTAATAAAAACGTAGCAAACACATAGACGTTAGATACAAATTTATTACGGAGAAAGTTAAAGATGGACTTCTGAACATAAATTATTGTCCTTCGGACAAACAAATTGCGGACGTATTTACAAAACCTTTGAAGCGTGTTAAATTTGAGTATTATAAAACTAAAATCATTTATTGATATGTAAAAAAGGTACCTGTCAGCATTTAAAAATTCTAGACGAAAACTGTTTTTGTTTTTATTCAAGCATGTTTTGATTAGGAGGGTATGTTGAAGGAGTAATCGACAAAATGCTGAGAATATGAAACGCTTGGCTACACTGTGTTGTACATGAAGTTAAAAAAATTCTGTATCGTAGTAGTAAGTTGTCAGTTGTCAAATATATGAATGTACGCATATGCTTGTCTTATTAAAATAAAAACTAATTTTTACAGTATCGTCCAGTGCATATAATAAAACATGAAACAACACATATAATACTAGTATATAACATGGTCTATACCTAAAGATTCATTTGAACTCTTCTGACAGCTGTCATTTTAAAAAATCCTGTCACTGACATTTTCAGCCAAAATTATTGTTGGATAGAGGGTGTTTAGGTTTCATTATTTTGTAATTGTATTAATTATTAGACAAATTCGGTAATTTAAATAGAGAACTGAAACTACTGTTTAGAAGTCTTGATATACGCCACACTGTGGCGCTTCCCAACTTGTTTGGCTTCATTATGAATGTCTTTCGAAAGTGTTCTGTTAAGTACTTTGGCTGATGGCAACCCTGTAACGTCCATCGGATGGCGGACCTGAGTAAAGCGAGCTGGGGATCTTGACAGTAGGTAGAGACGTAACGATTAGACTGACGATTCAACGTGAATATTAATAACCGACTGTAAACTAGCGTAAGCAATGGTTTTGTGATAAATAAAGTATCTAAATAGTGGACAACCCAAAAGTCTATGATTATAGAACCCGCTAACATAACAAAAGGGACAACGTTATCACATTTTTTTTCTATATAACACTTTATTGGTTTGAGTTTAGTCTTCCATTTTACCAAAAACTCTCCCAGTCTTACCATTTTGGGTAACAAAACAACACAACAGGTTACGTTTCGCCAGAATTTCAGTGTAACACTGGAATATTCCGTCAGGTGGCGGAGTTCTTTAAAAAATTATATATACCTTAATTTTTGCGGCGGATGAGTTGATTATATTGCAAGGAGTCTGTGATGCGGCGCAATTATTATTTTATGAGTAACTTACTGCCTGAGGACGGTTAGTCACTGCGTTTTCTATTGAGCCATATTTTAGGTTCATACAGCTAGAAAATGGAGTATCAGAATATATTAAAAATCAGAATTTTCGTTATTCTTGTTACATTATATCCAAACAAATCGAAATAAGGCAGACAATTATTTCTACAAAATTGTTAAAAATGCGAAATAGTCATACTTCAATTTATTTTGAATCATTTAATAATGAAAATTATCCAAGTACTCTTGATCAAATATTGTCCCTTTTAATGCTTGTATATCTCTTAGACATCTTTTTCTCTCCATTGTTAAACAACTGCACAATTTTCAGGTATCAAAAATACCAATTTTATCAGATAATTGATTATTGTGTATTCCATATGTTTTCTGAATAAATTTGAATCTTTTAAATAACCAAAGTGTACATCTGAATGAATACTAGAACCAGTCCTAGTTGAAAGGCGATTAGGCGTTTGCCCACAAAGATATATAATCTAAGCGCTTTTAACCAGTTTTCCTCTTTTACCATCACTTTGTAAAGAACTAAAAGTATTCCTGTGGGTCTATTATAAATACAGTTTGATACATAGAGCAACTAACTAAGTAAATAAAATGTTTCCGAATTACTAAGGATCTTTAAAGCATTTGCAACGTTGAAGCCACTCCTTTATTCTTTGTTCATGCTCTAAAGGTCTATTATAGATACAGTTTGATCCATAGAACAACTAACTAAGTAAATAAAATGTTTCCAAATTACTAAGGATCTTTAAAGCATTTGCAACGTTGAAGCCACTCCTTCTTTGCTCATGCTTTAAAGGTTTAACTATAAGTTTGGGTCATAATGTACTAGTACCCGTTCTTCTAAAGAACTTCACCCTCTGCTTACATAAAAGGGGGTCAAACCACCAATAAAAGAAATCTGCAAAAGACATCTCCCATTTTTACAAATATATTCGATTTATTTAAAGTATAAAATGTGTAAGTTCTAAATTGGGAATTGTTTCGTAGACTATAGACAAAATAGAAACTAGGAACCAGTCACCATATTATATTTATCACAAATGGGGAAACTAATTATAACAAATATAAACATATTTTGAGATTTATATGCAAAAAATCTGAAGTGGAGAGTTGTTATAAATGTTATCTTCCATTTTGGTTAAAATTCTATTAGTGTTTTTAAATGAAACTCAAGGTCTCTAGTTAATTCCACAATATAATACAAGTTATTGAAAATTCTAAAAAATTGACAATTGTTTCGATAAATCAATATCATCATCAGAATGACAGAAGTTACATTTCATTTTATGCCTACCTGATGTTTAGTAGTTAATTTTGGCTAGACCAAGAAGTAACCTAACTTGTGATTGGCTCAATATATGTTTATAGAAAAAAGAAGAAGATGTGATATTACAAATCTTGAAGCTTAGATATTATTAGCCCTATGGTGATATCCTGGATATCATTTTTCCAATTAAGATCAGTATAACTGTGCAATGATATAGAAAACCAGGAAAACTATATCTGCTGATCTTTACAATTATCACTTAAGAAGACAGTTTATTAGTGGAGAATTCCCTAGATTTAACTGTTCATTGACAACTTCATATCGTGGGTTTCTTAAATGTCTTCTAATTTCCAGTTCTTCAAGGAAATCCAGTTCTTGTTTATTTTCACAAATATGCAGTACTTCTAGTTCTGTGTTAGGTGTCAATGAATAATTGGTGTCAAGTAGATGTTTTGCGTAGTGGGATTTATCTGGTTGTTTTAATCTGTATGCTCGTAAGTGCTCACTGTATCGTACTTCAAAATTCCTAAGGGTCTGACCCAAATAGACAGCATTACATTCTGGACATTTGAGTTTATATATACCTGACTTCTTTAATAGTGGTATTTTTGTTTATACATTTAACAATTTTGTACTAACGTTACTTTCTGTTTTAAAAGAAATTGTTGCATTCGTTGCTGAAGATATTATCTTTGAAATATTATTAGAAATATTTCCTGCATATGTGATGGTTTTATAAGTTTTAATTTCATCAGCTTGTTCAGGATATATTAGTTGTAATGCCACTTTTTTCTCTTTTTTACTAATTAGCCTATTTATCATATCTAATGGATAACCGTTAGATGTTGCTATTTGTCTAATTGTATTAATCTCTCTATCAAAATTACATTCGTTCATAGGAACTGAAAAAGCTCTATGTATCATTGAATTATATGCCGCTAGTCTGTGTGAGACAGGGTGATTAGAATTGAATGGAATTGTCACATCAGTCTGTGTTGGTTTTCGGTAAATTGGATAATCAAGTACATTATTAACTCTTTGAATTTTTAAATCAAGAAAATTGATTGAGCTATTTTCTTCAATTTCTAATGTAAATTTAATTTTCGGGAGTAAATTATTGATGTGGTTGAAAAATACATCTAATTGTCGTTCACTACCCATAAAACAAGCTAATATGTCATCTACATATCTATACCAAAATAAAATATTTTTCGAAATATTACTTTCAAAGATCCTTCTTTCTAAATTGTCCATAAACATGTTTGCTAAAATAGGTGATATAGGGCTTCCCATTGGTAAACCTTCATTTTGAATATATATCTTATTGTCAAAAGTGAAATAATTCTGATTAATGCATACATCAAATAAATTAAGTATATCTGATATTATTCCTGGATTAATATTTTTATCTTCTAGTAATTTTCTTACAAGTATTAGACATTCTTTAGGAGGAATTTTAGTAAACATATTAGTTACATCGGACGATATGAGTTTATAGTTATCTTGCAAGTGGATGGATTTCAACTTTTTGATTAGTTCTATTGAATTTCTAATTGAGTACTGAGATTCATATCCGTAAGTATTGAGTATATTGTTGAGCTTCTTTGCCAATATATTATTAGGAGCATTAACATAAGAGACTACAGGTCTAATTGGTTTCGTTATTTTATGTAATTTGCACCACGATTTGAAAACCTTTCAGACACTAATTTTACAAATAGTGAAATAGAATTTTTAAATAAAGGTTTAAAGTACAGCATACCACCTAAATTTACGAATAATATTAAACAAATTATAGCTACAGAGTCAGAAATAGCTTAAAAATCTAATTCAAATAATTTTCTTTATGAGAAATTAAAAATTGCCAATTTAATCAAAAATATTGAACCTTCAAAAGTTGAACGTCAAACAAAAAATGACAATTCAGTTTTAAACGCAATAAAAAAGAAGGTAGAGAATAATAACCTAACAGTCACAAAATCTGATAAGGGGAATGCTACTGTCATTTTGACGACTGAAAATTACAATTCCAAAGTATAAAACTTTATAAAATCCAGCGATGTAAAAGTTCTTAAAGCAGACCCAACAAAGAAGTTTTCTAATAATGTAAGGGATATTGTTAATAATTCAAATTAACTTTTAAATGATTACGAAAAGAGGTCTATCATACATGAGAATCCTCATTGTCCACAATTATATGGAACAGTTAAATTACATAAAATAACGAAACCAATTAGACCTGTAGTCTCTTATGATAATGCTCCTAATAATATATTGGCAAAGAAGCTCAACAATATACTCAATACTTACGGATATGAATCTCAGTACTCAATTAGAAATTCAATAGAGCTAATCAAAAAGTTGAAATCAATCCACTTGCAAGATAACTATAAACTCATATCGTTCGATGTAACTAATATGTTCACTAAAATTCCTCCTAAAGAATGTCTAATACTTGTAAGAAAACTACTAGAAGATAAAAATATTAATCCAGGAATAATATCAGATATACTTAATTTATTTGATGTATGCATTAATCAGAATTATTTCACTTTTGACAATAAGATATATATTCAAAATGGAGGTTTACCAATGGGAAGCCCTATATCACCTATTTTAGCAAACATTTCTATGGACAATTTAGAAAAAAGATCTTTGAAAGTAATATTTCGAAAAATATTTTATTTTGGTATAGATATGTAGATGATATATTAGCTTGTTTTATGGGTAGTGAACGACAATTAGATGTATTTTTCAACCACATCAATAATTTACACCCGAAAATTAAATTTACATTAGAAATTGAAGAAAATAGCTCAATCAATTTTCTTGATTTGAAAATTCAGAGAGTTAATAATGTACTTGATTATTCAATTTACCGAAAACCAACACAGACTGATGTGACAATTCCATTCAATTCTAATCACCCTGTCTCACACAGACTAGCGGCATATAATTCAATGATACATAGAGCTTTTTCAGTTCCTATGAACAAATGTAATTTTGATAGAGAGATTAATACAATTAGACAAATAGCAACATCTAACGGTTATCCATTAGATATGATAAATAGGCTAATTAGTAAAAAAGAGAAAAAAGTGGCATTACAACTAATATATCCTAAACAAGCTGATGAAATTAAAACTTATAAAACCATCACATATGCAGGAAATATTTCTAATAATATTTCTAAGATAATATCTTCAGCAACGAATGCAACAATTCCTTTTAAAACAGAAAGTAACGTTAGTACAGAATTGTTAAATGTAAAAACAAAAATACCACTATTAAAGAAGTCAGGTATATATAAACTCAAATGTCCAGAATGTAATGCTGTCTATTTGGGTCAGACCCTTAGGAATTTTGAAGTACGATACAGTGAGCACTTACGAGTATACAGATTAAAACAACCAGATAATTCCCACTACGCAAAACATCTACTTGACACCAATCATTCATTGACACCTAACACAGAACTAGAAGTACTGCATATTTGTGAAAAGGAACAAGAACTGGATTTCCTTGAAGAACTGGAAATTAGAAGAGATTTAAGAAACCCACAATATGAAGTTGTCAATGAACAGTTAAATCTAGGGAATTCTCCACTTATAAACTGTCTTCTTAAGTGATAATTGTAAAGATCAGCAGATATAGTTTTCCTGGTTTTCTATATCATTGCACAGTTATACTGATCTTAATTGGAAAAATGATATCCAGGATATCACCATAGGGCTAATAATATCTAAGCTTCAATATTTGTAATATCACATCTTCTTCTTTTTTCTATGAAAATATATATTGAGCCAATCACAAGTTAGGTTGCTTCTTGGTCTAGCCAAAATTAACTACTAAACATCAGGTAGGCATAAAATGAAATGTAACTTCTGTCATTCTGACGATGATATTGATTTATCGAAACAATTGTCAATTTTTTAGAATTTTCGATAACTTGTATTATATTGTGGAATTAACTAGAGATCTTGAGTTTCATTTAAAAACACTAATATGAGCATATTCCACGAAGTAAGGGTCGAGACAGTCAATTTCATTAAAAAATTCTATTGTCTGTTAATATTTCCTTATTGATTTTCAATTTCTTTCCTTAACCCATTAACGCCCTTGGTACATATTTTTTTTTAATTTCGCAATAATATTTAGTAGTTTTACTTAGATTTAATGAACAAAAAAAATAAGTGGATATCTATAAATAGATCACTGGGTACAAACCATAATAACGCACTAACTCGAACAGCATTTTTTATTTATATTACAAAATAGCGAAGTGGTAATACAGCACTTTATCTGAACATAATAAACTACTAAATGACAGTTCTTTGTAGTTAAAAAAACTTATTTTAGTTCTGATGATATGGTATGAAACACTGTGCACAAAGTATGAGTTCTCACTTCGCATTTTGAGCAATCATTGGTCTACTTTTGCAACCATACCTCTGACATCTTCTTTGACCATCGCGATGTTAAATGAAATGATTTAAGCCATTAACGCGCGCATCCAACGTGACACCAGCTGCTTTGGATGCCATTTTGTATACGCTGTCAGCTTCATATATGGAATCATCCAACGACTCTACGAAATTCGAAGCAATTCAGATGGCCATGTATACGTCAATATAAAATCCATGCATTTGTTAGGTTCAAGTCGAAATTCGAATAAATATAGGCCAGTACCCTTTTTTACCAATTATTTGAATTACATATTTACTAATGAACCAATCTTGTTTGTCAACTCCACCCATGCCTTTATTGTAGTTTGGAATTAGGTATGGTTGCGGTACATACCGATACCACGCTACCAGCGGATTTCCTTTGCTAAAGGTTGGATTTTGTCATAGTTGCTGGCAACAATTACACATTTATCTTCATACGTACTATTAGAATATCTAACTACGTATCATATCTGTAATCAAGAGAACCTAGAGATTATTTCGCAGATTTCAGTGAACATTTATTCCTCCTGTCCTCACGTACAGTCTCATAGCTCGATAAATGCATCAAACCAATTATCGTAATGTAAAAGATAATATCCATAACATCAACATAAGCAGGCATTCTAACCTATTTTCTGCTGTAATAATAATGAATTTACTTATCAGTATATTTTTTTATGTATACACGAAAGAGTGAAGAACTAAGAAGCTAAACACGTCCTACTTTATTAACACACAGTAGAAATGAATTTGGACATAGATGTTATTAACTACGGCGAAAACACCTGAACATTTGTTAGATATGGGAAAAGATCTCAGTGATCTGAGTGTAGAAACCAAAAATCTTCCCATGTAAATAAATACTATGATAATATTTATAAAATTTATCTATATAATTCTTGCGTGGCCAATTTGGGAAATTTTCTCGACTTAAAGAAACTCCTCACCGATTTTGAGACTGATCTGCAGACCAAGATAGACAATTATATTGCTACTCTTACAGCCGAGTTAAATACGTTAAAAAATAAAATTGCCACTGTGGAGGCAATTAACTCCGTCGAAATCACCGACAAAATCGCGAACGAGGCTGTCGAACGCATGGTTCGTGCCAAAAATAATTTGACTAAGGGTGTACCAGAAACTGACGGGGATTCCATCTTTAAAAAAGAATATGACCGAGCTGTAATTAAGGGAGTGCTCGACGCTGTCGGCGTTCCCACCTCTTGTGTCACATTTTATCGAATAGGCAAACCAAATCAGCGCTTTCCCCGTATGCTAAAAGTAGTCATGCCAACCGAATCAGATGCCAAATACATTCTTAAAAATAAGAAAAAGGCTTTAGAGACTCGCTCAACTAGCAAATTTTCCATTATGGATGACAAAACTTCAACACAACAATTGTTTCTTACAGAATTGCGTGAAGAACTGGAGAATCGCACCAATAATGGAGAGAAGAACCTTACCATGAAATTTGTACAAGGATCACCAAAAATAGTTACATTTCGCCAATAAATGCTCTTCTCAAAATTTTGAAAACTGGTTGTTACTTTATACTAATCTTGACTCCATATGTGCCAAATTTAATGACTGTGGCTTAAGTCTTCAATTTCGGACTCAGTGGTTCGAATTGATGACTTTACTATTTTTCGAAACGATAGACCCAATCGTCCTGTATCTGAAATATATATATAACTGTCCCAAACATTGATGCTATATGCATTACAGTATCCAAAAGTGTCATGTCCATACACTTAGACTGCATATATCGTCCAAGCGACTCACAATTGGCAGATAATGTCACTCTCCTTGATAAACTGGATAAGTTACCTATGCTTGATAATCTAGTTATCAATGGGAATTTCAATTTTCCGGATATATCCTGGCCGATAATAAATATTCCGGGTAGCAATAATGCAAAAAATTTGTTTATGCAATTAATCAAAAACTCGAATTTAACCCAAGTTGTCCACGAACCTACTCGTTTCCGACACAATAATAATCCTTCTACCCTCGATCTTATTTTGACCAATGACGAATGTTTGCTATCATGTCTGGAGATCAGTTCACCAATAGGTGAATCCGATCATGCAGCAATAACTGTCAATATTCAACTCAACCTACCCGCTGCTGACGATGATAAGAATTACATGACTATCGAAGTAACAAATTCCATAAATATCAATCGTACTCTCTCGTCCATCAATTGGGATAACATATTGCCTGATAATAATAACTGTATACATTCATGAAAATATTTCTATGATACGGTAACAAAATGTTTGAATGAGAATACGAGAGAAAGAAGAATTTTCCGTAACAAATTAAAGCCATGAATCAATAGCGAAATACATGATTTGATAAAACATAAACGAAATTTGTGGAGAAGATTTAAACGCACCAACAATAATGAAGATCTCTTAACTCACAGAAGATTTTCTAATACAATAATCAGTCGGTTGGCTAACGCCAGAAGAGGTTTCGAGCAGAGTATTGCTAATAGTTGCAACTCTAAAAAGTTTTTTAAGCACATGCGTTCTTGTCTTTCGTCTAAAGTTAGTGTCCCTTTACTTAGGAAAAGTGATGGAGTATTATGTTCGTCTAATTATGAAACTTCCGAAACAGTGTCCTTTACTTTTTCTGAGGCTTTTACTTCTGAACAAATTGATGGCACTTTGCCTCAAATATCTGGTGCTTGTGTCTTAGAATTCCTTAGTAATATTGAATTTACACCCCAGCTAATTGGATAAAAAATATTAAATATCAAGACGAACACTTCTCCTGGTCTTGATGGTTTGCAAGCAATGTTTTTTAAAAAATGTGCAGACTCAATTTCCTACCCACTTTCAATCATCATGAATGCCTCTTTCACGCAATGTTCTATTCCACCAATCTGGAAATCGGCGTCAGTTACTCCTATATTCAAGAAGGGCAATAAACTGGATCCAAGCAATTACCGACCAGTAAGCCTGGTACCTCTTGTTTGTAAAATTATGGAATCTATTATTAGTGAGGCCATGTCTAAGTTCCTTCTTCCAGAAAATGTCATACCTCTTCACCAACATGGTTTTGTTCGAGGTCGCTCTACCATGTCCCATCTTCTTCACTGTGTTAATGACTGGACAAAAGCTTTAGACAACAGAGATCCGATTGACGTCATTTATTTGGACTTCTCCAAGGCTTTCGACAAAGTCTCGGAAAGAAGACTTTTATATAAATTAGGTCACTTTGGCATACGGGGTAGCCTGAATTTACGGATCTCCAATTTTTTATCGGACAGGATTTTTAAAGTCAGAGTCGGCCGAGAGTTCTCCAATGACAACTTCTTTTTTGCAGAAAATACAGTTCGTGGTAGTAATTATACCGATATGTTGGAAAACTTTTTCTATCCCCAGCTAGAACAAGATGGTACTTTAAACCAAGAAGTTTACTTTCAAAAAGACGGGGCTCCACCCCAAGAGAATCTGTTAACCAACAATTTGGAAATAATTGGATTGGTAGAAGTGGTCCAATAGAATGGGCTCCAAATTCTCCAGACCTGACAGTTACAGATTTTTTTGTATGGGGATATGTGAAAGATAGAGTTTACAACCCGATGCCTGCTTCTATTGTGGAATTAAAAAATAACATACGGCAGGTAATGGAAAATATTCCTCTTGAAATGCTGACAGCAGCATTTGACAACTTAATGGTTCGATTCCACAAATGTATAGACCAAAAAGGAAGACACATCGAACATTTGTTTTAGAGTGTCTTAAAACATGTTTTTATTTGTTTTTTACGGTTCACTTTTAGTTACTAGCTAATAAAGTTTTTGTTTATGACAATTGAAACTTTATATCTCAATCATTACAGTATCCCAGTTAAAGTTATCTAACTTCGCTTTCTGTGCACTGATTTCAAACTTTAAGATACCGTTATAAAGTAAAAAGATGCGTCTCTTAAGAAATTGCTAAATATACAGGGTGTCTCATTTAAAAAATCACATCTACTAGTGGTGTTCCACAGGGTTCCGTCCTTGGCCCATTGCTGTTTGTTGTTTACGCAAGCGATCTTCAAATATTGGTCTCAAACTCAGTTTCTTTCCATGCCGATGACACAAAAATATTTGCTAACAGTTTAAGAGACCATCTCCCTCTCCAACATGACCTACACACTATACAGCGGTGTTGTTTGGACTGGTTGCTTCCCCTGATCAATAATAAATGTAATGTACTCCACATTGGCAAAATCAATTCCAATTTATCATATAATTTAAATGGGCATCTTAGTGAATTCAAATCCATTGCGGAGTGAACATCTTGTGTCCGTATGCAACCGCGCGAAATCCAGACTCTATCTGATACAAAAATCGTTCTATAGAGTGTCACTTGAAACTTACTGTGAACTGTACAAATTTTACGTGCGTCCTATTTTAGAATATGCGGGCCCTGTGTGGTATAGTGATCTTATACGCGACAAAGTTTCATTAGAAAACTTGCAAAGGAGGGCCACTAGACTTGCATTCGGTCGCGTAATGCCTTCATATGAGGAGCGACTGACTGGGGCGAATCTCATCTCGTTTCAATACCGTCGACTTCGGGAAGACTTGATATTATGTTATAAAATCATTAAGCACAACTTTGGTGAGCTTCAATCTATGTTTCTAATAAACACTGATCTTAGACTGAGAGGTCACCCATTTAAACTTAAGTAGGAGTCCTTTAGATCTCGATCGAGACAGTACTTTTTACCAAACAGAGTGTTTGATGTCTAGAACAATCTTCCTTATGATGTTGTTGACGCACCACCAGTTAACGCATTTATGAACAGAATCGATAGACTTCTATTTAATAGTTAATACAGCGCATTGTTGCATTTATTATTTATCTGAATTTGTTTTATTTATACCCTTTTTCGCTGTATAGCTGTTGCGGTTGTTGTTGAAAACTACGATTTTATTAATTATTGTTAATTTGTCATTGATTATGTTTATACGCGTTTAAGCGTTTTATGTTCTCAGATCATGGGCTTCATAGGTTCTTATCTCAGCTCTTATTTCTATTGTAATAATAATAATAATAATAATAATAATAACTATACATCAACATGTATATAGAGCTTATATTTCCAAATAAACATCGTTGAAATTAGTTAGGTTTTTTTGATTACAAAAAAATATTAAACGATATCAATCACCTTTTTTTTTGATTTATAAAAATTGTAAAAAGTAGCTTGCTAAATTAAATTAGTGTGTATATTATTAGTACCTTCCAAATAGCTATAGGTAGTTAATTGATTTGTGATACACAAATATTTTTCAAATTGTACATATTTGAATAAATAATTCCTCTATGATCTATAAATAGATCGCTGGACGTTGATGGGTTAAATGAGTTCAAAATATGAATAGAAATAAATATAATTGTCACGACTTTGGATATCAGCTTTCAGCTCCTTCATGCGGATGAAATTCATGAAAATATTCATATGAAAGGATAACTATTGTCAATGGAATACTTTGCCCAAAACCGCGGATGAATACCTCAAAGTAAAATGATTGATAAACGAGATATTTCCTTCTCTATCCAACTGAGTTATTGCAGAGTTTCCTTTTCGTAAGTGAGGCATTTTGCATTTTCTCCTATCAGCCTACAAACGAAATCGACAAACCGGACGTGGACGAAAGGAGTGGAAAACGTTCTACACTAAGAGAACGGTTTGTTTTAATTATAACTTTTATAGCATTCCCTGTGAATTTTTTATTATTCCCAGTATGCATTACAGACTGTTAGCTGGTTTGGGACAAAAATTATATATTTATTTACTAACTAACACTTATCACACTAACTTCACACCAACACTAACAAGATTCTTAATGGGATACTCGTTTTGATAACCAGGTTATCGTCTTGTAAGAAAGACACTATACTAAATTTTCAGCCTTATACTTATACAGGGTGTCACGGCCGTTCGTACCAAAAAGTTAGGAGATGATACAGAGACTAAAAATAATGATTGTGTTCCATATAAAAATTTTGACGCCTTTCGTTAACGAACTATAAGACTCTAAAGTTGGGAGTTAAAAATGGTTTTTCATTAATAATTATTAAATGACTGATTGGAAATTAGTAAAATTGATAAACACAATTTCACACTTTTTCGTGTTATAAACACGTCTACAATATATTTGTGAACTCAGGTACGGAATAAGTTCAATGGTGAATGCGGCAATTTTTTGGTAAATATAACATTTTTCAGTTATAAATGCAACAATAGACTGTGTTCCACATTTTTAAAAATACCAAGTCCTCTTGTGTCATCTCGATGAAATTAACGGTTTAAGAGATACGAGCAATTTTATGTCGCACTGCACACCTATTGCATTCACATTTTTTATTGTATATATATACGATTACAGGACGCATCCTGTATTATTAGTAAATTACTGATCGGTGCAGTCTACATTAATAAAAATGAAGGGGTCTGCATTTTATTCCTCTTTTGTGAGAGTGTCTGCGGCGTTCCAAGTTATGTATAGATTTTGATTGTAATATCCTTCCCAATATTTTATTCCGTGTTTTATCTTGGTCTACCTATTTCTCTTGTAATCTGTACCTTTGCCTCATATGCCTTTTTGACGTGTCTTGAATTTCGTTGAATATGTGCCCACCAGCTAAGTAGTCGTAGTTCTATACATTTTAATACTAGTTGTACTCCTAGTTTATCCCTTATTTCAGTGTTTCTAATTTTGTCTTTTCTGATTATTCTTAACGTGCGTCTCAGATAATTCATTTCTGCAGCATGTATCTTAATTTTTTGTTGATTCGTGAGGGTCCAAGATTCACATCCATAGGTTAAGACTGATCCATATATACCTTTATTCACTTTGATTTTGGTTTGCTCGGAAATTTCTTTTTTATTAATAAATTTAAGGTTCGTCGCATAGTATCGATTCATTGTTTTTCGGATTCATTCATTTACTTCAGCATCTTGCTTTCTTATTTCATTAAACATGGCTCCTACGTATTTAAATTCTTTAACTTGCTCTATTTTGACATTGTTTAGTCCAGCTTGGATTCAATGTTCTGGTCTCCTTTCAATAATATTTTAGTTTTATTAACATTTATTTTTATACCTTTTTCCTCCAATATTTAAGACTCCTTCAGCTATATCTACTCTCTCTAAGTGTTTGTGTCCAATGTACATTTTCTTTAGCCTTCTTTCACATTTTTTTATGATGTTGTCCATATGCACATTGAATATCGGTTCTAAATCGCTCTGACTTCATATTGTTTATTACTACAAAGTTTTTCTTAGTTTCATATAGAGCTTGTATTACTCTTATTGTTTTGTTTTCTATACCTCTTTCTTTTATTCCTTTCCACACTTTGTTTCTAGGTACTATGGCAAATGCTTCCTCTAGGTCTATGAAAGCTAGATATATCTTCATTGTTGCTGTAGTTTTCTCTTTCATATTCTCTAGTGCTGATAGATAAGCGAATCGAGCGAGTCGGGCAATATCCACTTCATACTCTTGAGGGGTGTCGTCACGATTCTGACTTCGGTTCTTCAACTGGGATTGGTACAAATATTCTAGACGATTGTGACCATATCGCATATCCAACCTCTCCTTCAGCTGCTCCAAGTTATCCGTTTCTTCCAGAGATATCGTCTGAAGTACATCTAAGGCATCTACTCTCAGCGTGGTGTTGGCAGCTGTACAGGAAGATACTGTTCTACCTGCATAAAGTGAAACCATGATAGTAGCGCGGCGACAGAGAAACATGGAAGAAGGTACACCGGTTAGGATGGAGCCAAGGAACCACGGCGAAGAGGTTGACAGAGGATTGCTAAATGGGAAAGGGTTGATAACGTCGGCAGAGAAGATCCCAGTACGTGTGATAAACGTGAACGATTACCCAATAACCATCAAGAAAAAAGCCAAGATTCGATCGTACCAGTGACGTCTATAGTTCGCCAATCAACGGCATCTGATAATTCTAATTCAAGATTCGGACAGGTGTTATCAGTAGGTGGTCAATCCTTGAATCGAGCTGAGAAAAGGATAATCAGGAAATTTCTCTAACAGTATCGAGATCTATTCCAACCAAAAGGAGAGAAGACTGGAAGAACATTAGTCGTGAAACACAAATTGGCTATTGGTAATGCCAAGCCAATTAGGCAATTAGCTCGAAGACTACCAAGAATGAAGAGAGATGAAGCTGGAGGAATAATTCGAGATATGGGAGGAGAAAAAGTGATAGAACTGTCTACTAGTCCATGAGTGTCTTCAGTAGAGCTCGTCAAGAAAAAGAATGGAACTACGAGATTCTGCGTGGGCTATCGCCACCTTAACAACGTAACGAAGGAAGACAGATGCACTCTGCCTCTAATCGACGATACGCTAGATATTATGGCCGGCAGCAAACTGTTTTCCACCTTGGACCTGAAGTGTGGCTATTGTCAAGTAGAAATGGACCCAGAAGACTGCTTTTACCACCGGATCTGGATTATGGCAAGTTGGCGTCATACTATTCGGGCTCTGTAATACGCCCGCGACATTTGAAAAACTAATGGAATATGTCTTGAGTGGGTTGTCTTGGAAGACATGCCTGGTCTATTTGGACGACATCGTAGTACTGGGAAGACGTTTGACGAACATGTGAAAAACTTTGAAGATGTATTCAAACGACCCCAAGCGGCTCAGCTCATATAATACTCGAAGAAATGTCAGCTAATCCGAAACCGAGTCAACTATCTAGGTCATATAGTGAGCAATGAAGGGGTTGAGGTGGCCCCAGACAAAAAATTCATTCCATTTAGCAATTACCGCAACCAACCGACAAAGATCAAATTAGGAGTATCCTTGGACTTTGCACACACTATAGAAGATTTATCAGGAAGTTTGGGTTGCCAAACCTCTAACTCGACTCACAGAAGAAATAAGAGCTTTCCAATGGAACGAAGACTGCCAAGCGGATTTTGAAACTTTGAAGAGGTCTTTAACCACGGCGCCGATATTAGGATAACCATTACCAGAGGGAGACTATATTCTTGACACTGACGCAAGAAAGGTAGGAATTGGAGGTGTGCTCTCAAAGATCCAAGGAGGGCAAGAAAGAGTGCTGGGATATTTCAGTCCTCCCCAAACCAGAACGAAACTATCCTAGGAACACTTATACCAGTATCTCTACAGAAGGAAGTTCTTAATCCGGAGTAATCACGCAGCACTCGAGTGGTTAATGCAGTTCAATAATCTAGAGGGCCACATCGCTAGATGGATTGAACGACTTCAAGAGTACGATTTCAACATCGAACATCGAGCTGGTGTGAGTCACCGAAATGCTGACTCCCTGTCCAGACGGCCGTGCCTAACAGACTGTTCCCACTGCAACAAGGTGGAGTCTAGGGATGCTGCAGTTTCAAGAACTAGAGTAGTCAACGAAGAATGGTCACTCACCAGGATCAGAGAAGATCAGGAGAATGACCCTTACCTAAAGAAGATTCGTCGATGGAAGGAAGAGAATCGGCGACCAACCTGGCAAGAAGTGTCAAAATATTTAACGACACTCAAGGCATATTGGCCAAACAATGATGGTTCCGGTATGAGAAGGCAGATAGTTATCCCGACAACTAGAGTAGTCGAGGTACTGAGAAAGTTACACGGCAGTCCATCGGGAGGTAATCTGGGAGTGAATAAAACCCTTCAGAAAGTCCGTGAAAGGTTTTATTGGATGAACAGCTCCGATGATGTGAAGGACTGGTGTAAGGAATGTGCGACGTGTGCTACGAGTAATGGATTACATCTCAAAAGTAATGCACCCATGAAACAATATAATGATGGAAGCCCTTTCGAAAGGATTGCTTTAGACACCGCTGGACCATTTCCGACGACAGAAAACGGTCTAAAATACATCCTGGTTGTAATTGATTTTCTCACAAAGTGATTGGAAATTTACGCTATTTCAAACCAAGAGGCCACAACTGTCGCGGATGTATTGGCGAAAGAATTTATCAGCAGATATGGAGTGCCCTTGGAAGCCCACAGAGACCAGGAAAGAAATTTCGAAAGCCATATATTCCAGGATATTTGCGACAAGCTGGGAATGAAGAAGACCAGGACAACAGCATTACATCCAGGGTCAGATAGAAAAGTCGAGAGAATGAACAGGACTATTGAAAATAACTGTCCAAAGTAGTTTCCAGCCATCAATGAGATTGGGACCAGTCTAGGGATGCTGCAGTTTCAAGAACTAAAGTAATCAACGAAGAATGGTCACTCACCAGGATCAGATAAGATCAGGAGAATGACCCTTACCTAAAGAAGATTCGTCGATGGAAGGAAGAGAATCGGCGACCAACCTGGCAAGAAGTGTCAAAATATTCAACGACACTCAAGGCATATTGGCCAAACAATGATAGTTCCGGTATGAGAAGGCAGATAGTTATCCCGACAACTAGAGTAGTCGAGGTACTGAGAAAAATACACGGCAGTCCATCGGGAGGTGATCTGGGAGTGGATAAAACCCTTCAGAAAGTCCGTGAAAGATTTTATTGGATGAAGAGCTTCGACGTTGTGAAGGACTGGTGTAAGGAATGTACGACTTATGCTACAAGTAATTGACCACATCGCTAGAGAAAGGCGTCCATGAATCATTATTATGTTGGAAGCCCTTGCAAAGGATTGCTTTTGATATGGCTGGACCATTTTCGACGACAGAGAATGGTGGTAAATACATCTTGGTAGTAATGGATTATTCCACAAAATGGGTAGAAATTTATGTGATGCCGAATCAGGAGGCCACTATGTCGCGGATGTACTGGTGAAATAATTTATTAGCCAATATGGAGTGCCCTTGGAAGTCCACAACGTTCAAGGAAGGAATTTCGAGAGCCAGATATTCCAGGAAATTTGTGACAAGCTGGGAATGAAGAAGACCATCGGGAGCAGCGTTGCATCCACAGTCAGGTGAAATGGTCCAAAGAATGTACAGGACAATTTGGAAAATACCTGTCCAAAGTAGTTTCCAGCCACCAGAAATATTGGAACCAGTATTTGCGTTGGCTTATCGATTTGCCATAAATGAGTCCACGGGTGAATCACCTGCAAAAATCCTGTTTGGACGTGAAATGAGGCTTCCTTGTGACCCACAGTTTTGTTGTTAGCCTGTCGAAGATCTAGCAGGAGGAGATTACGCGATACAATTGAGAAGAAGGATAGACGATGTGCACGAATTGGTTCGAACGAATCTTCAAGTTGCCAGTGACAGAATCAAAAAACGGTATGATACGCCAGCCACAGAAGGCAGTTTCAAAGAAGGAGAGAAAGTATGGTTACACAGCACGACAAGAATAAAAGGATTTTCACCAAAACTACAGAAATAATGGGAAGGTCCGTACTTAATCAAGAAGAGAATTAACGTCTATCGCATAAGCAAGTTCCCCAATGGAAAACCGAGAGAAATTCACCAAAGCCGACTAGCGCCATTCCAAGGAGACCACGTCAAAGAGGAAGGAGTGCGCCATATACAACGGACCCAGCCTACGAATAATTTATGGGCGCACACGGAGGTACCGGGAAAGCTAGATACGGAGTCACTACAGAACAAATACAAGCTTTGTTCAGGCACCCGGAAAAGTATTCACTGGCACATAATATCTCCGCCAGGAACAAACACTCACGAGGGTTGGCAACCGTCTTTCGAAAGAAGTTTGGACAATTAGAGAAACTTGAAGATCAGATACCAGCCCTTGGCAAGACACTGAGACTCAAACACAATTCGCAGTACGTCTTCTACTAGAAACGAATTTCCAGATCAATCCACCTAGTGGAATGTGTGGGAAGCGCTACGAAGCCTTCGAGATCATGTGCTGGAATCCCACGTGGAGAAACTAGCAATGCCCAGGATGGAGAGCAACTAGTTGGATTGGCGAATCATCAGGAACACGATAAAGGTGATCTTCCAAAATACCGGTGCCCACATATTAATTTGCAGCAGTACTCCTCGTTATTTGTACCCGTTGAAGACGGTGCCCTGTTATTTACATTCGACCGTAAAGTGGAGACATGGGTCCAGTTGCCGATTTAAACATCCAGTCCCGGCTGCACAGACCTTCCAGGAAGAACTTCTTTTTAAGGAGGGGGTAATGTTACGAAATCGCACAATGGAGTAGTCCCTGAATCCGACTCTGCCTAATACTATATATGAAAGTTAAAATTTTGGTGAAGGCGCAGGGATTTGTTGGAATTATCTATCATTATTTTGTGTGACTATTGTTATCTAGGAGTTTCCAGGAAGGTCGATTGTTGGGAGCCGCAATCGAGAAGTTTCCAGAATGGATGGCACCTAATATATAAGAGAGAGTACCCACCAATTTGATCTCGTGACAGAACTGTGAAATATTGTAGTAAAGTATTTATATAAATTATGTCTATGTAAATAAACAGTAGCGAGGTGTGTATATGAATTATTGTAAGTAAATATACTGTGTATTTAATTTAAATTAGTGAATAGTTTAGAGAATAAATAAATTAAGTGGGTAAAACATACCGTGTGTATACATTTATCCCACCGGTCGTAGTAAAAACTTTTAATAAATAAGAAAAACATGACAATAGTAAAGATGTGATATTGTGCCTTCTCTCCACTCGGAATCCACTTTGTGGTTCTAGTAATATGGTTTCTAAGATTGGTTTTATTCTGTTATTGATAATTTGCTCATATATTTTTACAATAGTATTTAATAGAGTTATCCTTCTGTAATAATTACATATTTTTTATCCCCATTTTTGTATATGGGAGTTATTAATGCTACACCCCATTTTTCTGGAATTTTTTCATTGCTACAAGCCAGTTGTTTGTTAGTTTCACTGTTATTGCATTTTCTCTATCTTTCATGTATTTTCCCATTCTCCTAATTTCATCCATATCTGTTTCGTTATCGATGTTGGCTCTAATTTTTGTTATTAATATTTCTATTTTTTCTTTTATCCTTCTCATTCTCTTGTTCAGTTATTCCTTTTATTATAATATTAGTTGATATCACAATTCTTCCTTGTTTTTCTATTCTGTCTTCCTGTTTGCTTAATTTTTCCCCAGCTTCTTATTTTCTTCTCTGATTTCTTGTATTTCTAACATAGCGGCCTCGAGTTTATTGACCATTTGTTCCCATCTATTTGTTGGAACGTCTCTACTACGCTATTCAATATCTGTCATGTTTCTCTTCGATCTCGAAAAAGCAGACTGCGGTCAACCCGTCGAAAGTCTACTTTTTATCGAACGTGATATACACTTTAATCTTTATAATTTTTCTCCTATTTTCCGGCTGCTCTTGAAGTCTGGCAACACCGCATTTCATTGGAACAAGGTTCTCATTAATGGTAGATAATAATCGTCTTTATCACTGTTTATCACTTAGCTTCACACATATTTTCTTGTTTTGTTTGTGTAATTAGACTACTGTTTTGTTATCTTTTCTACCTCTGCGAAATGTCTATCACGTTATGCATATTCATGTTCACGTATTTCAATTGATTTCCTCTGCTCCTCTCGATTTTTCCGGTTAAATGCAGGAAGTATTCAATTGAATGTTTCCACATTCAACACCACATTATCACTTTTTTATTGTTTATGTAAAAAAACTTTAATGAAGACGAACATTAATTCAATAAAAGTAAAGATTACAACAAAACCCTGAAAAATTAAAAACTACATTCCATTAACAGATTAAAAAAACGAATAACCAAATAATTACCGATATTAAATAATCCAGAACGGTTTAAAGAAATTAGACCAAATGTTCAATATGGGCTCCACATATTCCCTCAGTCTTCTAAGTTTGTATCTCTACAAATGCTCAAAAAAGTCAATTGTTGCATTTATAACTGAAAAAAGTTATATTTAACAAAATATTGCCGCATCCACTATTGAACTAAGTTCGTAGAGTTAGTGAAAATCGAGTAGAGCTATGACCTTGAAAATAGTTGCGCAGAAGTAAACGGCAACGATGCACAGAAATATAAAAATGTGAGACCTGAAAAAGTCTATCTATACCATACAATTTGCATCTTATAGCCAAGGAGAAGTAAGTTAATAATTACATTATAATTTTATTTAAAAATAGAATTTAAATCATTGATTTATTTATTACCCAAGAAGCATTAAAAGCTTATTACAGCCGTTATAAGGTAATATTTCACTATATCTAAAATAAATATCAGTAAAAAATAAAAAGTTATTCATTAAATGACAATTAGAATTGGGAATCAAAATTTAAGTTAAAATTAAATTTATACACCAATATGAATATTTTCCCATGAACCGAACCCGAACTCGACAATCACATGATAACCAAAAAGGACTTTACAGATGTGTTGTGCACATTATTTATATAGAGAATAACAAATGTTAATAATAATTAATTAAATCAAACAATTGTCATTTAATACTGAAAAGTTATATGATTGAAGTTAAAATTGGAGTATAAAACCAGGCTACACGATGGGCTTGCAACCTAAGTCATCATCGTCGTCGGCTTCATTATCTGAAAATTCACTTTCGCTGTCACTACTATCCGCCACGTTGTCCATAATATGTTCTTTTTCAATATATTCGTTTTCAACTTTTGTCACATTCGCGCAAATATGTTTACAATGTTCTACAGTCCCCTCGCAAAATGATTTTTCTGTTAATTTCCAAACATCATCTAATTTAAAAGTTACGTTGCAAGCAGCTACTTCGTCCTTCACAAACGCCCATATTTTTTCTATTAGGTTTAGCTCCGGATGATAGGATGGGACGTAACGTTAAAATGTCATGTTCTGTTAAAATTTTATCCATTATGTATGTTTTCAAACCTGCCTTGTGCATTTTTATAATTGAATATAGTTCAGCTTTAGTTGCTTTTAACTCATGAAAAATATTTCTTTCAGTAAGCCACTTCTGCATTGCATCTTTTTTCCATGAATAATTTGGAATGGGTTCTAACAATGCATTGTGATAAAAGGCATTATCTAATACCAATACGAGTTTTTTTTTGGAGCATTGTGAATGAATTTTTCTTTCAACCACTTGACAAAATTTGTATTGTTCATGTCGTCGTGATAGTCTCCGGTTTTCGTTCCCGATTTAAAAATTGTAAGCGCCTTAGGTATGAATCCTGCTCCACCTCCAGCATGTAAGATAATAAGCCTTTGACCTTTGGACACAGGTACTTTTAAGCATTTATTTTTGCCATCGTCCCATGCTTTTGGTACTGTATGCGAACTGTGAATGTAGGTTTCATCAGTATATATAATTGGCCGTCCCTTTTTTTTGTATTTTCTCAACATCCTTAAATATTCAATTCTTTTTGCTTTTATGTCGAATTTCTCCATTAAAACTTTCCTGTTATCTTTAGTTTTTTTCTATCTGAGTCTCATCCTTTTAACCAATCGTCTAAACGAATCTATTTTGCCAGTAAAATTTATCCCAGTTTCATTTTTTACTGATTCGAAGATTCTTTTCATGGTAGGCCTTCTGTTATGTATCGGTGTGTATGAATAAATAATTTTTCGAATTATTTCTTCCTCAAATTCATCAACGGATCCTTTAGAAATTGAAGGTTTTTTGAGGGTTTTTTGGGGCGATTTAAAGCGTTCGCCGGGGGATTTTCTTACCTTCACTAACAATACGTTTCACCGAGGCGACACAGACATTACACGTTTTGGCTACTCTCTCATGCAAACTGCTCAGAGGAAGTTTTAGGTCATCCTGTTCTTTTTCATAAATTGATATACAATGTATATGATTTGTCGAGCTTGACTATGAATTATTTTATTGGAGCCACTCATGTTTCCAGATTTTGTCTGAAATAAAAGATTTCAAAAATTAATGAACAAACATTTTAACATTTGAAAGCGAATATGGAAATCAAATTAAAATACTCTCTCTTTTCTTTTTTATTCAAATTTACAAATTCATATACTCAATTTTTAAACCATTCTATAAAGTAACAACTGAAATATTGGTTAAAAATTCGATTTTCTGCGCAAAGTGGTGACACTCGACTATAATTCAAACATTATTTTTATCGAAAACAAATTCATACATACCTTACTCTCAAGTTAACTAATCCACTGCCTACACAAATTATTGTCTACAAAAATCCACTAAATTGAACTGACAATAGTAACAATTACTAAATCTATTAAATACGTCTATAACTAGAAACTGAGAAAAAATTGACTGAAACCAAACGAAAATCACCGCGCTATTAAAATATTCTGACTCTGAAGAATCCAAATGAACGAGAGCGCGATTGAAATGAAAGTGCCTAAAATTGTTGAGGTAGGTAGTAGGATCTTATTTCAAACGTAAATTGTGTTCTGCGCCGGTATGACTAGTAGCTCTACTCGTTCTCCACTAACATACCTGTGTTCACAACTATAGTGTAGCAGGACCATGGGGGGTTAGAAAATGTCCACAACATGTTATTTCCAAAAAAAAAGTTGGTCCTGCTAGGGTTAACTATTAAAATTTTACTAACTTCAAATCAGCCATTTAATGATTGTAAATAAAAAAACCATTTTTAATTCCCAAAATTAGATCCCTATAGTTCGTTTACGAAGGGCGTAAAGAAATTTTTCATATGAAATACTATCATTATTTTTAGTCTTTCTATCATCTCCCAAGTTTTTGGTACGAACTCCTTGGACACCATATAGATATACTAATATCAACTTCTGTGACAAGACAATTTATGTCTGTTACTAAACGATATATCAACAGTTATTTAAGGAACACATGTATTAATAACGGCGATTAACAATCGAGATAATTTAAGCCATAATGGTAGTACAACCTCATTCATTACTCGCTAGCTAATCGAATAGGATACAGTTCCAACCGAAATAACTTACAAATTTCTGGCACTTTCAATGAATCAAGCCGCGTTTCTCGTTCGGTAGGTATCACAATTGCATCGTTAAAATATCAATGACAATTTAAATTCTAGTTTTCTATAGGGAATAATATCACTCAAAGATTACCGCAAACCGCAATAAATCCAAATAAGCTAAAAATACAATATTACTATAAACCTCGTCGGAAATCGACAGGCTAATATGTATTACGAGCTATTACGGGGTGGTTACAAAAACTTAGGTAGATGCCGCCCTACACTTATCAACACCCATCTAGGGTGGGTATTGTCGACAATCGTCCCGCAATATTGTTCATTAACTGATGGTAATCATCAAACTACTCTACATTCTCTCTTAGCAATGAATCGGAAAAACAAACACAAGAGAGAAAGCAACTCACAATTTAATTGAGAAATTCTGGAAGCAGGAAGAAATCGACACTACTGATTCCATCTAATCGCCTGACGATGCGTAAGCGGATATTTTTTTCTCTAAAACCACAATAGTGTTGTACAATGGTACTCATGAGTTAAAGCTTTCTATGTTAGACAAACTTGCTTTTACCTCTTTAGGTAATTACTTTCAAACTGCTAAAAATCAATTCCCTGAAGCTTCTACATCCCTTTTAAATCAAACTTATGTGGATGACATTTTATCGGTGCCAATATAATCCTCGACTTACAAACGTGGAGACCGAATTACACTCAATTTCAAATAAACATAATTTTACTTTGCACAAAATAGAAAAGAACATATCAATTTCCACAAAACCGGCAACCGATGATATCGAATCAGTGTACTTTGACCTGAATCTCGATATAAGTAACCCAAACAAAGCTTTAGGATTGCAATGGAATCCTAGAACAGATTTATATATATATATATATATATATATATATATATATATATATCCGCGCTGCTCAATGAGTTGAAATTCACAAAAATAAAAAAAAACAAGTAGATTTATCTACGTTGTTGCCATGTTATGATCCTTTGGGTGTAACTCATCGTATTGTCGTCTTAGATAAATTACTTATGCAAAGTCTGTGGTTATCCAAATATTCTTGGAATCATAATATCACCGATACTACTTTCCTAGCCACTTGACAACAATTCTTTGACAACTCGAATTTATTAGACCAATACAAATATCTCGCTGGATACTATCAGCTCAGAATCCTACAAAAATCCAAATTCATGTCTTTAGCGATGCCAGCTAAGTGGCATCTTGCTGTAACATCTATTTTTCATCCTAAGTCTAGCATCGCACCTACTACAACTTTCGTTACAATGCCTAAGCTCGAGCTTTGTGCCATAAACCTATTGGCTAAGCTCGCCGCAAAAATTATACATATATTCTAAACTCACACTTTTGAACAACTACCTAAAGGAGCAGTGAATGAGCCCTCTCTTAATCGGTACGTATCTTACGTCATTTCCCGTTGAAGATATTTCGGATTCACCCACGAATCACTTTTAGAAACAATGGTCCAAAAATTTTGTAAATCGCTTATAAAACTGACCAAAATGATTAGCCTCCGAAACTAATTTACAAATAAACGAATTGTGTTTGTTAAAGACATGGACACTCCGCCTCTGTTATGGCCTCTATCTAAGATTTTGGAAACTTACTAAGATAAACACGGTAATGTGCGATCCGTACAAATTCAAACTCAGGGCCGCATTTTCGTACGACCGATTTCAAATATAGCCCCAAGTTTCGGGTAAGACGTCGCTCAACCCCAATAACTATCTTGTTCAAATTTCCTTTTGTTCATATATGTATGAATTTGTTTATATTTCATAACTTATGTGAATTTACGCACTTCTGTCGTATTTTTTAAATATAGTTTTCATCATATTTACTGGGTCTAAATATTTACACATAAATGAAGCAAACGAAGCAACTACAACAACCTTCCACCGTAGGGGGGAATGTGTTGGATGCATCCAACATACAAGTTTGGCCAGTACGCCACTGGGCAAAAACGGCTGACGGTAAGAATTTATTAGAAGCTTAGCTATTATAGTAACGTTGTTTGAGAATGTAAATTTTTCTTCATTTTAATATTACTCTTATATTTAATAAAAATATATTGTAATATTTTGGGTTTAATTCAATTTCTATAATAACTTTTTATATTAACTTTCTGTGGCTAATAGACTATGTCTGAGGCCATTCTCCCCCCACACACACACAACTTTTTATATTTTTGATAAAATTGTATGGCCTTAAAATAAAATTCTTTTGACAAAAATATGTTAGAAATAACAAATTTATTGTTGTACTTGTTGTACAGTTTTGTGAATTTTTCCATTTCTGTAAACTCAAAATTTGTATAAATTTATAGTTTATTACGTTTTCATTGTACGTTTCAATTTTGCCGAGTTGTGAACATTAATTGAAAGCCCGAAGTATTTGAAATACCTTATCTTGTGTATATTCATAAAATGTGTCTACAATTGCTAAGCTGTGAATATTGTACATACTGGCTTGCTAACAGATCCGTCAAGCTGCCCCCCCGGTTAGATTTTTTTTACCAAAATGCTAGCACACTTAAAGGGCACCTAGCACAACAATGTTTATAGCTAGCACACCAACAGCTTACAATAAAAATGCTTTTGAATTCGGATGGGGCCAGGTTAACGCTAGCCCCCTCCGGTAGGAATTTTTTTGGCAAAATGCTAGCAGAAATGAAAGACACCTAGCACAATATAGCGCACCATTTTTTATAGCTAGATCACCAACCACACTTTTGATTCTGGGGAGTGTGACGGAGGTTAGTGAAATAACGCTATACTTACTCGATGAATAAATAAATGGATAAATGAATAGGATGAATATATATGTGATTCGGCTGGTTTAATTGTTTCTTACTGTAGTTACGAAAAATTTTCGGAACACTCCACTCATATGGTAAAAATTCCAAATGAAGCAAGATCTTTTCGTAGATCAGTCTCCGGCAGGGCCGATAATTTCCCTTTTAAGTCCGTATCTAAGTAATGTTTAAGTAACAATAGTTATTATTATCATAATTTTAGTTTAAAATATCATAAAAATTTCACGGTTTGAAAACGATTCTTCAAGTTTAATCCAAAAATAAGTGACTGATAATATAAATTTCGCATTAATACAGTTTTATGTCGTCTAATCAAGAAATATTCTATCGTATTACACTCGTGAAAATAGCTAGATCATTAGTTTTACTTATATAGTCCATGCCGCTAGTAATATTGTTAGAAAGAATACATATTATTACAACCATCAGCCCCTCGGAGAAACCCTTTCTTAACCCAAACATCTGAATCGGCCGGTTTGGATGTACCTACAAGAATTTTATTTACTCTTAAGACCCATAAAAACGACATTATAAAAATGATTCAAATTTTAATGATAGACTTGGTTTAACGACCCTTTTAAAAAGTCCGATGAGAACTTCAGATGGATTATACCTAGTTTTTAGAAAAATAAAAATACCTATGTCATAAATTTTGCTGCCTTCCATATCATACTCATATTGAGAGGAAGCATAAAAAAATTAGTCCATTTTCTTTAGTCCGCCAACTTTGGTGACCTGCCATGTTGAATTTAGAATGACGTCACATACCTAATCATGTATTGGCATGCAAACTACATGTATATACAGAATTTCAGCTCAATCGGTTGAAGATAACTGCTTGAAAACTGAGTTGCAAGATTGCAACCGAACAAACATACATTGCCAGTTACATACTAAAAACTTTGATATGCCACAGAAATATTTGAAGCTCTGATTAACCGGCTCTAAGAATTAAAAACTGCACGCAAGTAAACTTGGGAATTTAAAAATAATTTGATAGTGAAATGTAATATTTATGTTATCATTACAATGGTTAATTAACCATCAACTTCGGCAATTAATATTCTGGCAAATTTAAATATGAAGTTTGAGTGTTTCTTTTGAATAAGGACTACAGTGAACCACGATCAGTCTAAAACATGTATTCTCAATATATTGGAACCTTTTTAGGGATCTCAGCCGCCCCTTTCCAGATTGCACAACTTTGTCCAATGGACATATAAAACGGCTTCTCTTTTTTGGACATTTATTTATCCAACATGTCTGTACGCAAACGTTTGTCGTTGCCTTTTTTATAGTGTGACGTAATTTGCAACTTATTTGTGCACGGATTGTTTCTGATTCCGTGACTAAATGGTTCAATGTAATTATTTTGTTTTATTAAAAATAGGTAGAATTTTAACAAAATTATTTTTAGAAGTGAAGGTTTTTTGTAATCTTTCGTTTTTAGCATTAATTGAAAATTAATAGATAATTATTAATTAAATAATAGTTAATCAATAATTAATCAAATACCCTGCTAGATGAGAAAATATAGATATCACGCACAATCCGGCAACAGCTGACAACAATAATGCTGTTTAGGGGCCATTTTTTATAAGAAAATGATGTTTAGGGACAAATACATCCAAAATTTTCATCCATTCGTGTAACCATAGCGTTATTTTGCAGACACCCTCCACCTCCTGAATTCAAAAGCATTGTTGATCTACTAACTATAGAAAATTTTGAGCTAGGTTGTGCTAGGTGTCTTTTATTTGTGTTAGCATTTTGGCAAAAAAATTCCGGTGCTAGCGTTAAACTGGCCCCACTCAAATTCCAAAGCATTTTATTGTAAGCTGTTGGTGTGCTAGCTATAAAAAATGGTGTGCTAGGTTTCCTTTAGCTGTGCTAGCATTTTGGCGAAAAAATTCCCGCCGGGGGGGAAGGGGGAGCTAGCGTTAACCTGGCCCCACCCGAATTCAAAAGCATTTTTATTGTGAGCTGTTGGTGTGCTAGCTATAAAAATTGTTGTGCTGGAAGCCCTTTATATGTGCTACAATTTTGGCAAAAAAAATCTAACCGGGGGGGGGCAGCTTGACGGACCTCTTGCTAACAACCTATCGGGGAAATACTTCCTCTCCAATCCTTACCAACATTTATGAAGCAACCCCCTCTGAAAATAACTACTTAAGGGACAGTTTTAGCCGTAAGTTTTGTATTTTAGATCCTTCACATATACAGCAACTAATCCACATCTAGTCAGTATCAAGTATTCAATGCTTCTTAGCAAATTCAGATCAAGTCAAAGGAAATTGAATTAAGTTCGTTATTTCTAGAATTGTTACCGGGTGTTGTGCAAGGAAAATAATTTGTTGTGTAAATAAAACTGAGAATCTCGTTTCTTCTGAGTTATAGCCGACGTCAACGTATCCAAGGACCATGATTGTAAGACCAGCCAATAAAAAGAATACGGTTCACTTTGTCCGACTAGTAAACTAGTCACACTGGCGGCGGCCGACGGGAATGTACTGTCCCCTCCAATTTCCAATTCCGCACAGCTATATTAAAGATCTGGTATACCGAGAACTTCCAATAACAATTGAGTATATGATGGTTATAATTAGAAATGCACTTCAAAATGTTACACCACTAATGCTCACCAACGTAAGTTGATCTTCCAAAACCGTCTTCAAGTCTATATAGACGTTATAGGAGCTTATTTCGAGCACCTTCTACAAAAAATGTAGAATATGTGTAAATAGCAATTTCTCTATTCAATGTCTACCTTCATAATTTTGTTGTGTTGCTTCAAAATAATTCTAAATAGTAAAGTGAATAAACTAAAGAAACAAAAATAATAAATATAGCTCATGAAATTACCCTTTTTCCAAAACAAATCAAAATATCTCCAAAACTATCAATTTTAGATATAGGAAATACTTAGTATGAATTGAACTACAGTTTATGGTGGAGATATAAAATACAGCCTATTCAAAAATTGTACTTGCATTTTTACTCACCCTGTATTCGATTCAACGAATATAAGCAGAATCAATGATTTGCATTATTTTTTTTTTAATTAAAAATGTATGACCACAATATATCACTGCTCTTGTACATATTTTCAATTATACAGGGCGTGGAACTTGTTACGCTTTTCATACAAAACTGGCTCTAACTTTTCAAAGACCCTGTATTCCGAATCATAACCTCACATTATTGTTACGAAGAAGTGAAGGGTACTTTAAATTCGAAATAAAACGCAGGGTGTTTCATTTAACAAAAGAATTACTTTGCTGTTGTATAGTGTAACGGAAGACCCTGTATGTTTGTAAATTATTTGAAAATGTGCCGTTCAAAGCTGGCTACCATGTTTGTAAAAAGCGTTTTTTGATATCTCGTTTAATAAAAAGTATAATGGACTTTGTCGTAGAAGTTGATATGTATACTAATTTTTTTGGCGCTCAACGCAGGACTTCCTGGGGGAAATGAGACTGCAACACGAAAACTGGCTCATGCAGTGGTAAAATGAGATTTATTTTTCACAGTTAGGAAGTCTAAAAAAAATTAGCATTGTATATAATACAGAGAATTCATTATATTTTCAGATAGTCTTTGGTGGGTTCAAAAATTTGGCTACTGTTGGTGTGTAGTAGTGATTCGATATGAAATATGACTAATATTCCTATATTTCTCAACTTATTTTTGAATTATAGTAAATTAGATAGACTTCAAATATGATTATGGTACCTTAACGTATGTAAGGTTCTAAAAACACGTCTAAAAATTTTTGTTTCTTTATAAAGTGCAGTAAAATGTATTCTAAGCGCTTAGACTAAAAGGCTTCTAATAACACTTAGTGGTCAATTTTTATATCACTCTACAATTCTATAAGGCCGTTTAGTCATCCTTAGGCACCATCGAATTTCTCTGTGCCCAAAGATCAAACGACTTTTGAAAAATTTTGTATTGATTTTCTAAAAAATTGTATGACTCGTCTTAAAACATGCTGATGATAATGGTGGTCGATGATCATAAAAAACGCAGAGCTTTTCCAAATTGTCTGCCAAAATTGGCTGTTAAAGTCACAGAAAGTAAGATTTCCTCATTACTCTCTTCAAGACGGTTCTTCGATCGGTTCTTCTTTGTCGCGTAATGCCTTCAGCAAATGACTTCTCAGTTCCGACTCGGAACTTCTCCAAAGTAACACCAATTCGTCTTTTGATAAGCGTTCTAGAGGAGACCGCCCATTTGAATTCCTTGGAGAACAATTAGGAGGTGGAGGAGCGGGTGGTAGATCATCTTCTCTAGATTTTGATCTCGGTCTAGGCCTTTTTCGATCGGATGTAATTGGATTACCACTATCTAAAGACTTAGATTGTTCTGTTTGTTTGTTGCGCTTGCTTGTTTCTGTTATTCCTGTCGAGTCACTTAAACTCTGATGTCTTGTTTTCGAATTTCTGACGAGAGGAGGGTGGCTTGTTTGAATCTTGGAAGTATCTTCTACTCGAATTCTTATTTGTGGGTTGGCGTTTTGCTTCGAATTATTGTCATTACTTCGTTTCAGCGGTGGTCTGGGTTTATTAACGATCACGCTCTGGAACAAACAACATAGGTACAATTATTCACGAAAAACAATCAGTAATTAGAAAAATATTCAATATTTGGAATTTATCAGTATTTGATAGTTACAATTGTCATTTGTTTTTAATTTTAATGACTATTTCACTCATCTCAATATTTTCACACTATCTGACCAATCACAAATTAAAGACAGCTGGTATTATCGCGAAAACACCAGCCGTCTTCAAATTATTATTGGTCCAACAACCATGGTGTTTTCAACGACGTAACCATGGATACGAACAGTTTGATAGAGTAATTATTACAAGTACGTCAAAATGAGTCGCATCGATATGATTTCAAAGGAGGATATCATACAAAATATTGATGATTATATAATTCTTGATATCATTAGCCAATAGAAATTACAAATTGATGATAGTTACGGCGTAAAGATAATCGATTATAAGCTGGACGACGCGGTTTAATCACTTCGAATTTTCGTTGGGTCCAACAATGCGTGTTGCGATAGTAACCACCTCTTGAAGTTTCTCAAAAAGTCGAAAAACGTCTTAAAATCGCAATGAATCGCTTCGAAATTGCTTCAAGTTCAGAAATAAGCGAAGCAACTGGAACTTCAATGCCTCTCAACATGCTTAAAATGCAGATATGCATTTGAAATCAGTTTTCGACATTCTGTGAAGAGCGAAAATATGAATTTCTTGACGAGACTTCGAACGAACACTTGGCAGGTGTTCATGAAGGCTTTCCATGTGAATTGAGCTAACGGCACCGATAATAAGGAGAGATTTGTGAAAACGATTAATAATATTTCCGCGAAACCTATTTAAAGACATATTTGTTTAGGATGCCAGAAATCCACGTACGGCCAAAAGAAGAGAGCTACAGGGGCTTCCTGAGAAAAGAAAATCCAGTTCTGTATCTCTGATAACTGAAGTGATCAGCAAGATTGTGGAAAAATATAATGAAAACTCACCGGATGGCTTTCAAAAAAAGGTCTACCAAATATGTATCGTCGAGATCGCTTGGCGTGGCAACGAAGCACCCTTATGTCTAGTCGAATTTTACAAGAACGAATTCGACATTTAAGGTGAATTTAATTATTGAATATAACAACATATTCTTCAAAACTTGTCCAGTGCGTCTACTACAGAAGATGTTAAGCAAAAAACACCCAATATAAAGAGGAATTGATTGTTCTTAACTCCAAATTCAGATTAAAAAAAGTGTATAACACTATATTTTCCAAATCGGCGCAAGGGGGCACAAAGATACGCGAACAATAAATGGTTAATACCAAATACCGTATACCCTCATATTTGTCCTATTCGAATGTTCAAGAAATTACTCAGCAAGAGAAATGCACATATCAAAAGTGACAAGTTATTTCTAACAATTAATATTGTTTGGGATAAACCATATTTTTCAGGATGGTACAAAAATTTGCCGATTGGCGTGAGGATATGTCTAAGTGGATAAAAGTATCAACAGATATGAATTAACTCGATATCAAAATAAACGGTTTTAAAGATTAAAACTTACTTTTCCGCATCTGTGAGATGCCTTGATCAAAATTCTATCATAAAATTGGTCACTTGTATATAATTCGGGGGATGTATCGTGCTAACAAACCGAAATTTCCCCAAAAGTAATCAAAAATGTGGTATATCTGGATTTATAGGACCCGCTGTACTCGCTCTAGTCAGCTGAAAATCAATAGGGTACATCTGTGAGACACCTTGAAAAATATCCAATTACAAAATTGGTCACTTATATACACTCCGGAGGCTATATCGTACTAACAACCCGAAATTTCTGCAGAAAGGACCAAAAATGTGGCACTTCAGGTACCATAGCATCCGTTGTACTAGTTCTGGTGAGCTAAGAATCAATAAGGTCCATCTAATAGACGCCCTGAATAATATTGAATCATAAAATTAGCCACTTGTATACACTATGGAGGCTGTATCGTGCTAGCAACCTGAACATTCTCCAAAAAATGACAGAAATTTGGTACTTCAAGTACCATAGCACTCGTTGTACTGGCTTTAGTGAGCTGACTATTAACATGGTTCATCTTTGCAACGCCCTGAATAATATCCAATCATAAAATTGGTCACTTGTATTTACTCCGGTGGCTGTATCGTACTAACAAACTGAAATTTCTCAAAAAATTACAAAAATATCGTACTTAAAGTACTATAGCACCTGTTGTACTGGCTCTGGTGAGCTGAAAATGAATAGGGTTTGTCTGTGAGATATTCAGAATAACATTTAATCATAAAATTGGTGACTTATTGCACTCCGGAGGCTCTATCGTTCTAACGAGACATGTAACGAAAACTGCCCGAGGACAACGACGACGACATACACACGGATTTCTTTTTGTAAAAACTATTTTTTCATGTTGTTCTTGACGGAAGTGAAAATAACTCAACATTTTTTTTTAAAGTTATAACTTTTTTTGGGGTAAACCAATATTTTTCTCGCATATTAGATAGGTTGCGCGGAAAAGTATAAATTCAAATTACCAACTATTCCGCACGATCGACTGCAGTGTCTCACCTTGCCAAAGCAGGTATCAGCGGGCAGGAAATTATAATAATCACAGGATACAGCTCATCCAATTAATCGAAACCTTACCTGCAATTGAATTATGAACATAATTCATAACCAATTAATAACCTGAGAGATAGTGGCGAAGCATCATTAACTTTCAATACATCAGAACAAAACAATGTTGAAAAATTCTCCACGCATAGATACAACATTTATAATAATAGTATTTTTCATGTTCAAAACTCCAAAGTATGCTAATATAAATAACTCACTCCGCTTATATTGAGTCGAGTGATATGATTTTGTTTGAATACATAACATTTTATAAGTGATTTTGATTGTAAATCGTCTATTGAATACCACACGGGAGTCCGATAAATTAGATAATGATTCTCCAGGCTTTTTCTCAAACTTGTTTCCATTTAACAATCGCCACTGGAGCCCTTTGGACTCTCGTATCTGTCAAACTATTTTCCATGTATCCTCTCTTGTGATATCACTACAGAAAAAGTACCAGGTAACAAAAAAAGAACGAAATCATACATATGGAGAAAATTTATGACCTTCTGTGTGGAACGCAACTACAAGCTAGATGCATATAGTAGCAACGAAAAACTAGTATTAATTTTAAAAGACTGGGCATTCATTATGCGAAACATTGATAGCAGAGACTACAGGCAGAGTGTTTTTAAAACCTTATGTAACACTACTGGAAAATGAGTGCAAGAAGAATATGTTGGTGAATACCAGAGAAATATTGATCCTTTCGAAGATTCAATGTTCAAGGAGGCGAGAGCGGCTAGTGACGGTAAGAGAAAATTGTTATTAGTTGTAACCGAAAAAAGGAAAATTGGTTCTATAGCTATGACTTCAGACGAATATGGAAATAAATCTTGAGAATGAGATGAAGACATGCCAGAGGGATTATTAAAGTGATTTATCTCTGCAACTGCTATGGAAAGTAGGGAAGAAGAAGGTAACGAGGACAGAATTGACCAGATCGTCTGTTTGATAAAAAGTATGTTGGACAAGAAGCCGAAAAACATCTCATGCTGGAATTGGGGTGAGCTAAGGCATGTACGCAGTTCGTGTAAGCACCCTAGGACTCCTGCAAACCAAGAACCCCAGTCAAAGGAAAACTAGAAGGGGTCAGCTACGAGGGGGCAGCACCGACCTAGGATTGTTCCAAAAACCCTCTCAAACTGATAGCTTCTCCATGATGCTTCAACAATAGTGTATATGTGGATGCCGAAATGAATGGCAAGAAATATACTGTGCGGATAGACACTGGAACTGGAACCAATATACGGCCAGATATAATAAACTGCAAGAAGAAGCTTTTACCAACGAGACTGCGACTACGGAGTGCCACAGGTGAGAGCACCAACGTACACGAAGAGACACAAATCCAATTGTGAATTGGTGCATACGGTAATCGCAGCTTATATCGAAGAAGACGTGATTCTGGGAATGGACGTAATGAATCTACATGGTTTCCAGTTGAACTTTAGGAACAGAACCATTAAAGTAGTTTTCGGATATGTACTCATGCACGGTGTTTGTAGCTGTACAGGAAGATACCGTTCTACAAGCACAAAGCGAAACCACGATGGTGGCGCGGCTACAGGAAATCATGGAGGAAGAAATACCGGTTATAATGGAGCCATATGGAATCACGACGAAGAGGATGGCAGAGAAATACTAATTGGAGAAAGATTCGTTACGTCGGCGAAGGAGATCCCAGAACACGTGATGGACGTGAACAAATACCCATACAATCAAGAAGGAATCCTGCAAACCAGTGACGTCTATAGTTCACCAAACAAAGACAACTGACAATTTCAATGCCAGATTCGAACAGGTATTATCAGAAACTGATCAATCCTTGAATCGAGCTGAGAAAAGGAAATTAAGAGAATTCATCTTGCAGTATCGAGACATATTAGTACCAAAAGGAAGGAAGACTGGTATAACATCAGCCGTCAAACACAAAATCGATTCTGGTAATGCCAAGCCAATTAGGCAATCAGCTCGAAGACTACCACGAGCGAAGAGAGAGGAACCTGGGAGAATGATTCGAGAGATGGAAGAAGGGAAAGTAATAGTACCATCTACTTGTCCATGGCTGTCTCGCGTAGTGCTCGTCAAGAAAAAGAATGGAACTACGAGATTTTGCGTGGACTATCGCCGGATAAACAACGCGACGGAGAAAGATAGCTATCCCCTGCCTCGAATCGACGATACGCTATACACTTTGGCCGCCAGCAAACTATTTTCCAACTTGGAACAGAAGTCTAGTTATTGGCATGAAGAAACGGACCCACAAGACAAAGCGGGGACTGCGTTTACCACAGGATCTGGATTATGGCAAATCGAGGACATGCCATTCGGGCTCTGTAATGCGCCCGCGACATTTGAAATACTCATGGAAAATATCTTGAGAGGGATATCTTGTTAGACATGCCTGGTCTATTTCATATTAAACCCGAAGAAATGGCAGCTATTACAAAACCAAGTCAACTATCTGGGTCATATGGTGAGCAATGAAGGAGTTGCGGCTGGTTCAGAGAAAATTGCTCCCATACAGCAATGGTCGCAAGCAACGGACAATCATCTAATTAGGAGTTTCTTCAGTTTATGCTCATACTTTCAAAAATGTATCAGGAAGTTTGGAGATATTGCCACGCCTCTCACTCGACCCATAGAAGAATGAAGAGGTTTCCATTAGGACGAAGACTGTCAAACGGTTTTTAGAACCCTGAAGAGACATTTAACCACAGCGCTCATATTAGGATATCCATTACCAGTAGGACACTTTATTCCTGACACTATTGCAGGGAACGTAGGAATTGAAGGAGGGCTCTCACAGATCTAAAGAGGAGAAGAAAGAGTGCTGGGATATTTCAATAAAGTCGTCTCCAAACCGGAACGAAACAACTGCTTCACGAGAAGAGAACTATTGGGGGTAGTGAAGTTAGTGGAAGATTTTCACCTGTATATTGAAGGAAGTTCTTAATCCGAACTGATCGTGCAGCACTCAAGTGGTTGATGCAGTTCAAGTATTCTGAAGGCCAGATCGCTAGAGGGATTGATCGACGTCAAGAATACGATTCCAATATCGAACATTGAGCTGATGTGAGTCGTCGAAATGTCTACTCCCTGTCTAGACAGCAGTGCCCATCAGACTATTATCACTGCAACAATGCGGAATCCGAGAAAGCTGAAGTTTCAAGAACTAAAATAGTCAACGAAGAATGGTGACCCACCAGGATCAAAGAAGACAAAGAGAATAATTCTCACCTACAAATTATTCGGCAACGACACTCAAGGCATATTGGGCTCAGACCTTCTCCTGGAAGAAGGGCTGTAGAAAAAAGTCCTGGAAAACGATGATGGTTCCGATATGAGAAGACAGCTAGTTATCCCGAGAACGAAAATAGCTGAGGTATTGAGGAAGTTACACGACAGTTCATCGGGATGTCATCTGGAAGTGAAGAAATCCCTTCACAAATCCGTGGAAGGTTTTATTGGATGAACAGCCCCGACGATGTGAAGGGCTGGTTTAAGAAATACTACGAGTAATTGACCACATCGCAAGAGGTAGGCACCCATGAAACAGTATAACGTTGGGAGCCCTTTCGAAATGATTGCTTTTGATATCGTTGGACCATCTGTGACGACGGAATATGGTGGGAAATACATCCTGGTTGTAATGAATAATTTGACAAAGTGGGTGGAAATTTACGCGATCCTGAATGAGGAGACCACATCTGTAACGGATGTACTGGTGAAAGAGTTTATCAACCGATATGGAGTGCCCTTGGAAGTCCTCAATGTTCAAGGAAGAAATTTCGAGAGGCAGGTATTCCAGGAAATTTCAGATAAGCTCGGAATGAAGAAGATCAGTACGATAGCGTTGCATTCATAGTCAGACAGAATGGTCGACAGAATGAACAAAACCAATGAAAAATATTTGTCCAAAGTAGTTTCCAGCCACCAGAAGACTGAGACAAGTATCTCTCCCAATTTGCATAGGCTTATCGATCCGCCATCAATGAGTCCACGGGTGAAACAACTGCGAAAATCCTGTTTGGACGTGAAATGAGGCTTCCTTGTGAACAAGAATTTGGCTCTCCGCCTGGCGAAGATCTGGCAGGGAGAGATTACGTTATTAGATTGAAAAGAAGCGTGCACGATAAACACAAATTGTTTGGAACGAATGTTCAAGTTGCCAGCAACAGAATGAGTAAACGGTACGACATACAGGCCACAGAAGACACTTTTAAAGAAGGAGGCAGAGTATGGCTGCACATTTTGGTAAGGTCCGTACTTAATGAAGGAAAAATCTATGACGTCATGTACCGCATAAGTAAGATCCCCAATGGAAAACCGAAGATAGTCCACCAAAACCGACGCCATCCGATGGAGAGCGTGTCCTGAAGGAATGAGTGGAGCATATCCAAAAAAATCCTGACACTGCCTCCGAAAATTTTATGGTCGAGGTACCGGGGAAGTTATATATAAAGTCTCCAAGTAACAACGACAAGATTTATTAACGCTACCGGATGAGTATTCACTGGCAAGACACAGCCCCTTGCAAGACACAGAGGCTCAAAGACAATTGGCGGTACATCTTCAACCTGTACCCAAAAACGAATTTCACGATTGATCCACCTACCGCGATGTGTAGGAAGTGCTTTGACCATTTGTTAGAATCCAATGTGGAGAAACTAGCAATACCTAGGATAGAGAGCAACCAGTTTGATTGACGTGTCATCAGGAACATAATAGAGGTGATCTTCCCAGATATTGGTGTCCACATATTAATTTGCAGTTATACCTCTCGTTATCAGTACCCGATGAAGACCGGAAAGAGTAGAAATGGGTCCAGTTGCCGATTTAAACATCCTGTCCCCTCTACACAGAAGTCCCAGTCGAAACTTACTCTTAAAGAGGGAGTAATCTTACGAAACTGCACACTGTACCCGATTCTGTTCTTGTTCGATATCGAAAGTTTTTATTTCAGGAATCCAAAGGTACGTTTAAGTATGAAAGGGGCCACCTAAGAACTCCCACCAGTCTACTATTTGATTTTTGGTTGAGGCCGAATTCTAAACGAATGGCATTATTATTCATATACGTTGAAGGCAATCTCCTGGGTAAATAAACTACTCTTCGTGAATTCTCAAAATATTTGAATTTGTCCATTATTGACCTAGGTTAATAATAGAAAAAATTATTGACCACTCATAAAGAAATTCAACTCCTCAGTTGGCTAGACGACTCAATAATTTTCAACTTCATAGCTAGTAGTGGAAAAAAGTATATTATACAAAGAACATGAAATGGGTCATTTCATGCAAATTGTACACTATACTTCTTCTACAACCATCATAAATTATAAACGAAACTGTAATATTTTTCATAACAATTTTCATTATAAACTTTCCTACCGTCATTGTTGCATGATTTAGAGAATTTTTTCACTGAAATGATTAAGTCGGGTTCTTAACCCGTTGAATGAACCATATATTTTTACTTTTCCGCCCAACCTTTCTATATGCGAAAAAGTATTGGTTTACCCCAAAAAAAGTTGGAATTTTGGAAATTTTTTTTGAGTTATTTTCACGTTTTCCATCAACAACAACCCGAAAAACCGGTTTTTAGAAAAAAAATCCTGTGTGTATGTCGTCGTCGTCGTCGTTGTCGTCGGCCACTTTTCCTTATATGTCTTGTTAGCACGATACAGCCTCCGGAGTGCAATAAGTCAGCAATTTCATGATTGAATATTGTTAAGGACATGTCGCAGATGATCCCTATTGATTTTCAATTCACCAGAGCCAGTACCACGGGTGCTATGGTACTTGAAGTACGACATTTTGTATTTTTTTGAGAAATTGCAGTTTGTTAACACGATACAGCCTCCGAAGTTCAACCAGTCACCAATTTTATGATTGAATATTATTCAGGGCATCTCACTGATGAAACCTATTGTTTTTCATCTCACCGGAGCCAATACAACAAGTGCTACAGTACTTTAAGTTCGATATTTTTGTCATTTTTGGAGAAGTTTCAGTTTGTTAACACGATACAGCCTCCGGAGTATATACAAGTGACCAATTCTATGATTAGATATTATTCAGAGCGTCTCAAAGATGAACTTTATTGATATTCAACTCAGTAAAGCCAATACAACGGGTGATATGGTACTTGAAGTACCAAACTTTCGTCATTTTCGGAGAATTATTAGTTTGTTAGCAAGATACAGCCTCCAGAGAGTATGCGATTGATCAATTTTATGATTGTTCAAGGTATCTCACGAATGTACCCTATTGATTTTCAGTTGACTAGAGCGAGTACAGAGGGTCCTATTAATCCAGATATACTGAATTTTTAGTTATTTTTGGAGAAATCACGGTTTGTTAGCACGATACATCCCCCGAAGTGTATACAAGTAACAATTTTATGATAGAATATTGTTCAGGGCCACAGATGCGGAAAAGTTAGTTTCAATCCTTAAAACCGTTCATTTTATTTTTGTACATGTACCTACCTACGTCGTGAAACAACTAACGTTAAAAATTTTCAAATTTTGAGAACTCGGAAATAAAAATATTTTATGCATAAAAAATTGTTATGATTCACCTGCGGAAAAAGTTATGAATTACCTTGTCTCTTAAAGGAAGTTATATCTCCTCGTGCATCCACCAGGATAGTGACCGATGTCCTTCTAAAGCAATGACTAGTAAACATATCGGAATCAGCATGTCAATGTCAAACTATCCTGACCGCTTTTTGATTATTAATTTTTTTATAAACGAATACAAAAAGCAATTAGAAGAAAGGCCAAAGGAGAAAAAGAAAAGGGAAAAAATACCAGAGTAGAATACAAGAAATTAATAGTAAATGGAATAGTTTGGAAATGGAATATTGATTCCGAGGAATTACAATTGATGACTAGAGAGCAGAACCAAAAAGACTAATAAACAATACACTCAAAGATAGTACACGGGTAATGACACAAGCTGAGAACAAGGGATATGATAACGGTAAATGAAATAACAAAATACAAACCGGAAGAATAACAAGCGTAAAAAATTAAAGGATGATTATCATCAACAGAGTAACAGTAAAAAAGACAGACCTCAGAACACGGAAAAATTACAGATGGGCATATATATATATATATGAAATATAAACACATTAACAGGAAAAGAATAAGAATTAACTGAAGAAATGGAAAACAATAATATTCAAATTCTGGGACTAAGTGTAACGAAGAAAAAAGGTGAAGGATATTCGCAACTAACAACAATGCATACATTATATTATTCAGGAATAAAACCAGAACAAAGGGCAAAGGAGGGTGTAGGAATAATCGTTACAAGAGGAACAAAACAAAAGGTAATACAATTTAAGGAAGTCGACTCGAGAATAATAGTTATTCGTATAAAATTAGAAGAAATAATCAATTTTATACAAATATATGGGCCAGTAGAAGAAAAGGCAGAGGACGAAATTTTAGAGTTTTATATTCAATTGCAAAGAGTATAAGATGAAGTAAGGGAGGAAAACGAAAAGACAATAATAATGGGAGATTGGAAAAGCAGGGTAGGAAATGATTACAATAGAGGAATGGGTTGTATGGGAAAACATGGAGCAGAAACAATTAACAGAAATGGAATAAAAATGATAGATTTTTGCAGAAAGAATGATCTAATAATAGGAAATACGATGTGGGAACAACAACTTAATGATAAATATACGTTTTTGGCAGAAGGAAGAAACGCTAAAAGCCTGATAGACTACATAACATAAACACAAAACCTAACAGACGTAATGCAAAAAATGGAAACAAAGAAAGAAGCAGATTAGTAGTGACTACAGACTACAGTAAACTAGCAACACATAAACTTAAAAATAAAGATATCGAGAAAACATACCAAAATGAGACGAACAAAGAATTCGAACTAGAAAAAGAAAAAACAGATTGGACACTTGAAGGACGATGGGTCGTCTTTAAAGAAACGCTATTAACAGCAACAGAGAAGATATATGGAAAAATTGAATATAATAAGAATATAAAAAGGACTAACTGGTGGTATAACGAAATTAAAATTGCGGTCAAAAAAAATAAAACAGCATGGAAAATATATATCACATCAAAATAACATGTGGACAAAGAAGAATATGACAGGAAGAGAACTTGTAACGTGAATTTCACACTTTGAAATAAATCTAAATAATTTAACAACAAATTAAATACTGTCACGGTATCGGCTTACGAGGCACGATTTAAAATTTAAAAACTCGTTGAAAGACCGGAATATTCAAAGAATCAATAATTGGATAATTAGCATGCGCTGTCGGAGTGTACTAGCGTAGGGCGATTGGCTTTGATTTCTTCCTTTTTGACGTGAAAGGTGCTAGTTGGCGTTTCGTTAAACATAATTTTGTCCATGTGGATGAAGAAATAATATTACATAAAATATAAACCCAATAGTTCTGCAGATCATGGTTCAATCCTATTAGACATCTGGTAAGAATTATTTCGTTTAATTAATGATTTTTATTAGTATCCAAAAAAAATTAGCACGAGTTAACGACGTATTTTATCCAAATAGAATAGCAAGTTTCTTTCAACGTTGGTTGTTTCAATGTTAAATATATTCGTTTCCAGGCAGTGAGAAGTCTAGGAGAGATTCTTATTATTATTGATAATTATTATTCATATCTCACATTTTAAATTTTGTCTTAGAATATGAAACTTAACTTTTTCTCATTTCTTGCTCTTTTTCAATTGTTCTTTTCATATGATATCATTGGTTCCCAAAAGTTTATTTCTAATTAAATACCGATCGTAAGATATGAATGTAGATGCTATGATTTTAATAAAAGTTGTCATTATTCATATCTAACATATTAACTTGGTCTCATGATATATAAAACTTAACTTTTTACTTCACGGTTTTTATCAACTGGTTTTTATATGTCATTATTTCTTAAATGTTCCTTATCAATTAAATTTATGCATTGTAAGATATTGAAGTAAAAGCTATGAGTTTTAATAGTGAAAATAATTTTACAAGAAAATCACTCAATAACAAAATGCACATTGCTCTATATTTTTTTCTTTTTCGTCAGCCAAGAGGTCAGACAGATGTAGTTTAAATTGTGGTGGATAAATTCTCGATGATTTGCTAAAACTCAAGTATATCTTCTGGTTTTTCAATTCACTTCATATTTTATTGTAAATTCTTCAACTTTTTATGTTAACTTTTTTATTGATGTTCAATAGTTTTTACTCAAATAGTTTATCGCATTTGAAATTGTAAATTGCATTCATTTCAGAGATATATAGATTTATTTAAAGTAACTCGACTGCAAGTTATAACATAGTAGTATTGAGCTTGAAAATTATGCGATCATCCAAGAGCAAATTATTATATAATCGCTAACAATTTGGCGGTTTGTCTGAACTGGCTGACACTTTAGTTTGAAATTTTGATTACATCGCACTATGTTTTTTTAGCAAAACCGGGTAGAATTATACAACGTTGAGACAACAAAACTGAGTATACTTATATAGATTTGAGTAGTCTTATATACCTATAAAAATAAATTGCTGATCCATGAAAGCTGGGATATAATGGTAAATTTGCAGTAGGAAACTTATCATTCCAACCATTGCGACGGACTTCCTACCCGAGGGATGTTAGCTTTGTGCAGACATAGAAAGGAAGTATAAAATTACATTCTTTGAGAATTCTAAAGTATAGTGTAAATTTTGAACTACTGCGTCGCATCAAGCTTCGTTCATATTTTTCTTTTTATCATATTATAATCTATAGTTATTCAACTTCTTTCAATTCTCTTTTCTCAATTATAACCTGTAAACTATTCACTTTTTTTATATCTTTTTATTATCAATAATATTATAAAGTATTTTGGAGTTTATATAACTGAAGAGAAATAATTTTTCTACATCTGAACTTTTGTATATTTAGAAAATCATGTAAATTTCTTTGTAAATTATTGTAAGTACGGTATAATTATTAAATTGTAAATAGAACTTTTTTCCACTTTGCTTTATCACACCAAACCAAAAATTTCAGGTTCACAAGGAAAAAATAATTTGTATGTGTTATTTGGGTTTTTGTTACTTTTGAGAAAGTAACTGGCGTCCAACAATTTACCATATTCACTTTAGTTATTTTTCAAGTTATTACATCTAAACTAACTAAGTAATTAGATCCGTGATCAGGTCTAATTACTTCCCCAAATACCACATACAACCTGGCAAGAATTCACGCCCTTAGTTTTCCGGGAAATACCCACACTTTTTGGGTAACAAACTCTTGTAAAAAGAGCATCAAAAAATCAAAACGTGACTCATGGAAGAAATTAGGAGAAGAAATAACTGATCTACATAAGGAGAATAACAGGAAATTTCGGACAAGAATAAAAAGATTGAGAGGAAATAAATATAAAGATATTAGAGCAATAAAAAATCGACAAGGCCAAGTACAAACGGAAATGGAAGAAGTATTGGAGACATGGGAAGAATACTGTACAGAGCAATTACATACATTAACCCCGGAATATAATAAAACAACAGCAGAAGAGGAAATCGACAAACTACAAGAAATCCATAAAGAAGAGATAGATCAAGTAATACAAAAAATCAAAATAGCCAAGGCTAGCGGAGAAGATGGGATAGCTCCAGAGATGAATAAATCGTTAGGAGAAAGAGGAAAAGAATGGATATGGAATGTATGCAAACAAGCATGGGTACAACAAAAAATTCCAAGGGAATGGGAAAATAAGTAAATAGTACCCATCTATAAAATGGGAGAACAGACACAATGTGAAAATTACAGAGCAATATGTTTGGCCCAAACTAGCTATAAAGTGTACACAAAAATAATAGAAAAAAGATTAAGAGAATATATAGAACCAAAATTAGGAGAAGAACAGGGAGCTTTTAGACCTGAAAGACAAACAAATGATACTATCTATATACTAAGGAATATAATCGAAAGAAAAATAGAAGAGGGAGAAGAAAAGTACATTACATTTATAGATCTTAAAGCAGCCTTTGATACAGTAGATAGAAGCGAAGTATGGAGAACCCTGGAGGAAATGGAAGTACCACCCCCCTTAATAAATATAATTCAAAGTGTATACGAGACAGTTAGAGCCAAGGTACAGATTGCAGGCCAAGGGCCTGAAGAATTCAAAATGTGTAAGGGAATAAAACAAGGACACAGTTTAAGCCCACTACCGTTTAAAATAATCATAGATAAGATCGTGAAACGAATCAATGAAAAATATGAGCAGCTGAATACTATAATTGGACACAGAAATTCAGAACCGATAAAAATGAGTAGTCTACTATATGCAGATGATGTGGCTTTAGTGGCGAATACAAAGACCAAAATACAAAAACTAGTGAATATTTGGACTAAAGAAGTAGAGAACATGAATATGGAGGTGAAGATAAATAAAACAAAAGTGATGCTAATAAATGAAAAATAACCAGGTAATCAAAATAATAGAGATATTGAATGCAAGAACCAGACTCTAGAAAGAGTAACAACATTTGAATATTTAGGAAGTTTAGTAACAGAAGATGTAAAAATAGATTCAGAAACAACAAACAGAGCAAATAAATCAATAAAAATACACTTCTCTCTAAATAAAACAATTTTTGGACATAAAGATACAGACTTAGAAGTAAAAATGAAAATTCATAATATGATAACAGTTCCTACAATAATATACACAAGTGAGAATTAAACTGTGCGAAAAAAGAACGGAACTAAAATAAATGCCATACAAATGAAGCATCCAAGAAGAATTACAGGGAAAACTAAATGAGATAAGATTAGAAATGACGTCATTGGAGAGACAACTAAACAGGAACCGATAACTGGTAAAATAAAAAAGAGACAATTTAGTTGGTATGTTCATATGGTAAGAATGGAACCAAATAGATTAACTAGGAAAATAATGGAGATTGAAAAACCGATCAGAAAACAAAGGGGTAGACCTAGAAGTGAATGGTTAGACCAAATACAAGAGATAGGTTTAGGAAGACCATAGCAGAAATGGAAAATCTAGCAAAAGACAGAAAGGCATGGAAGAAATGGGTACAGGTCACGGAATCCACATCCGACGCCTGAAAGGCCAAAAGGATTTAGAAAAGAAGAAGAAGATAAACGAGTTTAGAAAACACTGATGTAAAATGTCAAATTATTAGACAGACGTTAACAACCATGACTCACCTATATATTATAATATATATGATCAAAAAATTCGTTAATATAATGACATTCTAGTAGCTTATGAAAGTCGTGGGGACTGAAATATTTCGATACAGCTTGCCATTCATTTAGATTGTGCATTTTTCTTTATGATCGTAGAAAAAATATATTTAGTTCTACCCTTTAAATGCCAAAACTCTGCTTAGAGTAATAGCTTCTAACTCACGAAAGCTAATAGTGGGATTGCAGCGAATAAACGAGTGGAACCTATCTACCACACACATCATTTTCTCTTGTTAAAATTGTGGGTAAATCCATTTTCTTCAACAAATTGATAAACAAGCTAGATAGTCCATAAAACAGTTTCGACATAATATTGTTGTTCAGTTGTTCTGATTCTTGTTCAGTACTGAACACATATTTTCTACCCAATTTGTATTTTTTAATATCAAATCTTCTTCTTATTTTATCTTGCAATGCTCCGTATGGTGCATCAAATTTATTTTTCTACAACTGCTATGAAAAGTAGCGCATTTCTCATAGCTTACTTAATTTCAAAACTATATATTGCTCACACTGTGATAAATATCATTTCTCACGTCACTTTGCCCACACTACATACATTTATATGGAGAATCCAGTAGGGATTACTCGATGCCCAGCGGTTTTCAGCAGGGTACCCTCGATGCCTAGCCGCTTTTCAGCAGGGGATCCTCGATGCCTAGACTTTCCTTAAAAAACTGGTTACTGGTTTTTTTTTTAAATTTGTGCAGTTGTAGAAAAAGTATAGTGTCCAACATGTGGGAAAAGTACTTTACTAACTCGTGTGTTGGCGTGAGGAAAGTTGAACTTTCCCCACTTGTTGCACAATATACTATTGCGGCATTTCTTATAGATGTTACATTGTCTTTTATTGCTTGAAAACCACGCAGCATGTTTTGTTCAGAGCATGAAGAACGATTACACTTTCGGTTATATATTTCACGTGGCATTTGATACAATATTCGTAACAGTGCAATATCAACCACCGTTGGGTGTTATCGATCACAGGGGTCGACATTAGCCTAAAGTTTTGAAGAAGAAAAATGAAGGCAGTCAGAAAATATTTATTGGAATTTAACAAAATTGATATCATGAATTGAAATACCGACGCATTATTTTCTATATTATGTGACATTAATGAATCTGATGGTCATTAAAACTCAGATCCTACCTTAAACTAAACACTTTGTTGTTTATAAAAACCAGCACAAATGCAAACAACGTATTGGTATAGTTTATTTACGATAAAAAGATGATGACGTTAGAAAACAAAATATTGTGATGTTGCCAGTTTCCTTTCCTTAACGAAAACTAGAAAATTCAATCTGATGTCAGATTGACAGTTCTTCTCTTTCATTGTTCCGTGCCTCGTAGGGCGTGAGTCATAAATATTTATTTAAAAATGAAAGGCTTGTATGATAGGCTTGATTAATTTAATATAAATATTTATTCATGAAAAACTATGGATAAGATACAAGAAACAATAACCAATCATTCTATATTCAAATTGACATGATATCATTTTACATAGAAGATGGTTAAATGACTAACTATAGGTCCTTATACCTTATTCTATGCTCTATAGAACCATCTTCAAGAGCACTGCAAGGGCTTACGCTAAAAGGAATCAATACAAGATGTAATCATCTTCATGCAAATTTAAATATTGTTTCTTTATACAATCTATTATATTTATTATAGTAAAAATAGAATGGAAAAGAAAAATACTGATACACAAAATAAAATTTTGTTACAAGATATAAAAATAAAAAATCTCCCATTTTATCAGTATTATTTATGTAGAGATACTGTGGTCGTTGTTCTAATTTGTGTATTATGAAATAACTGTAACTAATTAATTTAATAATGGTTATTAGTGATTTTGAAAAGATGGAAATAAAGAAAATTGGTTAAAAATTTACAAAAAATGAAACACAAGATTTCCACTACTCCACTACAAAATCATCACTATCTTCATCGTCACTGTCAAAATTAATAATTAGTGGAGGCGCATCCTGTCTATTAAATAGTACTTCTCTATCCCACCCATCTTGTATAATTTTTTCAGTGTGCTCTACTGTCTTTGACCAAATATCAGGAGTCACTTTTTCTAAAGACTTTTTCCATACACCCATTTCTTGTTCTGTTGAAGAACCATCAGTTCCCACATGATCTCTATAAAATTTTTTATCTATGCCCCAAATATGTTCAATTAGGTTGAACATACAGTAGTAGGGGAAAATCGAAGCACTTGGTGACCATATTTAGCTTCATATACTGTTGGTGGTTCATTCCTACAAAAATGCATATAATATTCAAACAAAATAAGTTATCTAAGTATTACCATAATATATTGAAAAATATTTATATCAAATTACCGTTATACTAAATTCAATAATTGGGTTTTGAGGAAAGTATTTTCAAAAGGTATATCATTTTGTAATAACCAGTTCTGTATATCAGCCTTTTTGGTAGCTGTTGTTTGTACTTTATTGATCACTGTACTGTGATAACTTGCATTATCCATTACAATTGTGGCAGGTTCTTCCAAGTTCACTAAAAGCTGGTATTCAAACCAATGCAAAAACATTTCTCGGTTCATTTCACCGTGGTAATCACCATCTTGTTTTTTAAAATAAAAACCAGCCGTGCCTCCAGGAATAAATCCAGAAGAGGAACCAGCATGCAATACTATATACCTACAATAAGGAAATAACGAATTACTATTAGGTTTCCTAGATAGACTGCATAGCTCAAAACAACTATTGATAATTAAATAGATTCAATTAAAATAGTGTGACTAGTAAATATTTGAAAAGGTCTTAAAATGGCAGGAATGTTAGTACATAACAAATTAATTGCTAAATTTCATTATTCGATTACCTTGGACCACCAATTTAGGTTTTTTTCACGCTTCTATGATTAGAATCTTGCCAAGAACGTCCAACAGTACCGTCTTTAATTATCCAGGTCTCATCCAAAAACACAAATTGATATAAACCTTCCCTTTTCATCTTGACATATTCATGTAGAAAATCTACACGTTTTAATGCAATATGTGGCAACTCCATTAAACCACAACAAGGATCATCTTTTTGGTATTCGAATCCAATATTTTTCACTATCTTCCAGAATGATGTTAAAGAACCATAAAAGAGTTTACGCTGCTGGAGTTTGTCTCTTAAAGTTTTCAAGGTTATGTGCGCCTTCGAAAAAATATTGTATTAGTTAATTGTGATTAAAATAACACAGTAAATTCAATATACTCACTGTTCCTATACATTTTGTATATAACATTTCGGAAAGCATTTTGATCAAAGTTATCAATTTCTACAGTAGGTTTTATGCGTTATCTCTTCTTAGGTGGGCTTTTAGGCTGTTCACCTCAATTATGCTTGGCGGCAATACGGTTAACAGTTGTAAAGCTTCTGCAACTCTACAATATAATAACTTCAATTTATGAAAGAATAATATATTATCAAGTTTAATTCACCTAACCTAACATTAAAAACATTTAATCATTTACATTTAAATATGTAACGATAATATTAATAATGATGAATACAAATAGCGAATACTATTACTTACGCCTCTTACAGCAGTAAGCGGGAGAAGCGGGCCCCCATTCCGGTATTCTTGGTCGAAATAGCTCAACAAAGATGATACCATCTCTTGACATTTTCTGTTCAGCTGCGTCCGAATTTTATTAACCACACACTGCAGGTTTGCCTGAATAATTAGTTATAAAAATAACTGTTTTTTTAATCTTATAGAGGCAATTAATTTGAAAGCACCAAAAAAACTTGTAAATATTAGACTATGATCGAATGTCAATAAACGTCAAAACAAACTGGGAAATTTTACCAGTTGATTTGACAACGTCTTGAAGTTTTGCCAACCCATTAGCTGTAAATTGACCTGGCTGTTGAGGATAAATTGTATTCACGGTTGGTAAATTAATATTTATTCTGATAAGCAGGAAAGTAACTAAAAATGATATCATCGTCTTTTTATCGTAAATAAATTATTTCAGATCCAAATAATATTAAACAGCAACTTGTTGTTTTGAGTGAAGCTAGCTACTGAATCACTAAACGTTTGTGTCGCTTGCGATTGCAAAACTTATACAGGGTTGCCAAAACTATATTGGTCAATATCATCCGACTTTCCCCTACTATGATTGTCAATATTTCTATATTTCTGCCAAACCTATCTACGATGCCAGAAAAATATTGATTGGCCCCAAAAAAAGTTAGAGTTCTAGATTTTTTTGAGTTATTTTCACGTTTTTCGGTGAGAAAAACACGAAAAACGGGTTTTAAGGAAAAAATCCTAAGTGTATGTCGTCGTTGCCACCAATTTTATGATCGGCTGTTGTTCAGGTCATCTTAAAGATGAGCCATATTGCTTTTTAGCTCACCAGAGCCAGTGTAATGAAATCTGTAGTTTCAGATATACTACATTTTTGGCCATTTTCGGAGAAATTTCGGTATTTTAGCACAATATAGCCTCCGGAATGCGGAAAAGTTAGTTTCTATCTTTAAATTCGTTTATTTTTTGTCACGGCACGTTTTCATGAGCTAAGTATCTCACCAAGGGATATTTCCACGTAAACGGTGATATGGAAGTTTGGACAATATTGGGCTCGCTCTAGGAGCAAAACAGTTAGTCTTACGAAAAAACGTGAGAGAAATATAATAAATTTTCTCTACTTTAATTTTGTATTGGATACATTGTAACGACACTGGCGTCAAACCAGTACTCCAACATCACGGCGAGTAGATCCTACAACAGTTACCGACGTCGCAATACCAGACAAGAGGTATACTATAACAAGTTTGGACGTCCCACACCGAGATGGCGGTACTTTCGCCGTAAAACGATAGAAATGAATCACGGACATACCTTCGAGGTAATTCGAACACCAGATAAGCTCGAACCTGACACCAGGAGTGATAGGTAGCTTCACATCAAAGGTTAAGCTTTTACGTGTAAAAGCGAAAAGGAAACCAGATACCGGAAACTTAATCCTGGCACGGCTGGTGCAAGGAAGTTTCGTAATAAAAGTCAACGCCTCGCGTCGTAAGACGACAAGAGACGCCGTCAGCGTTAGCCGTCAAATCTCTGTTAAGTATTGATCCGGAGATAACGGTTAACCCTATGTACGTGTCTTACCCATCCGTCGAGTATTGATCCGGAAAGTAGAACACAGACCAACCCTATATGTGGCTAAATTCCCGGTGAGAATTGATCCCGGGACAGAAGCATTCCTCGCTGGTATAAAATTTCCGTCAAGTATCGACTCGAAGATAGTGACGAGCTCCCACCCTACCGAACCCCGCTGAGTATTGATCGCGGGGGGAAGACACCTAGACCCTATATAAGTTGCAGATAATCCAGAGAAGATGCGGGTATATCTCAGAAGTCGGAAATATCGGAAGAACGACCATTATTAAACCCAGAGCACTTTAGGGGCGAAGTACCTGAGATTTATAGAAGCCGACCACCCAACCGACGACCACCGGCCAGGATTGAAATCCCGGAAAAAGCATGGACCTAAAGCGAGACGCTTTGTACATAGTTGTATAGAAAATTTTATCGTACATAATTTTGTTGTTTCTTTGAAAGAGTTTATTTAATTTTATTTCCAGCATAACTGTAACTGAATCTGAATAAAAGCAATCCTAATGAAACATCCATTTATGTTCTACCCCCTGACTACCCACGGCACTCACAAATTGGGGCCCGAGCAAAAAGATTAGAGTACCGGAGCCGTGTGATGTAGACTGGAAGCAGGGATTGGGTGGACAAGGCCGCTAGGATTAAATAGACAAAATACTATAAAACCGAGAAAGAGTGGAAAACCGGGGGTGACGGACCAATAAGATAATGCCGGCGCAGGCTTAGAAATCGCAGACTCGAAGGTAGGCTGGATTTATAAACTCAAGGAAGAAGACTTGATAATAGAATTACAGAACTTCGAATTAGACACAACCGGCACATTGGATATATTACAGGCCAGAATGATAAGGTTAATAAGGAAACAAATAGAATACAATGCAATGAATCGTCACAGATCAGAAGAACACGAAAAACTCGGAGAAAACATAAATTTAACAGAAGAAATCGAATCTGAGACGAGCAACAGGAAATACAGACACGAGGAATGTACCGAATTAGAAAAAATAAGAGGATGGGGAATTTATTTCGATGGTACAAAAGACCCAAAAGAATTCACCGAAAAGTTACACGAATTCAGGACTTGTTACCAAATAAATGACGAGAACATGCTCAGAGCTTTGCCAGAAACTCTGAAAGGCAAAGCAATCATCTGGGAAACCTGGCGAAACTTTACGGAAGACTTCGAGGCATTCTACGTACCGTTAGATCTATCAACATACTTAGAAGAGAGAAATATGGAAAGGAAGCAGAGAGATAACTAACCATTTAAACAATACGTAACAGAAATCCAAAGACTAATGAGGAGACATACCGGTTTTAACAATAGCCAACAGTTGGGAAGAATTTACAGAAACATGAACCCGAGATACAAACCTCGCGTCCGAAGAAACGAAATCAAGTCAATAAGAGACCTCACACACCGAATAGACGAGTTGAAAAATATGAAGAAAGAGATAGAGGAAGCCAACATAAAATTAGAGAAACCTAGTTTCAAACGCACCATCGAACAGGGTCTACAGAGTGGAAACAGGATACCAGGCTACAATAGGCAACGTTGCTGCTGGAAATGCGGTGAAAAGGACACAGCAGAGACACTTGCTACGGGAGACAAATATTATTTTGCAGCAATTGCGGAACAGTAGGAATACCGTCAAATAAATGTGATTGCAAAAGGTCGGGAAACTCAACAAGGGCAGATTCTCCAGGAGGCAAGATGAGCTCACAATAAAGTCCTCCGCCACACAGAACAACCTCAATATACCAAACGATAAAAGAGCCACACATAATAATCCATACCAACGACAGACAACAATTAAACACACTGATCGACACGGGATCACAAAGATCATACATCGGGGAAGAAGGTGTTAACAAAATTCAACATTCCAACTATGAGACAAGCGTGGAAAACACAATAGTAACGTTAGCAGACAGGCATAAAATAAAAATCACGAAAAGTTTCACAATGACATGCAAAATAACCGGACGATACGGAAAAATAAATTTTTTCTATATTCCAAACTAAGATTCGGAAGCCATTTTAGGAGTAGCCGACATTTCAGAATGGAAAATATCATGGAGAGACTTACTTAAAACGGAAACAGACTTAACGGTGGGAGAACAAAAGATTTACGGAAACCTGACAAGCATAGATCTAACTACGCAAAGTCTGCACGAACCGAAGGATCACCGTAAACAAACGAGAAAGGACACGACTCAAGACACAGAACCTAAGACAATAAGACAACGACGTCCGAAGACGAAACATTCCTAAGAAGGTTACAAAATTTAAGGTACCCCAACAGCAAACAGCAAAGAATCAATATAATAGAGACAATAAATTAAGGGAACACAGAAACCCAATTCAATATAAATCTGTACCTTCCGATAAAGGAAAAAATAAAACTAAGAATGTCTTTGGGAACTGAGATAAGAAGTTTCGACAATATACGCGGAGTAACTCCATTACCAGAGCACACGATAAAATTAAATCACACAACACCGATTAAACAACGATATCGACCAAGAAATCCGGTATAAATAAGGAAATAGACAACATGTTAGGAAAAGGGTTAATAGAAAGATCGAACAGCCCAGCCCGTACAGCTCCCCGATTGCGATGGTATAGAAGAAAAAGAGAAACTACAGATTCTGTATGGATTTTAGGAAAATAAACGAAATATTAGAAGAACACGCATACCCGCTGCCGTTCATAAATAATATTTTAGAAAAATTGAAAGCGGCCAAATACATATCAACTGGCCAGGAATGTTCAGGGATACAGCGAAATTTGTAAGAGAGTGCCAAAGTTGCCAGAGATATAAACCGTCGCAATTACAAACACCAGGTCAGATACAGTCAACTAACATCCCGCAAGAACCGTGACAAACAGTGAGCTCCGACGTCAAAGGACTACTGCCAACCTCAAACAAAGGTAACAATTACTTGATAGTTTTTTAAGATACGTTAACCAAATGGGTGGAGATGAGTCCGATTCGAAAGATCACCGCAAATGTGATAACACAACAATTCAAAGACAAAATACTAATGAAATTCGGCTGCCCGAAGGTAGTAATGACAGCGCCAGATCATACGAAAATAAACTCTTCAAAGAATTGCTGTCCGATTTCAACATGAAAAACAGGAGATACCACCGTATTCACCGCAAAATAACCCAGTAGAAAGAGCCAACAGAGTAATAAAAACCATGATTCTACAATTCTGTGATAATAACCACAAAAAATGAGATACATATTTACCAAAATTAACATTCCCCTAAACACCGCCAGACACCAATAAACAGGGTTTTCACCAGCATTTCTTAACTTCAGCCATGAATTGAGACTGCCCAGTAATATCATGAACGACGCATCCCCACACAACGAAAATACAACACCCAAGGAGTGAACAAAATTAAACGAAACATTCAAACTAGTTAAAATCAACCTAGCACGAGCATTCATATCTCATAGCCACTATTATAACCTTAGGAGGAGAAAGTGGACACCGAAAAACGGGGACACGGTGATGAAACAGGAGCATCATCTGTCAAACGCGGAAAAAAATTTTAACGCAAAATTAGCACCGAAATACACGGAACCGTACAACATATAAGAGAAAACAGCCAACAACATCTTCCAGATCAGAGCCGACAACAATGTAAAATTCTCAAAATACACGTAAGGGACCTAAAACCGACATGGACAGGAAAAGAAAACAGGTCAGCCCCACCACCAACACCACAACCGTCTCCCCACCCACTGGGAATGATTAAATACGCAGAAAATAGCGAAGAAGAATCAGTCTAAACACAAACCGTAAAGATGAAAGATATTTTAGACTTACATGATGATTTCCTGGGGCAACCGGAGGAGGAAGAAACCGGCTCACAACTCCAGGGAAAACAGTGGAAAACTAGTGGCATCAAATCTTGGGAATGTGAAATCGGTCACTAAAAGTGTCAATACCGCTGTCCGCCCACGTACCAGAACACCTAAAAGAGAGACCGAACAACGGAACACGGATGTACTGATACACGTTGGCCGAGGGGAGAAAGCTCAACACCCCGTACTAAGCAAGCCAACACAAGAAACCACCGCCGCACCCGAAATCGTCCAACAATCCGCCTGCTTTCGCGTCCGCGTTGCGACCGCGATACCAAAATTTCGATCGAAAATTTATTCCGACCTGAGGGGTGTAACGCCACTGGCATCAAACCACGGCGAGTAGATCCTACAACAGTTACCGACGTCGCAATACCAGATCAGAGCGATACTATAACGAGTTTGGAAGTCCCACACCGAGATGGCGGTACTTTCGGAGTAAAACGACAGATATGAATCACTGACATACTTTCGAGGTAATTCGAACACCAGACAAGCTCGAACCTGACCCCATGAGTGATAGGTAGCTTCACATTGAAGGTTAAGCCTTAACGCGTAAAAGCGAGAAGGAAACCAGATACCGGAAACATAATCCTGGCACCGCCGTTGAAAGGAAGTTTCGTAATAAAAGTCAACACATCGCGTTGTGAGACGAGAGGAGACGCCGTCAGCGTTAGCCGTCAAATCTCTGTTGAGTATTGATCAGGAGATAACGGTTGACCCTAGGTACGTGTCCTACCCCTCCTTCGAGTATTTTGATCCGGAGGGTAGAACACAGAACAACCCTATCTGTCGCTACACTCTCGGTGAGAATTGATCCCGGGACAGAAGCATTCCTCGCTGGTATGAAATCTCCGTCAAGTATCGACTCGGAGATAGTGACCAGCACCCACCCTACCGAACCTCGCTGGGTTTTGATCGCGGGAGGAGGCACCTAGACCCTATATGTTGTAGATAATCCAGAGAAGACGTGGTTATATCTCAGAAGTTGGAAATATCGGAAGAACGACCATTATTAAACCCAGAACACACCGCAGAGCACTTTAGGGGGGTAGTCCCGGAAACAGCGTGGACCAGAAGCGAGACGCTTTGTACATAGTTGTATAAAAAATTTTATTGTACATAATTTTATCAATTCTGTGAGAGAGTTTATTGAATTTTATTTCCAGCATAACTGTAACTAAATCTGAATAAAAGCGATTCTAATATAACAGCCCTTTATGTTCTACCCCCTGACTACCCACGGCACTCACAACATTTGTTGAAAAAACGCTTTCTTTTTGAGATATAGTCCAAAAACTGGAGAAAAAGTGCCAACAATTGGTGCCCGAAAAGCAAAATTACGGGCCAAATTTTTGCCCGCAAAATTTAAATTCGTTTTCAGCGACCCACAAAGCGTGAAACGTAAGGAAATTGAGTTTAAAGCAATAAATTCCTCTGAAAATTCCAATATGCCAAGCCTACAGTTGGTTCGGTGAATCTTTTCATACGCGTCATTTTTAAGTCGTATGTCTTTCTATTAATAATGAAGAACAGAACCAAATAATTTGACATTTGTCGGTTATGTAATCAGATATTAATTACGCATGGGAGAATATTCACCGGACCAACTATATATATTGTGTTGAATTGACCGATTAACGTTTTACTTTTCCGCCCAACATATCGTCGTCATCGTCGTCGTCGTTGTCGTCGGCCACTTTTCGTTACATGTCTTGTTAGCACGATACATCCTCCGGAGTGCAACAAGTTACCATTTTTATGATTGAGTATTGTTGAGGATATGTCACAGATGAACCCTATTGATTTTCAGCTTACCAGAGCCAGCAAACGGGTGCCATGGTACTAGGAGTATCACATTTTAGTCATTTTTTGAGAAATTTCAGTTAGTTAGCACGATACAGCCTCCGGAGATCCACCAGTCACCAATTTTATGATTGAATATCATTCAGGACATCTCACAGATGAACCGTATTGATTTTCATCTCACCAGAGCCAGTACAACAGGTGCTATAGTACTTTAAATACGATATTTTTGTTATTTTTGGAGAAATTTCAGTTTGTTAGCACGATACAGCCTCCGGAGTATATACAAGTGACCAATTTCGTGATTGAATATTGTTCAAGGTGTCTCATAGATGTACCCTATTGATTTGGAGCTGACTAGAGCGAGTACAGCGGGACCTATAAATCCAGATATACTACATTTTTGGTTTTTTTTGGAGATATTTTGGTTTCTTACCACGATACATCCTCCGAGGTGTACACAAGTGACAGTTTTATGATAGAATATTGTTCAGGGCATCTCACAGATGCGGAAAAGTTAGTTATAATCTCAAAAACCGTTTATTTTTTTATAATAGTACATTAAGTAGCAAGTGTCGAAAAGGTTACTTTAGTCACGAGTTCTACTAGACCCGAGTGGAGCGAAGCGGAACGAGCTCCTCGTGAAACGAGTGACTAAAGACGTTTTTAACACGAGGTGCTTTCTATACTTTTTCTTCGCCCGCGGGAAGGAAAAAATTATGTTATATTTGAATTATATTCATTACATGACGGACGATGGCTGACAGCTGACTGACAAATAAAATGACGCAGAATAACAAAATCATCAAGGAACATGACATTTAACATACAAAAGATACACTTAATTTGACGTTTAAAAAACAAAGGATAAACGTGATGTGACTTTTCGCATTTTAAACACTAGTGTTTAAAGAGTCGTTTTGTGTATGTCAAACCCGTGTTCAAAGTGCGGTTTTAGTAACGGAAGTAGAAAAAATAATTTGTTGGAAAGCACAAGACAAACAACGCAGATATCGCGATAAAAGTGGAAATTTTTAAAATAGCTGAAGAGAATAATCTGAAACACTTGTTCATTTTATCAGTGAAATTTCTCAATAAATGGGGGTTAAGTGAAATTCGAGTAAATAAGTATAATAATGTCGATAAAGATTCGACATCAAATTCAGCTTATTCTTTTCGACTTATAAAATTCCAAATGAAAAACACTGTATAATGAATAATGGTCAATATATTGCTCTTACCTGCAACTGATTGATGGTTTTCTTATTTCTCCTTGCAATTTCATCATCAGATAAGTTATTTTTTTCGTTACCGCCGGTGTGTGACACATTGTTATAACTTCGAGCCTGAGTGACACTTTCGGGTCTCAAACTTTTACTCAAAGTTTCATCACTCTTACCCAATGTCAGACTATGTTGCGGCTGTAGCAAACGATGCTTGTCAACAGATTCTTGATATCTGGGTAAAGTAGCCAACTTTTTCCCTATACTTTCCGAGTCTGAGAGTTTTCTCATCGGTTCTGAGTACTTGCTACAATCTGAGAGGTTTTCTATCGATAATATAGGACTTTTTCCTGCTAATTTACTTCCCGAGCTTATTATATCTAAGTAGCTGGATCTACGACTGTTGATATCAGGTGGAGAACTTGATAAAAAAGCTGAAGCGTCTTTACTGAGTCTCCTACCAACCACAGCGCTGTAGTCCTTGTTATTTAAGGTTTGGGAGTTGAATACACTGTCGCTGCTAAATCGACGGACGTTCAAATTTGTTGAACTTTTAGTTTTATTTTTTGATCGCGGACTGAAAAGTTGTTTGCTGAGGTACGTTGTAGGTGATTTCATTTTATTGCCATTGTCACCTTTAGGACTACTCCTGTAAAAAAAAGTCAACTATAGAAATTACGTAACTATTTTGTTGGTTAATTGGCAGTGAAAATCTTCAGATTTAAATATATTAAAGATCCTCGCCAAGCATCCTTCCATTACAATTAACATACACTTATATTCCAAAATTTCGGTTCCTTGAGTTTGGACCATAATTAGGACAATTTACAAACTATTACATTAAGTGTAATACCATTCAAATTTTTAAGTTACAATATGCAACAATACTAATACATCTAATTTTGAAGATTAAAAATAATTATGGTAAAACGCGTACAAGAGACAAATATAGAACATTCCACAAATCATTCCAATCATTAGTAGTGTATGTACAATATAATATTTTTTCATGATAAAATCATTGCATTCGATTCACATATGTTCTTCTACTATTTTGGTTTTATTTATGGGTTTATGGCTTCGACAGATATTGATACCTTTCTCTCACGTTCCTTGGATAAGTGGTTGATAATGGATTTTGTGGTTGAGGAAATAGAATTCTATCATATATCGCTAATTGGTACTAATGGAGGGTTGTAATCTTTATATATGTGTTGTGTATATTAAGTGATAAGACTGATCTTTTTTTAATGGTTTTATTCGAATTAGTTCTGCCCTGGTAGCACATGTGAAAAGTAGAAATCGATTCGTGTTGTAAAATAAATGAAAATTTATTGGTAAAAGTCACGTGTTAAGTTATAAAAGTAAGTGCAGTCAATTATTGAAAGAACTAGAAGTGCATTACTGTAGGGAGACTTTTGGAAGTTGTAATTAAGCTAGTTAATAATTTAAATAACAATCAAAATATTAACCCATAAACACAACAAGTAAAGCGATATTAGCAAAAAAGTCAGCTGATATCCGATCCACTGCTATCGAATATATAATAGTACAGAGTCGGAGTAAGAGTAAATAGAAAAGTGTTAGTTTGGCAGGAGGGGTCAAATCGCGTCGTTTTAGTTGAGGGTGAATTGAGTAGCTTGCTTACTGGGCGCTAGGAGGACCCTGGTTTTGTGATATTGTACTAACCAAACTTCAAAATGAGTGATACTGAAAATAAGCTGGTGAATGATATGAAAGAAATGATGAATCTAAAAAAAGAGAACCAGTTTTTGCGAGAACAGATGGGAAAACGAGAAAATAGAATCGAATTAATAGAACGCGAAATGAAAAACAAAACAATTTGATAATACAAGCAATTGATAATATAGAGGAAGAAAAAACTGAAGATGTGCGAACAAGAATTGAAATGAAACTAAAGGAAGCGAACATAAACTTAAAGTTAATGACCGAAACGAGTGAGGTACGAAAATTAGGAATTTTTAAAACCAATAAAAAAAGACCAATATTAATAAAATTTTTGCAGTTTAAAAAAAAAGGATGGAGGAAATCGAAATGTCGAAGAATTTGAAGGGCACAAATGTATGGTTAACTGATGATTACACAACGAAAGTCCAAGAGGACAGAAAAAAAATGATACACCAATTGGAGATAGCAAGGTTAGATGGAAGAAGGGCTTTTCTTAAACACGACAAATTAATTGTGGATGGGTAGGTGTATGATAGACACAGCTTTGAACAAGATGATGGAGAGGAAGAAGAAGGAAGGAAGGGTAAAATGACAACTGATAGATCACCAGAAGCAGGAAGCGAATGGAAACAAACAAAGAAACTTTCTAGAACGAGGCAAAAAAACTGCTAGAAGAAGGAAGAGAAGTGAGCGGAAACGAGGACAGGAATGAACAGGAAAAGAGGAATGGAATCAAAAGTAGGCTTAAGATTAGTAGTGATAATAATTGTAGACTCAGTTATAATATTAGCAATAGTGGGATTATGAGTGAGATGGATAGGAAAAATATTTGTGATTATAGAGGCGAGAGTAAAGATAATGGGGATATTATATCTAATGAAAATAAAAAAAAAATAAAAAATGAGGAAAATAATGAGAAAATACCAATAGATTTGGGAATAAAAAAAATTAAAAACTAATAAAGGAACTAAAATTATGCACGTGGAACGTCAGAACAATGTTAATACCGGGTAAAATGATGGAGATTGGGCACGAATTGAAAAAATTCTTAGACATATCGGCCTTACAGGAGATAAGATGGAAAGATCAAGGGGTGGTAGAAAAAAATGATTTTAGTTTTCATTACTCAGGGAATAAAAACCAGAGACAATATGGGGTAGGTTTCATGTTAAGGAGTAATTTACGAAATCTTATATTAGAATTTAGACCAATAAGTGAACGACTGGCATGCCTGAGAATACAATCAAAACCAATATATACATATATATATATATATATATATATATATATATATATATATATATATATATATATATATATATGTATAAATATACAGGGTGTCCCGGGACTAATGGGAAAAAAGTCAGGAGTGTATAATCTGAGTCAAAATAATGTTAGTACTTCAAATAAACTTTTTCTATTCAGGCCCTCGTTTTCGAGTTATAGGCCTCCAAAGTTTTAATTTTGAATTTGGTTTTTATTTTTATTTTTTGTACCTACTAGTTATTTGATCTTCATAAAATTCACGGCAAAGCTATAATGTACGTGTATGTTTATTTTGGTAAGGTAAACAGATTTACAGTAGTGCCTTGAAGCTAGGGACAGACTACTCGCAATGGTTAGTGATCCAAAAAATTTGCAGGGATGGCCCACCCTGTATGAAATCATCGAAATTCACTTCCCCACACATTAAGCTAACGAAAAGGTACTCATGTTGGAACTCGATAAAATAAGTCGTTTGGCTAATATTTACAGTTTTACTAATGCACTACGTACCAATTTACGCATTCACCATTTTTATAACTACACAACGAGGTAAAACTAACTTATTAATACGATGTCCAAGATTTACCTTCAGTACTACAAAAAAATAATTTAACGATAGCAGAAAATAAAAAACATTAACGAGTTATTAATTGGAAAGTTGCTAAAAACTTTTTAAAAGTGTTTTTACCGTTTAGCAAGTAACCATAGGATTAGTTGTCAAACATTGTGTAGAATAGTTCGTAGTCAGTACTTGTCAATAATTGATAAGTCCTTAATTAAACAGTTACAATGGCAGAATTCACTTTTATTGAGTACGCAGATATGAATTTAATGTATGGACTGAAACTGTTTAGAGGCCAGAAGGCTTTATGCAGAACATTTTGCAAACAGAGCATTGCCAGACAGACGAATGTTTGAGCGTATTGATCTCAGGTTACAAGAAACAGGTATGAATAAGTAAATGTAATTTTCCATGTATACAAAACAAAGTTTCAAATTTTAGGAAGTTTTTTGCCAAAAAAAAAGGTGAAGAAGGTCCAGTACGAAGTGTACGTACTGTGGCAGTTGAACAAGACTTGTTAAATGCAGTTGATAATGAACCATCAACGAGTTTACGAGAATTATCAAGAGAACATAACGTCTCGGAATCAGTTGTTCATCGCGCTCTGAAAGAACAACTGTTATATCCTTTTTACACGACAAAAGTACAAAGTATGACAGTGGCTGATTTTCCTTCACGACTTGAGTATAGCCAGTGGTTTCTGCGACAACACCAAGCAGACAATACATTTATTAGTAACGTTTTCTTTACGAACGAAACAGGTTTCACCAGAGATGGAGTCATAAATTCTCATAATATGCATTTATGGGATGATGTGAATCCACATGGCATTATCCAAACTAGGAGCCAGCATAGATTCATGGTTAATGTTTGAGCAGGAATAGTTGGCAATCATTTGATAGGGCCATACTTTATTGACGATACTTTGACCGGTCAAAGATATTTGGAGTTTTCGCAAAATGAGTTATGGAACCTGTTTTATTATGTGCTACTACAAACTCGTAGGAATTTATGGTTCATGCATGATAGGGCCCCTCCTCATTTCAGTTTAGATGTACGACAGCATTTACACACAAGGTTTCCTAATAGATGGATTGGTCGTGGAGGCCCTTTTCAATGACCACCGCGATCAGGAGACGTTAATCCTATGGATTCCTCCCTCTAGGGTTATCTCAAAAGTAAGGTATACGCAACACCTGTGCAAACAGGGCAAGATTTAATAAACAGAATTGTGTTACACTGCAATGTTATTAGAAATAATGTGGGATTGCTTTTTCAAGTGCAAAGAAACAACCTTCGTAGACTTAGAATGTGCGTGGAAGTGGGAGGAGCTCATATTGAACATTTATTAAAAGAACGTTAGTTTTTGTTGTTGTTTAGGAATTAGTTTCAGTCCATTGTTTTATCACTTGTGTTTTTTGAGGTTTTCTTAATGGTTTAATAATGTTGTGTTCGTAATGTTGATTAAAATCAACTAATTACGTTGTTTGAGTACCTATTTAATTCCCATTAAATAATTTCTTAATGTTTTCATCATCTGCTATCATCAAATTATTTTCTTGTAGTACATCGTATTAATAAGTTAGTTAGGTAAATTTGTACGTAGTGCATTAATAAAACTGTAAATATTAGCCAAACGGCTTATTTTATCGAATTCCAGCAAAAGTACCTTTTCGTTAGATTAATGTGTGGGGAAGTCAATTTCGATAATTTCATACAGGGTGTGCCAACCCTCCAAAATTTTTGAATCACTAACCATTGCGAGTGGTCCGTCCCTGGCTTCAAGGCACTACTGTAAATCTGTTTACCTTTCCAAAATAAACATACACGTACATTATAGGTTTTCCGTGAATTTTATAAAGATCGAATAACTTGTACCAAAAATAAAAATAAAAACCAAATTCAAAATTAAAACTTTGGAGACCTATAACTCGAAAACGAGGGCCTGAATAGAAAAAGTTTATATGAAGTACTAACATTATTTTGGCTCAGATTATACGCTCCTGACTTTTTTCGCATTAGTCCCGGGACACCCTGTATATTTATATATATATATATATATATATATATATATATATATATATATATATATCGATAATAAACGCATACGCACCAACTGAAGGTGCAGATAAGGAGGAGAAAGATAATATCTATGAAAAAATTGATGAAGAAATAGAAAAAGTACCAAAAGAAGACACAATACTTTCAATTGACGACTTCAACGCACAAATAGGAAAAGAGGACTACTTGGTAAAAGTGGGAGGAAAGTACACTGTACATAAGAAAACAAACAGGAGTGGGCAGCGCCTATGTAATCTGGCAGCAAGGACAAATATGATAATAAGTAGCACTAAATTTCCCCACCCAAGAAAACACAAGATAACATGGACATCGTCGGATAATAAATATAGTACACAAATAGATCATGTGCTCATTATTAGAAGAAAGCATCGATCAAAGATATGTACGAACATACAGAGTGGCAAATACCGACTCGGATCACTACATGGTAGGGTCCACAATCAAACAAAAAATTTAAACGCTACAAAAACAAACCGAAATTAATGGAACCTCGAAAAATTTAATAATGAAAATCTAAGAAGCGGATACGAGAAACAAGTGGAAAAAAAGTTAATGGAATGTGAAGAGACGGAGAATGTGGAATTGGAATGGTATAATATTAGAAAATGTTCCAGCGGAAAGTCAATTGGGGAGAGAGAGAAACGGAATAAACAAGCAATGGTATGATGAAAAATGTCGAGAAATTGTAAGAGCAAAAGAAATCGCTAGAATAGAATGGATAAGTACAAACAACTCAGAAGATAGAGAGGAATATGAGAGAATAAGGAAAAATTGCAACAAATTGATAAGAAATGCTAAAAGAGAATGGATTAATGACAGTATAAGACAAATGAAAAATGAACAAACTAACAAAATCCTATTATAAAAAATAAATGAACAAAAATAAGACTTATAAAGGTAAAATTGAAGGTATAAGGAATAAAAACGGCTAAGTGATACAAGGAGAAGCTCAATATAAACAAATTTGGAAAGATTATTTCGAGGAACTGCTAACTGAGGCACTCTCAGATGATACAACAGAAGAAGAAAGCGAAGGAGATGAAGAAGGAAATATATCACAGGAACCACAAAAAAATGAAGTAGTAGAAGTTATTGAAAGAATTAAGAATGGGAAAACACCGGGCAAAGACGAAATAGACATAGAATTGATCAAGTATTGAGGACAGGAACTGCACGAAAGACTATATCGGCCAATGAAGATAATATGGAGAGAAGAAAGAATGCCCGAAGAATGGGAGGTTTGACAAATTGTACGATGAAATAAAACAATATAGTTTGTTTAAATCTTCATATATTTGAACTAATGTTCAATTTAAACTTGTTGACTCGTTTCACTAACACAGTAGCTTTGTCAAAACGACAACGTTTTGACAAAGCTACTGTGTTAGTGAAACGCGTCAACAAGTTTAAATTGAACATTAGTTCAAATATATGAAGATTTGAACAAACTATATTGTTTTATTTCATCGTTCAGTATGGATCTTCGTCAAGTAAAAGCCTCATCTATTCAATTTTTGACAAATTGTCATAATACACAAATAAGGGAATCAGCAGGAGTGCAAAAACTACCGAGTTATATATCTTTTAAATGTAGCGCACAAAATAATGACAGCAATAATTCAAATTCGCTTGGTTGGAAAAGCGAAAGCAATAATAGGTCAATACCAATGCGGTTTCACACAAGAAAAGTCAATAATTGACGCTATTCACACTATCAAGCAGATAATGGAAAAGGCCCATGAAGACAAAATGTTAATAGAAATGCTATTTATAGACTTCCAACAAGCATTTGAGTCAGTAAAACGAAGTAAACTGATGGGAGGACTAAAAGAACAGGGGATAGAAAGTAAGTTAAGAAGACTCATTGCAATGACTACGAACTAGTCAAAAGTGAATATACTTACAAGTAAAAGCGAAACGGAAGGCTTTGTACCTGATAGAGGTGTGAGACCTATCAACAACACTATTTAATCTGGCCCTGGAGAATGTTATGGGAAACGTGAACAAAGGAAATTTTAGAACGAGTGGGAGCCAGGTAGTTGCATATGCAGATGACATAGTGATAGTAAAGAAAAAAGTCAAATGCTACTAGAATTAACAAAAGAGGGCGAAAAAATGAGATTAAAAATAAATAGCAACAAAACCAAAATAATGAGAGTTGGCAAATATTGTGAAAAAAGAATGATAAAAATAGAAGAATATGAATTTGAGGAAGTGAAAAAATTTCAATATCTGGGAGTTACGATCAGCAGTACGGGGGAACGATGATCAGAAATAGACGAAAAAAGAATGGCAGCTAATAGGACATACTATGCCAATAAGAAATTATTGAAAAGCAAACTATCAACAAGATCCACGAAATTTAGCATTTATAACACAATAATAAGATCTGTGTTAATGTATGGAGCAGAAACGATGACAATGGCAAGAAGAGATGAAGAGGAGTTGAGGATAGAAGAAAGAAAAACAATGAGAACAATTCTAGGACCAATAAAAGTTGACGACAATGAATATACACAACGTATGAGAGAAATGAACGGGGAAGATATAGTAAAGAGAATGAAGAGGCAAAGAATAAAATGGCTCGGCCATGAATGGAGAGAAGGAGAGCGCGCTATCGTTTTCTCAATGATACAGTGGAATCCAGGTGGTAGGAGAAGACAAGGAAGACCCAGATCTAAGTGGCTGAAAAAAGTAGAGGACGATTCTAGAAGAATAGAAATCGTTAGGTGGAAGGAAAAATCTGGGGGACTCTATGGAGAAAAATAAGCGAGAAAATTCTGAAATGACTGTGAATGGTCAACCCCAGAAAGCGAATCTAGAAAGTATTTATGCGGTTGAACCACTCAAGGGGTGTCTAGCCATTTTAATTTAAATTAAAGCCATTCAAATGTTTGTGATTGTCTCAAAATGAATTTATTCTCAATGATTCCTCAATCTTAGGAAGAGGAAGAAGTCGCATGTACTCAAGTCACTTGATTAAGGAGGGTAAGGAGCCACAAAGAAATGTTCGCTACCCAAACAGTTCTTCTTTGAGGTATGAAGGCGCATTATCGTATGGAAACACTTAATTGGTGTTGTTTTTTGGTCTCCCCGATTATTCCCTCTGTCAGCCGATGATATGAACACACAAAATCCAAGACTCTGTCGACATGTTCGTCGGTTCTTGAAGATGAATACCTTTTGCTTCAAGGTTCATCCTCAATCGACTGTCTTCCTTCTGAAAATGCCTTAAATCAACAAGAGTCTGTGGCCTTTGACAGAATACTGTCTCCGTAAGCCCGCTGAAGTTTTGTGAGGGTGCTCCAGTCTGAAGCAGAACTTCAGTTATATGTCAGTTAGTAAGAATGGAGCTGTTTCAATATGCGAACTTTTTGATGATAATTTTCGCACCTTTTTTTAATTCTTGTTATATAAATATATGGCTTCTAGTACTAAAAATCGTTATGCTTTGTGTAAAATAACTTATACCTAAGCTATCTAAGTTATTCAATATTTTGAAGATAACATAATATTTTTTTATGATAATTTGCTTTCGAAGTGCTTTGAACCAGCTGATTTTTTGAAAATATGAGTTTTTTGCACTCAATATTGTTCTAAACAATTCATTTCTCATCTTTAGTGAAAATGAGGTTCCAAAATTGAGTTTTAGAAGAAAAAAAGAGTATCTTTCTAAAATGATATGACAAAGTCATTTGCAAAGCTTGGGGATTAAATCTATATGTGTAAACCGCTAACAGACTTGATACATTCAATGTCTTAGCAAATTTGCATTATTTACTGTGTCTTTATCAGCTTCAATCAATCAATTCCAAACGTTATCATCTCTACTATCAACTTAAAAATATACAATAATTTTTTTCCATACATAATTTCTATTCTCAAATGGTCTAAAAAGTAGGAACTTGATCACCGATCACGATGGATTCTGTTAGTTGACTCGGGGCGCTGAGGTGATGCTACAGTAAATTTTTCAGCCTCCTAGCTGTACTCAAAGCTGAGATAAAGGTACCCTCGTTGTAGGTTGAAGTTGATTGAAATTCGGGTCTCTCATTTTGAGAACGTACTAGAGAGAACTGCTTCACAAAACAATTTGCTACGGACAACCAAAAAACATTAACAAGTTCAAACTCCTACTGAATGCATATTACAAGTTCCACTCCTCCAATTCGAGGATTGAATGTTGCCGGAGCGAACGATAGGTTACGAGTCTTATCACTAAATTCAAACACCGTTTAAATATATTTCATGATCATCAAATATATTATTACCGTTTGAAGTTTATGAATGGGATGGGAAGATAATAGATGAAGCTGACAATGAGTGGAATGATACAGTTATAGCTATCAAAAAATGCTGAAGGACTGGAGTACCAAATTCTAATACTTGAGAAGAGCACATCAGATGCCGCAAGAATATACCACGTAATATTTTAAGCCTTCCCAACTTACCTTAAAAATGTTCTTTTGATAATACTCGGACTAAGCTTCGACTTCTTCTCGTCGGGACTCAACTGGTACTCAGAATCAACTTCCATCACAGATTCTAACGGAGGTTCCCTTTCTTCCTGTTGCTGCCTACGGATGGTGCTTTAAATTTGGATGTTAATTTAGATTTGGAAAGAGAGTGTTACTTAAATTCTTACCTGCGAATTTCCTGTATCATCTCGAAAAATTGAGCTTTACTCTTTCTGCGTCTTCGCTGTTCGTGTTCCTTCTGAAACAATGATCATCAAGACAATTGTGACTAATACTCTAAAAGGCACTGTTCGCTTTACGATATTATTTAGTGTTGATGTGTGAAACTATTATGCTTTTGACAAATTGTTAGAGAACTTTTGGGGAATTATAATGACCTATCTGATCTTGAGTTAAATATGATAGCCCCTTTCGCAGTTATTATAGCCAAGAAAAATTATGAAGAAGCTATGGAAAACATCATCTCTTGAGATTGAAACTTGTTAAATTAGAGACATCCTCTTAATAAGCAACAATGTTCAGTTTTCATGAGCTTCTGCGATATATTTTGGCATACATTTTGATGCATACCTCCGCTGGAAAGTCCATGTGAAAATAAGGAAAGGCTGTGTTCAAAATTTGGTGAAATAATACTATTAAATAGTAGGAAGACCCATACTCTGCATAGACAACAAATTGTTACTTTTTAAAAAACTCCTAAAACCAATTTCGTTTTATGGTCTTTATTCAACTAACTAAGGCACTAAGAAGCATGCAGCATGGTACTTTAATAAATGATTGCTTTGTAACGAGGTTACATTTTCAAAGACCAGGCAAAAGCACAATCTTCCGTATAATATGAAATAAAGCGTTCGAACACTGTATTTCTCCGTCCGTATAATAACATCGGTACAATGTAATATAAACATCGGTGCAATGTAATATAATTTCTCTAACCTGCACCGACAGTCGGTGACACTTACTTCTTCGCACCCTATCGCCAACAAGCCATACCGTAAAGCAGAACGATTCTCAGAGTCGTCAGTCTATCCGTAGACTCGATAATTTGCCCGCATACGTAGGTCAAAATTAAATCTAAAAGCAATCATTGTGCTCACAAACCCGTTCTCTTTCAGAAAGCCGATACCGTTAAATAACGTTAGATACCGTTAGATACCGATCAACCGTACCGTCTACCGAGGTGAGTGATATTTCATTTTATACCTTAGGGTATATGGTTCTCGCCCGTACAATCCGATAAGGGGAAGTAAAGGGAGACCGTGTCCGCTACTAGAAAGTTGAGTACTCACATCCTAGTAGCGGCCGTGCTTGGGCCTTCAGCCATACGATCGAGGGAAACCGTGTCCGCTACTAGAAAGTTGAGGAAGTCACATCCTAGTAGTGGCCGTCGCGACTCCGAGATTTCGATACTGCGGAAACCGAGAGCCGTATCCCCGGAACTAGAGCTTTGATTAACTTAGAGGGTTGCTTGCAATCCGTATTAGTTCTGCACGCTTCCGCTAACCGTCCACCGCACCCCCGCCCTATTTTTGCTTACGCTTGCATAGCTTTGTTTTACTTACCGTAGTAGTTTACCGTAGGAGAGACCGTTTGAACCGGTAGTAAAGTAGTTAGTACTAGTGCTTTTGCCTCACCTACCCGAATAAGAGGACATTTAGTTTAGTTGATTAACTTTTCCGCTATTTGCGTAATATGACTCTTTGTAAATACGTAACTTTTGGTTTCTCCTCTCTCCAACTCCAATTACCACTAAACCTCCGCAAATAGGTAAGAACGTTAAGCAACTAATACCCAGGTTACTAACCCGGGGAGGCAAGTAAAATCTGCCCGATCGGCCGCAACACTCTTGTCACCACAATAAGTGACCCCTGGAGTATTTTAATTCTTCAGTGACGCTGCCCGGAGCGAGTGAAGCATACCACTTTAATGAACTGGCGCCCGAGGCAACCCGTCACATGTAGTTAAGGCGCCAACCCATTAAGTAACGACGTAAGAGCGTTACAGCTTGAATAGGAAGTCTTTGTTGTTCAAAGTATATTGATACTAACGAAAATGAACAATTGTAATATGCGAAGGAATGAAACTGAACAATTTCTGTCTTCTACACGTTTCATTTGAACAAAACAAACTTCAACGACTTCAATAACGAGAACTCCTCTTATTCAAGGAGGTTTTGGACTAATTTTGGATAATATTCTGCGGAAGACTATCCCATTCTTGCCGCGAAGCTCCCTAGATTTCCAGGATGCCAGGATTTGAATTTGGACTGCGAGTAGATCAAGCAGATCTCGTCAAGGTGTGAGTAAGCATCCGAGAAAAGTAATACGGTCGTGTACTATTATGCAAATGATAACCATGATCATGAACTATCTAGTCTAGTTTATAGAGAGTTTTTATCATTAAGATTTTTATATGATGAAATTCACGAACTGCTATGTAGACAATTAGACCAAGAGGCTTTGGAATACAAATAGTCAAGTATAGAAATGAGAGAAGTAAACGGCTTCAAGAAATCAAAACACTTTGTCTCAATGAACCAACATTATTCACGTTGTGATAGGAATGATGTTGTTCCCAATTGTTAATGCAGTCATGAAATACTATAGCAAATAACTACTGATAAGTACCTATATACTGAAACTAAATGTCTCGATTCTTACTTCGTGGAATCTACTCATATTACTGTTTTAAATTAAACTTACTGTTTCTAGATAATCCCGCAATATATTGAAAAAATGTTAAAAAATCTAAGAAATTTGACAATAGTTTCGATATTAAATATCATCGTCAAAATGACAGAAGTTACATTTCGTTTGATGCCTACCTGATGTTTAATAATTATTTTTGGCTAGACCAAGAAGAGATTGACTTAATATACGTTGATAGAAAAAAGAAGAAGTATGCTTTTACAAATATTAAAGCTTAGATATTATTAGCCCTATGAGGATATACTGGATATCTTTATTCGCAATTAAGATCAGTATAACTGGGCAATGATATAAAAAACTAGGTAAACTATATCTGGTGACCTTCACAATTATCACTTAAGAAAACAGTTTGAAAGTGGAGAGCTCCCTAGATTTATCTGTTCATTGACAACTTGATATTGTGGGTTTATTAAGTGTCTTCTAACTTCTAATTCTTCAAGGAAATCCAGTTCTTGTTTCTTAATCTGTATGCTCGTAAGTGTTCAGTGTATTTGATTTGAAAATTTCAAAGGGTTATCTATTAGCTACAAATACAACAATTTCTTTTAGAACAGAAAGTAATGTAAGTACAAAATTGTTAAATGTAAGAAGACTATCCATATTAACCCATTTATGCCCAACGGTTCTAAAACGACCCAATCCCTAAACTATGCAATTAGCTATACAAGTTCATGTTTTAAAGTATTGCCTATATTTGAATTTAGTAGTCAAATCAATAATCATCGTTAATATGAATTTAGAGAACGTGCTTAGAATTATATTTTTTGGTTATCGTGACATGTTTAGACGATAAAATATTTTTCCTCCTACTCCTATAGAAAGTACACACTTTCCTCCCTCAAATCAGGGGAAACTCATACTTTCTCTCCCTAGGGAGGAAAAGTAATTTCCTCCCTAGGGAGGAAAGTATTTTTCCTCCCCCTCATTTCAAGTAAGTTGTAAACGATGAAACTTGTGAATTCAATATATTCATATTGTTTCCATAATTTCTAGAACATCCTGTATATCCTGTTTTTTGGTAAAAATCAAACATTAATGTTACTTCAACGTAGTTCTTCAATACAAATTTCAACTTCAGGAATCTTAGATATACGTTTTTTGGGTTCAGAATAAGAAAAGCATAGTATGCTGTGGCTCACTGACAGTAAACACGGCGATTGACTTTTGAGGTTCATTAAACTTAGTTGAGTTTTTGAAAAATGGAGAGCGATTCAAGTGATTTTGAATTTCCAAATACACCACCTAATATTAAGGAACAAGCCAACATAGCGTCATTAACCTTACTACCACGAAAATCTAAAGACAGGTATGAAAAACAATATGCACAATATAAGCAATGGGCTGAAGACAACAAGATACTTAAATATTCAGAGAATGTTTTACTGGCATATTTTTCACTACAAGAAAAATCATTAAAAGCTTCAACGCTTTGGTCTAAATATTCAATGCTTCGCACAATGATACAATTGAAGGACAATGTCGATATTAAATATCCAAAGTTGATTGCATTTCTAAAACGTCAAAATGCCGGATACAAACCAAATAAAGCTAAAACATTTACAAGAGTAGAAATAAATACATTCTTAATGGAAACCCCCGATGATGTTTTTTTATTGATAGAGGTAAGAAATGAAATCCCATGCAAATAATTTAATTTTTGATATAAAATATTCATAGGTAGTCCTTGTTATTGGAATTTCTGGAGGACGTCGATATGATGAGCTTATTGAAATGACTATGGATGATATTGAAGAGAAAGACAATCTCTTAGTCATAAATAACCACACTTCAAAAACGTATAAACGACGAACTTTCGTTATCAATACTACAACAGGAAACGGCCCAAATTTTGTTCAAATCGTTAAAAAGTATATCTACGTCCTAAAACTGAGCATAAACAATTGTTGGTATGATTTAAAGCAGGCAAATGTATAAATCAAGTGGTTGGCAAAAATAGTATAACCAAAATACCACAAAAATTGCAGAATATCTCAATCTTCCAAATGCCGAACATTACACAGGGCACAGTTTCAGAAGAATTTCAGCATTTCTGTTAGTAAACGCTGGTGGGGATATTCTAGCTCTAAAACAGCATGGCGGTTGGAAATCAACCAATATCGCAGAAGGTTATGTAGAACAATCTTACACAAAAAAAAGAAAAATTTCTGATCAAATTATGGGAAATAATGTAGAATCTGAACTTGATCAGAATCAGCCAAGCACTTCTAGAAGTTACCACTATTACAATTTGCTAAGCGGAAGTATTTCAAATACTAAAGCTCCTGTTCAAACCCTATCTTCTTCCAATGGTGTTCATATAAGTGCTGCTCAAAACTGCACATTCAATATTAACATAAATAATTCTAAAATACAGTTAAACAATACTATGTACTTAATTGTATAAAATATATTGATAAATTTGTTTAATAAATGATTCTTGTGCTCTTAATTATATTCGTTACCTATTTGTGTCGTGAATAAATTTTCAAAAAAAGGTGGGTAGGAGGAAAAATCATATGTATTACATGGGAGTGAAGTGCCTTTTCCTCCCTAGGATGTTAACTGCCCTTCGCTTCGCGTCGGGCAGTAAACTACATCCTGCGAGAGGAAAAGTGGCACTTTCCTTCCTAGTAATACAAATAGCTATTTCCGCCTACCTCTCTCCAAAGTATACATATCCTGGCCTCATTGAAGGGAGCAAAGTCGTACTTTTCCTCCCTAGGGAGAAAAAGTAAAAGTGACGTGATAGTACGTTATCAATGAAATAATTTTTGCAATTCCGAGACTAAAGTGGTCACTTTAGTCTCACATGTTAGAAATTATGTTGGACCCAAGGGATATAAAGGGACAGTTAAAATCCCAAGGAATTTGAAGTACAAAATAAAACGTACACCCCCGATGCCCAGCCCAGCATTAAAGAAGTCCATCCTCGATGCCCAGCCAAGTTTCGTAAAATAAGTAGTATGTATTAATTTTGTTTGTGAGTTTCAGAAATAAATTATTGAAAATGTCTTGTTACTTGAGGGAGGCGGAAAAATCATATGTATACCATGGGTGTAAAGTGCTTTTTCCTTCCTCGAATCATTACTGCCCTCCGCTTTGGGAGGAAAAGTATCACTCTCCTCCCTTGTTATACAAATAGCTATTAGTGTGACATGGAGAGAAAATCATACTGGTAAGTTCTTTGTTCGAGTGCTCATTGTATAGTTTTTCAAATCATTTATTGCACTGGTTTCAAGTTGTACGAAGTAATATTTCTTTTCGGGTTAGGTATGTTCGTTTGAATAATGAGTGCATAAAAATTAACTTGGGTCGTTATCGACTCGTTGGGCAGATATGTGATATATATTTGCCAATTTATGAAGAAACCACTAACGACGGCTGAATTATTGGACGAAATTGAAAAACTCTCCGAAGGTGATCCTGTTCCAGATGCAATCTATATAAGTCCTCCAAATGATAATGGATTTGAAAGTAATGAAAACTCAGGGGATGAAGACTGCGATGACCCTCACAGATTAAATTCGCTGCAACTTTAGGCGAAAGCGGAAACCAATATAGAGGAAAACAGTTGTAACAATGAAGACAGTAACGTAAGAGAGCATCAAGGGAGTCAGGAAAAAGTACAAAAAAAACGACGATGGGTTAAAAGCGACTTGAATGGAAGTAAAACAAAACAACAAAATACCGAATTTTTACCTGTATTAACATTAGGCGATGAATGTGAGCCTCTGGAATTTATGTAGCTGTTCTTGAATCCGGAAATATTGGAGCTCCTCGTAAAACGTAGCGTACTCTGTCCAGGCAGCAAAAATTATAGACTGGAAATCGCCAACGACGAGATGTTCGTTTTTATTGCAGTTCTATATGTAAGTGGTTACGTTCCCGTTCACAGACGTCGCATGTTTTGGGAAGCGCGAGATGACACCAGGAATGTTTTGCTATATAATTCTATCAAAAGAAATCGATTTGAAGAGATTTTTCGATTTTTTCATACAGTTGATAACAACAATGAGCACTGAATGATAAAATGGCCAAGTTACGCCTTTTCATCGAAAACATTAGTCAAAAGTTTATTAAATATATCCCCGTTAGTGCTTGTATGTCTATTGACGAATCCATGATCCCATATTTTGGCCGAAACGGAAGTAAACAGTTCATCAGGGGAAAGTTAATCCGTTTCGGGTACAAAGCATGGGTTTTGGCAACTCCATCAGGTTAGTGTGTCCATTTCGACGTATACCAAGGACGAAAGAGCCAACCGACTGACGAACATCTTGGACTTGGGGAATCTGTGGTAATAAATTTTGCCAAATTGCTGCAGACTAGCTTTCCTTATTAGCAGTTTTCATTATTTTTTGACAATTCCTTTACAAGCGCCTCTCATATCAACAAGTTAGGAGAAATGGGTTTTGGCGCAACGGGTGCAAGAAAACCGTATCGATAAATGTCCACTCCAAATTTCTTCACAAATGAAAAAAAGAGAAAGGGGTGTATTTGACAATGCAATTATTGGTGAAGATAATAACATTGTTTGTGTACGTTGGAAGGACAACTATATTGTAACAATGTTGTCGAATGAATATGGCGTAGGACCGATTCGTCAAGCTGTTAGATATTCTGCAAAAGAGACAAAAAAGGTTAAAATACCCTAGCCAAACTTCATACAAGTTTATTGGTATGAACAACAATGTGGCAAAGGATTGCATAGGAATTAGAGGCAACAAAGGTATATGTCCATTTTATTTTGGATGTTTGATGTTTTCATGAATAATGCATGGATACTGGCTCCGAAGTTTGGAAACAAAATCGTAATCTCGAATTTCGACAATTAATTGTATTATCTACACTACAAAAATATGGAAAACCTCCTTTATCCACTGGCCCAAAGTCTATTATTAGTCCAGCAGCACGTAGGCATGGGCAACATCTTATTTTGAGTGGTCAGACATGACGAAGATGTACTCAGTGTAAAAACAAAACCACTAAAGCTTGGGTTGGGAAGTTACTGTACATAATAAATGTTTTATAGATTTCCATATGAAATAAGTATTTAGATGATATTTCATTTGTTTGTTTTAATTTGTAAAAGTTTCAGATTTTATAAATATACAAAACACAATTTTTTTGGAGTTTTCATGTTTCCTGTGTACATTCCCATAGTATACCCCAGATGGGTCGAAAACGACCCACATTAAAACACCAAATCCCTTAACTCAAATTAGTTTTTCGATATCAACTTCTTCTATTTAATGTCATTATATCCAAAATATATAGAGATTTTAAGAAAGAAAGAGTTCCAAGCATAAATGGGTTAAACAAGTCTGGTATATAGAAACTTAAATGTCCATAATGTAATGCTGCCTATTTGGGTCAAACCTGTAGAAATTTAATTATCAGATACAGTGAACACTTACGAGCATACATATTAAAACATTCAGCTAAATCCCACTACGCAAATCATGTACTTGACACCAAACATGAATTGACACTTGACATAGAACTAGAAGTACTGCATGCTTGTGATAAGAAACAAGAACTACATTTTCTTGAAGAATTAGAAATTAGGAGACACTTGAGAAGCCCACAATATCAGGTGGTCAATGAACAGATGAATATGGAGTTCCCCACTTTTAAACTATCTTCTTACGTGATAATTGTAAAGATCAGTAGATATAGTTCTCCTGGTTTTCCATATCATTGCAAATTTATACTGATCTTAATTGCGACTAAAGATATCCAGTATATCCCCATAGGGCTAATAAGTATATAAGCTTTAATATTTGTAATATCATACTTATTTTTTCTATTAACATATATTAAGTCAATCACAAAGTAAGTCACTTCTTGGTCTAGCCAAAAATAATTATTAAACATCAAGTAGGCATCAAGTGAAATTTAACATCTGTCATTCTGACGATGATATTTTATATCGAAACAATTGTCAAATTTCTTATAATTTTTAACATTTTGTCAATATATCTTGTAATTATTTAGAAACAGTAATTTTTATTTAAAACAGTAATACCTATATACTATTCGAAATTATTTTAAATTCTGATTGAAGAATGTGAATAGGTTTTACTTTACAAATATAGTGTTCAAATGTTGATTTATTTATTCATTGCTTTTTCAGATAATGTATAAAAACCTCTCTAGATAAATTTGTCAACAAGGGAATTCTTAGGTGAACCACTGAGCTTGAGGGAAGTCTTTTCGTTGACCTAGAGCAAATATCTGAGAAAACACGATAAAGTGGTGAAAGTGAGGTGAATGGTTAGTTCAGGAGCTCACTGCAACTCCTTTTCGATACTTCGATCATAAAAGTCGATAAAGGAGTCTCAAAAGTTTAGTCATAAAAAGAGAACGGTTCAGATTGAATCGAAATATAAGCACAAGAATAATTTAAAATGCGTAATTTTATTACTTACTTAAGTTACCGAAATGGTTGTATTATAAGTTTGTATCGACATTTATAAATAATAACTACCTATATTATAAAGTACAAGTACTTGGCGTCCTTCATTGTGGCCTATGAAACTTTGTTGTTATATATAAGTCATGAAACACGCCATAAGACACTCAAAATAATTTTTTTCATTGGTTAAGATTCAAATCAATATTAACGCCAATAGACAATCGAACATACATCGTAAACGATCCGAAAATTAAATGATTTTTGAGGTAACAGCCGCTGTCAAAGTGAATTATAAAATCGATTTTTGATGAGTTCAGATGGAATTTTGGAGACTTTGGTTGTAAATGAGAATTATTGTAAGTGAAACGTTGTATTTCATATTTGATTCATATGCATTTTGTTCACTTAAAAAAATTATCGAGGAAGCTCTGGCGTTGATCATTATTTTGTGAATTGAATACAATCTAAAACACTTATTAACACAATAATTAACTATTATTTCTTACCAACTATGGCAAATTTTCAAAGTGAAATTTTATTTGACATAACTTCTACTAGTCTATCAGCAGAATATTTGAAATATCAACTTAGTTACCAATATATTGAAATGTACAAATTTTTAAATTATTACTAAATGTATCCTACTTAAAATGCCATCAATCATTATTTAGTGATTTTTTCCATCAATAATTTCAAAATACCGATTGTGAAATCTTAGGAAATGTACTTCATACTAGAGGAGAAGGTGTAAATATGGAATATAAGTGTAATATGGAATACCTTTTACAAAACAAAGTGTCTCTATATGGCAGCAAGTAATTAAGTTTACTGATTTATGCGACTTTATTGTTGGTAGACCGCTGTAACACAGTCCATTAAGTTTTTAGTCTGTTTTACGTGGAATTGTGAATCAAACGCTCCGAAAGTTTTAGCTGGTATGTCATTATTAATAGATATATTTTTGTTGCACATTTTTATTGACTGCTTTGCACATAATGTTGTTATGTATGAATTATAATTTTCGGTATGGTAACTACTTTCCCTTAATTCAATTTGAGTTATTAGATATAACCTAAAATGTTGGCAAAGGGTGTTGTTGGAAATATGGAATACTAGTATTCCATATTTACATCAGTCTTTTTCAGTAGGTATTTTCTACAAATTTTTTTTTTCAGAATGCCGCGAATAACTAAGCAGGTTTGTGAAAAGAAGGAAAAACATACGATAAAGAGAATATTAGTGCAGCAGTTAATGCTGTTAGACGAAAAATTATGGGGTACTTGAAGGCAGAGAAGTTTTATGGAGTTTCTCGCAATACTCTCTTCCGGCTTTGTCAAAACACCATTGTTTCACCTAACGTGGCGGTAGTAACTAAGCATGGAAGAAAATGTATTTTAGGCGATTATATGGAAAAGCAGTTCTTACAATATATTTTACTGATGGAGGCAACATTATATGGGATTACTAGGAGAGATCTAAGACTGATTGCTTATGAATTGGCTTCTAGAAATAACATTGAACACCCATTTCCTGCTTCAGGTTTGGCAGGTAGAGCATGACTAGATCTTTTTTAAAAGAGTCATCCAAAACTATTAGTTAGGACGCCCACTGGAACATGGTTCGCTAGAGCTGCGGTTTTTGAAAAGAAAGGGTTTCTAACTTTTTTAATCTCGTAGAAACTGAATTACAGAAATTCTCCCTCCCTCCAGCGAACAGTTACAATGTAAATGAATCGGGACTATCTATCATACAAAGCAAGATTTCTTCGGTAATTGGTCATCTAGGTAAACGTCAGAATGCAATTCAGAAGAAAGAGGTGCTTTGATAACAATTATCTTTTCCATGGGCGCAGCCGGCCAGTTCATCCCGCCATTACTAATATTCCCTAGAGAAAATATGAATATACAGCCCATATTTTCACTCAGTGGTTACATCACTTCATTAAGCATTCAAAACCGTATATTGAGGACCAATTTTATCAATTTTAGATGAGAACTACAGCCACACCCGTAATATCGACGTTATAGATCTTGCAAGAGAGAACTACATAGTCATCGTGCCTTATCTACGTATTCGACTCTTAAACTTCAGCACTTGGACAAGTAATTCATAGGGTCGTTAAAAACCTATTATAGTGAAGAGATTCGCGTGTGAATCCGTAAATACTATCGCCCTATCAGACCTTTTGATACAGTAGAATTATTTAGCAAGGCATGCCTTAAAGTTCAGATTGGTGGTGGCTTTCGGACTACTGGTATCTACCCTTTGAATAGAAATATTTTCTCTAACGCTGACTTTTTAGCAGGAGAACAGGAATCGCGTGAAAGGGGATTTGTTCTGGATATTTAAGCTGGATCTTCATTGTCTACATCAACCCTTTCAGACACAACGAACGCCCAGGATCACTTACCGGAAACAAACCAGTCATCATATTCGAAATCATCGAAGTCAAACAATGTTCCTCTCCAGATTTCTGGTCAAAATCCAATGCATGTGTCTACCTTTGATATTAGCCAGGTTCCAACGTCAAAGCGAAAAAATTGTAAAAAGGTAGGAAAAGCTATCGGACCCTCTCTTAATACGTCATCTCTATATAAAAATTAACTCAATGAGTCCATCAATAAAAAAAAAGAAAAGGAAGCAAGAGCCTCCAGAACAAAAAGAAATCTGAGCTTTAAAAATTCAAAAGGGAAGTTAAAAAAGCTTCCCACATTAGATGTAAGCGCCCCGTAGAATACTTCTCATCCGAATAAGAATCTGGAGGGAATAACGATTTGGCCAAGCAGATTATTCAAACAACGATGCTGCTGATATTCCAAGACACTCCAACACTGACGATAATGATGCAGAATGTATTTTCTGTGGGTACAAGTTTTCAACAAGCCGCAAAGGTGAGGCATGGGCGCAGTGTCTCATGTACTCCATGTGGGCACATAATTATTGAGTGCGCAGGTGCGGAGAAATACGAATATGTCTGTGACTGGAGCAAATGATCTATATTGTATTTTATTGCATTTTGAGTTTATACTGACTAAAAAATTCAAATAATAAAATCAATCACTACTTTTTAGAGGTATTGCATACTTCCCTCCCCATATTTTAAGTGATGATTTTGACATGTTTTCGAACAAATTTTTTTTTACAAAAAATGTGGGGGTTATCTTCAATTTGATTGAAGACTTTTATCGGAAACTGTATTAGGTAGGTGTTGAAGCCTAAGGAAAATATATGAATCTACTGACTAAGGTGGTCATTATATTTTGTTTATATTGTTATGACATCGTTAATGTCAGAAATATGGAATAATTGTCAATGTACGAATGTACGGTTTATTAATATAGCTAAAAGGGTTTATAGGATATCTCTGCCTCTTCGTTCTGCTGAACTATGGACAGATATATTCAGAATATTGCTAACTCCAACAGGTTCTGGGCCCAGATGGATATAAATAAATAGTAGAAAAATTTGTAGAATGCATGATACATCAAATATAGATATGGCCATCCCAGTTTCAACTTCTGTACCCAATATAAATAAGTTGGAGGGGCAATTAAACTATGACTCATGGAAATTTGCAATGGAGATGAGTTTAACCCTTGATAGATTATGGGAAATAGTGACAAATGGTGTGAGTTCTCTAACTGATAAACTAGGCAAGGAGAAAAATAGTATTGCTCTAGCCAATATTTGTCTTAGTTTAAAACCCTTATGATACGTTCAAGTTTGCAAAGCTGTGAGTGCTAAAGAAGCCTGGGAAAATCTTCAGACAGCATTTGAAGCAAAAAGTGTGAATCGTCGGTTTGAACTTCAGAAGCATCTCTTTTCCTCTGTAGAAGAATATTTAAATGATATATTAAGAACGGTTCATGAACTAGCAGATATTGGTATGTTATTGGATGATGAATTTGTCTGATTTGTAATGGTAAATGGATTATCCTCAGACTGCGATCCTCTAATAATGACATTGACTCATACGGATAATAAACTGCTCAGAAGTTACAAAAACCAAACTTCTTGAAAAGATTGTACGTCATTCAAATGATTCAGATTCAGTGCTGTATCCAAAGGCAGTTCATTTGTTATTGTAGTGGATAAAAAGGTCACAAAAAAAGAGACCGTCCAGTGGAGAATGAAAAAAGTGATACAGAAAAGAAGAAGAAAGCGAGCTCCAATACTACTCTAGTGGCAGCGGCTTTGGCAAGTCAACCAGCTTTGAATTGGATCATAGATTCTGGGGCGACATCTCATATGTCGATGCATGGTGAAGGTGTGTCCCATTACAAAAAAGATTCAGTTGGTTACATTGTGACGGCCAGTAATCAGAATATATTGTACAAAGGTACTGGAGACATTGAGGTGAATTTTAATAAAGATGGTAACATTGTTACAAAAACAATTTGTGATGTTATGTTACTTCCAGATCTTGCATTAAAGCACCTGTATATCAGCAAAATGACAAAAAAGGTACATTGTTGTATTTGATAGGATGTACATTCAGAATTCCCATTCCAATTACATCCAGTTGAATTTGACTGTTTGGATGACAAAATTAGAGAAAATGTCAGCACGATGAAGCATATGAAATTTAAGAAACAAGAAAAGATGCTACAGAATCTTGAACACACACAACATAAAATTCAGTACTCAAAACATCATGAAACTGTAAGTACCTACATACCAACACACTTTGCACCACGATTTGAAAACCTTTCAGACACTAATTTTACAAATAGTGAAATAGAATTTTCAAATAAAGGTTTAAAGTACAGCATACAACCTAAATTTACGAATAATATTAAACAAATTATAGCTACAGAGTCAGAAATAGCTTTAAAAACTAATTCAAATAATTTTCTCTATGAGAAATTAAAAATTGCCAATTTAATGAAAAATATTGAACCTTCAGAAGTTAAACGTCAAACAAAAAATGACATTACAGTTTTAAATGCAATAAAAAAGAAGATAGAGAATAATAACCTAACAGTTACAAAATCTGATAAGGGGAACGCTACTGTCATTTTGACGACTGAAAATTACAATTCCAAAGTATATAACTTTATAGAATCTAGCGATGTAAAAGTTCTTAAAGCAGACACAACAGAGAAGTTTTCTAATAATGTAAGGGATATTGTTAATAATTCAAATTATCTTTTAAATGATTACGAAAAGAGGTCTATCATACATAAGAATCCTCATAGTCCACAATTATATGGAACAGTTAAATTACATAAAATAACGAAACCAATTAGACAGGTAGTCTCTCATGTTAATGCTCCTAATAATATATTGGCAAAGAAGCTCAACAATATACTCAATACTTACGGATATGAATCTCAGTACTCAATTAGAAATTCAATAAAATTAATCAAAAAGTTGAAAGCAATCCACTTGCAAGATAACTATAAACTCATTTCGTTCGATGTAACTAATATGTTTACTAAAATTCCTCCTAAAGAATGTCTAATACTATTACTAGAAGATGAAAATATTAATCCAGGAATAATATCAGATATACTTAATTTATTTGATGTATGCATTAATCAGAATTATTTCACTTTTGACAATAAGATATATATTCAAAATGAAGGTTTACCAATGGGAAGCCCTATATCACCTATTTCAGCAAACATTTTTATGGACAATTTAGAAAGAAAGATCTTTGAAAGTAATATTTCGAAAAATATTTTATTTTGGTATATATATGTAGATGACATATTAGCTTGTTTTACGGGTAGTGAACGACAATTAGATGTATTTTTCAACCACATCAATAATTTACACCCGAAAATTAAATTTACATTAGAAACTGAAGAAAATAGCTCAATCAATTTTCTTGATTTAAAAATTCAAAGAGTTAATAATGTACTTGATTATTCCATTTACCGAAAACCAACACAGACTGATGTGACAATTCCATTCAATTCTAACCACCCTGTGTCACACAGACTAGCAGCATATAATTCAATGATACATAGAGCTTTTTCAGTTCCTATGAACAAATGTAATTTTGATAGAGAGATTAATACGATTAGACAAATAGCAACATCTAACGGTTATCCATTAGATATGATAAATAAGCTAATTAGTAAAAAAGAGGAAAAAGTGGCAATACAACTAATATATCCTAAACAAGCTGATGAAATTAAAACTTAAAAAACCATCACATATGCAGGAAATATTTCTAATTATATTTCAAAGATAATATCTTCAGCAACGAATACAACAATTTCTTTTAAAACAGGAAGTAACGTTAGTACAAAATTGTTAAATGTAAAAATAAAAATACCACTATTAAAGAAGTCAGGTATATATAAACTCAAATGTCCAGAATGTAATGCTATCTATTTGGGTCAGACCCTTAGGAATTTTGAAATACGATACAGTGAGCAATTACGAGCATATAGATTAAAAGAACTAGATAAATCCCACTACGCAAAACATTTACTTGACACCAATCATTCATTGACACCTAACACAGAACTAGAAGTGCTGCATATTTGTGAAAAGAAACAAGAACTGGATTTCCTTGAAGAACTGGAAATTAGAAGACATTTAAGAAACCCACAATATGAAGTTGTCAATGAACAGTTAAATCTAGGGAATTCTCCACTAATAAACTGTCTTCTTAAGTGATAATTGTAAAGATCGGCAAATATAGTTTTTCTGGTTTTCTATATCATTGCACAGTTATACTGATCTTAATTGGAAAAATGATATATAGGATATCACCATAGGGCTAATAATATCTAAGCTTCGATATTTGTAATATCACATCTTCTTCTTTTTTCTATAAACATATATTAAGCCAATCACAAGTTAGGTTACTTCTTGGTCTAGCCAAAAATAACTACTTAACATCAGGTAGGCATAAAATGGAATGTAACTTCTGTCATTCTGATGATGATATTGATTTATCGAAACAATTGTCAATTTTTTAGAATTTTCAATAACTTGTATCATATTGTGGAATTAACTAGAGACCGTGAGTTTCATTTAAAAACACTAATTTGAATGTAATGTTTATTTGTCATTTTTCTGACAGACAAGAGATTTAATGCAAGATATGGAACTAACAAATTGTTTTTGTAACAATGGTAGCAGAGCGTGGTTTCGATCCACGGACTCCTGCTACCATTGTTACTATTAATTAATATTAGTTTTGAAAAATTAAAATTTGACTCATGTGTCTACTACAAGAAGAGATGCAACGATATGATTTTTATAGGCCTTTTGTAGACGATTTATATATTTTTACAAATAATTGAGAAATGACAAGACAACTGAATAAGGATATTGAAGATAAATTCAAAGTGGAAGATTTGGGAGAAGCTAAACAATGTTGAGGTATGAAAATTACTAGAAGCCGTGAACATAAAACGAATTATCTGGATGAAAAGAAATATGTAGAAGTATTCTTGGAATTTACACTAAGCAATTCCACCTGTTCTAATTAAATATTTCGAGACACCCTGTACATATGTATTGGAACCGGCGTAGATGTCGCTGAGTGTCTAACAGTAACGAATCTCTGCGCGCGCAATTTCAATTTCAAGAGTACTGCAGTAGCTTTCGCCCTAGGCACACCTACTGTGAGAGTGTTTACACTTTTTAGACAGAAACTAGCCCTATGTAAGAGTTTCGAGCTTTACAGCTTTATTATGAAGTTAGTGCGTTGTTGTTCAAGTTGTGTGTTTTAATTGTGAAACTAACTCAGTTATTCGCCGTGGTCTTTCCTAAAAAGCCGGTAGTTGGTTCTTTCTCTAACAGGTTTAGATTGCCGTGTACGTTGCCCAAGAAGCCGGTATATCTTTCTCACTCCCTCTCTACATCAAATCACAATTACATCCAGCGCACGTTATCAATTCTCTTTTCTCTCTATTGAAACATTTATCAAGTTCCTGATACATAGTTTTTATTTCTATTTTCATGTAATAATTATTTCATGGTAATCGCTAAGATTGGCAAATATTGGCAAGAACAATTCTTGGTGATAATATTTTCACATGTTTATTTATTTTGTTTGATATGATCTTTCGAAGTTATTCAATTAAAGATCAGTTGAAATTAAAATGACTATTTATGGACATCTCAGTAGTTTGTTTAACATTTCGTGGTCAGCGGAGACAGGATAGTTCACTTAGATATCAACAACCACCTCCCCAAAAATTATACAGTCCACTGAAATTACTGCCCGTCTTCGCTCCCCGACATGGACCTTCGAGCCGGATTTAATGTAAATAAAAACTGAAAATTATGAAAAAACTTCTTACTGAATATCCATGAAACTTGAAATAGTTGCTATGCTGAATGAGAGGGAGCCTGGCTATATGCATGACCCAGCGCTCTAGAGAAAGATAATAAAAGCTTACTTCTTTTAAACAAATGAAGACGAGTTGGACTTTGGGCGCTGTTGCCACGTTGCTGCAACTTCTTGTAGATAGGGAAATGAGTTGGTTTTTTGTGGAAACCAAAAATTCTTCTTAACACTATTACGATACTTATACGAAAGTTTTGTTTCGCGCACCTAACTGTTTTAACGGTACGGCACAAGTTACCGGCGAAAAAACGAGAACACTTGAGAGAAACCGATCACGTGATGACCGGAAAGTTCGAGAAAGCACTAGAAAAATGGAATTTCACGTCCATAGCATCATATCCGTGGCGCGATGGACCATGTCGGGGAGCGAAGACGGGCAGTAAGTTCAGTGGACTGTATAATTTTTGGAGGGGATTGTGGGAGGCTGCGGTCAACAGCACTAAGTATCACCTCGTACGAATTTTGGGTGATACTCGGGTCACTTACGAAGAATTCTCCACGATTTTTGCTCAAGTGGAGGCAATCTTAAACTCCAGGCCCTTGTGTGCTCTTTCTAACGACCCATCGGATCTTCAATCGCTTACTCCAGGGCACTTTTTGATCTTCTCTCTAATAAAATGTTTATCAAGTTTCTGATACATAGTTTTTATTTTTATTTTCATGTAATAATTATTTTATGGTAATCGCTAAGATTACAGTGTTGCCAAATTTGACAAGAACAATTAATGGTGATAATATTTTCACATGTTTATTTATTTTGTTTTATATGATCTTTCGAAGTTATTTCAATAAAGATCAGTTGAAATTGATCTGACTATTTATTGACATCTCAGTAGTTTGTTAAACCTTTCGTGGTCAGCGGAGACAGGATAGTTCACTTAGATGTCAACAACCACCTCCCCAAAAATTATACAGTCCACTGAAATTACTGCCCGTCTTCGCTCCCCGACATGTTGGGTTTCGAAACCGGCCGATTATTGTTGGACGCGAATCTGAATGCAATAAACTATGGTGTATTCCTTAACATGCGCTACAACGATGCGCAGAAGGGCAATGGATTACCGCGTGATTTTTTCCTAAACAATTAAAGCAAAGGCCTTTGCTTTTTACGAATCCGTGTTTCTCTTACGGAGAGAGTGTACCGAATGCCGAACAAGAGTAAATTCTATGTGATTGCTGACAATAAGCACAACTACTCCTAAGATTTGGTGAACCTGGAGGAGAAATCCGTTGGTTCGAATCGTTAGTCACGTGCAAATTGACTCGAGAATGGGGGAAGATAGTATTTTTCTTATCCTAAAAGGCAGGTTTACGATCCTGCGGCGCATCAAAACTAGATAAGTTTTCCAAAATAATGCTCCTCCGCTCAGCGAAGGTGATAAAATCTTTAAGAGTAGGGATATTGTTATTAATTTACGAGATAAAGGGTCCAATTTTTATTTCAAACATGAAAACTATGAGTGCTTCAGTAAGCACTTTTTCAGTGATACCTAAATTATTTAGACAATGAGGTTACTGCCCGTCTTCGCTCCCCGACAAGTATTATTAAAATGTTTTGTCATGGAGAACTGCAAAGTAGTAGTAACACCATTGGAACCAAAACTAAAGCTACAAAAAAGCATTGGAAATATGGATAATAACTCCCAGTATCAAGAGCTTATTGGAGCCCTAATGTACTTATCGATATCTACTAGGCCCGATATATCGTTTGCATCCAGTTATTGCAGCCATTTCAATAACTGTTACAGTAAACAGCACTGGAATTCAGCCAAGAGAATACTTAGATATCTGAAAGGTACCATTGATTATTGTCTATGTTTCAGAAAGTGTTCTAGTGAGCTTGTAGCTTATGCTGATGCAGATTTTGGCAGCTGCCTAGATAACCGCCATTCATATACAGGCTATGTGATTGAATTTGCTGATGCTGCAGTAAGTTGGCAATCCCGCAAATAAAAAAGTGTGGCGCTCAGTACTACAGAAGCGGAGTGTATAGCGCTATGTGAAGTTGCAGAAGAATGTGTAACCATTCGTGGGCGATACAGGGAACTGTATCAAGATTGTGGACCTGTAATACTATACAATGATCATGGAGGATCAAAATTATTAGTTTATAACCCTGTATTGCACAAAGGAACAAAGCACATTGCTATAAAAGACCATTATGGGAGGGAACTAGCTGAAAATAACGAAATAATCCTCGAATACTTATGCACAGAAGAAATGCCTGCAGATGTGTTAACTAAATTGTTGTATAAACCAAAGCGTAATTTCTGTATTGAATATTTTGGTGACCTGAAATTTAATTTCAGGTTATTTTCAGTATTTTCATTTTTATTTTAATCATCTTAGCCACTAGATTCAGTGAGGATGTTGAAGCTTAAGGAGAATATATGAATCTACTAACTAAAGTGATCATTATATTTTGTTTATGTTGTTATGACATCGTTAATGTCAGAAATAATGAAATAATTGTCAATGTACGAATGTTCCGTTTATTGATATAACTGAAAGGGTTTATAGTACAACTATGCCTTTTCGTTCTGCTGTACTATTAACATATATATCCAGAATACCGCTAATTCCAACAGTAGGACCTCGCTAAGTTTAAGTTTGTTTTATCAATTCGTTTAGAAGATGTGTCTGATAAACAAAATGGTATTCCATATTTGCATCTTCTCCTCTATGTTCTGGACAATTAAATACTTTTCATTATTTCTATTAAGGATACCACAACCATAAAAATAATATTCTCAATTAATAATTGGTGGGCAATGTAGTCCGGCAGTTAGTATCACTCTGGAACACGTTATAGTATACAAGCTAGTGTTGCCCAAATGCAAGAACAAGACGAGACTTAGCCAGTCTTGGTCTTGGTCTTGCGCCAATACACCTGGTCTTGGTCTTGGTCTTGGTATTGCGGTCCCAGTCTTGGTCTTGGTCTTGGTCTTGCAGCAAGAGTCTCGCAAGTCTCTCAATTAGCTATTAGCCTATTGCTATTTATTAAACATGGTTAAAACATATAAAACACAAATTAAAGACATTAACTTGACTGTATTTTAAAGAACATTATCTGTCTAGAAAGAAATTGATAGACCCTCACCTCATATTAATTCATTTTACCAAGAATCAATACAATTTACTGAATTTACCATTTATTTAAATAAAAATACAACACAAGTTATATTGAAGAACACTACAGAATAGCTTTGACATTACTGTTACTTTATATTCATTTTTTTGACCAAGAATTAATACAAAGTAACCATCTGGCTGACTCATCACTTAACCTATTTCTATGTTTTCTAATTACTAATGATGCTTTAGAAAATAATCTCTCTGCAGGTACTGAAGTTGCAGGTATTGAGAGAAAATCACGGGCCATCTTCGATAAAGCCGGATACTCTGTCTCATGCGTCCTCCACCACTCTAAAATGTCTTCGGAGCTGGCGGCTCTGGGTTTACTCAGGTACTCCTCCAACTCCAATTGAAATAAATACTATTTTTTATAGTCCATTATCTTAGATAGCCGCAAATCAAAGGATGCCGCATGTCATTGTAGCGTCCTGCTTTTCGCTCTTATACCTACCTTATTATTATAAGTTAGATTTTAAATTAGTTTGTGTTTTTCGGCCTGTAACTTTCAAACTATTAAGAAAGTAAACATTTTCTCGGTAACATACTACATATAATTTCATTACACTTTATTCTATATAGTTTATTTTTCGTTTTTATTATTTTCATTTTATTTATTGTCATACCATATTTAATATATTATTTTTTATTTACTTATTCGGACTGCGTAAATTCCCCCTTCAACTAAAATGCACTGATTTCATTTATATCTGTACTCTACGTGTTCCTATTTTCTGCCTATTTTATTCTTCAAGTTTTTATGTACTAGTACTTTCTTTTATTTTGTTTCGTTTGTTTTCTACGTGTCAATTTCTTGTATTATAAACTAAGCCTGTCCGCTCCCTAAAACGACACTCAGTACTAACTGCAAGACGCAAGAGTCTCGCAGGCTTAGTCTTGTTCTTGCTCAAATCTTGCATGGTCGGTCTTGGTCTTGGTCTTGCCTAAAATTACGCGGTCTTGGTCTTGGTCTTGCAAAATGCAAGAACAAGACCAAGACTGCAAGACCAAGACTGATTTTGGGCAACACTAAACAAGCAGGATGTTTTCATCGTTGGTATTTCATGTAATGCTCATCACGTACCTATCACGTACCTAATCAATCGTCAGAGTAGTGGGAAGCGGCGGAACGTATCAAGAAAAGCTGAAAAAAATAATAGTTCTTATGTACGCTAAAATTTTTGGACAATGATATTTAAATATTATATTTGATAGAAAAACTTGTCATACTCTTGTCTGTGGGTAGGATGTGCGTCAGTCACGCGTTCGAAGTTGTTGGAAAAGAAAAAACTTCAAGTCATAGTACGCAAGGTGATAGTTAGTAGTCCATATTACCCAAAAACAATCTTCAGCTGTCACCAGCATGAAGGACAGGCCCTAACTCGGGCTTCTGGTGTTGAGCGCATCGTTCGAATGCAATAAACACGCGGAATCCTTAGCTGACAGACTTCCCATCACTGTCCTGAAGACTGACGATTGTATTCATGTTAAATTAACTATGAACTATGACTTAAATAAATTTCAGTCTGTATACTATGAATTTAATTAGGTAAATCGAAAATACTTCATGTATCATTTAGCGATGGACAAGGATCAACGTAGAAGTTTGATATCACCAACACTATTCGATTTCTTATTAATGTAGACGATGCGAAATTAATATATTACATTGATTATATTGGAAATCAATAATTCTCATAATCTGAATCGCTGGCTTATAGACACCTCTATGATCACTATTGTCTTCCAGCTCACTCTCATCTGATTCTTCTTCTTCATTATCAGTATCTTCTCGCGCGTCCATTTTTTGTAAATAATCTGAAAAAATGCATCAGTATCTTAGTCATTATCAAGAAGTACTAATAACATGATAAGTGTCATAAATAGCTAAAATATTTTCGCTTTCACCATCACTGTTAATCCGTAATAAGGCAATTGATCTCCTTCGAACCACTTAAAACGTGTTTTCATTCTGCTTCTTGCCAGCCATAATCCGTAGGTAATGCCATGTAGGTTCACGCAAATAAAAATGCACTCACAATTGAGCTATATAAGCGGTTCTCAATAGAAGCGGACGTAGTTCAGATTTGCAATGTGGCAACCTTCGAAATTCTGATCTGCTTTCAAAATATCCTCATTCTTTTTCACTGTATAATTTTTTATGGATGTAGCAATACGATTGATCTCATTAATTGCTTTGTGATAACCATATATTATGCGGCATACAATCTCCTCGAGTTCTGCTAAGTTTTCATCTATTTCTATTTGAATCTAATTGAAAATCTCTGTCAACGCTTAGATGTATTCCGAAAGGTTTCTTCTTTCCCTTCCTGTAGAATGTGGGTCTAACAGTACATTTTGTGAGAGCGTGGAAAGCCGGTTAATATTTGCATGATATTGCCCAATTTCTTCCACAATTCTGTGACGTTGATATATCTTTGTGCATCTTGTACCCGCCAATAGCGTAACTCTCTGCTCACTGGAGTTGCCAAGCATGATTACTATGATATCAGTATCAGAGCATCTGATTGCTACGTTAGCGTCGAAACTCAGCTTGCATACATAGTAGACGATTTTAGTATCCGATTCTTCATAATGTGGGCAAGATAAGTTGTCCTCCTCTGTTCTTATAACTTTGTTATTCACCACTTCATATTAGTAACAAGTTTCATAATTTACATAGATGGTTTTTTTGGAAAAAAAAGCAGCCATATGACCTTCACTCCAATTCTCGTACAAGAATTTTACCAAAACATCTTTGAAACGAAAGTATTTGAAATCATTCATGAAATTAATAGAGTAGGGGAAGGTAGGCTACAGTGAGACGTTTTTTACATAAAGCAGTATGAGAAGGTAATGGATGAATAATAACTGTAAATAAAGATGGCATGTTATAAAGTAATGGATTATCTATCACAAATAACGAAGTTTCTTTATTAAAAAACACACAAATTAAATCATAAACAAAAAAAAACAACAAAGTTGTTTCACTGTGTACCACACAGTCGGGTACAGTGAGACACCGTTAATATAGCGGTAGAAAATAAACAAATGAATTAATATAACGGTAGAAAATAAACAAATGAAGTTATATTGCCAAATTTTAATAATTAACGTATATTAATGTTATCGAAATTAACAGAGAAACAGAGATATATACTTAATCGTTTCGTCTGCATTATAATCGGTGCGAGTAATAGCATGATAATGTCAGACAAGTTCACCATCGCAACATCTGGAACTTATGGAAAAGTAAACCCATTTACTCTTTTCCTCGTTTACGTAGAAAAGAAACTTGATAATCTCCTGCTGTATCTTTATTTGTAAGTATTTGAGCTACATAATGCACTTGATTGGGAAACCGAACAACAACATAATCATTTACAGTGAGTTCTCTGTCTAAATTTTCCTTTTCCGAAGGTGATTCCGAGTCATCTGAATCATTTAAAGCCAACTAAAAACGAATATGGTAAGACAGAATAGGTATTACAAACTATTAAACAACATTATGTGCCTTACCTCAGAATCTGATTCTCCATTTGACGATTCGGAACTCTCATTAATTTTGGCATTCCTTCTTAGTTGCTTGTTATTCGTTGAAAACAAGTCCTTGGTTACCTTTTGTTTTTTTCGTTTCATTTCCTTTTGTTTTTTCAATTCTCTTTGTAACGCCAAATTCAGCAATAAGTGTTTTTTCTGGTATATCTGTCACAATGGCACTTTTTCCTCGTTTGCGACTTTTAGTTGTTTGTTTTCTTGGTAAAGCCTTGGGATACCCTTTGAATGCTTTGGGAGAAATGAAAATATTTTCTTTTGTCGCTTATTTGCAACAGTGTCTTCAGATGTGGTGGGAATGTTAGTGGAAATGGGTTCTTCGGATGTTAAAGATATTTCTTCAACATTTAAATGTGCAGAAGGACGCAATACATCTGATTAAAGACGATCTGTAACGGAGGAAGTCAAAAAGTCTGATTCCGCAAAAACATCCCTGTCAAGCGGAAAAATTCCCGACTTTTTAAACCCTGCAATGATATTGGATGGAGTTACTGCCTTTGATAGCGCTTTACCGGAACATTCAGCTACTTGATAAATTGTTAGCGGAATACCAGGATGGCCAAGGAGCCAGTTGTCGACAGCTTCATTATAATACGCCTTTAGGGGGCCGTAAACAGATACATCCAATGGTTGGGTTTTATGACTAGTGTGGGGAAATATAGTCAGAATTGTTATTTCATTCTCCTTCGCTATATTTTACGCTGTTATGCTTATGTGCGATTCATGGTTATCACATATAAGTAACGTTGGATTTTCTTTGCTGATGACGGTATATTTTATAAAGTGGTTTAATACTTCAGGAAACAACTCTGTCACCATCCATCCAGATGGACTAGCAAGTCTAAGTGTTCCTGCTGGAGCTCCTGTAACCATATGTTGTTTAAACATTTTTCTGGGGAATATGAGTACAGGAGGAATAAACGTACCTATTCCTGAAATAAATACCACAGCAGTTATTAGTTGCCCTCGTTCGGCACTACTACATTTATTCAATTGTTTGACTCCTTTCTTGGCGACAACTTGTTAAGGTTTCTGAACAGTTGTTAGTGTCGTTTCGTCAAAATTATATGTACGAGAACCATTTGATAGTTGTGGTAGCCTTTCGTAAACTTTTTCAAATTATCAAAAAACATGTCAATGTTGTGCTTATTGAATGAAGTTAACCTCGATAGACTGCAAGCTTCAGGTGTTCTAATGCTTAAGTTACTGTCACGATGTAAAAATCCTCTTAACCAGTCCTTACCTGCACTTTCATACTTTTTCCAAGAATCAGGAATTTTAAGTTATTTATTAGCGCCATTTCGTACGCAAATTTTCTCACCTCTTTTGTTGACAGACCATAAGCCTTTGCACTACATTGCTCTAGATATTCAGCAAGGTCTTGTTCTGGTTTAGCAGTAAAAATTTTACGAATGTCACAATGAGGATTCGTTCTTATATTACCCTCTGGATTTAATTTTGCCTTCTTAACGTACCTATGTAGCGTTTGAAACGCAATATTTGTTTCTCTTGCTGCTTCTCGAATGGACATTTTTTCTTCAATAACTAATCTAATAGCTCCAACCATTTGATCTGCTGATGTTTTGCCAATTTTTCTCTGTGTATCTGTTGGCCTTACCATTTTCAAAGAAAACTGAAACAGAAATTTAATACTTATAATATGTTTTACCAACCTATGGTACACAGTGAGACACTGTCTCACGGTGTACTACCTTATAGTGTCTCAGTGTGTACATTTGCTGGTTTAAACTAAAATGGCATTCAAATATTAAAACATAATAATAATCACCTGTAAACAAGACATACTATTAGTTTAAAACCTGGGCTTGAAATGTACTTACCTAATAAATTTTCCAAAGTATTTTGTCCCACTCCAGAAGGTCTTTAAAATCAACTAGCACGTAATTTTCAGTCTAATAAAAACACGAACCACCTACCTCTCGATAAGGTCCTAACATTAACTAACATAAACAAGGTCAATCGACCGTGTATATAGAAGTAAACTTACGGTTTTGTCAAACTTAAAAAATTTCAAACTGTCTAAGAAAAAATGGATCACTGTAGCCTACCTTACCCTATTATTGATCAGTGCCATTGATGATTAATTGATTACATTCTACCCCATCCCTCAGTAAACTCTCATTACCTTTGACATATTGCTAAATTTAGCGATCAAATGCTCTTATCAGTATTCGTGAACAAACGGAGTATTTTTGTGAATATTACGGAATCAAACTGGAACATCTTTCTAGTATGGGAGGCAGCGACACTTTTGATGTAATTTTTCCTACAAAACTGATCTTTTCTCATTTAGATGTTTTGATATGGCAAGTGAACGGAACGGCAGTCTGCCGCCCCAATATGGGGGCAAACATAAGTAACAATTTTTGAAAACTCTAAATAAATAATGTGCGAATGTCTTATTCCTACAAGTACAAAACTTTGTAGAGTGCTCAAGGATACCAAAAAATGCAGTATAATGATAGTCTACCGCGTCGGAGGGGTGGCCATCATAAGTCTACCACCCACACAAGGTGTTCAGAAATAAACTTTTTTCGCTTATTTCTACAAGGCTGAAATTTGTTTCTCATATACTTTAGTTTATAAGAGAACTGAAAAAAATAGTCAACCGATCATATAAGGGTGCAAAGCCTTGATAGAAGCAATGGAATGCACAATCTCCCGAGAGCAGCAGCCGCCGCGCCGATCCGCTATTATTCGCTCCGAATTATTGCATACCGAGAAAAAATCAATATCTACAAACCTGATTTTTCATCTATACTTATTTCAGGATTATTATTGTCAATTAAACGTGCTTTACCTTCGATACAATGTGGCTAAAGTTTCGCTAAACGTGGCTAAACTTTTTACGCGTAACTTGCAAAAATCGTAACGAGCAATAAAATTCCTAATTCAAATGTTAATTATATTTTTTGGAGCTCACGCCATTATAAAACGTATGATATAGTAATAAAGAAAGAGGGTTTGAAAGCGAGTTTTTTGCTAGTATGATATTACTATAATAAAAGTGGAATATACATTTTTTTAAATAACTGAATTTTTTTTCTTTTTAACGCTGAATATGTAAATTTATTTCAATTAAATTACTATTATGAAAAGATTTTTTTTATTGTAACAATATAGTATTTGATAAAACAGATATATTATATACAATATTTTTGTTATTGTTCATCGCCACTGGCATTTCTCTCCTCATCGGCTTCCAAATCGTAATCGCTATCCTCATCATTCTCATTATTCATCCAATCGCTTTCTTTGACATATTCATAACAGCTGTTATTTGCAGATATTTCTGCGGATTCATCAAGCGTTTTTATATCTGCAAATCACAATGTATCATTAAACATTATTATATAATGCTAACATAAGTTCGATTAACTTGAAATGCAAAATGTATATACCTGAATCTTTATCGTTTTGTTGACTAAACGTAACATCATCGATTGACTGAGGCAATTGGTCGTCACTAAATCAATTAAAATCATACTCTGCATTCTCATCGACTTTCCAGCCACAGTCGAGAGGGGATAATGTTGAAAGCTCTTTTATGTGAGCATTTCTCCAAATTTTTGAAATATATGCTGTTCGGAGTAGGTGTTCTCGGAGCTCAGATTGACAAGGTGGCAAAGCAGATGCATCAAAACTCTTCACATTTTGTCGAAAGATTTTGTCGTTGGTACTTTTGTAAGCTTTTAATAACATCGATGATCGACATTCATTAATTTTATTCATTTATTTATAACCGTAAATATATTGAACTAGTTACCTAGTTCTGGAAACAAATTTACACAAATAATTATCATAAAAAGTATAGATTATGACGGGAGGTGTGTCAGTAGACACAACCATTAGCAATAAAATGACAATTCAAGTATAAAGTTATATAAAAATTAGTGAAATATGTATCAATCTTATTAAACATGAATGTGATTATTTTAAAAAGGATTATGAGAACAAATACCAAACACAATATTATTTAATTAAATACAAAAAGTTACCTGCACAAGTAATTCCGAATATATGTCAAAGTCAATGAGTTCCACAATGTGCTGAACACTGCTGTAGAAATATCTGTAGATATTAATTGCCATATTATAACTTGAAAAAAAAGAATATTTAGTCTAGTGTTTGATTAGCATAATTACACATGTTCCAATAGTAAAAGTTTATAATTTCATAAAGAGTTGAAAACTGTATATGAAAAGATAGATGGAACGCAGCTCAAACTTATGAAAGGGAAATTAATAAACAGGAAGTAATGAATCTTAGTAAATTTATAATTGCCAACTTAATGTTATTGATTATTTATTGCATACTGAAAAATAATATCAAAAACAAAAATAATCAATAGTTTATATGATATAAATATGAAATAAGATTGAAAATTAAAAAAAGGATCAATTACATATAGGTAAATTAATAATTTAGGTTGTAGTTTTTGTAAAAATAATTATTTATAAAAATATCTAAACAACATGTTTATATGTAAATTAGCTATTGTATTATGGAAAAAGGACATGATATATATTCCTTAATACAATAGAAATAATAGTGAACTAGTGTGAATATCCTCCAGAACAATTGAATTAAATATATCAGATTTAGAACTAAAACACTTCGAAATGACAATTTTTTATTCAAAATAACAGATAAGTGAGCTTTGGATTAATCAAGCGAGGAGGTTGTTGATTTTGAAAACAAGAGAAGAGAGTTTTCGGGTGATGGAGAGGAAGCGTCGATAGAGAGATTTTTTGTTTAAAAATTTATCAGAAATTGGTATAAATGTTAAAAAACACAATCAAAGATAAATCAAAGCATTTAACTATTGTTTATAATCCTGTGTAAGGATGAAGAAGTGTAGAAAGTGAATATCTCCTGAGAGATATCTACAAGAATTTGGAGATGCGAGTTGCAGCCCGGCAGAGAATTCAATATTAAGGTGTGTGTCTTTACAATTACATTCATTGGAATTCCATATAATTCTTTATAAAGAAAGTGAACATTAAAAATTTATCAGAACGTTCAAATTGAATAAATTCATTAAATGGCCAAGAACATTTATCATATGATGGATCATAATTTTATCTCAATTGAGAATTAAACAGTTTTAGTTAATAATAATATTTGTACTTACTTGATATAATATAATTCACTGTATATGTTCACGAGCATTATGAATTTTCACATAACCTCGCATTCTTTCTTTTATCTTCAGCATGAATAACTATTTGCCTATTACTGTCTTCACTTTCAACTCACTCACATAATTTTATCTAAGTATACTTATATGTAATTGATTATTTAAAGTTTATATCATTAAAATTGTTTCACCATTATAGACGCGCTGGTAGTGTGTTTAACAGTAAAGCTATTTCTTATAGAGGGGAGAGTATCCTCCTATCGTTTCAATTATAACAGCGCATGCGTTCAGATTCATGCGCCGACGCACTGATAGGAACATTCTTATACCGAGAAATGTATCTGATATAGGGTGGAACAAAAACACAATTTTCAATGTTTATATCTTATTGCAAATTTTCATAATAATTCATTAAATTGTTTACATTTGAGTGTTGGTATTTTATTATCATCACATCCATCAGAAAATTTTCTATTATCAACATATTTCAATAATTTTAAATAGGAGAAACTTCAGAAATTAATTTTCATAAAAAAAAATTACAAGGAAAAAGGTAAGGTTTGAATTAAATTTGTCAATTACTGGTATTAATGCATTCTGAACTCAAAGGGAGGAGTCTAATACTTCCGACTGAGATAAACAGTTAATAAAAAATTAACATCTTGAGCTAGCCGAGGTAAAACAAATACTATATTAAATAATACTGTATTAAATAAACAATAAAATATAATCAATTATAAATATTGGCACCCAAAACGTGGGGCTATTAAATATCCAATTTATAATATTATTATAAAATTGACACAGTAACGTATGGCCTGATTCAATATTAATATATTATTGAATTGAACAAATAAATCATGGAAAGCAGGAAAATGATGTTGAGAGACGGGAAACAGGTCGGAAACGATAGTGGATCAGAAGAGGAGAGAGAAGAGAGGAGCCATGGAATGGGAGATTTCGAGGTTCAATATTTGATCCAAGGTCAGCAAGCTGAAGGACATGCTTCTGAAGAAAGTGCGACAGGAGATGAAGAAGCGGAAGAAGAAAGAGAAGATAGAAGACGAGAGAGCAGGGAAACACAAGGAGGAACTAATGCCAACGAACAATGGATGCAGCAAATATTGATGAGTATAAATGAAAACATAAAGACAATGAAGGGAGATATGAACAAAATGGATGGAAAAATGGACACAATGAGAGAAGAAATTAGGGAAGACATCCAGAACATCCATGGAAATATGTACCGATTGGAAAAGAAAATAGATGGAGTCAAAGTGGAAAATTGTAAGGAAATTAAGGAACTCAAGGAGAACCAGGAAGAATTTAAGAAGAACATTATTGAGGTAAGAGAAGAAATGGAGAATGAAAATAAAAATTTGAGACAAGAAATACAAGAAAATGGTGTGAAAATTAGAGAGAATATAGAAAAGATGATAGGAGAAGTACTAGAATTCAGAAGAGATATAGAAGAAAGTTTACCGGAAAATATTAAAATGGAGGTCTCTAAACAAGCGAATAATATAACAAAGGAAGTGGAACAGATAAAAGAAAACGTAAATTTAAAGATTTTGATGGCAGGATAGAAGAGAGAACTGGGATAAACATAGCAATCAGTGAAGATATTCAAACAGTAGTATCTAAACAGGCTAATAAGTTAACAAAGAACATAGATGAAGTAAAAATAGAAAGTTTCATGGAAATCAAGAATATCGAGAAGAATGATCAGGAATTAAGAAAAATCACAGAGGGGACAGAAGAAATTAAGAAAGAAACTGAAGAAGTAGGTTGCATAAAATTACAAGGACAAGCAAGTGAAGAGGTTAGGAACCATTCTCAAGAAAAAATGAATGAAGAAATTACAAATCTAGATGACAGAATTAAAAAATTAACAGACAAATGCTTTAAAAGAAGTAGAATCATGGGAAGACAATTTAATAAGGAAATAAAAGAGATGAACCGAAGATTAAAAGAAAATACAGTAGAAGAATTAGAAGATAGCATAAGAAGCAATGAAAGAGGTATAGAATGCTCAGGAAATTTTTATAATAATAATGTAGTAGCTGGAGTAATATCTAACAACAACATGACGATAAATTACATAAAAGCTTTCTTTAAAATTATAATAAATAGTAAAATGAATAATATGGAAGAATTTGAGACGCAGATTTTATGGGATTTATTGGAAGGAATGAATGATATACGGGACTACAAAACTGGAGAAGATATAATGGAGAACGGAAAGAAGCTACAGAAAAACATTGAGACTCAAACAACGAGAGATGAACATAAGAAAAAAGTAAGGAAAAGAATAGCCAAGTAAATAGTATCACATGAGAATTAGAATGAACTTTGGAAACGAAAAAGCAATGGAATGGACAGGAAAAGGATACAAAAATAGATTTACATAGAAAATTCATTATAAACAGATAATACAAGTATAGTGAATTTAATATAATATGTAGATTTAATATTTTTTTTTAAATTTTCATATGCAGTAGACGTTTTTCATTATTCATAGTGAGCAGTAATCTAAAACAGAAAAGAATATATAAATAAATAATTATAGTATAGGTAGATGTAAGGTTTTTCCATTTTGATTCATATGTAGTATTCCCATGTAGCAAGATAAGATGATATCATAGGTGTAAATAAGATTTTCAATTTTCATATGTAGTGTACTTATAGGCAGTATCCATTATCCATAGTTAATAAAATCTGAAAACAAAAAAATATTGAGATATAATCTATGAATGATAAATAAATAATACCAAAGATATATGGCAAGTAAAACTTCAATATAATATGAAAAATTTTATGAGAATTTATTAAATAGAGGAGATAATGAAATAGAGTGTACATCTATTAATAAGAACAGGTAGGAAATAGGAAGGACAAGCTAGATAATATTTAAATAAACAGTAAAAGAGATGGAAAGGAAAGAAAGTTTTAAAACCAAGATATAAAATAGGAGATATTCATGTTAAGTAAAAATTTTATAGGAATCATGGAGATAAGTAAAAATATAAGATGGAAGTAAAGATTTATATATTATATGATATGATTAATTATTATGAGATAGGGAGATATGAAATATAAAATATAATGTAAAGAATATATTGATGAAATGAAGTTGATGAATTATAATTAAGAATTATGCAAATGAATATAAATAGGTGTAGAAAGCAAAGAAAAAGGTTAGACTATAGGAGCAATTATCTTTACATGAATATGGGTTGAGAATAGGTTATGAAAATATATGAAATATTGAAATAATGATAATTTCTTAGTTGAAAAGATAATGTAGGGAAATGAAAGCTTAAAAAAGGATTGAGAAGTAAAGGAAAGGGGTGTAAATAATTATTGTAGAAAAAGCAAGAAACAGTTAAAGTAATGAAGATTCTAAGTGTGGAATAATGAAATAATAATTGAAGTAAGAATTGAAGCAACTCAATATCATAGATTGGTATTAAAAGAATAATTAAAAAAAATATATATAAGATATCAGAATCAGAATTAGGTTGTCTCATATTTGTAAATATTAGAATAGGATAGGATAGATTTGGATAATGAAAATTAAGTATAGGATAAAGATATATAAAAATATTAAATATAAGATTCTTCAAATTTGATTTCAGGAGCATTAAAATTGATAAATTAAGTAGAGGTTAATGATTAGTTCAAAAATTGGAATTTAAAAAGGCAACTTGAAAGCTTCCTTTTGAAATTTAAATTTGAGGGGAGTTGAACTACCAAACAAATACCAAACACAATATTATTTAATTAAATACAAAAAGTTACCTGCACAAGTAATTCCGAATATATGTCAAAGTCAATGAGTTCCACAATGTGCTGAACACTGCTGTAGGAATATCTGTAGATATTAATTGCCATATTATAACTTGAAACCTGAAATAATTAAAAAAAAGAATATTTAGTCTAGTGTTTGATTAGCATAATTACACATGTTCCAATAGTAAAAGTTTATAATTTCATAAAGAGTTGAAAACTGTATATGAGAAGATAGATGGAACGCAGCTCAAACTTATGAAAGGGAAATTAATAAACAGGAAGTAATGAATCTTAGTAAATTTATAATTGCCAACTTAATGTTATTGATTATTTATTGCATACTGAAAAATAATATCAAAAACCAAAATAATCAATAGTTTATATGATATAAATATAAAATAAGATTGAAAATTAAAAAAGGATCAATTACATATAGGTAAATTAATAATTTAGGTTGTAGTTTTTGTAAAAATAATTATTTATAAAAATATCTAAACAACATGTTTATATGTAAATTGGCTATTGTATTATGGATAAAGGACATGATATATATTCCTTAATACAATAGAAATAATAGTGAACTAGTATGAAATATCCTCCAGAACAATTAAATTAAATAATTCAGATTTAGAACTAAAACACTTCGAAATGACAATTTTTTATTCAAAATAACAGATAAGTGAGCTTTGGATTAATCAAGCGAGGAGGTTGTTGATTTTGAAAACAAGAGAAGAGAGTTTTCGGATGTGGAGAGGAAGCGTCGATAGAGAGATTTTTTGTTTAAAAATTTATCAGAAATTGGTATAAATGTTGAAAAACACAATCAAAGGTAAATCAAAGCATTTAACTATTGTTTATAATCCTGTGTAAGGATGGAGAAGTGTAGAAAGTGAATATCTCCTGAGAGATATCTACAAGAATTTGGAGATGCGAGTTGCAGCCCAGCAGAGAATTCAATATTAAGGCATGTGTCTTCACAATTACATTCATTGGAATTCCATATAATCCTTTATAAAGAAGGTGAACTTTAAAAATTCATCAGAACGTTCAAATTGAATAAATTCATTAAATGGCCAAGAACATTTATCATATGATGCATCATAATTTTATCTCAATTGAGAATCAAACAGTTTTAGTTAATAATAATATTTGTACTTACTTGATATAATATAATTCACTGTATATGTTCACGAGCATTATGAATTTTCACATAACCTCTCATTCTTCCTTTTACCTTCAGCATGAATAACTATTTGCCTATTACTGTCTTCCCTTTCAACTCACTCACATAATTTCAACTAAGTATACTTATATGTATTTGATTATTTAAAGTTTATATCATTAAAATTGTTTCACCATTATAGACGCGCTGGTAGTGTGTTTAACAGTAAAGCTATTTCTTATAGAGTTGTATGTTTAAATCTTATTGCAAATTTTCATAATAATTTATTAAATGGTTTACATTTGAGTGTTGGTATTTTATTCTCATCACATCCATCAGAATATTTTCTATTATCAACATATTTCAATAATTTTATATAGGAGAAACTTCAGAAATTAATTTTCATAAAAAAAAAATTTACAAGGAAAAAGGTAAGGTTTGAATTGAAATAATACTGTATTAAATAAATAATAAAATATAATCAATTTTAATATATATTGTTACCTTCTTAATTGTTCGGTATCAATTTTTTTTCAAGTTTCCTTGGATGGGACCAAGATAGCAATTTTATTGGGAACAATACTGGACGATAAACAATTAAGACGTATGCGAACGGCACTCTTGTTTTGGTTGGAGAGCTAAGGGTCGTGGGTTTATTTGCGGAACGTTAAGCAATCAGAAAGGTAATAAGAGGGCGCCAGAAATTTCAATTATCAGGAAAAATTTCAAAAACTGCGATAAACGAGAGAAATTATAAAATGTGAGGTATTTTTGGTATTGTATCTGTGGAGGTTAGGGAAGTACTCACGCGTTTTATTAGGTTAACCAGTTTATTAACAGGTTTTACCAGCGTCAGTGAACGAAACATCAAAAATATTCACAAGATGGGCTCATGCATAAACTGGTACCGCAAACAAAATTAATATATACATAAACAACAACAAATATACAAATCATATACATACACAAATGATCAATGTCGCAGAGTTTGCGAACTAAAAAATTAGTTATGAACGAAATTATTTTCCGTTTATTTAAAAAAGAAAATGTGGTATATTATATTATTAAATTACTTGGAAACAAAAGAAAACATAGGCTTTGTGAAAGTTATGTCAATATCGGGAAAATAACTTAGTCTAGATTTGACGTACGCCGAATTTCGTAACGATTATACTATAAAATATAAACAAAGGTTCTCTAAAACAATGGCAATATTAGTAATCAATACACTCGTTATTGTAATAAAATAGTTCTGACCGTATAGTTCTTTCGTTAGAGGAATAGCGTGACACTAAATTAATCTTTCCACCATTGACTAAGAACGGGTGCGATTACTCCAGGTAGGAGAGATACTAAATAATCATTAACGATACCTGAGTCCAATTGTTTCCATCCAATCACCAAATTACTACTCAAGTGAAGATACTTGCAACAACGCCGGAGGCGTGGTTTCTCGATTAGGTCGATTAGAAAACTTATGATAACACTTGTAATAAGTAAGCTACCCTCACCGCATGAAGGAACATATTACAGACACTCGGAAATCTTCGGTAGTCTAATGAAGGTAATAATCACTATAAACATATACTCCGGTAAATTTAATTCGACTATGAATACAGTAAATACCGATACCTTGGTACTATACGATAATTTAATCTTAAAAGCCAAGAAAATCACCACTGCTTCGCTCAAATAATTTTCGTAGACTCTATCTCAATAACGGCACTAAATAATGAACGATAATGCACGCTAACACTACAAGAAGTTTTTCAACTACTCGCGTTGAGAATCGGTTGCTCACTGCTCTCGTGACGAGATTTTTTTGGGGATGGATAGCCTTCTCTTTGAAATTATTTCCGAAAAATAACTGTAAAATTAGTTCCAAAAATCCATATAACAGCCATATAAAACGAATCGGGCGGTGTCACCAAGAATTTCAAAAAAGGTACTTTTCGTTCTCTGAAGGTAATTCTAAAACTATTGTGTCCCCATCATAATCCTTTTAAGGGCGGTATTATAAATACATTCAATTGCCATTTCTTTCAATTGAGAATCCCGATTGAGCCGTAATAAACCTTTTTCGGCCTTCAAAGATGTATTATACTCCGGTAATTTTATTTTTATTGGTACTACGAAACGATCTTTTACACAGTCCGAAGAAAATTTTGTTACACAGGGCCGCACTGGGAAATAAATTCGAATATAAAAAAATTAGAAACGTTATAATATATAACGGATTTTTTCACAGCTGTTGCCGTTTCTCCGTCCCCAATTTCCATTTTTTCCTATCAAAAACCTCGTCTTCCTCTAAGTTCCTCGTGGTCATCGCTTGATCAATGTCATCTCGCCAGCTCCTTCTTGGCCGACCTCTCCTTCTTTTTTCCGGTGGTATCCATTCCAGAACCTTCCTAGGCCATCTGTCAGAGTTCATCCGTTTTACGTGCCCAAACCAAGTTAGCTGTATTTTCTCTATGTCTTCATGTATATTTCTATCCATTTGCATTTGCATCCGGATGTCGTCATTCCTGACTCTTCCAAGCTTTGATCGTCCGCAACTCCTTCTTAAGAAATCCGTAATTCGGCATTCAAATTCTTCCACTGTTGCGAATACTGCATTGTCACAATCAGGATATTTGCTTAATTTTATCAATGCATCTACATATTTTTCAAAGTTTCTTAGCAAATGAAATAGACGTTTTTCTCTCTTCGGAAAAAAGCTGGATTGAAATCACAGCCTGTTAGTGCGTGAAAGGCAGGTAGAGAATCGCACAAATTGGCTCCTAATTATTTGTACAATTAGCTTAAATTAAGATTTCTTTTCGTTTTCTAACGCCTACTTCCATCACATGACATTCTTTATAGTTAACATACATTATGCCTAAAAATGGAGCAATTTCTTTACTACTCCAACTATCTAAAAGATACTCAACTGAGAGTCCTTTTTAAAAGTAATATTTTTTAATTTGGCTAAAAAATCAGAAGGGCGCATTGATGTTCCTCGAATTATAATTTTACGACCTCTCCTGGTTTCCCTCAAACCGTGCTCTTTATTCTTTATCGACGGAGATTTAAAGGTGTCAAATACTATAATAACGAACTGTGCGTCATTTCTCAAAAACATTTGCAGTAATTTAACAGCTATGTTTCCATATTTAGCTGGTATTTCTTTCATTAAATGTATAAAGAAAAATTCATCGTAAATTTGTACGCTTTTGGTGTTGAGTTGCTATATACTTCATATTCTAGTAATTTAAGTAAAGCACTTTTTTCAGTTTTGCAAATACTTCCATCGAGATGACATGAAAAAAATGGAATAGGCGTCAATGGATAACTTGAAACTTTTTCAATATCTAATTGTGTATCTAGAGAAACAAGTAAAAGTTGGCCAAATAAGTCTCGCTGCAAACGCACTTCAACTCATGTTCCAGAAACTTTAACTTTTTTTTTGCTCTGTAACATTGTAAAATTATTAATTTTATTAATTTTCAAACTTCGATCAAATCTATCTTTATCTTCGGCACATTCGTTAATAAATGTATTCCTCAATCCTTCTCTTTTTTTTCCACACTGAGCAAAAAATCAGCAACGTGTTCGTCTGCTGCTTGGCCATTAGATATATTGAAGGGTAAATGTTTACCATGAGTGCTATCAAAAGGATTTATACTTTCTTTAATGAGCTGTATCAATTTTTTAAGCTGCACAGAACTCTTTTTTAGTCTATTTTGATATAAATCTGCGGTCACATCTTTTTTCGTTCTTAAACCAATTTCTTCGATAACATGACTAATTATTTTTGTCCGAATACTGTGACCCTTACAACAACGTTGTCGAGCTTATTCTGAATTACTGCAGTATGAAATACCTATAAATTTGTAAATGATTAGACGAAATGACATAATTTTATGTATGCTTAAGCCACGTCTAGCGAAACTTTAGCCACATTGTAACGAAGGTAGAACACGTTTAGTTGACAATAATAATCATAAAATACGTAGAGATAAAAAAAGCAGGTTTGTAGATAATAATTTAATCCCGGTATGCTTTGCACCATCATATGACCGGTAGACTAATTTGTTTAGTTCTCTTAAAAACTTGAGTATATGAGAAAACATTTTCAGCCTTGTAGAAATAATTGAAAAAAGTTTATTTCTGAACACCTTGCATGGGTGGTAGACCTATGATAGCCTCCCCTCCGACGCGGTAGACTATCATTATACTGCATTTTTAGGTATCCTTGACCACTCTACAAAGTATTGTACTTGTAGAAATAAGGCATTTACATATTATTTATTCACGGGCTTCAAAAATTGTTACTAATGTTTGCCCCCATATTGGAGCGGCAGACTGCCGTTCCGTTTACTTGCCATATCAAAACTACAAAACTACAAAATGAGAAACAATCAGCTTTGTAGGAATTGGTGCAAAATTTCGGTCGCTGCCTCCCGGACTATTCAGGGAATGAATGATAAAAAATCCATCGTAAACTATGACGTCACATTTTTAACTTTCCGAACTCTCTCTTTCCTTCTCTTACACGTGCCATGGACTGATTTGTTGGTTATGCAAATAGTACCATCTGTGCGACATAAAGGCAGTGGAACTGGTATAGGCGGATACGATAGTACAGTATCAATGTTCAAAGTACTCTCCAGACACAGTCGCAGCAATCTCTCTGTATCTTTGATTAAACGACCTTTCCATTTACAACCATTTCATTTTTCTGCACAGCGTCACAAAATTTTGATATTGTATTTCTCTTCATAGTTTTTTCGAATATTTGTTTACCTTGTGAACATTCTTTGATGGAAATTTCTTGTTGTTCTTTACCTAAGTTCCTCACAATGAGTAGACATTTTTCAACGTTTTCGTTCACAGATTTTTCACTTGAAATGTTATAAGAAAATTGCTTGTTAATACTTTCGAAGAAAGGATTTAATTGTACTTTACACTTGAAATTATTGACCTTTACCCTGACATCATTATTATCTGATAATATAACCGACAAATGTCGTATTATTTTGTTCTGTTCTTCACTACTAATAGAAAGAGAAGCCACTTAATAATCATGTCGGTTATGTTATCAGATAATAATGACGTCAGGATAGAGGTCAATAATTTCAAGTGTATTTCTTTACTCTGTTGCTGTGACGATAAGCTGTGACGCCTTGCAATATTCGCAAACCTGTTCCATCCATTATGGAGGTACACTTAAAATGATTGACCTTCACCCTGACGTTATTAATATCTGATAACATAACCAACAAATGTCAAATTATTTTGTTCTGTTCTTCACTATTAATAGAAAGAGATGTCATTTAATACTTTAATAATTGTGTCGGTTATGTTATCAGATATTAGTGACGTCAGGGTGAAGGTCAATAATTTTAAGTGTAATAATAATCGAGCATATGCTGTGGTTTTTACATCATCGCTGTCGAGCAGCAATCGAATTCGTCAAATCACTGATTCCGTTGGAACGTTGCGCTTCACTACAGATGCCCGACTGACGGTCTTTTCGCCATGCTAGTGGCCGCAAGCGGTTGTTAGTTATCCGCCCAACCTATCCAATATGCGAGAAGAGTATTGGTTTTCCCCAAAAAAAGTTGAAATTTTGGAATTTTTTTAAGTTATTTTTACGTTTTCCATCAAGAACAACACGAAAAAACGATTTTTAGAAAAAAATCCTGAGTGTATGCCGTCGTCGTCGTCGTCGTTGTCGTCGGCCACTTTTCGTTACATAACTTGTTAGCACGATACAGCCTCCGGAGTGCAACAAGTCACCAATTTTATGATTGAATGTTGTTCAGGACATCTCACAGATGAACTCTATGGATGTACAGCTCCCAATAGCCAGTACAATAGGTACTTTGGTACTTGAAGTACGACATTTTTGTAATTTTTTGAGAATTTTCTGTTTGTTAGCAGGATATAGCCTCCGGAGTGCAAAAAGTCACCAATTTTATGAATTAATATTCTTCACAATATCTCACAGATGCACCCTATTTATTTTCAGCTCACCACATCCTGTACTACAGGTGCTATAGTACTTCAAGTACGACATTATTGTCATTTTTGGAGAAATTTCAATTTGTTAGCACAATGCAGCCTCCGGAGTATATACAAGTGACCAATTATATGATTGGATATTATACAGGTCGTCTCAAAGATGAACCCTATTGATATTCAGCTCATTAAAGCCAGTACAACGAGTGCTATGGTACTTGAGGTACCAAATTTTGGTCTTTTTTGGAAATTGACTGTCTCGACCCTTACTTCGTGGAATATGCTCATATTAGTGTTTTTAAATGAAACTCAAGGTCCCTAGTTAATTTCACAATATAATACAAGTTATTGAAAATTCTAAAAAATTGACAATTGTTTATTGATTTATCGAAACAATTGTCAATTTTTTAGATAACTTGTATTATATTGTGGAATTAACTAGAGACCTTGAGTTTCATTTAAAAACACTAGTCTTTTTTGGAGAATTTTCAGTTTGTTAGCACGATATAGCCGCCAGAGTGTATACACGTGACCAATTCCATCATTGAATATTATTCAGGGCGTCTAATAGATGAACCTTATTGATTTTTAGCTCTTCAGAGCTAGTAAAACGGGTGCTAATGTACCTGAAGTATCACATTGTTGGTTCTTTTTGGAGAAATTTCGGGTTGTTAGCACGATACAGCCTCCTGAGTGTACACATGAGACAAATTTTGTAATTGGATATTTTTCGAGGTGTCTCGCAGATGTACCCTAATGATTTTCAGTTGACTAGAGCGAGTACAGCGGGTCCTATAAATCCAGAGATACTACATTTTTTGTTATTTTTGAAGAAATTTCGGTTAGTTAGCACGATTCATCACCCGAAATGTATACAAGTGACAATTTTATGATATAATATTGTTCAGAGCCTGTTAGATATGCGGAAAAGTTAGTTTTAATCTTTAAAACCGTTTATTTTTTAGTTATATTGGCTACCAACTACCACCTGCATAAATTTCAACTTGCATACTATGACTTCAATTTTACGCTATTCCAACAAATTCGTATTCGTGACTAACGCGTATCCCACCTACAACCAAACGTCCGGCGAGTTTTATTATCAAATATAATGTTTGAATAAAATTCTCAAGAAATTTCAGAGTGCATACTATTACTTTTTTTTATCTCATCATCACCACTTGCGGCGCCTCCCACGACCCACCGCGGAAACGCGGTATGACGCTTGGTTTAGTACTAAGTGATTTATATACGATTTCAACATTTAAATATCATCGCGCATACTATGACGTGTCCCAAAGTGACACTATCTTCCGGACTAATAGAATCACAATTGAAATTAACGGTCGCTCGACCGGAGCGAATAAGTAGAAGCAGGGAAAATTAGGAAAAATGAAAATATTCATTGTTCCTTCAATCGATATATCTGTTAATTGTTATCTTCAATGACTGTGTTTTAGACGAAAAAATGTTGTCTCTATACTCTTCAAATTCATTTGCGTAATTGTTCTATAACACACATACACACAACAACCCATAGTGTTCCCACTGCAGGGGCAAGAATCTCCTCTCAAGTTGAGAGAGTTAAGGCGACGAATCGATAATTTGTCTAGCATGAATATCTATTTTCTCAGCAAATACAAATTATATGAAAGTGATACTTCTTAATCTGATTGTTTGTTTTTTTTGACTTCAATTTGTCGGTTTGCTTTTTATAATCGATTCACTTTTATAATGGGAAGAATATATCTAAGAAACATCATTTAAAACAGACATTTACATTTTACAGGCAAACTAGTTCCATTTAACCCTCCAAAATGGATTGGCCGTTTCATTACTTCAAGAACTATTGTATAACAGAGGAGTAATGAACGATGAATTAATCAATTTTTCACCTTTCGCCTATGTAACGGTAGCGAAACGGCCAATCCACGCATTTTGACAAAGGCGTAGAGTTTGTGAAGTTAGGGCGTGTAGAGTTAGAAGCTTGGCTCTACATGAGATCTGATAACTTTTTGACAGTGCAAGACATATGGTCTCGTCTTGGCAACGTTTTATATGGAAATGTTTTTTGTGGGATAATTGACAGCATTATTTTATTGAAATGGCAATCACGTCAAAAATTATAATCGTACTGTGTTCATTCTTAGCAAGCTAGAAGGTTGCTACTATCTCACCAAAAAAACCATGAAATATTGACACCCACGGAGATACCAATTAGATGAATGAATGTTTTTCCAAATTTTTCCTGTCTCTAATTATCCGATCAGGTTGAGAGACGGCTCATTTAACTCGTGATTCAAATACCTACAAATTATTAACTCATGTTATTGAGAATTCTCAATTTCAAGTTCACTCTTATATCGGTCAATTTTCTTACATGATTCACCATAATTAGCAGCTAACGTTCCTGTATATCGTATTGACATGTTCCAATAAATAGTTAGTTGAACTTTTCACCTCTATAAAATGGGGCTTATGTACGTATATATTCCATTTATTGCAATTATTGACCTGCAGCTCCTGAACTAATAAAAGCAAAAAAGCAAAAGCAGTGTTTTTTCTTGTGTAAGCAAAAGGAAAGAAAACGATCCCTTATACAAACCCTTTTGATGCTTTTCTGAAACAGGCTGGTTATCTGTCCTTGTCTAATGGTGTGGACTAATTCTCTAGCGGCGTGATGGGGTGAAACTAATTCTACGCAGTTGATGAACCGATACAGTTTCTGCAAACAGAGAAAGGACATATACACTATTTAGACGATTCAATCTCATTTTAAATGATATAGATTGGATTAGCAGATATGGTAACAGATGTGTGTTTATGTTACGGTTTATATAATTAGAATCCCATATAGGTATATTCTCGACAATATCAATTCATGAACTATTTCAAATTATTATTAATAAATCTAAACGTTATATATGTATATATATATATATATATATATATATATATATATATATATATAAGAAAATGTAGGAATATCGCGTGATATGTTAACAACAACAACAAAGAGATTCATAGGTAATTCACGCAAAAAGGGCTACTGAAACAGAGTGGTAACCGCGGACATGCATGTTTCTGGCTCATTTGCCTCTTTAGCACGGTATAACCAAATGGGGATGTGACATTTGGGAGCAAAGATGTTAATCGAAACATGGGAAAACACAAAACAACGGATTTCAGCAAGGAAATCAAACGCTCATTTGTGCCTTCAATTGGAAGATCCCGAGTTTTCAGAACAACAACCAAGATCGACACGGAGGCGCATATAGCCCCCCATGAATCTCTTTGTTGTTGTTGTTAACATATCACGCGATCTTCCTACATTATCTTTGTTATTTACTATGGGTCGGAAGGTTCATGGCAAGGGGGTTTTTGCGCCTCCGTGTCGATCTTGGCTGTTGTCCTGAAAACTCGGGATCTTCCAATTGAAGGCACAAATGAGCGTTTGGTTTCCCTGCTGAAATCCGGTGTTTTGTGTTTTCCCATGTTTCGATTAACATCTTTGCTCCCAAATGTCACATCCTTATTTGGTTATATCGTGCTGAAGAGGCAAATGAGCCAGAAGCATGCATGTCCGCGGTTACCACTCTGTTTCAGTAGCCCTTTTTGCGTGAATTACCCATGAATCTCTTTGTTGTTGTTATATATATTTATATATATATATATATATATATATATATATATATATATATATATTAATGCATCTGCATAGGACGATGATGATATATATTAATACAGTTCTACTATTCCAAAATTTTAAAGAATTTAATTTATGCAATACTTCCGGAAAACCCTATATTGTCTATAAAATCAATATAGTTGAAAAAACCTGTATTTGTAGGATTTGACAGATCATTAAATTTCTGATGACATTTATTTGTCACAATTGAACAATGCATTGAAGGTTAAAGAAATTAGAAGTCATTACAAGATGTTTAGTGATAATAAATGTATTCCAAATGTTGGATATAAAAAAATAACAAATTTGGTTTTTTTTACAGAAAAAAAGGAAAGTTTGTAACCACAGTAGGATGTGGTTATTTATTTTAATAAAATCGGAAGTTGAATTTGAGAATCCGAACAGGGAACATCTCCTGTGAGATCTCTCCAAAAATTTTGTAAAATTAGTATTTAAACATTGTAATTTATTAATATAAGGTATTATTCGGCAAAATAAAAATTAAATTCAGTGCGTGCATTCTCGAAAATTAGTGTTGCAGTTGAACTAGCTTGGCAGTTTCTTCTCTACATCCAGATTTCTGGTGAGTTCGCTCCAGAATTATTCATACATCATTGAATATCAGGCCTTGATACAAAATTAAATTAAAAGTAGATGCATATAAATATTGAGATTATAGTGAATTCAATTACCTACAAAAATAAGTATACTTATTGACCAATTTAATAGTGGAAGAAATTAGCAGAAAATATCGTGTATTTGACATTCACCAAGGAACTGAGTGACAATTCAAAAATAGAAATTTTTTGAAAAGAAATTAGGAACTTTTTAAATTAGTTTAGGAAATTATTTAGTTTGTAGGTTGTTTTAATCTTAATTTAGTCACTAAAATTACGATAACATTATTTGTTCTGGAAAGAAAGTTAAATTTGGTATTTGCTTATTTGAGTAAATTTATATAATTGTTCAAACGTATTATAATTCGAAATTATATAGATCATATAGGAATAGGAATTTTATTTGAACATTGAAACATAGTGAATCAGTGGTGACAGTCATTCATTGATAATAAGTGTCAGAAATCAATTGAGTGATATTTCCAATCCTAAATACACATTCGCAGGTGAGAATATTGAACCTAATTAATCTTATAAATATTTAATTCAGAAGATAATTTAGAATTTATTACAAACTGTTATATTAGAGAGTACTGAACCCACCTGAGAATAGAGTCAAGTAATTCAAGATAAAATAAACTCATCTTTCAATATTGTGAATAATTTTCGTTATTCTGCAAGCTGGAAAATTCTGACAACAACTGTCAACTTTGAAATATAAAGCATACGGTGCTTAAGCTGTGTGTACAATATTGTCGCTGCAATCAGGGATTGTACAGTTTTTTTCAATCGTTGACAAATAAAAAATTTATTGGTAATATTCATGGAATTAAGGTATAGTAAATTGTACCAAATTGTCACAACGCGGGGCAATTACAATTATAAGTTTGAATATATAACAAATTAGCGACCCAACGTGAGGCGAATTGAAATTCATCTTGATAAGAAGGTTCAAAAAGATTAAAACTAAACAATTAAAATTCCTCACATCATATTAGAGTGAGAAACAAAATTGGGGCCTAACGTGGGAAGATTAAAATTTTTCACATAATCATAAAAATATTGAAATTTATTGACTTTATTATAAAAAAATTAGGTATCTACGATGGAAAGGAGAATGACGTTAAGGGATGGTAAATAGGTGGGAGTTGATATATATATATATATATATATATATATATATATATATATATATATAAATATAAATTTATTAAGTTATCGACCGTTACTTAATTATAGAATATTTCATAAATTTCGGGTATAGCGGTCTGTAGGCAATTAAAACTGCAATTTTTCTAATATTCTTAATATTTCGCCATTGTTTAACAGCTTCTTCAGGAGAAATTAGAGAGCAACAGTTGTTTTGCCGATACGGGCACTAGCATCACATTACACACATTGTGTAATGTGTGTAATGTGATGCTAGTGCCCGTATCGGCAAAACAACTGTTGCTCTCTAATTTCTCCTGAAGAAGCTGTTAAACAATGGCGAAATATTAAGAATATTAGAAAAATTGCAGTTTTAATTGCCTACAGACCGCTATACCCGAAATTTATGGAATATTCTATATATATATATATATATATCCACGTATGCTATATTATTTAAAACTGATACTTATTGTCAAAATATTCTCCGGCTATCAATAATTTCTTTTATCGAAAGATGAATTTATATATCGAAAATTTTTGGATGCATCTATGATTAATATTTTAGAGCCTGATTTGTTTCGAAGAAATAATGCATTATTCAACATGATTTATACTTTGGTACATACTCATCAGTAGTCTGGATTGTGGCACTGCAGTCTGGATCAATTCTAAATATTATTTAGAATTCAGGATCTTCAATTTCCGGATTGCAAATAACTCTTCCAAAACACGCACTGAATTGATGATGGTTGGGTACCGAATAACAATTTATACTATTACTATCACTTTTAAAATACTACATAGAACTTTTCGAATGTATTTGGAGCACCCTTTAAAATTTTTAGACGTTCTCGGTTTGTGATGTGTAATCAGACTGAATCTCTCTTCTCCATCAACAAAAAACAAACACACATTTCTTCCTTTTATTAAAAAAAATTAAATTTGTTTCCTGACCTACTACTTACCTTCCATGATTTCTATATAAAGTGAGATTTGTTTTCATTTATTATTAACAAATATCTACAGTAAAGTATGCTTTTAATTTAGAATATTTCTTCATATTATGACATGACTTGTATATTATTCAATATATTGTGTGTGAATGTCATTTGAAACAAAATTATGCCAAATTTGATATATACTGGGTAAGTCAAACATTTTTAATATCGTTTACAATAATGGGTACACCAAAAGCATTGCTACATATATGAATTATTGTTTTTTTTTAATTTTGAATGAAGGATCTGTATTAAATGCCCCTATTAAAAGAATAACAATTCGAGTTTTCTATACTCTTATAACTGCATCTTTTAACATTAACCCAATATTACTCTAATATCTACATATTGTATCCCAATTTATTCCAAATAATTACTAATCTATTTTTAATATACAATCTTATCTAATATTAATCAATTACCCTGAATCCCCATAGAACACTATTAATTCTACAATATCTATTTCTAAAATTTCACATTTTCATTCTTTCTGTCTGTGATTTCTGTTTCCATTTTCATAATTCCTATTTACATGTCTATAATTTTTTCTATTGCAAAACTCTCCTTTATAAAATTTCTATTTCCACATGATTTTTTGTTAATGATAAAATTTCTATTTATACTTCGCTTCTATATTCTTCCCTTACCATGCAATTCTTTTTTCGTTTTCTAGATTTCGTTCATATAGTATTGTCTTATCATTCCATTTGTTTGTCTTTCACTAAACTTCTTTTTATTTTCTTCTCTTACTGTTTGATTTGCTTTTCGTTCCCTAAATTTCTTTCTATTTTCCACAATGTTCTTTTTAAAGTCTCATATCTTACTAGTTCCATCATATACATTTGTTTCAAAACTCCCCATATTATTGGTTCTACTTCTAATTATTTTCTTCTCTATCATACTCCCAATACCCTTCTTTTCATTTTTATTTATTTTATTGAAAACTTTTCGATGAATTCGATTGATATTTCTATCCAGATTTACTCCTTTTTCTACATATTCTGTATAAATTATTTGTCCTCCAATTAGTCTTATGGTTTCTTCCATTTCTTCCATAATTTCTTGTAATCTTCTATTCATTTTTCCTATTCCCAATTAAATTGTTTGCCCCTATTATTATTTATTTCACCATATGTCATCGCACAGGCCGAAAAAGTGGAATTATTGCCAAAAAAATCACAGGTATCATATGAAAAAGCATACATTGTAAATACAAAAAATGGGGCGTTATAAAAATATATTTTTCCTTTTTTATTTGCATCAGTTAACCTTACATTCTGTCAAACGGATTGATACCTAGTTCTAATCAAGCAGGCTCTGTATTTTTCTACCTTATTGACTGATGGACAACTTTTCCACCTCAATAAAAGTCAATTGCGTTAGGTTTAGAAGATAGGAGTCTAGGTTTTGGATGAACCTATTTAATATAATAAATATAGTTGAAGATTTCAACTAGTGTGTTTTGTTGCTTGTTATGTTGAATTTTCTCGGCATATTATCGAAAAAAATTATACATATTCATGGGCATATATTTTATATTTGAATATACATATTTGCCTAAGTCTGGTCATTATTCATGCCGTATTAACTATGTCAAAATGTCAGTCTTCATAATTATGATTTTTATTATTTCCACTCTTTTCTCCCTAAAGTTACTGTTTCTTACCCTAATTCTTTAAAATCATCCTGTATATGGTGTCGTAGAAAACGAATCCCTTACTTGTGAGTGTTAAGTACATTATCGTATTGGGTTACGCGCTGGCTGAATTGCCTTTTATTTTCCGTTTTATATAACAAAGGGAAATGCCAACGAACCATATTTGGTTGGAAAAGCATAATAGAGCATGCTCACGACATTTATTAAGAGCTAAATCATCGTCTATATATGATGGACAAAATACAAATAGTTTCACGTGAAATACTAGAAGAGTAAATGACGGATCGAATTTAGTATAATACTGTTGCATAATAGTTAGAGATGTGTAGACACGGATATAGGAAAACAAATGTATTGTTAGCCCACTGTTCAGTGGATGACTGTAGCATGGATTCCACCATCGCGTGATAATTTCTGTTGGCGACACTGAATATCACATCATTCGGCCTGGTTGGGTTCATGTTCAGTTTCTGAAAATTTGTTTGTAGATATATTACGGTTAATTTTCGCTACGTTTTTTGTTGATAGGATCAGGCAGTTATCATTCAAATATTAAATATAGTACATTATGTTACAAGGAGTAGAAGGCCGTCGTTATTGTTGAGCCCAGATTCTTGCACTGCCGAGGCGTTAGCCGAGGCTGTGCAAACTGGGCGAAACATATAATAGTTCTTCTGCTCTGAGTGACATAATATTTTTTCTTCAAGTGTAAAGATAATGCAATTCATAAGTAAAAAAAATTGAATGCATTGTTTATATCTCAACTATTTATTAATACAAATATGAAAAAAAAACGGTCTAAACTTAGTGTGAAGTTTGTTATAAATCATATTGAAAATGTGTAAAGGAAAATTGTTGTTTGATGCTATCTGTTTAATAATACTTATTTCCCTATTGAAAGGAGAATCGGAAAGAGGTATTTTGAAGGCTCTAGTAAAAAAGGTGGTCCTTAGGTAATTGTACATAGAAGTATGGTATACTCGATAGTCGAAATTGTGTAAAGTGACGTCATCGGTTATCTCCCGATTTAAAGTGAACTCCATGAGCGTATCATAGTTTAAGGGTGCGAATACTGAAATATCTGGAATTTCAATTTTTAACATTTGAAATAATAACTTATCACAAGTTGTTCATAAGTAAGTTAAAACAAAATAAAAAAATGTTTAAAAGTCAATTCCAACTTACCACTACTAAAACTAAAAAAAAGTTGTTTGTCAAGACCAAAATAAATTACCAATAAGTATAGGTATGTTGCGAGGTCACTTGTAAAATGTCTGACTAACTGGAAGCGGTATCACTCCCTGACGACTCCTCAGAATCATCGCTTTCTCCTCCTATATCGATAATGAGTGGTTCCGTCATTACTTCTACACGTATGTCTAAATCCCAAAACTTTATTTCTTCTTTTAATACGTGTTGAATACATTTACGCCAACTCTCAGCAGTAACGGTATGCAGCGCCTCGTCAAACAGTTTCTCAACGTCAGCCATTTTGAATGTACTGTTTTTTCTCGCAACATAATTTTTCACTTGGGCTAAAACCAGCTCGATGGGGTTTAACTCACAGTGGTAGGGAGGAAGTCTAACAACTGAGACGTTGAAATCTTTCGCCATTTCATCGACAACGTACTTAATATAACTGCTTTTATGTTTCCGTACGAGAGATAATAATTCAACTTTTAGCATTGCCTCGTTGTGCGGAATGCTTTTACTCTCTAACCAATCAATTATAACCCTCTTGCGGCTAGCTGAAGTAGGTATTTGCTCCAGTCGACGAGAGTGGTTTGAAGCATTATCCATAACTATCACTGTACCAGGAGTTACCTTTGTTAAAATTGATCTAAACCATGTTTCAAACCGGTTACCATCCATCTCTTCATGGTAATCGACAGTTTTTTTGGACTGAAAACTTAGTAATCCACCTTCTACAAATCCTTCCTCGCTGCCAATGTGAGTGATAATCAGTCGACGTCCTTTCCCAGAGGGAGCTTTTAAACCGGAACAGAAACCCTCCATAAAGGCTTGTCGATTGCTTCGTATATTCATGTCTTGCCACACTTTTGACACAGTGTGGCCTTCATTTAACCATGTTTCGTCACATTAATATATAGGCCGTCCTTCGTTACGAAACTGTCGTATCTGTTTTAAATAATTTCTCCTCCATTCCACATTGTCATTTCGTTCAATTAAGGCACTGTTTCTACTTCTTGTTTGGTAACGAAAATTCATTAATTTTAAAGTTCGTCTCAAAACTTTATCACTGATGTTTGGTAAAGTATCATCAGCTTCTATTACCTTGCTCAATTTAGCTACCGAGAGGATTTCATTCCTAAAATAAAAAGAATGTATTTCCCTACGTATAGCATTCCGTGTTTGGTCGTCCAAAACAATTTTCTTTCTTCCCCTACTTTCCGGTTTACAGTTTTCACCTCGTTCTCTTGTCAAAGATCCGTCCCGCGATTTCTTTAGAATATTGTATATAGTACTCTCAGAAACTTTAGTTAAATAACTGCACTTAATCACAGCGTCACTAACACCCAACTGTTTGTCCATGGCACGCAGTCCTTCGTACACATTTAATATGAGGACTTTTCTTCCCGAATTAAATTGTTACGACGCCGTTTTTTATCGCCAACACCGCTACACTCCGCCATTATTGTCACTAAATATACCGATATAAATATTACAATAAATACCAATAATAACCGATTTATCACACAAAACCACAACACAAATACTGATGTTACGTTCATGAAGAGAATAAACACCTCACATAACTGTTTACTATCACTGTCTCATTCGCGTAGCTCGATCTATCTATCTCGTTCTCAAAGCCGGAACATTGAAGCGACTCTCCAACATTGTCAAATCGGCGAGTTTTTCACAACAAACTTTGCGTTCAAGAAATATACATAAACACTTTATTTCACATTTCAAGTAAACTAATTATTATTAGTCTGCTTGAAATTTGAAATAAATATATTAAATTGGTATTGACTTAATTACATTGCATCTTTTGTACCTGAAATATTGACACAATGGATTTGAAGTGTATTTATAAAATACAGCATTTCTCTCTAGAATACATATGGCAACTGCGCTTTGACCAAAGTGTTGATTAGATAGCTCTGACTCACTTTACACAATTTCGACTATCGAGTATAGATTCCTAAATTTAAGATATTACGATTCAAACCAACTTGCTTTAATAAAATGTTGCTAATAAGGAATATGCAGGATGTTATAGGCTGAATTTTTAATTTCTTCCGCTACCAAAACCGCACTTTGAAAACGGGTTTGACATGTACAAAACGACTCTTTGAACACTAGTGTTTAAAATGCGAAAACTCACATCTCGTTTATCTTTTGTTTTTTAAACGTCAAATCAAGTGTATCTTTTGTATGTTAAATTTCATGTTCCGTGATAATATTGTTATTCTGCGTCATTTGATTTGTCAGTCAGATGTCAGCCATCGTCCGTCATGTAATGAATATAATTGAAATATAATATAATTTTTTCCTTCCCGCGGGCGAAGAAAAAGTATAGTAAGCACCTCGTGTTAAAAACGTCTTTAGTCACTCGTTCCACAAGGAACTCGTGACTAAAGTAACCTTTTTGTCACTTGGTAGTTAATATACAGTTTTGCAACACCTTTAACGTTTTTGGATATGTATACATACAAATTTGGATACAGCGGTTTTTGGGTACGAAAAATGATAATCTGGTACCTACTTCGATGTAATTTGTAGAGGGCGCTTCATAGGCCACATTTGTGGCATCAATGTGCCCTAAGTTATTATGCTGCTTAAGTTAGCGGAATTTTTGTAAAACAATATTAAAGCCACGTTCTTTTATTAGAAAAAAGGTATAATTGTTATTAACCTTAAAACTTAAGGGTTTACGATATACTCGCATTTTGGGGATCAGCTACATGATTATTATTGAAAACATTTATAAAACAAATTAAAAAAAACTAAGCTAAATAACAATATAATTTCAATTGTGTTACATTAAAGATCGTCTCATATTAAACAACATCATTGGATCAAAAAAACCCGCTGCTCTATTTATTTCACTAACGTAGTAGGCTGACGTCATGTATGATTTTGAAAGCAAAGCATTCGATTTGTTTCAATATTATGTCAATCTTGTAATATTTAGTTTGCATTTCATGTTTTTTTAAAAAAAAGCGGAAAATGCCGAGGCATAATAATCAAGAGTGACTGCTCGTCACTCGCGCCATGTCCCGTCTCGACTCCGCCCACTTTTATATATTTTTGCGCTAGACGACAGACACTCAAATACCGAAAATTTCGTCTTTTTCCTCTCCCCGCAATTCTATATTTTCTAATTAATTTTCAATTTCAAAAAGTCTATAATCTACGGACAAAGGATGCATACATTTGCCATATAATTCATATATGATCTTCCAATTGCAGCATCAATGATAATTTTCCATGTATTTATTAAAAAGATATTCAGTTCTGAAAAATAAAAGTTGTAACTTTTGTAAAAATATTTCCAAAGTTGAACGTTGGTCATGTGTGGTTTCGATATTTCGGAAAGAGAATCAATATCGCCTCCGGTGATTCATTTCTTGCAGGTGTGTGGTGGTCGATTATTGAGTTTCATCCGCACTAATGCCCTGAATCTCGAATAGGGGCGTTATTGTTGACGTCGTTCCCAACGTCATGCATACGCAAGCCTATGAATGCTCTATTTGCGAATAGTTCCTAAAATGATGTTCTCGAGCACCGTCACTAAAATCATCGAATTGTATCGTCCTCACAACAGCGTCAGTTGACGTTACAATAGAAATGCCATTTGGTTATGTCAAATGTAAGGGTGCATTCAGATGCTACGTCGGGCGCGTTTCATGCGATCAGATGCTTAGATCTGGTAAATAGTCGGGTCGTTCAGATGCTAGCGGTAAATTTTATCAATCGTCCAACCATTTAACCCAGTCGACACATCGGTAGAAATTGACCCGCATGCGCTTCACATTTTATAATGCATGATTGAGAAGTTTTTGTTATGTTTACCAAATCACAAATAATAAATTAATATTCAACGAGACTTTTTACATTTTTTTCTACACCCACATGTATATTATCCATTTTCTGCACAATTTACAGAATGGAAATGTAGGCCATTTTGGTTAACTGAACGCATATGATTTCATTTACATCCTAGAATATATATGAAATTCACCAATCAGCATTTGCATTTAGTACCCGTCAACTCTTTTTTTTTTCAATTTCAATGTAACGTCAAGATAACTTGTCAAAATATTTCTTTAGTTCTCAAGAAAAATATTTTAGTAAAATGAGTGATTTCAGTGATGAATCAAAAATCAATAAATATTACTCGATCGGATATTCGTTTAGCCGCAAAGGAGACGTATAACACACATCATTACCCCAAAAATCAAAAAGTAAATGTGAATTTTGTTACAAAAAGTTCATAGATTGAACTCTGGTAAACGGAGTTAAAAATTATCAGAGCACTGCTTATATGAATGAAATATCGAATAAAAACAAGCTCTCAACCCTTTGGACAACATATTCTATGTAAAAAACAATGATAAATATTAAAAGTAACATTGACATTTCAAGTTACCGTAAATTGCGTTGATTTCATATTAGTTTGTATTTGATCAGTCTGTTAACGTACGTCTCCAACTGCATTCAGAAGAGTTGGTTCAATCCCCGCTTCATGCGTATATTTTTATTGCTGATATTTGTATTATAAACAGTAATTTTCATAAAACTTTGGTTAGTGTTAATTTTTGGAATTTATGGAGGACGTCTTCGTCAAAAATTGAAAATTTAGAAAATAAATCATGTAAAGATTTGGAAAATGAATTTCAAATTAATTTAATTGATAAACAAACCCAGATCCTTTGTAATTTCTTGTATGTTTCAAGAGGTCTCCAAAAAATATTCTGCTTAGACACCATATATAGAACAATTTTTGGTTAATTACCAAAAAGGAATATGTTCGAAGAAAGTAGTCGGAATTAACAAAATTCGTAATCAGACAAAAATAATTACTGAATTTTTAAAACTACCATTTGCGAATTTTTATACGGAACATGTTTACGCCTTAAATAGTAAAATATTCCATGAAAAATATTGATCATATATTTGAATAAATCTTCTTGTTCGGGATTTAAACCAAAATTGTTCACCAAATACGTTATAGTATATTGTACAATGAGCACGAAATGACATACATTTCCCACAAATATGTATATGAAATTTTGTAGTACGAGCTTAGCGTGTAATACAAAATTTCATATACCTACGAGTTGGAAATGGATAATTTCATGCCAATTGTATACTATACCCTTTCTACGACCATCATAAATCATAAACAAAACTGTAATATTTTACATAACATTTTTTATTATAAACATTCCTGCCGACATTGTGGCATGGTTTAGAGAATTTTTTCTCTGATATTATTAAGTCGGGCTCTTAGCCCTTTGAATGACCCATATATTTTTTTCTTTTTGTACATGTATCTACCTACGTCCTGAAACAAATAACGTTCAAAATTTCAAAATTCTAACAACACGGGAATTAAAATACTTTATGCAGAAATAATCGTTATAATTCACCTTCGGAAAAAGTTATCAATTATCGTGTCTCTTCAAAGGAGTTATATCACCTCCTGCTCTACCAGGATAGTGACCAATGTCCTTTTGAAGCAATGGCTAGTTTACATATCTGGATCAGCATGTCAATGTCAAATCATCCTCACTATCGCGACCCGTTTTCGATTATAAATTTTTCTCACAAACGAATTTTGTAAACACCAAAGTGACATGTCAAATTATTAGATAGACATTAACAAACATGACTCGATCATATATTATAATATATATGACCAAAAAATTCGTTAATATAATGACAGTCTAGTAGCGCATGATAGTCGTGGAAAATGAAATAGGTATTTCGGTACAGTTAGCCCATGGGAAATGAAAATCTGTATTACAATGTGGTAGGTTCCTTAATCGAAGACGCACCTGACATGTACATTTTTCTTTATGGTCGTAGAAAAAATATTTTATATTTTTATGATAAATTTGAGTATGCTCAGAAGGAACAAAAATTGTACGATTCATTCCATGATGTTTTCTTTGTGACTCTAGTTCTAATATCTATAGTAAGAAGTAAGACATTTATTTAAGACCGATTCCTACTTTTATTACTAGGGCGAAGGGAAAGTAAAAAAAAATAGAACTATTTCAAATAAAATGTAGCTATAAAATTTCCTCACCGAATCTCCCACGAGCTTGAATTATTTTCCATACATTTTTTCCCATTTGCAAATTTTTTCAAGAAAATTCGCACTTAGAAAATTTTTTCTGAATAATTAAATATCTAAAGAGATTATGAGTGAAAATATTTCAGGTATATATTTGTCATCTGGATGTAGCTTATTATGGGATACTTATGCATTCAATAGAAACACAACCATACAATAAGATCAGGAAATAAAATGCAGAAAAAAAGAAACAAATGTTTTAACTGGCTTCAAAATAACAAAATAAATAAAACAAATAGGTATAGCTAAGTTAACCAAAAACTACAAAACTAGATTATGTAAAATTATTTGCTATTTCTAGTTCCTTCATTCTCTATTTCTTCAATATTTTGGATCTTATTTACTATTGCATTGACTTCATGCAGAACTAATTGTCCTCTTCTTCATCATTTGCCTCATCATCGTTAAACATTAAACATATGTTGCGTAGAACACATGCAGTTTGAGCAACGTGGGAAATTGCATTTGGACGACTTATGCTGTCTAAATATTTTAATCTTCTGAATCTTCCAAATAACAGACAAAATACCCTGTCAATAACCTCTCTGGCTTTAGCAAGTTCGGTATTGAATCTAACTTGATGAAGAGGGCGATATCCCTTATAAGGTGTCATACACCAATCGTATACTGGATATGCTTTATCTCCGATTATGAAAGAGCTTGGTTGAAAATAAACATATTTTGTCCTATGAAGTTTTCAAATATGGTTGAATTCCTAAAAAATCGAATATCACTAACACTGCTGGGATAACCACAGAAAATGTCTGAAAACTTTCTTTTGCTATCACAAATGGCTTCTAAAGTTACACCATAAAAACATTTTCTATTTATGTATGTCTCTGGATTTTCATGACGGGCTTTTATAGTAATGTATGTTTAATCGATTTCTCCAATACAACCATGAAATTGACACAAAGAATAGGAGTGTTCCTCACTTTGAGTTCTTTTTTCTAGTGTTAGCCATTTCAAAACTTTGTCGGTAATCGAAATCATTGCATTGATTACTCTCTCTATTGACACAAACAGAAAGGATTTTGCCATATCAAACCTGCTTGCAATGCTTCTACAAAATAAAATCAATGTATTATTTCCTAATTTATTAATTTTTCCTACTTTACCTATAGCTATCTGGAGTGCTTAAAATTCAAAGAGTTGATAGTAGCTGTAAACTAGGATGAATGTTTTCTTTGAATGTGTTGTTGCTTTTCAGCAAATGAGCAATTTTGTTAAATGAATAATTATAAGCAGACCTCGTCAAACGTAAATGTTGTTGGAATTCTGCGTCACTCATTTTTTCGATGATCTTCAAAAATTCGTGAGTTCGAAAAATATTTTCTCTACCAACCTCTCCCACTAATGCCAATATACTTGTTTCAATATAATCGTCAGATAATATATATATATATATATATATATATATATATATATATATATTTAATCATATCCTGTAACATATAAATGGTTTAGACAGAGTAGAACAGAGTTGGAAACATTTGAGACCATAAAAAAATTATCAACGTGTATATAGGAAATTTTAGAAGAACAAATGATATTATGTTACGTGAAATTTCAATAGATATAGTAGATTCAATAAGTTTTATGGGAATTAGGAATAATAGTTTAATTTGATTGAAGATAATTTTTTTTAGAGATATGGTAATAATGATTTGAAAGATATTACTATGTTACTAGATACTAGTATGATATTTGGCAATTTTGAAAGATAAAATTTTAATTATATGCAAGAATCGATTTGTCATTCTTTTATTAGGGGGATTTAATACAGTTCCTCTATCTAAATTCTAAATAAAACATTAAAATAAGGAAAAATATGTATATTTGTATGTAATACTTGTGATACACACTGTATAATCAATAATTTGAAAGATTCAATATAGAAATAAAAATAAAATTTGACATTTCAATTTCGGATGACAATAATGCAGAATATACTTAATGATAGATACCTTTTATAACGATTTGAAAACCAATATTTGAAGTTTCAAAATACAGATGTCTCTGCTAGCAAAATTGCAATTATAATAAGAGAATGCAAATCTCTCTTTGTTATAGGAAAAAATAAATTTGTATTTTGAAAAAAAAATAATTTTTGGTAACCAAAGGAAAAGAGATTTATTTATGTATAAAGTTTAGGCAGTTGAAATTGAAATCCCCACGAGACAACATCGAAATAAGAGTTGTCTCAAATTTATTTAAGAATATAATAGTAATTATATGAATATATTATCAGATCATAAAAACCTTGCATTGTAAAGCCAGTGCGTGTATAATTCACAGAAGAATTACATCGTTAAAGTGCAAATGGTTTTCCGGTTTCTGAATTATAAATTTAGAAAGTGTTGCTGAATGCTAAATACGTTTTAGAATACGAACGAGTTAACCAGTACCTAGTTGGTGAGCCCTGTCCAGTTTATTTACATTATATCTCGAAAATTAATAGACCTTTATAAAATATATTTCAAAAATAAATGCATCTTATGATAATAAATTTGATCTAAATCACAGTAACGTTACACATATAAAATTCAACGTCAAGTGAAGAAAATTTTTGGAATAGACAATTTGCACGGAAATTTACGTATTTGACATTGATATACATCAAGTATAAAATCAGACATTTTGAATTTTTGATAAAAATATTTAGCTAGTAGATTTCTAATATAGGTTGTTTTAATATTAAGGTTGATAGAAAATTCTATCTTTGTTTCTTCGTTTATGATATTTTTGAAAAGTTATAATTTTTTGTAATTTGTTATCTGATCATATATTATATAAATTTGATTACAACTCACTTTGGTACTCATTTCATATATATTCTCATTGTATTTGATAATTTTCATGCTATAGAAAATTTGATATAATAAGTGATATTTGGTTAATTTCCAGTGACAGTAAAATCATATATGTCATAAGATACTTTGAGTGTCTTGTAATATATTGAACAAACAGTTACTCTAGATTTGGAATAGTGTAATACGTAATTTGGAGAATTCATTGAAATTTATAAATTTGAATTATTATTTAAAATCTTTGATCCCTTCCTGAGATAAGAGTAATTAAATCGATTGTGTATTGATTTATCTTTTAAAGTACAAAATTTAATATTCATCTGAGCTGGGCATATTAATTTGACAACTGCTGTCAAAATTCAAATAGGTTATACTCAGTGATAAAGGTGTGTTCGCAATAGTGTAGCTACAAACACAAATTGTGAAAACGTCAACAAATAATATTCGTATCGGTTAATTCATTTATAAACTATTAAATTACAATTAAACGATTCGATATATTATAATTTGTCACCCAAACGTGGGGCAACTATGAAAGAATATAGAAATATAATAATTTAACTATAATACAATATAGGATATATCATTATATACAGTGTGACCCATTTTTAATGGAAACACCCCCCTAAAATTTGAAGTTGTAAACCGATTTTAATAATTTTTTTTTTGAAATGTCAAGTACTAAAAGGTCTACCTTGGGAACAAATTTGAAATGTTTATTCCAATTTTCAGGGCATACTACGATATTTTTTATTAGTCGAAAATCGGGATTTTTTATTAGCAATTTTTTTATTGAAAAAATCACTACGCCACTGGATTCGGAGTGCCTCTAAACAGGTGTAACCAAAATTTCATGGAAAGATATCTATCAATAACAAAGTTATGGCAACTCAAAAATTCGAAAACTCTCACAGCTAACAGTCACAAAAACACCCTATAAATATAGCCATCAGAATATTTTTTTTATGATTTCAACAATAAAGTGCCACCAGATGAAAAAAACAAATAGCGTAAATATTTTTAATGAAAATAACGGAATTACATTCATTCAAATTTTCACGCAAATTAACTAAAACTAAGACCTAATAGAATTTTCAATTTAAATCTTAGTTGCCATGGAAATGATATTACAGTTTGACACTTGTGAAAGATTTAAGTGTACTATTGTCAACAATATTCACATTACAGTTCTTCGGATTATTTTTTGTCATGGCTGCAAGATTGAGCGTAAGAGAGAAAATTGAAATTGTACGCCTTTCGGGAGATGACATTAGAAGTGCTAGAGAGGTTTGTAGAGTATTTAATGAAAGACATCCAGATCGTCCTCGTATTAGCTGCGGTACGGTAAATAAAATAAATAAAATATTCAATGAAACTGGTGCAGTATCAAAAATGATGTTAAAGAGTAATCCTGTACAAAGACGAAACAGGAATGACAGGAATGATCAAATCATTTTAGATTATTTCGGAAATAATCCTAATGCCAGTATAAGGAATGCCACTTTAGATTTGAATATTCCACGAGAAACTATTCGGAGATGTCTCAAGGCGAAGAATATTAAACCTTTCAAGCCAACATTTTTACACACACTGCAAGAAGGCGACGAAGCAAGACGTATGGAATATTGTTTATGGGCCCAAGGGGAATATTTAAACAAAAGAAATTTCCTACAAAATATTTTATATACCGATGAAGCCAGTTTCACTACAAATGGAGTAGTGTCATCACAGAATTGTCGCTATTGGGCAGCGGATAATCCTAACTGGGTAATAAATTGTAAAAGCCAGTATTCCCAAAAAATCAACGTCTGGTGTGGGATATTGAACGAACGAATTATTGGTCCTTTCCTTTTTGAGGAAAACATCAATGCGCAGAGGCTGCTAGAATTTTTAAACACAGAGTTTTGGGATGCTATTCACGAGCTGCCAATCAATGAACGATTAAATTTAATTGTTCAGTTAGATGGGTGTTCAGTTCATTATGCCAGAGCTGTGAGGCAATGGCTTAACGAGCATTCTCCAAACCGATGGATAGGCTGTGGTAGTCCGTTTCTAGATTGGCCCCCCAGATCTCCAGACCTCACAGTTTTGGACTTTTTTCTCTGGGGACTTATCACACAAAAGGTTTAAAAACACCGCTCAAGAGATAGAAATGAACTTTGTGCAAGAATTCGACAGGTATGTGCAGATATTACCCCTCAAGAACTAAGGAACGTGATCAGAAACATTCGTAAGCGCTACGACAAGTGTATCGAAATAGATGGTGGGTTAGTAGAGGCTACTAGAATATGAGTTAGGATTAATTGATGCACTGACTCGAAACATTTCAATGATTAGTTATCATAGTTACGTTTATAAAATTTTTTTGCTTCATAATTAGTTGAATTGTGTGAATGTAATCCCGTTATTTTCATAGAAAATTTTTTCTCATCTGGTGGCACTTTATTGTTGAAATCATAAAAAAGTATTCTCATGGCTATATCTGTAGATATAGGGTGTTTTTGTGACTATTAGCTGTGAGAGTTTTCGAATTTTTGAGTTGCCATAACTTTGTTATTGATAGATATCTTTCCATGAAATTTTGGTTACACCTGTTTAGAGGCACTCCGAATCCAGTGGCGTAGTGATTTTTTCAATAAAAAAATTGCTAATAAAAAATCCCGATTTTCGACTAATAAAAAATATCGTAGTATGCCCTGAAAATTGGAATAAACATTTCAAATTTTGTCCCAAGGTAGACCTTTTAGTACTTGACATTTCAAAAAAAAAATTATTAAAATCGGTTTACAACTTCAAATTTTAGGGGGGTGTTTCCATTAAAAATGGGTCACACTGTATATATATATATATATATATATATATATATAACAACAAAGAGATTCATGGTTAATTCACGCAAAATAAGGGCTACTGAAATAGAGTGGTAACCGTGGACATGCATGTTTCTGGCTCATTTTGCCTCTTCAGCACGGCATAACCAAATAACGATGTGAAATTTGGGAGCAAAGATGTTAATCGAAATCGCCTCCGTGTCGATGTTGGTTGTTGTCCTGAAAACTCGGGATCTTCCAATTGAAGACACAAATGAGCGTTTGGTTTCCCTGCTAAAATCCGTTATTTTGTGTTTTCCCATGTTTCGATTAACATCTTTGCTCCCAAATTTCACATCCTTATTTGGTTATGCCGTGCTGAAGAGGCAAAATGAGCCAGAAACATGCATGTCCACAGTTACCACTCTATTTCAGTAGCCCTTATTTTGCGTGAATTACCCATGAATCTCTTTGTTGTTGTTGTTGTTAACATATCACGAGATATTCCTACATCTTCTATATATATATATATATATATATATATATATATATATATATATATATATATATACAAATTGAAAAATATATTTTTGGGGATTGCAGCAAAAGAGGAAAAATACACTCTATTCAATTCTCCAAGCTATCGTAAATCTTTATTTACATCATCAGGGAACTACAATAAGGAAAGAAAAACATAAATTATAAAAAGTGTTCTTACAAACATTTCTACAACTTACATTGATCGAGATTGCATCATAGATCTTGAATACAGGAAAAGTGTACAACAGCAAGTCATTAGAGAAATAGGTCCAGTCGGCAATACATTTGCCTACTACTGGGTTCATATTAATAACAATAATAATAATAATGATAATATTAATAATTCTCACCAGTTTCCTACTTGTGTCATCATGGTAGGTGTTCCCCCTTTATTAAAAGATCCATAATAATATTAATAATAATAATAAATAACATCAATAATCACATATTAATTCTCGTTAATGAGAATTTCATTGGAGTGATATTTCACAACAGTTCCATAATTTTGGTAACACCCAGGTATTATCTTGAAAGTTTCAATTAGATTGTTTCAATGTCTCGCGCCATTGCAAAAATCGATTCTTTTCATTCATTTAGTAATGATGAATGTTGTACTTAAACTGACATTTTCAGTTTCTGCCATTATTCTCACAAGTTCTGTGGATTCTCGATTTTTAATGTTTTAACTATTTACTTTTTAATAATGTTTTAAATTTGAACCAGTAGTAGGCAAATTTATTGCCGACTGAACCTATTTCTCTAACGACTTGCTGTTGTACACTTTTCCTGTATTCAAGATCTATGATGCAATCTCGATCAATGTAAGTTGTAGAAATGTTTGTAAGAACACTTTTTATAATTTATGTTTTTCTTTCCTTATTGTAGTTCCCTGATAATGTAAATAAAGATTTACGAAAGCTTGGAGAATTGAATAGAGTGTATTTTTCCTCTTTTGCTGCAATCCCCAAAAAGATATTTTTCAATTTGTGTTCTAATTGATCAGCAACGATCACGGCGTTTTTCGCTTTTCAGCTATATATATATATATATATATATATATATATATATATATATATGTATATATATTGTCACATACAGGTTGTCCCACCATTGTAGTGACGTGTGTTGATCACATATTTAATATTTAAGTATTTGAAAGAAAGTGGTATTTTGAGAAACATAATATACATGAGTCTAGCGATAAATTTATTAGTCTAGGTACTACAAGAAGATGTGGAATGGGTGTTAACGTCTGAAAAGGTATACGGAAGTACGAAATAAGAAATGTGTTAATTGAGAAATGTTAGGATTAGAAAGGAAAATGATATGTTCGATGCGGTTGTATTATTGATAGTTGATCTATTAATTTCCATCGAGTAAAATCTGAGTTTGACAATACATGACATTGATTAAAATAAAAATAAAAATTTATCTGAACAAGCCTTTAAGGAAACTAAGAAAGGAAGTAAGGAGAGAGGTTGTTGACACGAGAGACTATTCACTTGACATATTTTGGTGACAGAAGTTTGATCCCGAAAAGACGAAAGATAACGGAATAAATTATATTGGAGGTGATTCAGGGATTTAAAATTAACCATAACATAATCAATACGAGGAATAAAATAAATATAAATGAAAATTAAAACAGTATATGGAAAACAGAGATTAAATATTATGGAATGATGCAAGGCTGGGAAAATAGTACGTGAGATTCTTTTAACACAGATTGGAGACATAAATAAAACATATTTAGAAGATTGTTAGCAAAATAAATAATTTGAGACGGTAACTAATAATTTGAAGAACATTATATTGAAAACAGAAATAAATCTTTTGAAAAGAAGCAACATGAAACCAATATAAGACAGCGGAACCATATAAATAAACATATAAAGACGAGATTGTGGAAAAAGAACATTAAGTTAAAAGGTCGGTTAAATTTTATACTAGTTAGTTTATTTTTTTAAAGTTGTGTAATTATCAAATTAGGTTATTTCGTTGATACTTTGAGACACTTCTATATTTGATTGAAAATTTTGGGAAATCTTGTATATTATTGAAATTATTTTGTTAATTATCGGATCATTAGATATAGTAATTTTGTTTAGTTAGTTGTAATTTTAATAGATTTTCTTCATAAGGTAAACTAAGTATTGGAATTATCGAGAACAAAGATCTTTGTTTGAGGAATTCAAAAGAAGCAGTCCTGTATAAAAAAAAAGGTAGTATACAAATTAGAGTTAGTGTTGGTAAAATTTTGAATAGTAATGGATTTAGGTCAAATTAGGGAAAATTAATATACAGGGTGTTTCTTGAATTAAAATTTAGAATAAAAACTCAATTGTAGAACTGTGTAAAAATGTTAATTTAGTTTTATAAAAAAAATAACCGAAATAAAAGAAAAGATATATTAGTACACTGAAAATTTTTCGAGAACCGACTCCCTGAAAATAAGAGGTCTTATATATAGCTGGAGCATATAGATTTACAATATTTTTCTTATGATAATTTGAATTAAGTCACAATAATTATTTTAAATTTTACTTACCTATTTATGGTAAGTTGGCGTCCATGAATTATTAAATATATAGCAAATTATTACAATCATAATAAAAGTTATATCTATATAGTGTTAATCATAATTAATCTGTCGCCTGAAACGTGGGGCAATAATAAACTGGCATCCTAATCAAGTGGGGCGATTACCAGTGGCAGTAGTAACATAAAAATTATCTAGAATAAAATAAATCAAACAAAATAAGAAATGGAGATTGAAAAATATTTAGACGATTTAAAAATACAAGAGATTAAAACAGAACTGGCGAAGAGAAACATGGACACAACTGGAATTAGAATAACATTGAAGAATAGATTGAAGCAAGCGTTAATTGATGAGGGAGAAGATCCAGAAGAGTATCGGTTTACATATCAAGAACAAGGAGATGGGAATCAGGAACAACAAGGTGAAATGGTAAACCTGATGAAACAAATGCTAGAAAAAATGGACAAGAACAAACAAGAGATGAAGAAAAATTTAGGAGAGAACAAAGAAGAAATGAAGAAAAAGATGGATGAAACCAAGGAATAAATGAAAAAGAATATAGATGAAAAGATGGGAGAAGCAAATAAAAACATAGACAAAATGGAGAAAAGAATACAAAAATTACAAGAACATGTAATAGAAAAAGTGGGAGATATTAAACGTGAACAGGAACATCAAAAAGAAAAATTTGAAGAGTATGTATGCCATAATGAGAAAGAAAAAGATAAATTACTAGAACTAATAAATCAGAATGATAAAAAAATAGAAGCTGAGGTGATAGTAATTGACAATAAAGTTGAAACAAAAATAAACATAGTGGTAAGAGAAATAGAAAATATAAATAAGAAGATAGATGAATTGCCATCAGGAGACAAACAGGTAATCTATATGGAAGCAGGAAGAGGGATGGATTTAGAATATTATGGAGATATTAAAAAAAATCCAATCAAAATATTAAGAGACATGAAGAACACAATACATCAAAAGAATCAGGAGGAAAACTGGAAAGTAGTAGTATCGAAAACGATGGAACGAAAGGCAGAATTATGGTGGGAAATGATAAGAGAAGAATGCGAGGACTGGCTACAATTTGAGAATATGTTTATTGAATATTTCTGGAGCGATGCACTTCAAAGTAAAAAAAGGGAAAACCTATACACGGGAAAATACTTGGAAGGAGGCATGCCTAGAGAGAACTATGCAATGAAAAAATTAGACAACATTAAATATTTAACACCAAAAGTATTGGAAGAGGATGCTATAAAATATTTGGCTAGACACTTCACGAATGATATATACGAATTTATTATGGTAAATAATTTAAAAGTCAAGAAAAGGTTCCTAGATTAGCTCCGTAGAATAGATGACATGAAATCGATGAGGACGAATTACAACAGAGAAGAGAATAATAGGAGGGATGGGTGGAGAGCTTCCTGGAACAAGAAGGAAGAGATAGATAATAGGGAAGAAAGATACCCTTAGAACAAAAATAACAATCCTCAGAGAAATAGTAATTATGGAAATAATTACCATAAATATGATGATGGAAGTTCAAGACAGAATTTTCCAGATAGAGATGATCATAATAGATATCGATATCTAAACCATAGAAACAATAATTATGAGGACAACCGAGCAAGATATGAAAATAATCAACAGAGACGGGAAGATGGAAATAATAGTAACAGTTATGATAATAATAAGAAGAGATTTGATGATAGAAATAATTTTCATAAAAGAAGTTCATATCAAAATAGGTATGAAAATAACTATGATACGAGAGATTATAATAGAAATGAACCTATGGACAAATATGAGGATGATAGAAGGAATAATGATGGGTACAACCAAAGACAAAAACACAATAAACAAGAGCATGATGAACCCAGGAATTTCGGGGCAGAAATCAATCATACAAGAATAAAAGAGGAAGAAGATAAAAAAAAATTGAATGAAGATTATGATAAGATTGATATAATGACCTCTGCAATGGTACATGAGCCAGCAGAAGGCAGACAAAATTTCTAATATCGAGCAGATTAAGTCATCTTCAGGTTAATTCAATAAAAAGCACCTATTGTCATCCAAAAGAATTTATAAAAATCGAACCTGAAGAAGAAAACATGACCAATAATGATAATAAACTAATATATCTCAAATTGGAAATGAATGGAATAGAAATAATGGGATTAATAGATACCGGAAGTCAAATTTCAATGTGTAAAGAAAATTTTTATGAAGAAAACAAAAATAAGTTCAAGGAAGAACAAATTAAAAAAATTAATAAAAAACAAGTGGTTAGTATCAATAATAAAAAGCTAGGAAATGTTGAAGTAATGATATCAGCGGAAATTGATATAAAAGGAATTAAAAGGAAAATAAATTTTTTTGTTATGCCAGGATTAAAAGTAGATGCTATATTGGGAGTAGATTTTATAGGGAAACATGATTTTATCATCGATTTAAGAGATAAAAGAGTACTAATTGATGATAATGTTATAAATATAAATAATTATGAAAATGATGAGGCTGAACGGCAGCAAAAGGGCACCGCAGTCAATTTAAATGGAATTAAAATATGAGGGGAGAGTGAATCTACTACTCCAAAAAGCAAGTATAAAATCCAAAGCATGAGTAATAAATTAGAAACAATAATAGAAGAAGAGTCAATAGAAATATTAAATAACAATAAAAAGGAAAATGCCAATATTAATATAAAGGAAATTAAATTAAATAAAAAAGAGAATATAGAAAGGGAAAGGGAATTAAGAATCAACACTTATATCAATTTTATCAAAGAAACAAAGTACACTTGTAAGTATAATTTGAATGTAAACAAATTAAACATTGAAATCTTGAAAAATCCTAGCCGATTTGATCTGCTCTACGAAAAACATCAGTTTTATAGACAATACACGTCAGGACCAGAAACAAGAGAGAAAATGAATTTGAATATTTATAATCATGTGAAATATAAAAATAAATTTGTTAAAATAAAACTGAAAAGACCATTGCGAAACCAATTATGTAGAAAGCATATTCGTTTTAAAATACACAATAATATTCACAAACCAGGAAGTAGATTGTACAGAAAACATGTAAAATGGAAAAAAGAAACATCATGAAATATAATGAAAAATATGAGAAGAAGGAAAACAAGAAGATAAAAAAACAAATTAAATTTAATATTGGAGACAATGTATTATTAAAGAGACATAGGGTGAGCAACAAAAGGAATGAAACATGTGCTAAATTGCAAGAACCCTATATTGGACCATGCATTATAAAAAGGTTATTAGGAAATAACGTATATGAACTACTGGAACCAGAAACACAAAAGAACGTAGGGAAATATCATATACAACTCCTGTAAAAATACGATGAATAAGACGAAAATGAGACAAAAACATAAAAAAAGGATGATCAACACAATTAATTATAACACTGAACAAAGATGTTCATTGTTCTGGGGGGAGAATGTCACATACAGGTTGTCCCACCATTGTAGTGACGTGTGTTGATCACATATTTAATATTTAAGTATTTGAAAGAAAGTGGTATTTTGAGAAACATAATATATCTGAGTCTAGCGATAAATTTATTAGTCTAGGTACTACAAGAAGATGTGAAATGGGTGTTATCGTCTGAAAAGGTATACGGAAGTACGAAATAAGAAATGTGTTAATTGAGAAATGTTAGGATTAGAAAGGAAAATGATATGTTCGATGCGGTTGTATTATTGATAGTTGATCTATTAATTCCCATCGAATGAAATCTGAGTTTGACAATACATGACATTGATTAAAATAAAAATAAAAATTTATCTGAACAAGCCTTTAAGGAAACTAAGAAAGGAAGTGAGGAGAGAGGTTATTGAAACGAGAGACTATTCACTTGACATATTTTGGTGACAGAAGTTTGATCCCGAAAAGACGAAAGATAACGGAATAAATTATATTGGAGGTGATTCAGGGATTTAAAATTAACCATAACATAATCAATACGAGGAATAGAACAAATATAAATGAAAATTAAAACAGTATATGGAAAACAGAGATTAAATATTATGGAATGATGCAAGGCTGGGAAAATAGTACGTGAGATTCTTTTAACACAGATTGGAGACATAAATAAAACATATTTAGAAGATTGTTAGCAAAATAAATAATTTGAGACGGTAACTAATAATTTGAAGAACATTATATTGAGAACAGAAATAAATATTTTGAAAAGAAGCAACATGAAACCAATATAAGACAGAGGAACCATATAAATAAACATATAAAGACGAGATTGTGGAAAAAGAACATTAAGTTAAAAGGTCGGTTAAATTTTATACTAGTTAGTTTATTTTTTTGAAGTTGTGTAATTATCAAATTAGGTTATTTCGTTGATACTTTGAGACACTTCTATATTTGATTGAAAATTTTGGGAAATCTTGTATATTATCGAAATTATTTTGTTAATTATCGGATCATTAGATATAGTAATTTTGTTTAGTTAATTGTAATTTTAATAGATTTTCTTCATAAGGTAAACTAAGTATTGGAATTATCGAGAACAAAGATCTTTGTTTGAGGAATTCAAAAGAAGCAGTCCTGTATAAAAAAAAAAGGTAAGAGTTTTTTCAGTATACAAATTAGAGTTAGTGTTGCTAAAATTTTGAATAGTAATGAATTTAGGTCAAATTAGAGAAAATTAATATACAGGGTGTTTCTTGAATTAAAATTTAGAATAAAAACTTAATTGTAGAACTGTGTAAAAATGTTAATTTAGTTTTATAAAAAAAATAATCGAAATGAAAGAAAAGATATATTAGTACACTGAAAATTTTTCGAGAACCGACTCCCTGAAAATAAGAGGTCTTATATATAGCTGGAGCATATAGATTTACAATATTTTTCTTATGATAATTTGAATTAAGTCACAATAATTATTTTAAATTTTACGTACCTATTTATGGTAAGTTGGCGTCCATAAATTGTTAAATATACAGCAAATTATTACAATCATATTAAAAATTATATCTATATAGTGTTAATCATAATAATATATATATATTTGTATATATATATATATATATATATATATATATATATATATATATATATAATACATATCCTCTATCTAAATTCTAAAGAAAACATTGAAATAAAGAAAATGTGCTTATTTGGTTGTAATACTAGTGATACACACTGTATTATCAGTAATTTGAAAGGTTCAATATACCAATAAAATTTGACATTTAAATTTCTTATGACATTAATGCAGAATGGAATCAATGATAGATAGAATTTAAAAACGATTTGAAAACAAGAATACAAAGTCTCTGTTAGCAAAATGGCATTTATACTAAAACAATGAAAATCTCTCTTTGTATATGAAAACGTAAATTTGTATTTTTAAAAAAAAAAAAGAATTTTTGGTAACCAAAGGAGGGGAGAATTATTTATTGAAACAGTTTAGTTAGTTGATTTTGATATTCCCAAGAGACAACATCAAATAAGAGTTGTCTCAAATTTATTTAAAACAGAGTTGAATTTTTATGCTAGAGAAAATTTAGTATAATTAGTGACATTTGGTTAATTTCATGACAGTAAATTTCATATATGTCAAAAGAATTTAATTGTCTTATAGTGTATTGGACAAACAGTTACTTTACATTTTGAATAGTGCAATACGTAATTTGGAAAATTATTTGGAAATTTATAAAATTTGAATTCTTATTTGAAATCTTTGATCCTTCCCTGAGTTAAGAGTGAGTTAATTGATTGTGTATTAATTTATCTTTCATAATATAACATTTAATATTTATAAAGCCGGGCATATTAATTTGACAACTGCTGTCATAAAATTTAATAGATTATATTAAGCGGTAAAGGTGTTTTCACATTAATTCAGTTACTATTACAAATTGTAACGACAGCAAGAAATAAAATTCACATTCATATAAATTAATATAATTAAAAACACAGTAGATATATTATAATTGTCAACCGAAAGTGGGGCAAATATTATTAAAGAATATAGAGTATAAAATAATATATATACAGGGTGTCCCGGGACTAATGGGAAAAAAGTCAGGAGAGTATAATATGAGCCAAAATAATGTTAGTACTTCATATAAATTTTTACTATGCAGGTCCTCGTTTTCGAGTTATAGGCCTCCAAAGTTTTAATTTTGAATTTGGTTTTTATTTTTATTTTTTGTACTAGTTATTTGATCTTTAAAAAATTTACGGCAAAGCTATAATGTAAGTGTATGTTTATTTTGGTAAGGTAAACAGATTTACAGTAGTGCATTGAAGCCAGGGACGGACTACTCGCAATGGTTAGTGATGCAAAAATTCTGCAGGTATGGCACTCCCTGTATGAAATTATCGAAATTCACTTCCCCACACATTAAGCTAACGAAAAGGTACACTTGTTGGAATTCGATAAAATAAGCCGTTTGGCTAATATTTACAGTTTTATTAATGCACTACGTACAAATCTACCTAACTAACTTATTAATACGATGCCCAGAATTTACTTGCTTTTAATCAAAATTACGAACACAACATTATTGAACCATTAAGAAAACTTAAAAAAAACACAAGTTATAGAATATTAGACTAAAACTAATTCCTAAACAACAACAAAAACTAACGTTATTCTAATAAATGTTCAATATGAGCTCCTCCCACTTCCACGCACATTCTAAGTCTACGAACGTTTTTTCTTTGCACTTGAAAGAGCAATCCCACACTATTTCTAATAACATTGCAGTGTAACACAATTCTGTCTATTAAATCTTGCCTTGTTTGCACAGGTGTTGCGTATACCTTACTTTTGAGATAACCCTAGAGAAAGAAATCCATAGGATTAACGTCTCCTGATCGCGGTGGCCATTGAAAAGGGCCTCCACGACCAATCCATCTATTAGGAAGCCTTGTGTGTAAATGCTGTCGTACATCTAAACTGAAATGAGGAGGGGCCCCATCATGCATGAACCATAAATTCCTACGAGTTTGTAGTAGCACATCATCAAACAGGTTCCATAACTCATTTTGCAAAACTCCAAATATCTCTAACCGGTCAAAGTACCGTCAATAAAGTATGGCTGTATCAAATGATTGCCAACTATTCCTGCCAAACATTAATCATGAATCTATGCTGGATCCTAGTTTGGATAATGCCATGTGGATTCACATCATCCCATAAATGCATATTATGAGAATTTATAATTCCATCTCTGGTGAAACCGGATTCGTTCGTAAAGAGAACGTTACTAATAAATGTGTTGTCTGCTTGTTGTTGTCGCAGAAACCACTGGCTATACTCAAGTCGTGCAGGATAATCAGCCACTGTCATACGATGTACTTTTTTCATGTGAAAAGGATATAACAGCTGTTCTTTAAGGACGCGATAAACAACTGATTTCGAGACGTTATGTTCTCTTGATAATTTTCTAAAACTCGATGGTTCATTATCAACTGCATTTAACAAGTCTTGTTCAACTGCCACAGTACGTATGCTTCGTACTGGACCTTCTCCAGCTTTTTCTGGCGAAAATCTTCCTAAAATTTAAAATTTTGTTTTGTATACATGGAAAATTACATTTACTTATTCATACCTGTTTCTCGTAACCTGAGATCAATACGCCCAAACATTCGTCTGTCTGGCAATGCTCTGTTTGCAAAATGTTCTTCATAAAACCTTTTGGCCTCTAAACAGTTTCGAGAAGCCAGTCCATACATTAGATGTTTATCTGCGTACTCAATAAAAGCGAATTCTGCTATTGTAACTGTTAAATTAAGGACTTATGAATTATTGACAAGTACTGACTACGAACTATTCTACACACCGTTTGGCAACTAATCCTATGGTAACTTGATAAACGGTAAAAACACTTATTAATTGGAAAGTTGGTAAAAACTTTTTATAAGTCGCTAATGTTTTTCATCTTCTGCTATCGTTAAATTATTTTTTTGTAGTACTCTAGCTAAATATTGGACATCTATTAAAAGTTAGTTTTACCTCGTTGTGTACTTACAAAAATGGTGAATGCGTAAACTGGTACGTAGTGCATTAATAAAACTGTAAATATTAGCCAAACGGCTTATTTTATCGAATTCCAACAAGAGTACCTTTTCGTTCGCCTAATGTGTGGGGAAGTGAATTTCGATAATTTCATACAGGGTGTGCCGTACCTGCAAAATTTTTGGATCACTAACCATAGCGAGTAGTCCGTCCCTGGCTTCAATGCACTACTGTAAATCTGTTTACCTTACCAAAATAAACATACACATACATTATAGCTCTGCCGTAAATTTTATAAAGATCAAATAACTAGTACAAAAAAAACAAATAAAAACCAAATTCAAAATTAAAACTTTGGAGGCCTATAACTCGAAAACGAGGGCCTGCATAGTAAAAGTTTATATGAAGTACTAACATTAGTTTAGCTCAGATTATACGCTCCTGACTTTTTTCCCATTAGTCCCGGGACACCCTGTATATTTATATCTATATATATTACCAAAAAAAAGACTGGCCACACTTTATCTAGTTGGCTTGAATATTTTGAAGATAGTGTAGAAAAAACGACTCACTAAATGAACAATAGAACGAATTAAAAGATAAAACTACAAAAATAATTGAAATACTATCAAAACTACCATCTACGGATGTTAGTGAGACTGTGCGCCATTTACACGTCTCAAGTTACTCTAGAAAGAATAAAATTTCCATTTAATAAATAAATAAACTTCCTAATCAAATTCAAATCACAAAATTTTTTGAAATCACGTAAAGTCTTATAATTTTTTTATTGCCAAATGATTTTTTAGATCAGTTTAAAATTAATTGGAAAATAACTATGTATATATAAAAATTTTATCTGAATAAATTTAAGTCAATAAATTGAGAATTATTTGGGAGAATGTTTCTTTGTAAGTATCAATTGGAAATAGAGAAAGGTGGATAAATTTTATATACGACATGGTATTTCACGTGATTTCAAAAATTTTTGTTATTTAAATTTGATTAGGTAATTTAATTATTTATTAAATGGAAATCTAATTCTTTCTAGAGTGACTTGAGACGTGTAAATGGCGCAAAGTTTTACTAACATCCGTAGACGGCAGTTTTGGTAGTATTAGACTAATACAGATATGAGAGATATGGTTGCTATTCACTGTCATCAAAATTTTAACGGGCGTGTTACGAAACGAGAATATTTGAGAAGATATCCAAACAGACAGCAACCTAACCATCAAACATTCAAAAATCTATTTAGGCATTTAGGCGAAAGTGGTTCGTTTCGTCCTCTTAGGCCGTCTTAGGCCGTCTTAGGCGTCAACTTAGGCCGACCAAGAATAATTACGCATGATGAAGATGACGAAATAATGGTTCGCATAGAAGATGATTCTCAAGTTAGTACACGGAGTTTATCTTTTGCTTTAGAAATCAGTAAAACTTCTATTTTCAAAAGACTATACCTCGAGAAATATCACCCATACCATTTTACTCCGGTACAAAATTTATTGCCAGCAGATCTACCGTTCTACTGGTTCAGAACTGCCTCGACCAGAGAAAGGATGTATTCATGGTGTTCATTGACTACGAGAAAGCGTTCGACAATGTGAAACACGACCTGTTGATAAGATACTTACAGGAATTAGGACTAGACAATAAGGATATCAGAATAATAGCTAGCTTGTACTTGAACCAATCTGCCAAAGTAAGGTTTCAAAATTTTAGAAGACATTGTAATGAAGAAAGGGGTAAGGCAAGGATGTATTCTCTCACCTATGCTATTTAACCTGTACGTAGGAAGAGCATTTGCCGAGGTAATGTCAATGTGTACATTTGGTATAAAAGTAAATGGCAGCTCAATTAATAATATTAGATACGCGGACGACATAGTAATCTTAGAGGACAACGCAAACGACCTTCAAGCACTTCTGCATATGGTTCAAGAGAAAAGTGAGCACCTGGGCCTAAAAATTAACATAAAGAAAATCAAGTTTATGGTGGTTAGCAAAAATAACATCCCCGTCAGCAATTTTATGATTGAAAATTGTCAAGGACATGTCACAGATGAACACTATTGATTTTCAGCTCACCAGAGCCAGTACAACGGGTGCTATGGTACTTGAAGTACGACATTTTGTAATTTTTTGAGAAATTTCAGTTTGTTAGCACAATACAGCCTCCGTAGTTCACCAAGTCACCAATTTTATGATTGAATAATATTCCGGACATCTTGCTGATGATCCCTATTGATTTTCAGCTCACCATATCCACTACAACAGGTGCTACAGTACTTTAAGTACGATATTTTTGTCACTTTTGGAGAAGCTTCAATTTGTTAGCACGATACAGCCTCCGGAGTATATGCAAGTGACCAATTTTATAATTGGATATTATTCAGAGCATCTCCAAGATAAACCCTATTGATATTCAGCTCATTAAAGCTAGTACAACGGCTGCTATGTTACTTGAAGTACCAAATTTTTGTCATTTTTGGAGAATTTTCAGTTTGTTAGCACGATACAGCCTCCAGAGAGTATACGATTGATCAATTTTATGATTGAATATTGTTCAAGGTGTCTCATAGATGTACCCTATTGATTTTCAGTTGACTAGAACTAGTACAGCGGGTCCTATAAAACTAGATATACTAAATTTTTGGTTATTTTTGGAGAAATTTCGGTTTGTTAGCACGATACATCCCCCGAAGTGTATACAAGTAACAATTTTATGATAGAATATTGTTCAGGGCCACAGATGCGGAAAAGTTAGTTTTAATCTTTAAAACCGTTTATTTTTATACCATTTTGAAGATGTTTAAGGAATTTTATTAATTTGTTTTATTTAACGAAATATATCATGTTTTTAATATTTTATTTTATTAATAAATGTTTAAGAGTTTTTTGATTATTTATGTCATCTAAATATATTTGAAAATATTAGCATCAATAAATTTGGTGTCAAGGGGGAGAGGTGTCGGAAAATACTGTAACTTGCCCTGGGTGCCAGGGAACATTGTTGCAGGCCTGGAAAAGAGTATATTGTTACGAACCCGCACACCGAAGTAGATACTAAGTACGGTCCTGTAACCTTATGTTAACGGAGTTAAAAAAATGATGAGCGCGCCGAATTCTTGGAAGGTCTATTGGGATTTTTTGTGACCGTTTTTATAGACATGTTCTCCGAAGGTCTTTTAAGGGTTGAGCCGGCATTCGAGAAATATCTCGAAAGGCGTTTGTTTTTGTGTAAGCCGCAAACTAGAATTATCTAGGAAAAAAGGCACTAATATAAAAAGGACCGTTCAGCGGAAGAAGGGGAGTTTATAGAGTGATCTCGTGAAATAAACAAGAATACGCCGAAATATCAAAGAGTGAAGTGTTGATATAAACTAATAATTAAGTTTGTGTGCATATAAATTAAAGTGAATAGTTAGGTGTATATAAATTGAGTTTTAGTGAGTAGTTTAGTGCTCAAATAAATTCGTAAGTAGACATAGCGTGTGTTTAAACTTTATCCCACCCGTTTACTGTTTAACTGAATAAGAAAAACATTACATTGGAGTCAGAGGTTGGTGAGTTGGAAACGCCCGCTAAGAAAAGAGAATTAGTAGAAAGACTTAAAGTGGCACTGATCCAGAATCATTTTTACTCAATGACGAGGCTTCCACCGTAATGTTGTCAATTTCTGGTAATATGAAGAACGATATTTCTGCCATAAAGAACGATTTATCTGCCATGGACGAAAAGATATCAACCATGAAGAACGATATCTCTACTAACATTGACAAACTTTCTGCCGATATCTTATTAATGAAGAATGACATTGCCGCTGACGTGGAAAATGAAATTTCGTCTCTCAAATCGGATATTGAGGATAAAATCACAACGATGGACGAGAAAATGGAGAACAAAATGACAACGATGGACGAAAAAATCAAGGAGTTAGAGAGTAAGATAACAGATTCAAGAACTCAGACAGGTTAAAGTATCTTTATTTTATTTTAAAATATTTTAGAACGCAATGTCCACAGTCGACAGCAGATTTATAATGTGTAAGTTTTACTAGCTCATTGTTTTAGATTAATTTTGTCTTAGCTTTTATTGTTCAATGTAGTATAATTAAGTAACACATTATTCATTGTAGAGAACAAGAAATACTTGAAAATGGCAATACGCCGAAACGTAGTTGAGGAAATGGAATAAATGAGAAAAGAATGTAAACAATACAAAACATTTCGTCATTCTTAACTATTAACTATATTGGCCAATTACCAGGAATAAACTAAAACGTTGATTTAAATAATAACGGTCAGGCAATACACACTGGAAAAGATTTGAGAACACAGGCGAGAGTGCCAACGGTCACGGCGAAACACAAATCCCTTTGGAAATTGGCGCAGAAAAGTTCACGCATACGGTAATCGTAGCTGACATTGAATAAGACGTGATTCTGGGAATGGACGTAATTAATGTAGATGTTTTCCAATTAGACTTTAGAAACTGACCCATCAATGTGGGTTCCGAGGAGGTATTCCTTCATCCATATGAAAGCAGCACGGTGTTGGCAGCTGTACAGCCTACCTGCACGAAGCGAAACCATGATAGTAGCGCGGCTACAGGGAATCATGGACGAAGGTACACTGGTTATGATGGAGCCAAGGAACCATGATGAAGAGGTTGGCAAATGAATACTAATTGGAAAAGGATTTGTTACGTCGGCGAAGAAGATCCCAGTACGTGCGATAAACGTGAACGATTACCCAATTACCATCAAGAAGGGAACCAAGATTGGCTCATGCATACCAGTGACGTCTATAGTTCGCCAAACAACGGCGACTGACAAATCCAATACCAGATTCGAACATATATTATCAGTAGCTGGTCAAACCTTGAATCGAGCTGAGAAAAGGATAATGAGAGAATTTCTCTTACAGTATCGAGATCTATTGGTACCAAAACAAGGGAAGACTGGTAGAACATCAGCCATCAAACACAAAATCGATACTGGTAATGCCAAGCCCATCAGCTCGTAGAGAGCGAAGAGAGAGGAAGCCGAAAAAATAATTCGAGAGATGACAAAAGAAAAAGTAATATAACCATTTACCATGGGTATATTCAGTAGTGCTCGTCAAGGAAAAGGATGGAACTACGAGATTCTGCGTGGATTATCGCCAGCTAAACAACGTGACGAAGAAAGACAGCAATCCTCTGCCTCGAATTGACGATACGCTAGATGCTTTGGCCGGCAGTGAACTGTTTTCCACCTTGGACCTGAAGTTTGCTTATTGGCAAGTGGAAATGGACCCACAAGACGAAGAGAAGAGTGCTTTCACCACCAGATCTGGATTATGGCAATTCTATGTCATGCCATTCAGGCTCTGCAATACGCCCGCAATATTTGAAAGGCTCATGGAAAATATCTTGAGAGGGTTGTCTTGGAAGACATGCCTGGTCTATTTGCACGACATCGTAGTACTGGGGAAGACATTTGATGAATACCTGAAGAATTTGGAAGGCGTATTCAAACGACTCCAAGCTGCCCAGCTTATGTTAAACCCGATGAAATTTCAGCTATTCTAAAACCGAGCCAACTACCTAGGTCATGTAGTGAGCAATGAAGGAGTGGCGGTGGATCCAGAGAAAATTGCTTCCATTCAGTAATGGCCGCGACCAACCAAGAAACATCAAATTAGGAGTTTCCTTGTATTTTGCACATATCATAGAAGATTTATGAGGAAGTATGGAGATATTGCCAAGCCTCTAAATCGACTTACAGAAGAAGCAAAAGCTTTCCAATGAGACGAAGACTGTTAAACGGCTTTTGAAACCTTGAAGAGACATCTAACCACGGCGCTGATATTAGGATACCAATTACCAGAGGGAGATTTATTCTTGACACTGACGCAAGCAACGTAGGAATTGGAGGAGTGCTCTCACAGATCCAAGGAGGGTACGAAATAGTGCTGGGATATTTCAGTAAAGTCTTCTCCAAACCAGATCGGAACTACTGCGTTTCAAGAAGAGAACTTTTGGCGGTAGTGAAGTCGGTGGAACACTTTTTTCAGTATCTCTATGGTAGGAAGTTCCTAATCCGGACTGATCATGCAGCACTCAAGTGATTGATGTAGTTCAAGGATCCCGAGGACCAGATCGCTAGGTGGATCGAATGACTTCAAGAGTACGATTTCAACATCGAATATCGAGATGGTGTGAGTCACCGAAATGCCGACTCCCTGTCTATACGGCCGTGCACAACAGACTGCTCCCACTGCAACAAGGCGGAATCTAGAGAAGCTGCAGATTCAAGAACTACTGTAGTCAACGACCACCAGGATCAGAGAAGATCACGAGAATGATCCACAGCTAAAGATGATCCGGCGATGGAAGGAAGAAAAATCGGCGACCTACATAGCAAGAAATATCAAAATTTTCAACGACACTCAAGGCATATTGGGATCAGTGGGACTCCCTTGTCCTGGAAGAAGGGCTGTTGAGAAGAGTCCTTGAAAACGATGATGGTTCCGTTATGAGGAGACAGCTAGTTATCCCGAGAACAAGAGTAGTTGAAGTACTAAAGGAGTTACACGACAGTTCATCGGGAGGTCATCTGGGAGTGAAGAAAACCCTCCAGCGAATCCGTGAGAGGTTTTATTGAATGAACAGCTCCGACGATGTGAAGGACTGGTATAAGAAATGCACGACTTGTGCTACGGCTAATGGACTACATGGCAAGAGAAAGGCACCCATGTACCGTACAATGTTCGAAGCCCTTTCGAAAGGATTGCTTTATATATCTCTGAACCATTACCGACGACAGAATATGGTGGCAAATACATACTGGTTGTACTGGATTATTTCACAAAGTTGGCGAAAATTTACGCTATCCGGAACCAAGAGCCACAACTGTTGCGGATGTATTGGTGAAAAAATTTATCAGCCGATATTGAGTGCCCTTGGCACAGCGACCAGAGAAGAAATTTCGAAAGCCAACTTTTCAAGGAGATTTGCGAGAAGCTGGGAATGAAGAAGACCAGGACAACAGCATGACATCCACAGTCAGATGGAATGGTCGAGAGAATGAACAGGACTATTGAAAAATACCTGTTCAAAGTAGTTCCCAGCCATCAGAGAGATTGGGACCAGTATCTTTTCCTATTGGCATGGGCTTATCGATCTGCCGTCAATGAGTCCAAGGGTGAAACACCGGCGACAATCCTGTTTGGACGTGAAATGAGGCTTCCTTGTAACCTGGAACTTGGTTATCGGCCTGGATAAGATCTAGCAGGAGAAGAGTACGTGATACAATTGAGAAGAAGACTGGACGCTATTCATGAATTAATTTGAACAAAACTCCAAGTTGCCATCGACAGAATGAAAAGTCGATACGCAGGCCACAGTAGGCGGTTTTAAATAAGGGGACAAAGTATGGGTCCACAACCCGACAAGGAGAAAAGGATTTTCTCCAAAATTATAAAAATCTTGGGAAGGTTCATACTTAATCAAGAAAAGGGTCAATGATGTTATATATCGCATAAGCAAGATACCCAACGGAAAACCAAAAGTAGTTCACCAAAATCGACTAGCGCAATTCGAAGAAGACCATGACCAAGAGACCATAAACCGTATTCGAGATGAATTCATGGGCGCGTAAAGAGGTACCGTGAAAGCTAGATATGGAGTCACTTCAGAACAACGAATATTATTTACGTGCATATAACATTACCTCCCGTATCAAGAACGCACAAGGGTTGGCAACCGTCTTTCGAAATAAGTTCGGGCAACTTAAAAAATTTGAAGACCAGATTCCAGCCCCTGGCAAGACTCTGAGACTGAAACACAATCCGCGCTACGTCTTCTATGTGGTAACTAAAGATTAATTTAAAGATCGATCTATCTACCGCGATGTGTGGGTAGCACTTCGAAACCTCCGAGATCATATGTGTTGGAATCCAGCGTGAAGAAACTGGCTATGCCTAAGATAGCGAGTAACCAGTTGGATTGACGAGTCATCAGGAACATGGTAGAGGTGATCTTCCAAGAAACCGGTGTCCATATATTAATTTGCAGCTACAGCCCCTGTTATCAGTATCCGATGAAGACGATGCCCTGTTCTTTCCATAATATCGGAAACTGTAGAAATGGGGCCAATTGCCGATTCAAACATACAGTCTCAGCTACACAAAAAATCCAGGAGGAACTTCCATTTAGGGAGGGGGTAATGTTACGAACCCGCACACAGAAGTCGATACTAAGTACGGTCCTGTCCTGTATTCTTATGTTGACGGAGGGAAAAAAAGACGAGCGCGCCGAATTCTGAGAAGGTCTATTGGGATTTTTTGTGACCTTTTTTATAGACATGTTCTCCGAAGGTCTTTTAAGGATTGAGCCGGCATTCGAGAAATATCTCGAAAGGCGTGTGTTTTTGTGTAAGTCGCAAACTAGAATTATCTAGAAAAAAAGGGACTAATATGAAAGGGACCAACCAGTGAAAGAAGGGTAGTTCATAAAGTGATCTCGTGAAATAAACAATAATTCACCGAAATAGCGAAGAGTGAAGTGTTGATATAAACTAATAATTGAGTTCGTGTGCATATAAATTAAATGTAAGTTAATAGTTAAGTGTATATAAATTTAGTGTTAGTGAGTAGTTTAGTGTTTAAATATATTCGTGAGTAGGCATACCGTGTATTTAAAGTTCATCCCACCCTTTTACTGTTTAACTAAATAAGGAAAACATTACAATATGAACATATAAGTATGTAATTTATATAGCTGAAGTGCCTCACATATAGCAAGCATTCCCACTCTCAAACCTAATTGTTCAGAGCTATTACGAAATCCATCAACCAAATAATATTTACTTCAGAAATCTAAAATGTTCTCTAAACCATAGTTATGGTAAATTTTCTTGAAAAAGCGGTTCATTTAGTTAACACAATAATGCTACTATGCTTCATTTTAAATTACTATGCAAAACAAACAGAAAATTAAGAAGTAATCAAGATTAGCTATTCATCATTTAGAAGATTTTTAAATCTGTCAATAGTTTAAATGTTTTGACATATTCGTAGTCACATCAGCTTAGTATTTTTTGGTATATTCAATGTAGCCAACGTAAAAAATGACGCGATGTCGACTTGCATGTCTTTTCCTATATCCAATGTTAATGTTAGAAAAATCCCGTTCGATCAAACATTAGAGTACACATTTATTTACATTATTTCGGATTGATATATTGGGCTGCTAAGATTGAATGTCGCCAATTTAGGTAATTGGCATGTTTCCTATTACAGCTAGGCGGATTCGTTTTTCATTTGCTGACTCACTTGAAATATGAATGAAAACATAAAGCTTCAAGATTAAGTCTCACTTTAAATTCCCGTTTCACTATATTAATTCTGTATTGTACTTAAAATAACAAACCAGTGAAACTCATGTGAACTGAGCTGCATTGCCGGATGAATTGTATAGTTTCAACATGTTTTCACCTCATTTCATGAAATATGAACTATATTTCCTTGAACAAGTATCGTATATACATTGTCAGAAAAATAAATATTTGTAGCTGCAAATCAATATCTGGACACCGGTATCTCGTTATATATTATGTGTTGGACCATGTCGTTAATGATGAACGTCCTTATCTTAAGATAGATATCCTAGGAAAAACTTTATTAGGACTTTCGGATTCGGGCGCTTCAAGAACTATTTTAGGAGGTAAGGGTTATAAGTTAATTTCTTGACTGTCTCGACCCTTACTTCGTGGAATATCCTCATATTAGTGTTTTTAAATGAAACTCAAGGTCTCTAGTTAATTCCACAATATAATACAAGTTATTGAAAATTCAAAAAAATTGACAATTGTTTCGATAAATCAATATCATCGATGATATTGATTTATCCATCAATTTTTTTGAATTTTCAATAACTTGTATTATATTGTGGAATTAACTAGAGACCTTGAGTTTCATTTAAAAACACTAGTTATTTTCTTGTCTAGGGATGACTTTGGATAAAAGTAGGACGACTAATTGTACAGTGGCAAATGGTAATGGAGTACCGTAGTGTTACCCGTGGTTTTGAGGGGTCGTATGCGGTTGATTGAGGTTCTGGTTGTCCCTGAATTAACACACATTTTGATTCTTGGTGTAGATTTTTGGAATTTCATGGGCGTCGTCCCAGATCTTCGTCATGACGAGTGGCGTTTCTCGGCAGATCCTGTGTTGTTAAATAGTGTGAAACATGTGTTGTCTAGAACGGTACTCACTGCTTTGGAACAGCAGAGACTTCAGGCGATGATCGATAGGAATATGGAAATTATGGGAAAAGGTTAAGGGTGTACCGATAGAGTAGAATACGTGATAGTAACTTCTAGTCCCCACATCAAGCAGCGATATTATAGGGTCAATCCCATTGTACAGAGGTGTATTGATGCTGAATTAGATGATATGCTGCAGTTAGGTGTTGTAGAACCCAGCAATAGTCCGTGGCCTTCTCCAATTTTGCTGGTCAGGAAGAAGGATGATTCCTACCGATTTTGCGTGGACTATAAGAAGTTGAATGCTGTCACTGTTCGAGATAGTTACCCTCTTTCCCTGGTAACGGATACTTTAGAGAAGTTGCGTGAGGCCAAACATCTCTCTATTTTAGACGTCAAGTCCGCTTATTGGCAAGTTCCGGTAGCCGAATCTTCGAGGCAATACACTGCTTTCACGGTACCTAATAGGGGTCTGTTCCAGTTCAAACGTCTACTATTTGGTTTACATAACGCCCCAGCACCCTGACACAGACTTATCGACAATGTTTTAGGCCATGATCTTGAACCACATGTTTTTGTCTATCTCGACGACGTGGTTATTTGTACACAAACTTTCGAAGAACATGTACGGGTACTCGAAGAGATTTTTAAGAGGTTAGCGGACGCTAAAATTACTGTTAGCGTGGATGAGTGCCAGTTCTGTCGCCCTGAAAAGAAGTATCTTTGGGATGTAGTTGATCGTTTTGGATTGCATGTGGATCCGGATAAGGTGAAGGCAATGTTGGAGTTACCGACTCCTCGTCATATTACGGAAGTTCGTCGTGTGGTTGGAACCTTCTCCTGGTACCGGAGATTTATCCCTAATTTTTCAACCATCATGGTTCCCATTACGGGTCTTCTAATGAAAAATCGTCCTTTTGTGTGGTCTTCTGAATGTGAGTCTTCATTCCGTCGTGTTAAGGAATGTTTGGTTTCTGCGCCGATTATTACTTGTCATGATTTTAATAAACTCTTCGTTGTACAGACCGATAGTAGTGATTATGGTTTAGGAGTTGTGTTGAGTCAGCCTCATGAGGATGCTGACAAGGTTATTTGCTATCTAAGTAGATGTCTTACTCGCCAAGAAAGGAATTTTCCAACCACGGAACGCGAATGTCTAGCTGTGGTTTGGGCACTTGAACATCTTCTGCCTTATTAAGAGGATGTTTTTTATACTGCCATTACGTATAATTAAAGTCTACTATGGCTACAGAAGTTGCAGAGTCCGAAGGGTCGTCTAGCCCGATGGGCAGTCAACATGCAACAGTATAACTTTCAAATTATACATCGCAAAGGTCGTGAACACGTAGTACCGGATGCTCTTTCTCGGTCCGTCCCTGTTGTCGATGAGGTGTCTGTGGAGGTTTCGTCTGAAGATGTACCGCCTCCCCCGTTTAATACAACCAATGATAAGTGGTATTGTAAGATGGTAAAGAATGTCGCTAGTAATACCCTTAAATTTCCGGATTGGTGTGTGAAGGATAATCTTCTCTTCAAACATGTTGTCAATAAGTACACACAACCGCTGTCGCCTGGTTAATCTTGTAAGCTGGTATTTCCCAAAATAAGTCGCGTATTATCATGGAAGCCCATGTCCCTCGCACATCTGGACATACGGGTATTAGGCCGAAAATGAGAGCTGATGTCGCAAGGTATGTTAATTGGTGTGAGGTGTGTGCTGCGCATAAGGTGTCACAAGATAAACCTGTTGATGAGATGGCGTCTCATCCAAAGCCTAGCAGGCAGTGGGAAATTAATTGCACAGATTTGATGGGGCCTCTCCCAAGGTCGAAACGGGGTAGTTCTTTCATCATTGTCGTTACGGATTATTTGACCAAGTATGTGCTGATATACCCACTTAGAACAGCGTCCGCAGCGGCCGTTGCTCGTAAGATTGAAGAGAAAGTATCTCTTGTATATGGGGTACCTAAGGTGATTTTGTGTGATAATGGTCTCCAATACCTTAGTAATCTTTTCCGAAGTTTAGCTTCCCGATATAGCTACCGTATCAAGCTGAATGCCAATTCTCACCCAAGGGCTAACCCGTGTAAAAAAGTTGACCGTGTGATTAAGACTATGATGACTTCCTACGTCTCAGATAATCATCGTTGTTGGGACGACCATCTCGCTCAGATAGCTTGTGCGATTAGAACATCTACTGATGAAGTCTCGAAGGTAACACCGTATTTCGCTAATTTTGGCAGGTCTATCCTGTTGTCTGGTGCCGATTATGTTGATAATCCAGATCTGGGAGATAGTGTGAAGACTCCCGAGAGAAGTCGTAATGAGGGTTTTAGGAAATTGTTCACTGACATCAGGAAACGGTTAGAGGATGCCAATTAGAAGGCCTGTGATAGCCATTATCTGCGACGCAGCCATGTGGAGTATCTCCCGCACGATTAAGTGTGGAAGAGGAATTTTGTCCTCTCGGATTCTGCGAGGTATTACACGCGTAAGCTAGCGCCTAAGTATGTAGGGCCCTACTCGATAGCGAAGAGGTTATCTCCGTGGACGTATGAGTTGCATGATAAGGATGGAGCTTTGACACTGCAAGGACTTGAAACCATACTCTACGCAACCGCCTGGAAATGAAAATTTACCCTTCCGGGTTAATTTTCTTTGACGAAAGGGGGAAATCTGTAACGCGAAAATTCGCCGAGTTGTCGGAGGTTTAACGCTGGCAAGCTTGTTGATGGGGAGAATTCAAAGCACTGAATGCGCGAAGTATTCAGTCCTCCATATGCCGTCGACGTGTCAACACACATTGCCATTGTAAAATTTTTGCATGTGCTCTGGGAGCCATAACGTATTTTTACGATAAAACCTGACAATTCCTACGCAGGGGAAAAAAATACGGCTTAAGTCAACAGCTGGCAGCTCTGACCCGTTAATCTACTGGTTCAAGAAGGGCCGATGACCAAGGATACCAGTAGAATTGGTGGAATTGGGTAACACATCGTTAATTTCCGTAGACGGCGTTTGTTAGTAGGATTCATTATCAGGGGGGTTTTTTTATGTGGATATTAGATTCGCTTATTGAAGCTTGATGAGTCAGTGAGACCAGTTCCAGGAGAGCTGGAATATTCTGGAGCGACTTCAGTTGCTGTTCTGGGTCCGGAAGGAGGAAAACTGTTCACTTATCAGTAGATATGTACGCAGTTCGTCGCTGTTCATCGGGATATTTATGTGGAGGGGGTGAAGCACCAACTCGGCGCGTCTCCAGGTTGCAGAAAGGAGAAGGGACTCTGAGATGATTTTATATGGGGAGGAGGTCTGCGGGGAAATACCTGCGGACTCGTTGTATTTAAAAACTCCACTGGTAGCCCTCGAATACCCTGCCGCGCACCAACTTTATCTGTCCCAGCTGTAGCATCATGGCTAAGGGATTGCACACAGGGTTACGATGCCGAGTGAAATTTCGAGTTTACCTCGAAATCACCTGTTTCACCAATGTCTCGTGGCTGTCTGTGGTCAAGTCTCGCGGGACAGTGGGATGGGGGATGGGAGCTTCCGGCTTTAATGCCCGGACCAAGAGGAGACAACCTCATTAAAAACCTAGAGTCAAGGTGGGGAACCAGGACGAAGAATGTGTGGCTATATCGAAGAATAGTCCTTACTGGTTTCGACCTTGGAGCACCGGGGAGAGCACTATTGTATTGAACCCCTTACCTCTGCATGCGGAGCTCTGCAGCGGTGGATCGTAATGACCCTAGCTTCTCGTGGGACCATTTATGGACAAAAAAAGTAAAACTTCCACCGGAAAAGTAGTGGTGAAAACCTCCACCTCTTCTTCCGGGCACCTCACAGGGGGAAAAAGGCCAAACGGCACAAAGGTCGTATGCCGTTCCACCTCTCAAAACTGGGAGAACCGGGCGGCATAGACGACCCACTGGGAAAGGGCGCGATAATACCTGCGAACCCTCAATCAGGGAATATCCCCTGAAGAGGCCAGGGAGCAGGTATTCAGCGCCCAACCTTCCCGCAGGAGCCACCAACGGGGAAGACAAAGCTTAAAAGAGGCCAGGAGAAAAGTACTCCTCAGCAACAACCTATAAGCAAGAAACCAAAAACAGCTGCAACGGTAACCGTGCAAGCCACTGGTTACGCAGCAGCTGTCAAAACAGAGAAGGCATTTGGGGTAAGAATAATGCCCAAGGATTATCGTGGGGTCATCCTGAAAGCAGAGCAGCTCTCCACACTGGTAGACACTCTGGTGGAAGAGCCGTGCCAGACGAAAGAGAAGGGAATCCACTTCTCAGGTATCCATTTCCGTTGTGGAATGATACTGGTGGACTGTGGGTCACATGAATCGGCAGACTGGCTTATGAGGTTATCACCGAAATGGGACTCTTGGGAAAGACCCGAATTGATGGCTTGAAGTGGAGACGACATCCCAAAGCCGGTCACCATAACGGTGTTCTTCCCAAGAAGCCACGACATGAAATTGGGAACGATCCTCCAACTTGTCGAGGTTTAGAGCTCCAACCTCACTACTGGGGCTTCGAAGATCCTAAGCTATAAAAAAGAGGGACATTAAACTTCCGTTTTGGGCGTATCCCAGTCTCGGGGCTGGGTGAGAAAAATAACCCTGCGGAGGATGCAAAGCACATGGAGATACCCTGTAAAAGGGGAAAAAGGTGAAAGCTTGACCTTGGGTCAGCCCGAGGTCTCCTCCGGCTCTGCTGGGGTGACTGGGGATGCGGAGATTGCCTCTGCATCCCGAGAAACTGAGCGGAGCAGCCTGGGTGTCAAAAGTCGGACTCAGGATCTGGAAACCTGTTCGAACTCCGAGGAAAAGATTGCTATGGTGGTCGAGGAGGGTAAGGGAGAGACAAAGGATGGGAATGAATAGAGGCTGAGTAACTCGGCCTCTTTCATTCATAATAATTCACCTTCACGTTCACGAAGGTAGCTCAGATTAACCTGAATCACGCGAAGGGAGCTTCAGCCGTGATTGCAAGGTTGTTCGCTAGACTACAACTGGATATTGTACTGATCCAAGAACCATGGATCATCAAAGAAGGCCAAATTAAAGGTTTGGCATGCAAGGATTCCAAATTGATTCATGATCAAAGGCAAGTATCTTAGCGTGCCTGTGTAATCATAAGAAGTAACATAAAATATATTTGTGTTTCAGAATACGTGTCACGGGACCTTGTTCCAATTATGGTTCAACTCAAGATTGGGGGTATCGACCAAGACATCGTCATTGCTCCTGTCTACTTCGCTGGAGACGGGCCGATGATATCGCCAAAAGAAGTACAAGAGCTAGTGAGACACTGCAATAGCAGACAGCTGCCAATTAGAATTGGTTGTAATGCCAACGCACACAATACCGTGTGGAAATCACTAATAACAACGCAAAAGGTTTATTAGAATATCTCTTAGCAAATAACCTTGAGACCTTAAATGTGGGGACAACCCTCACCTTGGACACGAAAGCAGGAGAAGAGGTGCTGGACGTAACAATTGTTATTGTTGCTTCTAGGAAAAATTTAAAAGCTTGTAGATTGATGAGCGAGCCATCACTTTCCGACCATAGGATCATCGAATTTAGGATAGAGGGAAACGCCACCTTGATTCCTACAAACCGAAATCTTAGAAATACTGATTTGTCTCTTAACAAGACCAATCAGAAGGACAATTTGGAACAAGTCGAAGTAAATGGGGTAAATCACCTGCATTACGACCTGGAACAGGTCAGTGAGGCAATAATGGGAGCTTTTGATTCCAGTTGCCCACTGTCAAAAGCTCGTTCAGAAAAGGACGCTCCTTGGTGGTATGAGAACCTGTCAAACCTCAGAAAAGAGGTGGTCCGTCAGCTCTTTAATAGAAGCACACGTGACAATAATTGGCAGAGGTACACTGAGAAGCTCTATCAGTACAATAAAGAGATTAGGAAGGCCAAAAGGCTCAATTTTCAAGCCTTCTGCAAAAAGATCATTTCCACTCACACAGCGGCCAGACTACAAAAGGTCATGGCGAATGGGGGAACTAACCCCACAATGTCGCTGAAAAAGCCGGACAGATCATACACGGAAGGTGAAGAGGAACGATCGATTCTTCTTCTTAGAACCCTCTTTCCAGGTAGTAAACCAGCAACAAGCATTGAAATAGCAATGAATTACACCAAAAAATCCCGCAAGGAAGATTGGCACATTGCTTAGAAAATATTTACCAGACAATGGTTGGATTGAGCAATAAGTACCTTTCAACCATATAAATCACCAGGAGTGGATGGAATATTTCCAGCACTCCTGCAGCAAGGGATAGAGGAGATTCTTCCTCACCTGCTGAAGATTACAAGAAGCGGTCTAGCAGTGGGTCGAATACCTAGAAAATGGAGAAGGGCAAGGGTAACCTTCATACCGAAAATAGGGAGAAAAGAGGGGACTAATCCCCGATCTTTTAGACCCATCTGTCTAACATCGTTCCTACTCATAACGATGGAGAAAGTAGTGGATAACTACATTAGAACAGAGGTTCTGAAGAATGTACCACTTCATAAATGTCAGCATGCCTTCAGAGCGGGTCGATCAACTGAGACGGCTCTGTATCAGATGACCGAAGTCATCCAGAGAACTCTGACCAACAAAGAAATCGCAATGTGCGCATTCCTGGATATATCTGGGGCCTTTGACAACACAGCTCATGTGTCTGTCAGAGAAGCACTAAAAAGGCGATGAGTAAATGAAACCACTATAGAATGGATGTATGAGTTGTTGACGACGAGGATAGCTTAGACACAGGTGGGGAATCAAACCACCTCAGTTAAAGCCAGTCGGGGGAC